>OZ024826.1:98117966-99317966 GCA_964016985.1 Anodontia alba | reverse complement strand
CAAGGATTGCCACGAGACTATAAAAATAAATAGGAAACTAGCGGCTTGGGAAATAAGCATTGTTTTGGTCCAATGTAAGACAGTCAAACAATGAGTTATTTGATTTTAGTACTATTGCTTTCATTTGTTATCAAATAATGAATCAGAAGTGTCTAAAAGATCTAACCAAAAATATTGATTCGTTTAACAAGTAATCCAAAGTCTCTTTAATTTTCGTGTGAAGGCAGCATACCGCTAGTTGAGTCCATAGAACAGAGCATATTTTTTCAGGATTTTTACTCTAGCCATTAGATGATAGGAGTACTATAGAAACGAAACTCAGCTTGTGAGTACGTTCTGAAAGATGTTATTGGGTCGATAAACCAACGTTTCTAAAGAATCTGAGTTATATTGCTGTTGTCCACGTGACTTTCGCTGACCAATAGAGTTATTCCACGCAAATAGCATTTGTATGCAATTTTTACAGACCAAAATAATAAATCTTGCATTTCTACCACTTGATAAATGTATGCTCATGGTACTTATTAATCGTGTCAAAAACAACTTCACTGGAACCGCACAGTACCATTTCATGAAGGTGATTTGATGACAGACAGCTATATCGTAATTACCAAACAACCCCGTAATTTTGTTGAAAATTACAGCAAGTTTTAAAGGGAAACAAATATTTTTGCTTATATTTTCGGAAATCTTTAAAGGGAAATCTGCATTTCCAGGAAAAACACTGGTCACTTCCATTCCACATTTTTTTTTCAGTTTTTTCCTTTTCTTTTATTGTTATTATTATTATTATTATTATTATTATTATTATTACTGTTTTTGTTTTTGTGTTTACTATTTTTTTATTTATTAGTGGCGGAAGCTATATTTCTTTCAATCCTGCCATCCCTGGTGACCTTTCTGATACTGCTGAGCGAATATGAAATATGCGTAAGTGGATGCCTCTTCTGATTGTATAAAAAAAACTTAGCATGTGACTTATCAATACGACAATTCACTCCTCTTTAGGTATTTGGAGATCCTTTTTGCCACTTGATTTTAGTAGCTTCTTTCGAAAATTTGTGTTTGAATTCATTAAATACAGTAGATTAGCGGTATGCTGCCTGCTTGTGCCTGTTCACTTGTCTTGACAGACACTGATTGCTTCAATCCAGCGGACGGTATTTGCTGGCACTCCGCTGTAATAAACATGACCAAATTGGACAAATATTATACTTTTATAGAAGAAACATTATGCCAATTTCGACCTTTGACCTGTTTGTATTCCATGTATCCCACACTGATACCTAGAATCATTTTTTATGTCAGTCATAACTGTCACTTGGCGAAATAAAAAAACGGGAATGATTTGAGCTAAGCAATAACACTTCAAAACCAGTGACATGTGCGGACATCAAAGTTTTTAATCAATCTGATCAAAGTCTAGAATTCATATCTATGCGGTTTGCATATGAGAACTGTGGTCAGCTGATATGCCTATGTTGGCAAAAGGGCAAAAATCTAAAATTGCAGTAACAGCAGTAGCGTAGACAGAACGGATGTTTTACGTACACCCAGTAAAAATCATCTTGAAACATTCTCCCTATAATCGCTTCCAAAATATGGGCTACTCTTAAAGGAAGAATTTTTTCTCAGAGGGAGCAAATTCTTTCTGTTATTTTGTTAAGAATAGTTCCTATTTTGGAAGCTTTATGAGCAAATTCTTTCCTATGGAAAAGAAGCAGAATACTTTACTGCAAACATTCAGCTTACACATGTTACTTATGTTACGCACATTTTTACCACAATTTGTCTGAAAATGGGTTTGGCAAGACTGATATGCTACGTGTGAACTGAGATAAATAAAATACGTTACCATATAAATAATTAACAGTGTCTTCACTTCGGTCCCTAGGAGTTTCTAGGTTTCCTTGGTCAGTGCCTATCCCTGGGTGAAATCACAACGATGGAACAGCATAACTACGCTAGTTGTCTAGACCACGTACAGGCATTGATATCTGATTATTGCTGTCTATGGTTAGGCCTACCATGGTTATATCTTCAGATTGCTATTGAGTCCTCTACTTCAGGCCTACCAGGTTCAACTTGTGATTTTCTTTTGTTCTATCGTCGGATTACTATTGGGCCCTCTACTTCATGCCTACCATGGTTCAACTTGTGGTTTTCTTTTGTTCTGCTTTCAGATTGCTATTGAGCCGTCTACTTCAGGCCTACCATTGTTTAACTTGTGGTTTTCTTTTATTCTGTCTTCAGATGACTATTGAGTCGTCTACTTCAGGCTTACCATGGTTCGATTCCTGATCATTGCCTTCCTTTCTATTTATCATGATTCAACTTGTGATTTTCTTTTGTTCCGTCTTCAGATTGTTATTGAGTCCTCTACTTCAGGCCTACCAGGCTCAACTTGTGATTATCTTTTGTTCTGTCTTCAGATTGTTATTGAGTCCTCTTCTTCAGGCCTACCATGGTTCAACTTGTGGTTGTTTTTTGTTCTCTCTTCAGATTGCTATTGAGTTGACTACTTCAGGCCTACCATGGTTCAACTTGTGGTTTTCTTTTGTTCTGTCTTCAGATTGCTATGCTATTGAGTTGTCTACTTCAGGCCTACCATGGTTCAACTTGTGGTTTTCTTTTGTTCTGTCTTCAGATTGCTATTGAATCCTGTACTTCAGTCTGCCATGGTTCAACTTGTGGTTTTCTTTTGTTCTGTGTTCAGATTGCTATTGAGTCCTGTACTTCAGGCCTACCATGGTTCAACTTGTGGTTTTTTTTTGTTCTGCTTTCAGATTGCTATTGAGTTGTCTGCTTCAGGCCTACCATGGTTCAACTTGTGGGTTTCTTTTGTTCTGTCTTCAGATTGCTATTGAGTCCTCTACTTCAGACCTACCATGGTTCAACTTGTGGTTCTCTTTTGTTCTGCTTTCAGATTGCTATTGTATCGTCTACTTCAGGTCTGCCATGGTTCAACTTGTGGTTTTCTTTTGTTCTGTCTTCAGATTGTTATTGAGTCCTGTACTTCAGGTCTGCCATGGTTCAATTTGTGGTTTTCTTTTGTTTGTCTTCAGATTGCTATTGAGTCCTGTACTTCAGGTCTGCCATGGTACAACTTGTGGTTTTTCTATTGTTCTGTCTTTAGATTGCTATTGAGTTGTTTACTTCAGGCCTACCATGGTTCAACTCGTGGTTCTTTTTTGTTCTGTCTTCAAATTGCTACTTTCTTTCATTGCATTTTGTGATCATTTGTGGTTTACTGACATGTTTCACTGATGAGGAAAAGGTCTTTCGTGTATTTTAACACAGTTGTGATGGATGACCGGAGTTTTCTTCTATTGCTAAGGTTAAATGTATATTGCATTTACTTGAAAAATCGTTTTGTGAACGGCTCCATATTTCATAAAAAATGGACAGTTTTATCCAAGAAAGGTTTAATAAATTGATATATGCTATTAACACGATCATGAAATGTGGCATCTGTTAGCCTGTAAATTTTCAGTAAGTCGCTCGTTTTTGAACTGGATCAAAAATTAAACGATTTTTGTCGTATCTCTGAAAGCTACTAAAATGTCTTTTAAAATAAGGAAATGTTCCTAATTCCCCTAAAAGGACAAAATCCATTGCCACGTCCCTTGGCATGGTTTTGTGTAATTGAAAAAAATATGTAGCAAAAATAAAAATCCAGGACTGAAAATACTGGTGGGTCGATTGTCTCTGACTGTAAGCTGTGGAAATGGTCCTGAATGGGGACTTACCGCTGTTTCTTTAAACCCTTAACTTCCTGTAATTTAAGCGAATAGTGCAGACCCTGATCAGACACCGTGTTTTGTGGGCATTTGATCTGTGTCTGCACTGTTTGCCAATGTCCCGGCACTAAGAACAGTCCAGGTTTTACAGACAACCATCTTTACACAGCACTCTGATGTCACAGCGACAAGAATAGCGTAGCTATAAATAGCCGCTACCTGGATTTCGTACAAACGCTATTTGCATGAATTAACTTTGTTTCTCAGCGATAGTAACGTGAACAACAGCACTATAACATAGATTCTTTTTAAAATAATCGAACCAAAAAGTTTTGAAAACATTCAGTTTGGGAATATAGTTCGGTTCGGAGACAAGAACCTGGGCTGCGTTCATTGATAGCGAACGTTTTGCCCTGGATCCTTGTAGCAGGGGTCCAGGACAAAACAATCGCGAGTAACTTTCACTTCTGGGCCCAGTTGTTCAAACCTAACGATGTCGTTAGTTAACGTATCGTTAAATCGTTGTTCAGTAAATATGACATATATGCTACTGTTTTTGCTGTAAAAATGTGAGTAGCTTTTGCAAAAGCTACTCACATTTTATCAGCAAAATTATCTGTGAATTAGATATTGCACTTACTAGAACAGTTAACATTTTGACCACTAACGAGCTCATTAAGTTAACAATGCTTTGAACAACCGGGCCCAGGTTGTGAGTTCTATATCGTGAAAAACGATTGTCAATGATAATGAAATGATAAAAAAAAAAAATCAAGTCATATTCCAGAACTCGCCGAAAGACTTTAACTAACTTAAATGACTAGAAACTAAAGAAATAGGCTTTAAAATTAGCAAATGTTTTAAAATTGACGATATGTACTTAACTATCTATATCAATGTTCCGAATTACCTTTAAGGGTGAAATCATTTTGAATAGACTGAAACTGTAGATTTGTATTTAAAAATAAATGGACGATCTCAAAATGATCAAATGTATCGAGCAATCACCAGAACTTAATGAATTGATTCAAAATTAGCGAACCCAACAAACTTACTTTATGACCAGAAAAATGCTACGAAATGACAAAATGTTTTCAAATTGATAGCATGTACCAAAAGGACCAAAATATCTGGAAATTTATGTTCCCGAATTTATCTTAAAGGATATTATCTAAAAAAATGGAATAAACGAAAGACGCGCCTTAACATAAATGTTCTGAAACTGACCAATGTACCAACACTATCAACAATTACTAGAAATCATATTTTTTTTTTTTTTTTTTTTTTTTCGGAATTAACTTATTTTAACGACCAGAAACGAAAGAAATGTGCCTCTATTTTGATTTGATAATTTTCCATAAGAATATATTTAGAAATTAACCATATTATTTCTGGATTAATTTCAAAGGGCAAAACTACTGAAATGGACAAAAATTACTCATGCTGCTTGTTATGTTCTGAAACGGATCTAATGTACTTAAAACCATTAAAAATGATGTCGAAAGTAGGGTTATTTTATGATTTTGTATTTTTTTTTTTTTTTTTTTTACATTTGAACGATTTATCGCCAGTAAAATCAATTAATCCCTTTGTGGCTTTTACGGCTTTATGCTGTATACATGGAACTGCATCAGAATTAAGGGCGAGGTTTAGCGCGAGTAAAAACTAGTTTAACCACCCCCTTCCCCCCACCCCCACCCCCTCTCCCCCTGTCAATAGTTTTCCTACTGATCGTTATAAGGCGGCTCCTCTGCTGCAGTTATTATTGGTTTGTGCGTCTGTAATGTCACACGTGGTGAATTATTAATTCCTAAACTCTCTTTCCTTCGGTGCCTCGGGGGTGGGGGATTGGGGGTGGCGGGGTGGGGGGGTGGGGGGGAGGTTGTGTGCTTCGTGATTGTGTCATTTCCTGGGTATTCTGATGCTAGCATACCTGTCCGAAATTTTGATCACCGCATTGAGGAAGTGGGAGCTGGTTGCTTTGTTTTACATTGGTTTGAAAAGTGTGCGCTGTACATCGTCATTTGTTTTCTCTTTCTCTTGCTGACATTTCTAGGCTACCGTATTTACCTTTAGTATTTGGACACCTCAACTATTTACCATACTTGCTCTAAAATTTGAACAAGTACAATTCACTACCCGATGCTGTATCTGAAAATTGCTGGACGAGTGGCAAACAGTGTGGACCCTGATGAGACGCCGCGTCCTGTGGCGTCTCATCTGGTCTACACTGTTTGCTCAGGCCTGTTTGTCCGAATGCATACTGTAAACACCATATGTTCTATGATTATGACTCTCCTTGGACATCTTCTTAACCCTGAAAGCGCCAATCACAACAATTGTCGTCTGCTTTGTCTTCTGCTTGTGATTTTAAAAGTCATTTCTTCAAACAGTGTGGACCCAGATCAGACTGCTCCTTTAGGAGCAGTCTGATCTGGGTCCACACTGTTTGCCAGTATGCAAAAAAAAGGTTTGAAAAGTTTGCAAGAATATTCAGCAGACGACATAAACAGACTACATTTTCAGATGCAGTTTTTCTTGGCGCTTTAAGGGTTAACCATATTAAAATTTTATTTAAAATCCATTTTTAGAAAACAAGAGGAAATAAATAAATAAAAAATATCAATATTGTCGTCGGTTTAATTTGCCCATAAATTGGTGAAGACCAATATCGCGTGACGAAAACGAAGGCTTATCAATACTATATAATTGAGATTGCTTCTGGGGATAACGGCATTCGTATACATGCCAATAATAAAGTGGTAAAGGATCCAGACAATCTGAGACATGCGCACAGTCAAATTCGGGTCTCCACAACTCGCCATGGACTATATTCTGTAGGCGAGAACGGAGATTCTATCATGGACAATTGTGCATGCTGGCCTGGTTTTTCGCTATTTCCAGACGAGGAAAGGTTGCGTTTCTTACTGTTCGACAAGATTTGTTGGGAAAATTAATTTAGCGCCTTGTCTTAGATTTAAGCCGCACTGTACAAAAACTAGCCTTAAATAAAAATAAAAAAAAAAAGCGTACTGTGACGAGCCACATCAGACTGTGCATCTGTACAGACTTATAAGGACCTCCAGGCTTCGCGTAGGGGAAGGTCTATATACTACATAACGTTTGGTGGCAAGCGAAAACGCTGATCATACTGCTCGAATGCGCAGTGATCAGGGGCACCGCTGTTTGCATATGCGCAAATATCCCCTTTTGCGTGCCTGAGCTAATTTTAGCCGCATCGTGAGAAAACGTACCCGCTGACATGTGCGCCCATCGAAGATTCAGATCAGCCTGCGCATCCGCGCAGTCTGATCAGAGTCTTCGTTGTCCGCATGTAGAATGTTTGCATCCTTGGCAATCCAAAATGCGCCTAGTGATGATTCTGATCAGACTGCGCGACAGCGCAGGCTGATCTGAATTTTCACTGGGCGCACATATCCTGATGTACGTTTTCTGAAGTTTCGGCTCATAGCAGGACTTGGAGTGATGGATGCTAGTGGTGTAATAGATATTTCATTATTTCATCTATAAAAAACACTGAAGTATATTTGTTAGCCTCTCATTGACAGCTTCTTTGATGAGACTTTCACTAATATACAAAAGACGAATGAATTTTCCAGAATTGTTCTCATTTAAGTAGAATCATGGTGTGTAAACGTACTTGATACAAAACTGTATTTCTCACTGAAAGTATCTACCTACCTAACCTACCTGCTTGTTTGTGTGTGTGTGTGTGTGTGTGTGTGTGTGTGTGTGTGTGTGTGTGTGTGTGTGTGTGTGTGTGTGTGTGTGTGTCATGGCATCATGCCATGCATACAGGGACAGGAAAATATTTTGCATCAGGGCTACACGGTAGAAATTTAAAGCAGAATAATAACTCTTTGAAATTGGGTCAGTTGCTGATTGATTACCGACAGACTCAGACAGTAAAAACCACACTGAACAACGACCTCAAAATCACACTGAACAACGACCTCTGGTCGTTATACGCGAATCGACAAAATGATTGTTGCAGTTCGACCAATCAAATCGTTCAGTTTTTCTATTAAGGGGGCGGGGGGATGGGTACACTTTCAGGGGAGGCAACTGTCAAATTGTTTTTGCCTACCGTCTGAGAAAGGAGTCTACTCTATAAGGAACGAGTTTGCTCCCCTTGGCAACAAAGAAGTCTACTCTTAAAGGACAGCATTTGCTTCCAAAAAAGGAGTCTATTCAAAAAGGAAAGAATTTGCTCCCAGTTTTCTTTCATTTTTGAGTAGACTTCTTTTCAGAAGGGGATTGGTGTGAATTAAAGAAAATAGGAAGTCACAAAAGTTGTCTCCCTTTGCGAAAATGGCGAAAAATCTACCAAGTGTATCCAGTCTCCATTTAAATGATTTGAATAAGCGATGTTTTAACTATGCGGAAAGTGTTGCGTAATACTTTCCACACAACAAAAATAGGCCTTCCGCTGATTCAAGAAGGGCAGTTGTCAGTTTCTGCGAAAGAATGCGCACAATACTGGTTAACCGCTTAGAGGACTAAGCCTGTCCAATAAACGTGTGGTTAGGTAAACTGACCGCGCTCGACATGACCCCACTGGGTTGACTGGGCCGTAAAATCTCAAAACAAACACAAACAAACAACAAAAATATGTGCTTAAACTGAAAATTCGGATAGTATTATTTTGATTGGTTGAACAGCAACACATGTTTGTCGATTCGCATATTACTGCGAGCGTTTACGGTTTATCGGTAGCCATGATAACCATCAAAGGTTCTTTGCAGTGGAGGCCTATCATTATATCAAATACGGTCCTTATCCAAAGTAACAGGACACCTTAAGGACTCCTTACAATACTTGTTTTAAAATTTGAATAATACAAAATTCTAAACGGTTGCCTTTGGAAGCAAAGAACACATAAAAGATCGAAAATCGGAGATTCGGTTTTATTAAGATTCTTCATATGCAGCAATGTAGTTTACGAGGCTGCATATGCCCCCTAGCACCAGATGAAGTGGTATTCGATTTTCAAAGTAACCATACTGGACTCAATGATAACAAAGGAAACAAAAATATAAACTGCGCTATGGTGAAGTACGGGGAGACGTTTTACGGCCGCCACAAGCACTAAACACCAGCTGCGCAAGTCCCATTTTACATCCTTGTTGGTGTGTCAGAAATACTGCTGTATGAGTGGCAAAACAGTGTGGACCCTGATCAGACGCCGCGTTTTGCGGCGTCTGATCAAGGTCTACACTGTTTGTTCATGCCTGTCGGTCCCATTACTTAAGATTGTTTCTGTAGTGGAAGTCAAACACAAGAAACACGACAGCTGGAACATCTGGCGCAAATTTCACGGGCGGGGCGTCAACAAATTGGTGTAATTATACCCCCTTGTCCCTCCCTCACGCTCTTCTCCCACCCAAATGTATAGGAGAAGCCAAGGTATGCGGGACTAGATATAATTAGGCGTATCTTCATGATTCTTGTGCTTTCAAAGCTTAATTCAGTTCGTCTGGTATTTTCTTTAAGATTTTGCACAGTGTATGTCATAATGCGTATAATGGCCATTTTTCCCCTTAGTTTTCTTGCATTATAGAGGAAGAAGTCTATACGACAAGGAAGAACATATCTTAGCACACGTATGTTAACCTAATAATGTTAAAGAATATGTCATTTACCGTAAACCTTTTGATTTTTAACCTTTACCACTCTCTGGGATAATTCAGCAGACGACAAATTGATGATATTTTTGTTATTTTCCCCGAGACAATAGATACAATTTGCATAAAATGTCAAATCCTGTTTTCTGTGGAAAATAAGAAAAATAATTAAAAATGTCGTCTGCTGATTTTTTTTTTACCTAGAGCGCTGTGCGTTAATACGTGGCAGCAGACGACATTTTATTTATTTATTTTTCTTTTTGTCTCCTAAACAAAACAGCATGTCCCCAGGCGACAGTTGGCATGAAAAATGTCCAACCCTATTTTCTGGACGAAAATAAGAAAAAAATCTATTTTTGTCTGCTGATTTTGCTCAGAGAGTGTTAAAGAAACATCCCAATAGACACACGGCATTGAGGCAGCGTCCATTGGGTGTTGATTCAACGTCAGTTTTTAAACAACGTTGTTTGGCGTTATGTGCCTGTTGGGCTGTCCCTTGCTGAGGTTACTGACGTCTGCGATGCTGCAACAGACAAAATAGTTTTATCGCAACTTGTCATTGAATTAACTTTCCCATAGTCGTTCTTTTTGCATATAATTGAACAAAATTGTCTAGACAAAGTAAACATGAATAGATGTACCGTATATAAGAATTAGGACAAGTCTGAGCAAACAATGTAGACCCTGATCAGACGCCGCAGAACGCGGCGTCTGATCAGGGTCTACACTGTTTGCCACTTATTTACCAGTTTTAAACCATTTACATCGAGTGGACTTTTCTACCACATCTCTTTGGACTGGTCTATTTCCAATAGCAAGATGTCTGGTTAGTTTTTATTATTATTTTGTTTTATAGAAAGTCCCGTATTTAATGCAAACAGTGTAGACCTTGATCAGACGCCGCGTTCTGCGGCGTCTGATCTGGGTCTGCACTGTTTGCCAATTACGTTTTTGGGGTTTCAAGACTAATAGTATATCAACAGGTAATAAGTACAATGGACTTATTTTAGGACAAGTAGTGTAAGGAATTAACGCTTTACTTTGGAAGAGTCCATTTTCGAGTTTTGCTGTGTCAGGCTATATGATGTAGATATTCTTAAAACAAAATGGTTGAACTGTTTGCAAACAATGGACACCCTGATCAGACGCCGCGTTCTGCATCATCTGATCTAGGTTTGCACTGTTTGCCAGTTACCCGTTTAGGAGTCTCCAGTTAAGGTGTCCGAATAAGTGTTAAAGGGCTGAGGGTCATGTATTAACAAGGGGACTGGATACACTTTCAAGGGAGGTAACTCAGCCAAAACTTATTTTGTTCACGTCTGAAAAGGGTCTACTCCAAAAGAAAAGAATTTGCTCACCTTCTGTAAAAGGTCAGTTCTAAAAGGGAGCAAATTATTTCCTTTTATAATAGACCCTTTTTCACATGGGGAGCAAATTCTTTGGGTCTATTCTAAAAGGAAAGAATTTGCTCCCTAGTTCTTTTAATTTGCTGCCCTTCTGAAAAGGGGTCTGTTTTAAAAGCGAAAAATGCTCCAATAGACGCAAATTCATTACTTTTAGAGAAGACCCAGGGGAGCATTTTTGTTTTCTTTTTAGAGTAGACACCGTTTCAGAAGGGGATTGGTGTACAGGAACAAAAACAGGAAGTCACAGAAATTTTCTTCCTTATAAAATGGCGATAAAATGTACCCGCTGTATTCATCCCCTTAAATAGAATGAAATGACAATTATGACATAAAATCATGGCTGTTGTCTGGATTTTATTCTATTCCCATTGTCTTAATGGATCTTTATTGTGTATAAATTGAAAGAATTTGTCCCTAAACAATTTTATGTCTCCGCTGATGGGAATTTTATTGATGGGCCTGATGGTTTATGTCTAGCAAATATGTATGTCTTATCTCGCCTTACGTAATAGATCTCTGTTGTCCATAACATATTATTAAGAACGGTCATTTTTATGATTCCATAAGCTTGCCTAGCAGCCAAGCAGCCAAAGTTTGATGTACATTGAAAGACAGATTCTTTTTGCGTATTAAGTTACAGGTTTCAGACTTCCGTTGATCGTTCCTTATATATTTTACACAGTTTTGCAAATCTTCTACATTCCATAGTTTTTTTTGTTTTTTTTTTTTGTTGTTTTGTTTTGTTTTTTCTTTTTTTTTTGCTTTAAGTTCAAATGGTCAGTACATGGTACTTGCCTGATAACTGTCCCTCTAAAATCTTCCATTACGAAAACATGCCTGTTCAAATATATTTAAAATTTCACCACCAAAAACTGAAAGTTTTCAGATAATAAAAAAAAAAAAAAAAAAAAAAAAACTCTATTTTTCATATGTCTGCTCAAAACATAGAATGTGGGTACTCGTTAAAACCGCCCCACCGAGGCGGTTCTAACGAGTATCACAATCTTTGTTTTTTAGCAGAAATAAGAAAAATAACGTACATCCCTGTAAACCCCAGTTTTACTAAATAAAGGTTGGGTTTAAGGGGGTCAAAATTATATAGGCATATTTTCGTGATGAAAACAAGCAAAGAAAAAAATAGTAGGACATGTTAGTCTGGCATGAAAGCAGGCAAAAACACTTTAGAAACAGGCAAAAAGTCTGGAACTATTTTATATGGAATTATGGAACAACATTACGAAAACATGCCTATTCAAATATACTGAAAATTTTAACACCAAAAGATGAAAATTTTCAGATACAAAATTCTGATATTTTCATATTTCTGCTCAAAACATAGATTGTAAATTTTAGCTGTTTGTAACTAAAGGTATGTGAATGGCAAATGGGTTTTACTTATGGCTTAAAATTGTCGGTTCATCGCTTAGTATTCTGTATAAAACTTCAGCAGAGGAGATTTTGAAATATTTTTCTTATCATTTCCTAGAAAATAGACTTTGGCATTCCATGCAAATTGTCACATCTCGAGACAATTTGCAAAAATTGTCAAAGTCTATTTTATGGGAAAAATGAGAAAAACATCACCAATTCGTCGTCTGCTGTAAAGGTTAAGTTCTGCTGTAGAATTATCAGTTGTTTTGTTGAAATAGAGGCATACATCAAAATATTTATCAGGATCTGTAACGTTCGCCATTCATTTTTTGATTGACACTCCTGTTTGCAACAATTGTCTTGATGGAAAGATTGGAGAGGCTTCAGAAACTCAAGGATGAAAGGGTTAACATGTACGAAAATACCAGGGCCCAGTTTTCAAAGCATCGTTAGTTTAACGAACTTGTTAATGACAAACTCGTTAACTTGTAGCTAAGGTATTTTCAAACAAATTGATATTTTTGCTGCAAAAATGTAAGTAGCTTTCGCAAAAGCTACTCACAGTTTATCAGCAAAAATATCAATGTATTTGTGCTATAAAAGCTACTCAAATTTTTTTTCAGCAAAAATATCAATGTATTTGCCATTTTTCAAGATGGAAAGTTTAACGTCACGTTAGCTAATAACTTCGTTAAGTTTTGAACAACTGGGCCCAGATGTATCTCATATTTTTATCAACATTACAAAAGCAAGAGCAATTGTCTAAAACACTGGTTGCTACAGTATGCTGCCTCACATTTATAATATCATTTGTCCTGAGTATTCGGATAGACAGACCTGACAAAACCATCACGAAAACATGCCTATATAATTTTGACCCCTTTAAACCCCACTTTTATATAGTAAAACTGGGGTTTGCAGGGGTACAAGTTATTTTTCTTATTTCTGATCAAAACATGGATTGTGGGTACTCGTTAGAACCGCCTCGCCGAGGCGGTTCTAACGAGTACCCACAATCTATATTTTGAGCAGAAATATGAAAAATATCACAGTTTTTTTTATCTGAAAATGTTAAAACTTTTGGAGGAAAAAGTTTCTATATATTTGATAGGCGTGTTTTCGTAATGATTGTAGACACAGCTCTGATGTCACAAAAGGCGGCGTCTGGTCAGTGTTAAACTCTCATCCAGCAGTTTTGTGATAAGACTGCCTCAGCAACAACCTACCTAAGATTTAGTAGACCCATCACGAAAACATGCATATATATTTTTGACCCCCTTAAACCCCACTTTTATATAATAAAACTGGGGTTTACAGGGATATACATTATTTTTCTTATTTCTGCTCAAAAACATAGATTGTGGGTACTCGTTAGAACCGCCTCGACAAGGCGGTTCTAACGAGTATCCACAATCTATGTTTTGAGCAGAAATATAAAAAATATCACAGCTTTTTTATCTGAAAATGTTAAAACTTTTGGAGGAAAAATTTTCTATATATTTGAATAGGCATGTTTTCGTAATGATTGTAGACACAGCTCTGATGTCACAAAAGGCGGCGTTTGGTCAATGTTAAACTCTCATCCAGCAGTTTTGGGATAAGATTGCCTCAGCAACAACCTACCTAAGATTTAATAGACCGATTTTCAATAGTCGGCTGTCAATCCCACTACAAACCCAGTAAGCATTCTACATAAATCTACAGCGGGCCGTTATCGGCCCGTCAGGGTAGCTGACGGGCCGATAACGGCCCGCTGTAGAATTATAAAGACTGCTAGCTGGGAAAGTAGTCCATGCTGTTCCCTACTTCGACGACAATTTGCATATGTAAATTGCGGTTGTGTACAGCTTAGGAAATAAATATATAGAACAATAAAATCTCTACCTATTAAAATTATAAAACAAAATTAAAGTGTTGTATTTCATTTACACCACATCAATAAGATTTTCATTTTTTTTTTTTTTTTTTTTTTTTTCATTGAAGAAAAGGTCGAGGATTATTTGTTGTTTAAAAATTGAGACGTTTTGTTGTACACATTTTTTACAGAATGACTGACAGTTGGCATCTTTAATATAAGATGATTTTGTAACCCGTTGCATTGTAAAGAGCCATGGCTCGGTTGGTAGATTGAATTAATTTAAATATGCTTAATACTGAATCACTGTCTCGTGGCGAATCTCGGACTGATTTCTAGGTTCCCTAGTTAGATCCAATCTACTGTTATGTCAGCTTTCAGTCGTAATTTTTCTTATATTTATCGATTTGCTCTTTAAATCTACGTAGTGAAAAAAATGTTAACATCTCTCTTGTATGATTTTATTTTAAAAGCTCTTTTACGTCTCTGAAAATTGAGAGACAGACAATCATTGCTGTGAAGATAAATAAATGTATAAAAAACGGCATCAGAAAGCCGTCATAATACAAATTACATGATCATCATCACGAAAACACACCTATATAGTTTTGACCCCCTTAAATACCACTTTTATATAGTAAAACTGGGGTTTACATGAGTATACATTATTTTGTTTATTTTGCTAGAAAACATAGATTGTGGTAGTTCTAACGAGTACCCACATTCTATGTTTTGAGCAAAAATATGAAAAACACCAGAATTTTTCATCTGAAAATTTTCCTTTTTTGGTGGTGAAATTCTCAATATGTTTGAATAGGCGTGTTTTCGTAATGTGATGATATGTTATTGAATGTGTTTCAGAGGCCAACCTTTAATGGGGATGCCAGATTTCTGAACAAAGGCAGACAACTCTCGCATGCTAGCTATCAGGTAAGCATCAGGAACATGTCACAACTTTTGACCTCGGCTGATTCAGCAGACGATATTTTAAAATAGTTTTCTTATTTTTCTCAGAAATAGGTTTTGGCATTTCATGCAAATTGTCTGAAAGCCTATTTTCTTGGAAAAAATAGAAAACATATTTGAAAATGTCGTTTATGAGACAATTTGAATGAAATGTCAAACCCTCTTTTCTGGGAAAAATAAGAAAAAAAATATTTCAGAATGTAATCTGCTGAAATTTTTTACCTATTATGCTAACCATTTAATAGTATATTTCACATTAGCCTTGCCCAAGGCTTAGAAATATATATATATATATATATATATATATATATTATATATATATATATATATATATATATATATATATTCTGCTGAAATTTTTGACCTAGCATGCTAACCATTTAATAGTATATTTCACAATAGCATTGCCCAAGGCTTATATATATATAAGCTGGCTTATTGAGCTCTGTGGCTAGTCTATAGTTAATATGGTTTGGATTTTCTAACCAAAACAATATATTTCAGAGACAGCCCACAGAAGAAAAGTTCACCCATAGACTAGCTAAACATTGAATTAAAAAGTAGAATGTAAATGAAAAAAAAAAAAGTAATAAGTAAACAAAAAGTGACAAACATATTATATATTGGCCTAGCAGCTAGGCAAGTACAACTTTGTCTGGTATAAACATATCCGATATTTGTTGCTTGGTAACATGATGGGATACGAATTAATTAAATTAAAATCGAACAACAATGTGATTCTTTAACTTTCACTGCCACAGACGCTCTTAATAGGCTTTTGCAAACAGCATAGATCCAGATGAGACAGCTCATATGAGCCGTCTCATCTGGATCTACGCTGTTTGACATTCAACTTAACGTATAAACTTCTTTTCAAGCGATAGTTTGTTATAAAAGAAAAGCAGACGACATTTGTCGTCTGAAATTTGGCACCGAAAGAGTTAATTTTTGCTTTTATTAAGCTTTATGAAATTTCTTGATTGAAATGAAAATAAAATACATTACGAGGGTCCTGCAAAAAGTTTTCTCACTAGGTTCGGATTACTTCAGTGCTACGTTTTATCAAACATATTTTTATTACAAACCTTCAAAGTATTCCCCCTTTACTGAAACACATTTTTGTAACCTTTTACCCAGTCGCGAAAAGCAGATAAATAGTCTTTTTGTACCTGTTGGAGACACTGATAAATAGCGCTGCCAAGAGAACTTCTAGATGTATACTTATTTCCAGAAAGCATTTTCTTAAGCCTTGGAAATAAAAAGAAGTCACAGGAACTCAGGTCAGGTGAATAAGGTGGATGGTTTAAAACTTTCACCTTTTCAGAAGCCAAAAAAGACTTAACAACCTCTCACTTACGAGAGGAGGCGTTGTCATGTAAAAGGTGGACTCCTGACCGTCCTTTGCTTGGTCGTTTCTTATTGTAAAACTCTTTGACTTTCTTCAGTACAGAATTCTTGTAGAATCGACCAGTGACTGTATGACCAGATGGACAAGGCACTTGAACGACTGGCCCACTTGAATTAAAGAAAATTGCGTACAATTGCGTACAATATCTTTTTCGAACTTATGGTTCTCTTGGCAATACATGGGCGTTTTTGATGTTTGTGCTTCCATTGCTTATTATCAGCCCTTCTTTGTGGCTCAAACATGTACACCCAGGTTTCATCATCTGTTAGCAAGTTAGAAATAACCCGACTATTACAGCCTTTGTATGTTTTCAAAAGTTCCCGGGCACATTTAAGGTGTTGTGTCTTTTGCTCCTCAGTGAGCAAATGAGGTACCCACCTAGCGCAAACCTTTCTCAGGTCCAAACGCTTTTTCAGAATTGTTTGCACACTGCCTTCTGATGTGCCAGTACAACTAGCTATATCTTTGACAGACAATCGCGCATCCTATTTGACCACAATCTTTACAGCAGCGATGTTAGCCTTGGTAACAGAGGTTTTAGGCCTTCCAGGACGGGTATCATCTTCAACAGAAAATTTCCCAGCTTTAAAAGCTTTAACCCACCTAAAAACTGTACGCATTGAAATGGTCTGAGGTCCATATATACCACATTATTCATTAAATATCTGTTTTGAATCTATATTAAGCCTAATGCGGCATTTAATATATTCATTATAGACTTTATCTGTGATTTGTTTGTTGCCCTTAATGATTAATGGATGAGTTAGAAGACCTCCAAACGGACCGAACAAATATATATATTTTCACTTTTTTTACCGCTATGGAAGCTGAGAGCGAGGGTTGGGATCCTGTAAAGAGCTTAAGCCCCCATCCCCACTTCCCCCCCCCCCCCCACCCCCTCACTAGCTACGAATTTCAGTCTTCTGGTCCATGTTCCAATGTAACAAGTAAATCGGTCAGTGTATATGACTGCATCTATTTCAATTTGAAATAACTCGGTCAGTTGGAAAGCAATTTGCACGAAATAAACGGGTTTCGTTAGCTATTCAACACACCATTCAAGTGCAGTGAAGCATTTTAAAATATACCTGGGATAAAATGAAGGAAGCCTATTAGTGACAGAACTTTTTGCACGGCCCTTGTAATCTGCTTATAACACAGTTTGTTTTAAGATTTTTTTTTTTTGTATTTTCCGGGATCGTCACAAACCGACGTCCCGGCAAATATAAAACGTCCTTGGTGAACTAATCGAATAGTCTACCATATGTAAAAATCCGGAGACTGGCGCAATTTGCGCGCCGGTCAAAAACAACCAGTTAATGGGCTAAATTGTAAGCTGGGTTTACCTTAAGGGGACTGGATAGACCGCCAAGGGAAATCACTCTGACATGGAAATATTTGTCTCACTTCTCATTGGGCGCTACTCTTTAAAGAAAACAATTTGCTTCCGCTGGAGTTAATGCTTTCATCTGAGCCAGACAGCAGGGTTCTTGTTCATCCCTCTTTGGAGAGCCCTGAGGCTGTAGAAGGCACCTGCGATTAGGGAAGATTCTGATCAGACTGCGCGGGTGCGCAGGCTGATCCGAGTCTTCGCTTGTCGCACAAGTCTTATTGTAGGTTTTGTCGAGCGCTGGCTCTTCTTTCTATCTATCTATCTATCTTTCTATCTATCTATCTATACTGCGTCGCTCAATTTCTGTTCATTACCTTAAGTTAGAGTAATCCCTGTTTTTTAAGGGTTTCAGACAATAGGCAGGCATCTTGCTGTCTATAAGAGTTGTCTCCCTTTGCAAAATGGCGCAATAATATTTCTGCTGTAGCCACTCGTTTATAAAGTCCTAAGGTGAAAATAACTGAAAATCAAGCAGATCTTGTGTGGAAACGAAAGTCTACAAATGACAGTTGCACAGGGACGACGGTATCTTGTGCATAATAAAAGCAATTCTTATCCCCCTCAGAGGGCGAGTAAAACTTGTGTCTCCTCTCCCCACCCCTAGTAGCACTTTGGGAAATCAGAAAAGTGGCTGGTAAATTGAAAAATGACGGTTTGTGAAGGTTACAGTATAATTACATTACTTTTAACTAAAGTAGCATTAATATCCGTGGCAGCAAATAATATTATTAGGCAGTAGTCGCCAGATTTGTGCAAAAGCAGGTAAGTTTACTTTATCAGCAGTAGTACTGCATGCATACGTATTAGTGTTTAGTTATTGTAGTATTCTTCCCAGATTTTCTTTTTGAGTTTATTTGTATTCAATATCTCTAGCAAAAATGCCAGGACAGTGTACTTATATTACTGCTTCATATAAATAATGCCACTTTATTCAGTTTGCAGAGGTATTTTCTGAATCTTCAAAAATAATGAATTGATTAGCTTTTTGCAAATGTTCTGAATATTGTGATCAAACCATAAATGTGTTGCAACGTCAGAAAACATACCTTCGGACATGTGCGCTAGGCGAAGATTCAGATCAGCCTGCACATTCGCACAGTCTGATCGGATTCTTCACTGTGCTCATTTCGGATAGCCAAGGATGAAAAATATCCTCATACATACAATGAAGACTCTAATCAGACTGCGCGAATGCGCAGGCTGATTTGAGTCTTCGTTGGACACATATGTCAGAAGGTACGTTTTCTCACGTTTCGGTTCCTTACTTTGGCCGCTCCAAGCGAAAACGTATCTACGGGTATGTGCGGACAGCGAAGGCCTAGATCAGCCTGATTATCCGCACAGTCTGATCAGGGCATTCACTATCTGCTGACATAACAGAATCATTGGATACTATAGATTATATGAATAGAACAAAACTTCGGATACTTTGCGCATGCGCAGGGCAAAGTAAATCCGCACATTTTGCGCATATTCGAAGGCACTTTTTCGCTTGACGAGGCCCAGTTATATTTGTATTCCTACAGGACATCATGCGACGGCTGGTGACGCGCTACATTCACCAAATGAAGAAACAGCGACGTCAGGATGGAGTGAACGAAGATGACTTACTGGAAATTAAACAAGACATATCAAGCCTCAGGTTTCGTATACAAACTTCCGTTTCCGATCGCCACTCTTTTTTCATAGTTGTATGCAGTACCCTCGTTAGAGCATTTGTTCCCAAGAATTTTGCCATAAAAGTCAATTTTTTTTTCATGGAACATATGTTTTGGATATTTGTTAGAATCGCCTCAGTGAGGCGATTCTAACAAATATCCAAAACATATGTTTTTTGAAATATTAAATAATTTGATTTAATTTTCAAAAATTTCAGAATAACTGTAACTCTTGAACGAAAGTTTCGTGCCAGTCAAATTAACTTTGTAACGAATTTGTCGTTGTATCGAGTGTCGGTCTAAAGAGGATTGACTGTATAACATAAGAAAATTGGGCCTATATGGTATATGCGGACAGCGAAGTGACAGATCAGACTGTGTATTCGTACAGTCTGATCACGGCTTCATTTTCCAATCTCACTGAGAATCACTGGATTAGACCTTTCCTTCGTGAAGATTGATCATGAAATATTTTCGACGGTTATTCTCTCCCTTCCGTTGATTCAAGAAGGGCAGTTGTAAGTTTCTGGCGAAAGAATGTGCACAATACTGGTTGACCGCTTAGAGGACAAAGCCTGCCCAGTAAACGTGTGGTTAGGTAAACTGACCGCGCTCGACATGACCCCATTGGGTTGACTGGGACGTAAAACCTCAACACAAACAAACAAACTAATGTTGGGTCCGCGTAGGAGTCCTCTGCCTAATCAGTGAAGCATGGCAGGGAAACTCTTATAATCACAAACAAAGTAAAGGGCTTAATGGCAATCTGAAGAAAGAACAAATGAAAAAAAAAAAAAAAAAAAAAAAACACAAACAGGCTCAAGCCCGCGATTATAAATCTTTTTTTCATGCTGAACTCAGCTGAGCATGAAATTTGTTTTGCTTATAAATCTTAAAATACCGACAATTTTTTTTTAAACTTTTTTCATGCTCAACTCAGCTGAGCTTGCTCAGCTGAGTTCAGCATGAAAAAAGTTTTAATTGTTGGTATGTTTTTTTTGTTTGTTTGTTTTTTTTTTTGTTTTTTTTCGTTTTTATGACCAAGAGAAATTTCATGCTCAGTTGAGTTGAGCATGAAAAAAAGTTTTACAACCTCGGGGTCAGGTTTCTTTACTCTTCCTCTTGGTGTTATTGCTAGGCTGTGATCTGCGATTGTGACTATTCCTGGATATCTTCTAAACTATATTCGATATACACAACCCCCTCCCCTCCACCCCCACCCTCCCGCTAACATTGGCAAAGGTTCTTACAAAAGCGCATACAGAACCTTGGCGTTTTGTGACCTTCAGAAAACCATTGTCCTGGGATAGCCGACAATCACTCGACAGCATGCCGACCTCGGGAGTAGAACGCAACCGTAACAGTGGGAAGTGAGTACATTAGCCACTATTTTATTAACTTTACCATTCTCTAGGCGAATTCAGCAGACGGCAAATCGATATTTTTCTTATTTTTCCCAGAAACAGGATTTGACATTTCATGCAAATTGTCTCCATTAGAAACAATTTGCATGATATGTCAAAACCAGTTTTTATGGGGGAAAAAAAAAACAAGCAAAATATTTCAACTTGTCGTCTGCTGATTTTTTTACCCTTGAATTACTGTTTCAATTTATTTTCAGATATGAGATTCGTGATGACCGGAAGAAAGATTTCTACAGGTTTGATTCGTTGTTTGAAACTCTTAGAAATGATATATTAGGCGCTATCTGGGAAAAGTCCCGACCAATTCCAAGGCCCCGTCCAACATATCCAAGTAATTTTAACCCAGAAAAACAGAAAACAGCTCAAGGTAAAGAGGAACCTTCAGTATACAACTCGTTTCACGCCGGTCCCCACAGTAACTTCAAACCTGGAGATCATGAGACACCCCCCGCTGGTGCACAGAATTCGAAACCAGATTTTTATTCCGCTCAAACTGGTAATAATTTTGTCTCGTTGAATCATACAGCGAAAAATTATACAACTACAAAAGTTGAGAGTTATCTTTCTCATCTTGGTGATAGTTTCTCGTCGCAGACGACAGACAATTTCCTTTCCCACAATGCTTGTGATAGCATACAGTCACGTGACTATGTCCCACAAGGGAACACGAGTTATGGGTACAATTTATACACTAGAGCTGGTGCGGAATTAAATCAAAGAACAAAACTCCTCACATCAGCGGACATAGAGTTAATCAAGCTCGAAATTATGTCGTCTTTAAAATCAGAAATTCAAGACACTGCAAAGGAAGTGACGTCAGATCTGCTCAATTATTCAAACAACGCGTCCATGTTGCCCACTATTGATTCAGAACTGTACCAAACGCATCTTTATACGCAGTTATGACCTGTCTGAAATACATGAGTGGGACCAAAGAACCTGGCACAGCTCAGTTAGAACGAGAAGCCATTGTGGAAGAAGAGTAAGTGGAGGGTATAGACTGCAACGTAAACGGCGAGTTACCGCAGTTGACGGAAATGTTGTCATTTTTCGTTGGGCAACCTCACATTAAAAGTTGTCTTTAGGAAAAATGTGAACTGCACTAAGGGGGTGCGCACTACGGTTCGCCCAAACAATATGTGTGCCGTGCCATGAGCAAGTCTTATCTGGGTCTGCACTGTTTATATATGCCATTTTGTCAGTCAAGTTAGCGTAGGAAATGTTAGGCCGATTACTGTGGTGTTTGATTTGTTTTAAACATTAAAGCGCTTATAACAACTGCAGCAGACAACATTTTTATCTGTTTTATTTTTTAGAGAAAATGTTATCTACAACAATTGTACTTAGCCCTTTAACCCATTTACGTCTGGCATCCCATAAGAAGGACATTTGCAAACAGTGTAGACCCAGTTCATACGCCACACAACGCAGAGTCTGATCAGGGTCTGCACTGTTTCCATTGAGTACAGGAATTTCTATAAAGTTGCTGGCCCTTACGCAGGGTGTTCGGGGGTACGCACTCCCCTTTTCGGGCAAATTCAAAATCATTTAGTTTTTGACCCAAAACTCACTTTACACCCCTAATTTTGGCCCCAAATCGGCATTTTCTTAGCATTACACCCCCTTTTCAGAATAGCTTTTTCAGAAAAGTTTGCGCGCCCAATTTCAAAAATCTGCGTACGGGCCTGAAAACATGGTCCTAATAAAAAGAACCAGACAACCGTTTTATACGAACGTTTTATGCGAAATCGCACTAAAATATTATCGGCATAAATGGATTAAGGATTAATCCAGTGTAAGCACATTGTCAGCTTTTTGAAGGATATTGTACAACAGATATACTGGTCGCGACAAGTACATAAAGTACAACAGTTCCTTATTTCAAGCAGATTGGTCAGGATGTGAGCATTTTGCTCAGATACTATTTAACTATTGTAGAAGTTAATATATTGAACAGTGCAGACCGTGAACAGTGCAGACCTTGCTCTGCTTGATGAACAGAAATCCATCTCAGATTACTCAATTACGTGTTGCCATTTGTCAATATCCTCTAAATTTTCAGTGTCTCTCCTAAGTGATCAGTTTTTATTTGTGTTGTAATTGTTGGGGTCAAACAGCGGCCCTTGCCTTACTGGAGTAACCAGAGCTGATAAAACGTCAGATAACAAATAACATTACAACAACGTCATTCCGATGTCGACGCGACGTCATGGCGTCGCGTCGACATCGGAACGGCGTTGTTGCAATGTTGTGTATTTGCTTCGTTAGAATATTTAATTGAAAACCAGAAGATCTTGATTTGTTGAACTATATAGAGACTACTTGGTCGATTCGCGCTTTACAATCAGTGTTTTGCTTGCAACAGCTCATAAAATGAAATTTAATTTGGACAGACCAAACGTATAGGGTCTTCGAACAATAGACAGAGCAATCCCAGAATTTGTATAACAGCGCATCCAAAACGCAGTACAGTCTGTGGCTTACACTAAATATTTGGACAAACAGGTTTGGGCAAACAGTATAGATCCAGACCAAACTGCTCCTGTAGGAGCATTTTGAGTTTGCCAGTCTGCCAAAAACATTTCAGACATCTCATTAGGTGGTAAAACAGACATGCGCAAATTAAAGGATATGAGTATGGTGATGAGTTAAGGTCCCAATATTAACGCTTTGTATGCTGGGAACAAAATTTAGCAGATGACACTTTGTAATAATTTTCTCTTTTTTCCAGAGAAAATAGCTTTTGACACTTTATACAAAATGTCTCCAAAGGAAAAAAAATGCAGATGTCAAAGATTATTTCCAAGGAAAAATAAGAAAAATATCACCAATTTGTCGTCTGCTGAATTAGACCAGAGAGTGGTAAAGGATATATATTAAGCTTGCTCTGACTGCGTGAACAGGGATCAATCTAGACTGGCTTCAGTCTCCAGTGACTAAATATTTTTCACATAATCCTGTTTGATAATCCACTAAAATAAAACCAAAATAATATCATGACTTTAAAGGCTGGTCACTATAGTGACCAGCCTTTATAGTCATGACATTATTTTGGTTTTATTTTGGTGGATTATTGAACAGGATTATAAGAAAAAATATATAGTCACTGGAGACTGGAGCCAGTCTAGGATAAATCCGAAAATGAGCTTGCGCTCAAGAAAACCTGCAGTAAGACCTGTGAGACCAACACAGACTCAGACCAGCCTGTATATCCACTCAGTATGGCAACTGTTCTCGTTCATCATTCTTTGGATAGCCTGGAGGCTGTAGTAGGCACATGCGATCAGCGAAGACTCTGATCAGACTGCGCGGATGCGCAGGCTGATCTGGGTCTTCGCTGGTCGCACAAGTCTTATTGTTGGTTTTGTTGTGCGCTAGCTCAGATATGGTACACAGAATCTAGTTGGGCACACAGACATATCTAAACTGATACATGTATAAGATCTCTGGGCTTAATGAGCACATTCCGTAGAACTCTTAGACCTCTGCATTTCTGAGTGGAATTTCCCCTTTTTGAATATGCATAGGTCCATGGCTGCAAGTTTGAGTAAAAGTTAAAAAAAAAAAACAACGTAAAATAGACTGAAAGCAGTGTTAAGTTTGATGAAATAGGCCAATTCTCGTCCTGAGCCATCTCATCTGGATCTTAAATTTGCATAAGTATCTGCTTTGATATACAGAGTTGAAAGGGTTGGCTTGAGGTATAAATATAACCTTGTACGGTGACCTGTGACTCTTGGTTTTAATTTTCTATTTGACGTAATACCGCTGGGACCCAGAATTCTCTGGTCACCGGACAAGATAATATTTGTTTTTTCAATTTTTATTGTTCAATTTGTTTTTGTTATAATCATCCTTGCACTTGTTAGTCAACTTACTGTGTTTGTTACCACTTTATAACATGCCCAGATGTAGACAATGGATTTTTCCAATGTGCAAGTCGGAATGGTCCATTTTCAGAGAGAAAGGATGTTATATAGAAACAGCCTTAACTGATTCTTTTTTTTTTTTTTTTTTTTTTTTTTTTGGAAATAGCTAAAACATGGTAAACAGTGCAGACTCTGATCAAACGACGCATTTGCGACCTCTGATCAGGGTCTACGCTGTTTACCAAGGTGCATGTTTTTGGCGGCTGAGTAGTAATGGGTAAGTAAGTTCGTTGTTTAGTTTGTTTGTTTGTGTTGAGGTTTTACGGCCGAGTCAACCCAGTGGGGTAATGTCGAACGCGGTCAGTTTACCTAATCACACTTTTCTTTCGCCTGAAACTGACAACTGCCCTTCTTGAATCAGCGGAAGGGAGGGAGCGACCGTAGAAAATATTTCATGATCACTCTCCACGGAAGAATGTTGCCGACCCGGCGGAGATCGAACCCGCGACCTCCTGATCACCAGTCGGACGCACACCCGACTGAGCCACCGAGTCATTGTTTGGTACATACATGTATGATGACTTGAATGGTCAAAATATTTATACTCAAAAGAATGTTTTGATTAATACTAAAAACATTAACATATCAGGACAATATTTTTTTATTTCTTCACGAAAACATATGTTGTGGGTACTCATTAGAAGCGCCTCGATGAGGCGCTTCTAATGAGTACCACAACATATGGTTTCATGTAGAAATAAGAAAAATATCAGTACTTTTGGATTGAAAAAAGCGCCTTAACTAGAGCTATTAACTCTTAAAACGTCTAAGCAAATTTGTAGCAGACGACATTCTAAAATGGACTGGATTATTTTTTTAAAGAAAAATAAGACTTGATATTTCATGTGATGTCACATCAAGCATTATTTTTTCTGAAAAAAAAAAATAGTTCAAAGTGTCGTCTGTTGTAGTTGTGAACAGCGCTTTAATAGCAAAACGCGGACGGCATTCTAAAAATGATTTTGTTATTTTGACGAGAAACAAAAGACCTTGACATTTCATGTGAATCGTCTGCTGGTCAGGTGATTCATATGCATTGTCAAGATTATTTTCTCTGAAAAATAAAAACAAAATATTTCAAGGTGTCGTCTGCTGTAATTATGACTTGAGCTTCAAGGTTATTAGCAAAACTGAGACCAGCTCATATATATCTGTGTCGTCTGGTCAGGCCGCTTCCATGCAAATATATACATGTGTACATTCAGTGTACCTAAGTATTGGGACAGACAGGCCTTAGCTAACAATGTAGACCCAGATCAGACGCCACAGAACATGTCTGTTGCTCTGCATGCGGGGTAAAAAAAATAGCAGGCGACATTTTGAAATATTTTGAAATATTTTCACTGCCCTACCATGCGTAATTATTACGGTAAATAATCTACGGTACGTACTGGCAGCCAGTTGGCCAGTATTTGCCGTAAAATTTACGGGATCGTTTTACAGTGCACACTATATATTGGAAGATTCTAATTTCGATTTTAGGTAGGTCAGGCTATGTCATTTAGATATTCCTAGAGAAAAATGGTTGAATTATTTGCAAACAGTGAAGACCCTGATCAGACGCCGCGTTCTGCGGCGTCTGATCTGGGTCTGCACTGTTTGCCAATAATCCTTTTGGGTGTCTCTAGACTACAATGGCTTAAAACAATGTACAGTTTTGACTGAGCAACGTTTACGTAGTTTGTGTCTTGAAGACAACCCTCGACAATCAAATGCTTTTCAGTAGTTATAACCATAGATACATGTACAAATAATAACGCACAGCATGCTGGGAAAATTTTAAGCAGACAACATTTAAGAGGAAATTACTTTTTTTCCAGAAAATGGCGTTTGACATATCATGCAATTGTCTCCTAAGGAGACAATTTGCAAGAAATGTCAAAGCCTATTTTCTGGGGGAAATAAGAAAAATATCATTAATTTGTCATCTGCTGAATTTTACCCAGGAAGTGATAAAAGCTGGCGAAGTTTTGGTTGAGTTGCTGTTTTACGGCCCAGTCAACCCATTAGTAACATGTCCGACCGGTCAGTTTACCTAACAACACTTTTCGGGGCAGACTTAGTCCTCTAAGCGGTTAACCAGTACTTGTGCACATTCTTTCCCCAGAAACTGACAACTACCCTTCTTGAATCAGCGGAAGGGAGAGACTGACCGTAGAAAATATTTCATGATCATTCACCAGGACAGAATGTTGCCGGATCTGGCGAGGATCGAACCTGCAACCTCCTGATCACCAGTCGGACGCGCATCCGACGAAGCTACCAAGGCTGGCACATTACGAAAACATGCCTATTCAAATATACCGTAAATTTTACCATCAAAAAATGAAAATTTTCAGATAAAAGAATTCAGATATTTTTCATATATCTACTCAAAACACAGACTGTGGGTACTCGTTAGAACCGCCTCGGTGAGGCGGTTCTAACGAGTACCCACAATCTATGTTTCTGAGCAGAAATAAGAAAAATAATGTATACCCCTGTAAACCCCAGTTTTACTATATAAAAGTGGGGTTTAAGCGGGTCAAAATTATATAGGTATGTTTTCGTGATGAAACCTAATATGGTGACAGAGATATGACCCCAGCTAGCATTCTACGTAAATCTACATCGGGCCGTCATCGGCCCGCCAGCTACCCTGACGGGCCGATGACGGCCCGATATAGATTTACGTAGAATGCTGACTGGGACTCTGTGCTATATTATCCTTGAAGCCAGAATCTTAACTGGGCACATTTCGGATAGCCGAAGATGCAAAGTTTCTTCGTGTATAGAACGATAACTCTGATCAACCTTCGCGAATGCTAAGGCCAATGAGAGATAGCAGCAGTATTTCTATTATCTCCCTTGACAGGTAAAGTCCAAGGTAGATCAAATACTAACCAGGTCCTTCTAATTGGAATTCTCTGTTTTTATCATAGGTCATCAGTGGAATTTAACAAATTCTTAACTTTACATTTCTTCATATCCACATGGAAGATTAATTAATGTTATATATTTCTTTGCACAGAAAAATGTTTCTTTTAAATATTTTGGAAGCTGTATTGGCATATGACCTTGTAAAAATTAGATGTATTAAGGAAAAGGAAGTGTTACTTAATGGAAACACCAATGATAAAAGCAGAGGAATTCAATTAACTGGACCTGGTTATTTATAGAAAGTAATCAAGGGAGATAACTGACTGCTTTCTCCTATTTGAGTGTTCATTGGGCGGTCATATGAGAATGTACATTTCTCACGTTGCGGCTCGAATATGACTGTTATCATCACCACCGTGAACTAAATTCAGAGCAAAGCAAGAAACAAATTGCCTTTTACATTAATCATTGCCGTGCTGAATAAATTAAGACGCTACGCCAATTGTTCGGCCAATCAGATTACGTAATCCAGATTGTTGATATATATTCACATGCTTAATGACAAACAGTGTGGATCCAGATCAGTTGGCTTCTTCTGAAGCCAACTGATCTGGATCTATACTGTTTGCAAAGGCAGGACATATCCTGGCTCAGCGGGACTAGGGTAACCCATTTTTGTCTAGCGTCCCATGAAAAGGGACATTGGCAAACAGTGTAGACCCTAATCAGACGCCGCATCATGCGGCGTCTAATCAGGGTCTACACTGTTTGCATTTAATACATGAATTCCTATAAATCATGGTGATAATGATAAATAACCAGACACCCTTCTACTGGAAATGGACCGTCCAATGAGTTGAGGTAGAAGAGTCCATTCGGCACAAATAGGTTAATTACTGTCTGTATATAAAGTATTTGACATATAATAAATGTTTAAATGATGTACAATGTGCGAAAAGGACCTTTATGCCGTATACGGGCAATGATGGTCTGGACAGCCTGGGCGGTCGGCAAGTCTGAGCAGGACCTTACAGAATTAGTATCAGCGAATACGGCGGAATACATTGAGGAACAGAGAACCCAGTCAGCATTCTACGTAAATCTATATCGGGCCGTCATCGGCCCGTCAGGGTAGCTGACGGGCCGATGACGGCCCGATGTAGATTTACGTAGAATGCTAGCTGGGAATACTCTGTTCGGAATTCGCGGGTGCGCAGACTGATCTTCCCCTTCTCTGTATATGGCATAAAGGCCTCTTTCTGTACATCAGCTATACATTGGTCTTGAAAGCCATTTCGCTGTCAATTTAGACATCAAACTGTGATAACGACTTCGCGAAAATTACCTATTATACGGTATCCGCTACATGAAATAATTGTCAACTCCAATAGGTGCATGGAGTTTGCCTTTGCTCCGGAAGCACTTTGTGAAAGGTCATGGACTGGTCCAGTGCTATTTTCCATGAACTGATCAACATTATAACTAAGTACTAGCTTTCGAAAAAAGGTTTGGTCTACGCTTAGCACACATTACGTGCTAAGCGTAGACCAAAACCTTTTTGTGAAAGCTTTGCTTTTATATAGCCAGAGGACAACCTTAATTGATTTTATAATCAAACTTTTATTTAGTTCTTATATATCGGCCGCAAATACTTTAATACACAGATGGACCGTATCATGTCATGCTAAAACGTGTCTTCGGGCATATGCGGACAGCGAAGGCCCTGATCATACTGAGCGGATGCGTAGGCTGATCTGGGCTTTCGCTGTCCGCCAACAGAATCATTAGATACAACAGAATGTATGAATGGAAAACAAAGCCCCGGATGATACTTACCGCATGCGCAGGATGACGTGAATCCGCACATTTTGCGCATGCTCGAAGGTATTTTTACGAAAGGCAGCCAGTATGTACGTACTCTCATCCGGACTTTTGCCCCAGAAGATAATTTTCTACAGTAGCCAGTGCTTCAGTAAGTGGCTAACAAAAAACCTGATCAGAGATTGCTGCTACGCAGGCTGATATGGGACATCGCTGTTGGTATGTACCGCGACGACACATCTCCAACAGATAAAACCAGCATTTCCTTTCGACTATGATCTTAATTGTATGCTACAATAGTATTGTTATTTTATGTCTTTTGAAAACATATAGTTTGGTGCATTAAAATCGTCTCCGAGAGTCAATTTGAAGGGAACTGATACATAAACAAGAGAATCAACTCTGTCTAAACGAATTTACCACCATTCTGGAAAGGGGTCTACTCTAAAACGAAAGAATTTGCTCCCAAGAGGGAGCAAATTCTTTCGTTTTAGAGTAGACCACTTTTACAAGGGACTTTTGTTGGGGACTAAATACACCTGGTAGATTTTCCGCCATTTTTACAAGGGAGATAACTTTTATGACTTTCGATTTGTTTTCCTGTCTAACGAAATGCCACAACATACGAATTTACCAGATTTATACGGAATCATGGTTGTATTGTCATATAAGAATCGACTTTCAAAATAGATCATTCCTTGTATTTAGTGTAAGGGAAATGGTTAAACTTTCAGGGGAGGCAACTCTGTCAAAATTGTTTTACCTCCCTTCTGAAAAGGGATCTTCTCTAAAAGGAAAGCATGTGCTGGGAGAACATTCTTTCTTTTTTAGAGTAGACCCCTGTTCAGAGGAGGATTGGTGTGCAGGAAATAAACAACCAGTCACAAGAGTGTTCTCCTTTGTAAAAAAACATGGCTAAAATCTACTCTGCTTTCAACATCATCTTTCAGAAAGTCGTTTTTTGCCTGGCGCTTTAATTAGAAGAAGTAAATTTGCAAAATTGTGTCATGATTTAATGCAAAACCATTTGTTGTACTTCCCTGGGCACCAAAGATTTATTCTATTCAATGTCTTTTTTTTTTTTTTTTTGTTTGTTTGTTTTTTTTTTTTTTTTGTTTTTTTTTTTGTGTTTTTTTTGTTTGTGTTTTTTTTATTTTTTTTTTATTTTTTTTTTTCTTATTTGAAAATTACTATTTTTCTTTTGGTAAAACTGACTGCAAAATACAAACATTGATATGATAAGTAGTCTTGATGCAGGTTTTCAACAAGTTCCACTCGTTCAAAATTTCTGAAACTTTCATAATATTCTTACGGAACGTCAATTATTTAAAATCAATTAAGAAAAACAAATTCTAATATAATTTTCCAAAAATCCAGTTTACTATAGAAATTGTATACGCCAACTCCATTTTGTGGCCTTAAACTTAATTTTACGATGAATATTTGAAAACAAAGCACAGAAGCAGAAACGACAAATGGTTCCGAATAGGATTATGTCAATCACAAACCAATCTCTCCATTTAAAATAAAATGCCAAATGAAAAACGTCTTTCCGATGAATGTCGAAAGCACAGTGGGAAGTGTATCGGTTATTTTAACCCTTGTCCTGCTGAATAAATTAAGATGCCACGCCCACTTCCAAGTTTCAGCCAGTCACATTACTTGATCCAGGTTGTTGATATAAATTCACATATTGAATGACAAAAGGTTGTTGATATAAATTCATATACTGAATGACAAACAGTGCAGATCCAGATCAGTTGGCTTCTTCAGAAGCCAACTGATCTGGATCTACACTATTTGCAAATGCAGTGTATATCCAGGTTCAGCAGGACATGGGTTAAGAATTTCCCGGATGGCACAGACTTCTTACAAAAACTGGCTAGCACTAAAGAAGTGACCACGTGGTACGAATGCTTAGCTAGTTTTTCATGTAGTGCCTCTGTTTTGTTTTTCATGTATTTGGACTTTTAGATGGTATTTTTCGTACTTTCAAAACATCTTAATCCCATTGCTCATCATTTAGATACATTTTACAAATGTATGCAAACTTGTTTCATGTTTGTGATCTAACCTCATGTTGGTATTTACAAATTAAACGATTACTACATTCCGACTATACGTGTCCTATTGTATTATTTGTCCTCCCGAAGTTCCTGTTCTTAAAATAAATCAGTCCCCGAGGTTGCAAAACTATTTTCATGCTCAACTCAGCTGAGCATAAAAATTCCCTGCTAATAAATATGAAAATGCCAACAATAGTTGGCATTTTCATATTTATTAGCAGAGAAGTTTTCATGCTCAGTTATCATGGCAAGAAAGAATTTGCAATTGTTAGTTATTTTAGATTTTTAGCAGGACAAATTTCATGACCAGCTGAGGTGAGCACGAAAAAAGTTTTATAACTTCGGGGGCAGCCTGTATACTATTATTGAAAGTTTTTTTTTTAGTTTTTTTTTTTTTTTTTTTTTTTTTTCATTTTATGTATAACAGTTTACTATCCGAAGGGGTGTCAACAAGTCTTCCTTTCATTTTGTGTATACATATTACTATAGGGTACATATACGTATATAAAAATGTCCGTCTTTAATTTTGTGTATAACAGTTTACTATACTGGGGCATACAAAGGTATTTGTTTATCATTCCTGAACATTTGGAGCAAATACGGTGATCATTTTGAGTTTTCAACAATTGAATTTCTCAAAAATCCGTCTGCGTTTTATTTTGCCACACACACCAGAAAAAGCTCAGTTGGCATAGCTTCCGCTTTGCATGCGGATTGTCTTGGGTTTAGTCCCCGTCCGAGTTCTGCCAACTGCTTTACCCTAAAGCGCTAAGCGAAAGTGTAGCAGGCGACATTCTAATATTTTGACATTTTCTTTCGAGAACGTAGGACTCGGCAGATCAACTTGAAGCGTCTGTTAGGCAGATGGTTCATATAAAATGCCAAAATATTACTTTTTCTGAAAACCATCATAAAATCAAAATGTCGCCAGCTGCAGTTATGATTTGCACTTAAAGGGGTAACGCTTTGCGTTTGGCGCTTACCACTCTTTTGGCTAATTAAGCAGATGACAAACTGATGACATTTTTTCTTATTTTTTTCTAGAAAGTACAATTTAACATTTCATGCAAATTGTCTCCTGAGGAGACAATTTGCATGAAATGTCAAACACTATTTTTTAGAAAAATATTTCAAAATGTCATCTGCTGGAATGATTACCCAGCATTCAAAGCGTTAAGAAAGCTGAGCTACGAATCGGGACAGATGGGCTAGTGTCATTATAATACCAGGAACATGCGTCTGGGGTGTAATACTTCAGTGAGACGGCTATTCAAACGCTAGCATCGAGCAGCATGTCACAACCAGACACCGAGGTTATAAAACTTTTTTCATGCTCAACTCAGCTGAGCATGAAATTTTTCCTGCTACTAATAAATCTCAAATTACTAACAACTGCAAATTATTACTTGCTAAACATAGCTGAGCATGAAAATTTCTCTGCTAATAAATATGAAAATGCCAACTATTGTTGGCATTTTCATATTTATTAGCAGAGAACATTTCGTGCTCAGCTGAGTTGAGCATGAAAGAAGTTTTATAACCTCTGGGTCAGATATCATCTTGATACATGTATACGAGAAAGATTGTTGAAAGCGACCTTTGACCAAACATGCCACCAAAAAATTATTAACACTCAGTACGTTGGGACAATTTGCATGAAATGGCCTATCCTATTTTCTGGGGAAAATAAGAAACATTTGAGCCACAACGTGAGAAAGCGTACCTTCTGACATATGATCCAAAGAAGACTCAAATCAGCTTGTGCATTCGCGCAGTCTGATCAGAGACATCGTCGTCCGCATGAAGAAATTTTGCATCCTTGGCTATCCAAAATGCGTCCAGTGAAGATTCTGATCAGACTACGCGAATGCGCAGGCTGATCTTAATCTTCGCTTGGCGCACATGTCAGAAGGTATGTTTTCTCACTTTGTGGCCCATTCTTTTATTTTAAAAGATTAAAAAAGAAAGACAAAATCGTACACAGTACACTTTATTACATGCACCTGAAATTTCTATATGCTTAAAATCATGTATGTAATTATTCAAGTTACATTCCATCAGTCGTGCCACGAAAAAGGGAGTCAATCGCGTTTGTTAACAGCGAAAGCTCAGATTAACTTGCGCATCCGAGCAGTCGGATCAGACCTTTTGCCAAAGTTCATCACATCAATTCTCCGTATCCAGGCTTTCTCATCATAAAAGCAAAGGACTGGTGCGTCAAAAATTGTTACCTCTACCAAAAATGATCCCCAGTGTCAGTTTTCGCACATTTGGCACCAACATACATGCCATACCTCACACTGTGAGACAAAATCTCACAGAATTTTAGCCCTTCTAGACCCCGTTTCCCATAAGATTTTCAAATCTCACAGGATTTTCATACCATTTAATAAGCTATTTTTTGAAGAACTAGAAATAAATCACACATTAGTATGGCTATCCCAAGCTTAACTCATTAAAATAATGGCTTTTAACTTACTTACGTAAGCTTGAAAGTGATTTTCATAAAAAATCTCACAGAATTTCATCAAATCTCCCCTAAAAATTTGCAAAATCTCACAGATTTCTGTCAACAGCTAATGGCATGTATGCACCAAATATGATACGGGTATCATTTTCGTACATCATGCAGAAAAAATGATACCGGGCTTTCATAGTTGCAATTTTTGAATAACAGTAGCCGCGAAAAATGGTACAAATACGAAAATGCCTAACACAACTCTGAAATCCCGGGAAATTATGCTAGTTTGAAGTCAGAATAAGCTGATCATATAATAATTATGAGCCGGGGAACATCATTTACAACAAGACTGCATGTGCGCACAGCGAAGACTCAGATCAACCTGCGCATTTGCGCAGTCTGATCTGAGTTTTCGCAGGGCACTCAGTGGATAGCCAAGGATCTAAGACGTCTTCAGGCGGACAGCGAAGACTCTGATCAGGCTGCGCGGATGCGCAGACTGAGCTGAGTCTTCGCTGGACGCACATGCACATGCAATCTTGAAGGAAATGCTGAAGTACTAGAAATATAAATATTAGGTATTCCATAGTAAACTGCATTTCCGTGAATACTTCCTTCAGGTATGTTAGAATAGACATCATGCTATATACAAGGGAATGTATAATTTAACTGCATGGGTACACAGGCTGATCTGACTCTATACCGTAGGCACATGCAATATATTGTGGCGAAAACAGGTTTCTCCACGTCGGGGCTCTTATTAAATCTCAATTCAACGTCAGAACACGTACCTTCGGACATGTGCGCCCAGCGATGATTCAGATCATCCTGCGCATTCGCGCAGTCTAATCAGAGTCATCACTGGGCGCGATTTGGGAAGCCAAGGATTCAAAGTTTCTTCATGTGGACAATGAAGACTCTGATCAGACTGCACGGATGCGCAGGCTAATTTTGAGTCTTCGCTGGGCGCACATGTCAGAGCGTACGTTTTCTCACGTATTTCATATATATGAATCAATAAACATGCACGGAAAACGCCTACGTTTTAAAGTGACGTGGACCTTTTTCGAATCTTGTGTCTTCCACAAACCGCATTCACTTAACTTTATTCATAATCACCAGTGTCAAGCTTTACCACTCTTTAAGCAAATTCAGCAGACGACAAAGCTATGTTTTTTTTTCTTATTTTTCCAGAAAACAGGATTTGACATTTCAAGCAAATGTCGATTTGCACGAAATGTCAAATCCTGTTTTCTCGGAAAATTAAGAAAATAATATTTCAAAACGTCGTCTGCTGCAAATTTTACTCAGAGTTCTTAGCGTTAAGGTATACCTTAACTTAAGGTACGAAATTTAAACAAAAGAGATGAGTGTTTAATAACAAATAGAATTGTTTGATGTTTGTTCAGTAGACAAAGTCAAAATACATCTACTGGCTTTATGACTAAAGGACAGATTTTATGTGAATGCGCAAAAATGCGCTTTGCAAATCACAGTCCTTAAATTTAAGACAGACCTTAACTTAACTTTTACTAATCGTTATAAGGGCAAATTCAGCAGATGATAAATTGACGATATGATGATGTTTTCTTATTTTTCCCAGAAAACAGGATTTGACATTTCATGAAAATTTCTCCACTCGAGACACTTTGCATGAAATATCAAAACCTGATGTCTTGTAAAAATCAGAAAAATATTTGAATATGTCGTCTGCTGAAAAAAATTACCAAGATAGCTAAGCGTTAAGAAATGATTGCGAAACTGAGCCCAGATCAGTATTGAGGGACGGAATGTTCGGCTCGTTGCAGGAATGCTCAAGCAAGCTGGCGGAGAATATAAAAACGGCAGGAAGGTGCTTACTTTGTCAATTTAACTCGTGAGCTATCCGGGTAAATTTTTCAGCAGACGACATATTGAAATATTTTTCTTATCTTCCCAGAAATCGGGTTTTGACATTTCATGCAAATTGTCAAGAGTAGAGAATTTTTCATGAAAGGTCAAATCCTGTTTTCTGGGGGAAAAATATCATCAATTTGTCGCCTGCTAAATTAGCCCAGAGAGTGGTAAAGATTAATGTATATCCGTCATGTATAAAACGAAAACAGATGAAACAGTCGGAAGCAATATTTATACCAAAAGACAATCAAAGCACTAACAGCACTGGTAGGTCGATAGTCTCAGAGTGCAGGCTGGGAAAATGGTCCTGAACGGGGATCTGACTGTTTCATTTAACCTCCATTTAATTTCCAGTAATTTTAGCAATCAGTCCAGACCCTAATCAGCCGCGTTTTGTGGCGTCTGATCTAGACCTGCACTGTTAGGCAGTGTCCCAGTCCAGGCTTTACCCTCTTTATACGGCACTGACAAGAACAGCTCGGCTGTAAAGGACCGTTACCGGGATTTCGTATAAACGCGCCGTTTGATTTCATTGGCCAATGATAATCATGTGGACAACAACCTTAAGAAAATTTTGATGTAAGTTTACTTTGGCTCGACTGTAAACAAGCGACCCAAAAACGTGTTTTCCTTGTGTGTAGAAGTAATTATATTGGTATAATTTTTCTTGCCTAATGGTATGCAAAAATTGCAACTATGAAAACTCGGTATCGTTTTTCGTACATGATGTACGAAAAATGATTACCAGTATCACTTGTCGTACGTTATGTATGAAAAAATCATTCTTCGTAGGTGTATCAATTTTTGTCGTATCAAAGTACTGATCAAACTGCGCCCATGCGCAGTCTAATCAGAGCCTTCGCTGTTCAAATATAGGCGCTTAAGTCCCTTTTGCGTGACACGACTCTGTACACAAAAACTGATTTAGACAATCTCCACGGCGGATAACGACTGCGACCGAACACTCGGGTTAAACGCAAGGTCCTGTAATCTTTCCATATTTTGTTGATCATAAATACGTTGACGCATCCGCTGGAGCCTACGAAGGCGGGCTGATGATGCGAAGTCTTCTGGACCGTTTATATCGCCGACAGCGCCACCTAGAAAATGTATAAATTGCGCTATAGGAAAAAATACAACGTCCGTTGATCTGAGGCTTCTGGTTTCCAGTTGCATTACGTCAAATAGAAAATTGAAACCAGAACTCACAGGTCGCCGGACAAGATTGTAGTTACCTATACTGTACATTAGCCCAAACAAGAGAAAATGTCATTGGCATCATTATGAAAACACGCCTATTCAAATAGATAGAAAATTTCACCTCCCAAAACTGCAAATTTTCAGATAAAAACTCTGATATTTTTCATATTTCTTATCAAAACATAGATTGTGGGTACTCGTTAGAACCGCCTCGGCGAGGCGGTTCGGTACCCGTTATTACCGCCTCGGCGAGGCGGTTCTAACGAGTACCCACAATCTATGTTTTCGAGCAAAAATAAGAAAAAATAATGTATGCCACTGTAAACCCCAGTTTTACTATATAAAAGTGGGGTTTAAGGGGGTCAAAATTATATAGGCATGTTTTCGTGAGTACGAGTATCATGCTCCGTGGATAATTTGACAGTGACATCATGGAGTCTACCACTGCGCTTGTTTTAAATGAATTAACAGGGTCTTGTTGTTCAAAACTTAACGAAGTTGTTAACTAACATGAAGTTAAAATTTCTGTCTTGAAATATGGCATATACATTGATATTTTTGTTGAAAATTTTTGAGTAGCTTTTGCAGTGCACTCACACTTTTGCAGCAAAAATACCAATGTATTTGAAAATACCTTAGCTATAACAATTAACGAGTTTGTCATTAATGAGCTCGTTAAACTAACGACGCTTTGAACATCTGGGCCCTGGTAAATATTGTTGATAGCTTTGTGTATAGTATCAACTGAGACTATTAGTTTCCGCCAACGTCTTCGTAACGGCCATATCGGATTTTATTTTTAGGATTGTGTCATCCACCGTTTTGTAAACTCTGTGTCCGTGGTTCGAACCGCGACCAACGTATTTTTATGATAAAATATCTGTTGTATTTTAGTATATTAATCTTTATTATTATTATTATTATTATTATTATTATTTTAGGATTTTCACTTCTCCTTTTTTTCTTCATCTTTATTACATACATATTAAAACAGTTGACCATTACAAACAATAAAATCGATTCAGTGAAAATCCTCCAATTGTGACATTGTGTCGATGCTACTGCCCTCTTTAGCTGTGTCAGTGCCGCTGTCATTAGTACCCGTCACGTGTATGTAGTTCACAAAACGTTCACCGTGCTCTCCAGTGTCGAGATTTGTGGCTTTCATCTCATTTATCATCTTTTCCACATGGTCGCAGGCATCGAGTCGCAGGCTCGTCTCCATATGTCCACCCCATACCCCGCAAAGGTTTTCTCAGTAATTTTTATCACGTCATTGAATATAATGATAATGATGATGATGATGATGATGACGACCATGATGAGTTCAGGTTTAACGATGCGTCAATCGATTAGGGTCATTTGCATCAAAATGGTATATTAACTTTTTTTGGTATTGAAACGGCTAAAAAGGTAAGTCATATGATTAATAAATGTAGGGGTTTAAGATCAAAATCAACTCCGATTTCGAAAATTCTTAAATTGTTTATGCATGTAGAGAGACTTAGTGGAGGTCTGCGCTTTCCTACGTACATTAGCGGCCACTCAAAAATGACTCCATGTGATCTTTAAGACAAGTAGCTGCTTAATGCATGATGGGAAAAATGATGCAGAAAAATCTCTAGGAGCTTTCTGTATTACATTCAGCCTGCATCAAGATTTATAAGCTGAGAGAATTCCCACTGAGCAAGAGAGATTTTAAGTTTACCGGTGATTACCATTTAGAAGAATGGTTTTGGTCAGATTGTACAAACAGTCAATGACGTCATTCTCAACTTGTCCTCGGAGAATAATACATTTAGACGCAGATCAGACGCAACAGTAAGCGGCGTCTGATCAGGGTTTACGTTGTTTGCCACGCACTCGGCAGTATTTCAAACATATTAATAAGTGGTAGAATGAACTGTTTTACATTTCAGGAGGGCTTGCAAGAAGTTAAGGTGTCATAATACTTAGGGTATTTACGGTATGTCATACACGGACAGCGAAGGCACAGATCAGCTTGTGTATCTGCATAGTCTGATAATGTCTACTCTGTTCAGTGATATCCCCCTTAAACCTCACTTTTATATATATTAAAACTGGGGTTTACATGGGTATACATTATTTTTCTAATTTCTGCTCATAAACATAGATTGTGGGTACTCGTTAGAACCGCCTCGCCGATGCGGTTCTAACGAGTATCCACAATCTATGTTTTGAGCAGTAATATGAAAAATATCAGAATTTTTATCTGAAACGTTCGGTTTTCGGTTGTGAAATTTTCAATATATTTGAATTGGCGCGTTTTCGTAATGGATAAAGAATCTTTCCACGCGGAAAGACAATGTATTTGATATATGATTCTATCCGTGTACTTTTAATCAGAACATATTGTGTGCGTGCGTGTACTCATTTGTCTGCATACGTGTGAGCGTGCATGTGCGCATGTTTATCTAAAACATCTCAAGATTTGTGACATTGGTCAGGTCTAGGGACCAGTCTTCATCTTGCACACCTTTGGTGCTGGAATATATCGTCACAATCAATTCGACATATCGCCATAATCAATTCGACATATCGCCATAATTAATTCCACATATCGCCGTAATCAGTTCGACAGATCGCCATAATCAATTCCACATATCGCCGTAATCAATTCAGATTCGGGTTAAGGGAGACGTTGGACGTTCCTAAAAGCCAGTTTTAACTGTTTCGGCGCCATTTGTCGTCTGTTTCTTTTTTCTTTTTTTTTTTTTTTTTTAACAAACTATCGTTTGAAAAGAAGTTTATATGTAAAGTAGAAAGACTGAATTTCAAACAGCGTAGATCCTGATGAGACGGCTAATTATGAGCCGTCTCATTTGTATCTACGCTGTTTGCAAAAGCATATTATTATCGCCTGTGGCAGTGAAAGAGTTAAGTCCTTTAACAGTTTTATTGTTCATCGTTCCAAGCTGCGTGGTCGTTTTGTGTGGTCGTATCGTATGGTTAAATCGAGATGCCTTATCCGATGCCTTGGAAGGGCTGTATACAGTGATTTTGGTCTTTGCTAGGTATCTATGTTTATTGTCCCCCGCCTTTTCGAAGAAAAATGGAGGGACACTGTTTTGGGTTTTCCGTGGGGCGTGGTGCGTGGTGCGTGGTGCGTGGTGCGTGCCGCGTGGTGCGTGGTGCGTGGTTCCGAGTTTTTAGTAGGTACTTTGTCCCCTTAACTCCTCCCACAGTTTTTGTCCGATCCTTTTGATACTTTACAGGTGTTTTAAGGATGGTCTGAAGATGTGCATGTGTTTTTTTCAGAATCCTGAAATAATTTTTTATCACTTTTTCTGCATTTTTAACTTAGACATTTTTTGAGTTCTAATATTACAGAAGTCTATAGGGAGTAGGTACCTTGTCCTCTTAACTCCTCCCACAGTTTTTGGCCGATCCTTTTGAAACTTTACATGGGCTTTTAGGATGGCCTGAAGATATGCAGGTGGTTTTTTCAGAATCCTAAAATAATTTTTTAGTACTTTTTCCGCATTTTTAACTTAGACATTTTTTGAGTTCTAATACTACAGAAGTGTATAGGGAGCAGGTACCTTGTCCCCTTAACTCCTCCCACAGTTTTTGGCTGATTCTTTTGAAACTTTACAGGTGTTTTGAGGATGGTCTGAAGATGTACATGTGATTTTTTCAGAATCCTGAAATTAATTTTTATTACTTTTTAGACATTTTGAACATAGACATTTTTTTAGTTCTAATATTACAGAAGCGTATAGGGAGGAGGTACCTTGTCCCCTTAACTCCTCCCACAGTTTTTGGCCGATCCTTTTGAAACTTTACATGGGCTTTTAGAATGGCCTGAAGATATGCATGTTGTTTTTTACAGAATCTTGAAATAATTTTTATCACTTTTTTTGCATTTTTAACTTAGACATTTTTTGAGTTCTAATACTACAGAAGTATATAGGGAGCAGGTACCTTGTCCCCTTAACTCCTCCCATAGTTTTTGGCCGATTCTTTTGAAACTTTATAGGTGCTTTAAGAATGGTCTGAAAATATGCATGTGTTTTTTTCAGAATCCTGAAATTATTTTTTATTACTTTTTACACGTTTTGAACTTAAACATTTTTTTAGTTCTAATATTACAGAAGTCTATAGGGAGTAGGTACCTTGTCCCCTTAACTCCTCCCACAGTTTTTGGCCGATCCTTTTGAAACTTTACAGGTGTTTTTTTGATGGCCTGAAAATATGCATGTGGATTTTTCAGGATCCTGAAATATTTTTTATTACTTTTTCCGCATTTTTAACGTAGACATTTTTTGAGTTCTAATATTACAGAAGTGTATAGGGTGCAGGTACCTTGTCCCCTTAACTCCTCCCACAGTTTTTGTCCGATCCTTTTGAAACTTTACAAGGGCTTAAAGGATGGCCTGAAGATATGCATGTGGTTTTTTCAGAATCCTGAAATAATTTTGTATCACTTTTCCTGCATTTTTAACTTAGACATTTTTTGAGTTCTAATACTACAGAAGCGTATAGGGAGTAGGTACCTTGACCCTGTAACTCCTACCACAGTTTTAAGCCGATCCTTTGAAACTTTACAGGTGCTTTAAGGATGGTCTGAAGATATGCATGTGGTTTTTTTCAGAATCTTGAAATTATTTTTTATCACTGGTTTCCTGCTTCAATACTTAGGTAATTGATACAGGACCAATGGTCCTCTGGTTAACTTTACCATTTTTAACACCTCAAATAAAAATAAGGCGGGGGACATGAATTCCCCATGGAATTTGCTTGTTTTTGTAGATTTTGTCCAAAAAAAAGTCTTGTCTTTATGTAAAATCTAACATTTGTTTTTCGTGTTTTTTTTTTTTTTTTTTTTTTTTTGTTTTGTTTTTTTTTTGCAAACAGCGAAGACTACGCCTCGTTCGCTGTACAGTTCCTAGGAAGCGAAGACCAGAATGGTACTCTGATATACAACTTCTACGAGGCGAAGACCCAGAGTAGTACTAGGCTATACGGGGTCTACGAGGCGAAGACCCAGAATGGTTGCTATACGGTTCTTCGAGGCGAAGACCCAGACTGGTATTCCGCTATACGGGTTCTTCGGGGCGAAGACCCACTGGTACTCCGCTATACGGATTCTGCGAGGTGAAGACCCAGTCTGGTACTCCGCCATACTAATGTTCCTTGTTCTACGAGGCGCAGTATGAGTTATGCGAAGACCCAGACTGGTACTTCGCTATACGAGTTCTATGAGGCGATGACCCAGACTGGTAATCTGCTATACGGTAATATGATGCGAAGACCCAGACTAGTACTCCGCTATACGGGTTCTACGAGGCGAAGACCCAGACTGGTACTCCGCTATACGGGTACTACGAGGAGAAGACCCAGACTGTTACTCCGCTATACGGGTTCTACGAGGTAAAGACCTCGACTGGTACTCCGCTATACGTCCTACAAAGCGAAGACCTAGGCTGGTACTCTACACGTCCGAAGAAGGCAAGACCCAGACTGATACTCCGCTATACTTGGAAGTGAAGACCCATACTGGTACTCTGTTACACAGGTTTTATAGGCAAAAACTGGTACTCTACTATGTAAATTGTACGAGATCACCCGGCCTGTTCACGGAAAACTGTTGACCCTGTTGAGTGTGTCTAATGATCTCGGTGCAAATATCAATAGCGGTGGGAGGCATGGACGAAAGATGCACACCGTATAATCACAAGGAGAATTACGAATGGTCTTGGCAGTCACTGTTGGTATATGTTTGTCCCTTTTTGCCTGTATAGATTCACCTATGCACCTACATAATGTTGATCGACGCAATTCAGCTGAATGAATGACATTTCAAAATATGTGTCAAGACCAATTAGGCACTTCATACTGTCATTATCTCGCTATGAATTTGCACATCATTAGCGGTGAATGCATGCTACCACCTAATTGCTGCTGTACGACAGAACTGTGCGGAAATCACAGCTTGATTAGAGGAAGGCTTTCTTCGCTACAAAGAGATCTTGAGTTTAATTTATACGCGACATGCAGGTCAAAGCCAGGAATGGAACTTACCCAGTAAAGCCATAATCAATGAACATTACTGTCATAGACATTCCCATCCTTCTAAAGAAGAATGCATGAGAGGTTATAGATATATCCGTTCTTTTGCTGGTCTATGGGAAATATTTGTACTGTTGTCAAGAGTACAGGATAATTGGCGAGCCCATTAGGGCTCGCCAATTATCCTGTACTCTTGACAGTCAGTACAAAGAATTCCCCATACATGAATACATCTGTTTTAATCCACAGCTTGACAGTATTTTCCGATTTTAGGAAATGGGAGAAAAAAATAACCCCTGATTTTTTTTTTTTTTTTTTTTTAATGATTTTTTTTCTTTGTTGTTGTTGTTTTAAATGTTCTAATTTAACCTGTTGGTATGAAATGGATTAGTCTGTATACTTCATCAGTATTCAAGGGCATCTTGACTGAATTAAATCAAGAGGTGATACTAGAAAGACCAATCAAAATTGCTGTCAGTTGTGCCTCACACAAATATACCGTAATCGACATAATTAGCGCACATACCCATATAAGCGTACAGTCAAGCAATTTCGTAGTCTTCAGGTTATAGCCAATGTAATTATATCTACTTTTTTTTTATAAAAGCATATGTTGTGGGTACTAATCTGAATTGCCTCGACTAGTCGAGGCAATTCAGATGAGTACCCACAACATATGCTTTTATAAAGACAAAAAGAAACAAATATTGCGTAAGCATCATTAATCATTCTCTCATGAAGTGCTCTGCTAATCTTTCTTTAAGTGTGCCCTTATTAGATGCATATTTTACTAAAAGGTTATCCCAGTAATTTTGAAAACCCTAAGCGCACCGTGCGGTTATTAGATCGAATACGGTATATGGGTTGTTGAAGTGTTTTAAATTAGAAGTGCCTCGCCCAGCTATTTGTAACGAGCATCCACCACATATATTTTTGTGGAAAACCCTGAAATACCAAAACATTTTGGATTAATGCAAGTGCCTTATCTAGAGCTCTGCTTAGATACCATTTTAGGCATTGCCCTGGCAGGAGCACAAAAAAAAAACTGCCCACAATAACTGTACTTGATAACAGTACACGATAACAATACATTTGTTAGAATTTATAGGAAAGTACTGTCGGCTGTGGATTAAGCACTAAAAACGTACTATACAGCAGACTCCACGCGGGCCGAACAAATATATGTTTTTTACCTCTATGGAAGCTGAGGGCGAGGGTTGGGATCCCGTAAAGCTAGCTAAAGCCCCCTCCCCGCCCCCTTTCCAACCATCTGTACATTTTGTGGCTGCTTTCCTGTTTTAGTTTGTGTTTCCCTTTAGTGATGGGGGCTTGATGTGGATCTGATTGTATCAGTTCCGGAGTTCTCTTATTTACTTTTCGTACGCCTCATAACACGAGTCGCGACGTCAGACCCTTACCAGCGACAAGGATAGCAGGCCTTGCCCAACTGTAAGCCAATATCAGTTGGACGCCCCGGTGACGTAAGATACACGACACCTTCGCCACATCCGATCACCCCCAGCAATGGATGTCAGATGAGACAGACTACAGTCGAACCTCGTTATCTCGAACTCGCTTATTTCGAATTACCGCTTATCTCGAAGTGAAAATCTGGTCCCTGTTTTAACATGAAACTATGACAACAGGTAACAAAATAATGTGGAAAAGAGGAGAAATTGCTCCTAAGGAGCAATTTCTCCTCTTTTCCACATTATTTTATATATATATATATATATATATTTCTAACTTCAGGAGGCAAATTACATTTTCATTTGTTAAAATGTGGTTGTTCAATTTATTGTTTTCCTCACTCTTTCAACTCTGATATGTCGGGGAACGGATATCTCGAAGTATTTCAGTGAGTCCCTTGGAATTCGAGATAACGAGAGTCGACTGTATTTCTGAGATAGGCCATGCGTGTAACTGACGATTTTCTTTGATTATAAGAATTATAGAGTATATTTTGCTGCAGACTGCAATTAACACATGATATACAGCTACTGGTTCATTAATTTCACCGAAAATTGGACCTAATATTTCAACTGCGCCCGCTGAGATCAACCTGCGCATCGGTACAGTCTGATAAGTGTCTTCACTGAGCGCTCTTTGGTTAGCGTAGGATCCAAATATTGTTTAAGAGAACAGCGAATACATTGATCAGACTGTGCAGATGCGCAGTCTGACCTGTTTTTGCTGGGTGCACATGTTGGAAGATACATTTTCTCACTCTGTTGAATATTCTAAAATGTCGTCTGTTTTTTATGTCTTCAGCAATACAAATATTAACCCTTAAAGCGGCAAGCAAAACTTAAGCAGACAACATTGTATTTTTTGTTCAGAGAAAATATGCTTTGGCAATTCATGTGAATCATCTGCTTGGCAGACGATTCACATGAAATGTCAAGACTTGTTTTCTATGAAAAAACAACAACAAAAATTTCAGAATATCGTTTGCCGCAATTGTGAATGGCGCTTTAAGGTTTAGAAATAGAAAATGATCGGTTGCATGTCTATCATTCTACATAGAAAGCTCTTAATTAACTCTTTTGGCATCACAGACAATGATTAGCGGCTTAGATCCAAATAAGCAAAGATAAAGCTGTTCTATTGACGCTGTGATCTCATGAGATTCGATCCTTGAACTTTGGATATATACATGTACCTCCAATTATTATTATTATTATTGTCTTTTACAGATGACAACATTGTCGTCTAATATTTGATGCGGACGGCGATATTGTTGTCTGAAATTAGGTGTGGAGATAATTTTGTTGTCTGAAATTTGGTTCCGGTGATGTTGTTGTCTGAAATTTGCTTCAGACGACAATGTTTTCTTCTGAAATCTGATATTTGGCGCCACTGAATTAAACCAGTTCGGGGACAAGGAAATATGTCTTGTGACACGTGAGAGCATTGACGTAGCCAGAATAGAATTATTTTTACGCACACAGAGGAAACCCTTGAAACCTTCTTTATGTTAGCTGATATCTCTTTATTGCAAATATTTTTATTACATGTTACAGGGATGAAATATTGTAGGATATAAACCGAAACGCTTGACTTTGTTTTGCTTCATTTCGTTTTGTTTCCCCCGATAGTAACCTTCACTGGTTGCACATGGATGCACAGTGTGTTATTTTCTTCCTTGCCCGCTCAGTCCGCGCCAGTCACAACTATTGTCGTCTGCTTTGTCATCTGCTTGTAATTTTAAACATAAGCAGGAATTCTCGTACTACAGCTACTAATCCGCACCAATCGGTCCCTTCTGTGACGTCACAGCCTGTCGCTAGTTCTCAGACAGGTAATAGTGTGGAAATATATAGAATTATATAGGAGCCCATCATTTAACTAATAAAATCATTAATTTTCAATAACACAAGATATTATTATAACCTCGCAATAGATGGAAAAATGTGTCTGCTTCAATCTGATACCAAATTTGTTGAAATAAAATAAATTTTAAAATGGCCCAGATTGTAATGAATGCTACAAGGGTTTTTCCTTATTAAGTCTTTGTATTTTACAGCAAAAATGAAAAATAGCCTTGATTCAATCGCCCAAAAGTCATATTTTTTAAAATTTCTCCGTTTGTTATAACCTCTCATTCGATAGATCTATTTAATATCTATAGTTAGGTAGTAAAATATTGAATAAATTATTTTATTAAAAATGGCCCACAGGTTGCAGAACATAGCTATATTTGAAAAATGCGGAGCGAAAATGTGTAATGATTACACAGACGCAGGTCTTGTGTACACATGATACTATAGAATGAATTGCAAAAGAGTTTGTAAGAATTGGAAAATAAAAAAGAAATTGGTATCCATTGACAGTATTATAAATATTATTTAGCTTCAAAAAGGAAAACAAAGATATATATTTATAATAATATAAACTTATTTATTTATTTTTTTGTTTATGTCGAATTATGTGTAACTTTTTATTCGGCAAATTATTGAAACTTTAATGAAAATTTGATATTATTATTTTTGATCATAGGAAAACTACAAACTGCTTAATTACTTGTTTTTTGTTTGTTTAATAACGAAACAAAAATGCTTTGACGTATAAAATTACAAGTCTATCCAAATAAAAGCAGCATTAAATATGAAGTGCAACCATTGTAGTTCCAGATCAGCATGTGCATACATTTTTTCTCTGATAGAATGTGCAAGCTCTATTCAACATGCGGTGTTAAACAAGTATATCTAATAAATAATTTATAATATTTAAAAAAAATACATTAAAACAAAATGATAATTGATATTATTTTCAGAAATAATTATTGTAGTAATCTTTAGCTGTATATCATAACTCGGAAAATAAATAATCCTATGCTGGTCCTATTTTGTTTCATAAATGGTTCTCTATCTAGGAAATTAAAACATAATGATACTAATGATATTATTATTATTATTTACTACTACTACTATTATCATAATGTTGTACATCACAATTCCGAAGAATAAATATTATTGTGCTGGTCATATTCGAAATGTTTTATTTGTAAAATAGCCACATGGATAGTTTATACTATCGTACATGTGTATTTAGGGGTAAAATATTGCTATCGTATAAACCCTATTGGACACATTAAATTACTATCATACTGAAATTTGATCAAGTCGGTTTGGCTACCAGTTGACACAGCTTATACCTGCTATTTGAGTGGCAAACAGTGTAGACCTTGATAAGGTACTCTGTGGTGTAATGTCTGATCAGGGTCACTGCCTTTTGTTATGGTGTGTTTATCAGAATACTGAGGTTAAATACTATAAACCACTTTCTCAGTCAGATCAAGGACGTAAATAATAAATTATACGTCTTTGGTCAGATTCAATAAATTGTTCACACCTTTTCAAACATTAGCCTACAGGCAATTGTTTCAAAAACAAACCTGGGATACCAGATGATTCGATTCTACTCTTTACAACACTTGCCCTATTTTTTTAACAAGGCCATGATAGAACCAACTGATTTGTCTAAACATTGCTGGGTAAGTGTAAAATAGTGTAGACCCTGAACACACAATGCGTAATGTGACATTTGATCTGGGTCTACACCGTTGGCACAGACCTCTCTGTCTAAAAATCTAGGATAGTAGTAACAGTCATAATCCAAGGAAAACGACATTTTATCCATATTTGCTAATTACCCAACACAAAAATAACACGAGTCTCTCCAAATATAAGAAACAACCATTGTAGTTCCAGATCAGCATGTGCATACATTTTTCTCTGATAAATTGTGCAAGCTGTATTCAACATGCAGTATAGACTCTCATCAATATATTTCAGCGGACACACAGACTAATCAGGGTCTACATTGATCGCCTAATTCATAAGGCCCATTTTTTTTAAAGATTCAATCAGAATTGTTTCTTATTTTACTTGAAGACACCTCAAAGTTCTTGAAACGATCAACAAAACATTTTACTTTCATTTACATGTATATTAGCATTAAAAAAAATTGTTCAAACATATATAAATACAAGTTAAATAACAGCACGTTGTCTACTCTTATTACCATTATCCAGTGGGAACTAGAAGCCTCAGGCCACTGGACAAGTTAATAATGGCTAGATCTATAACTCATGCAATAAAAACAAAGTGTTCAAAACACCAAATGAACATCAACATTTGAAAAGGACCATTATGACTATAATCTAAGAATATGGGCAAACAAAGCACCATCTTTAACTGTGTAACTAAAGAAACACTGATTACTGTAGAATATATTGATTAACAGTGAAAATCCTGATCTGAGTGTACAGATGCGCTGACTGATCTGGATCTTTAGTGTTTGCATAATACATAATTTCCCTTTTTTCATAATCTGACACAACGGCCCTTTATCTGAGACAGGTCTCGGGGTCCTGCAATTCTTGAGAAGATAAGAGAAAACTTGAAATAGCATATGCTACATTAATTTTTATGTAAGTTTTTTGACAGTTTGTCTTTTTTTTTTTTTTTTTTTTTTTTTCCTTGAGTTTAAATGATTGTTAAACAACGTTCATGCATCAAGGGAAAAGTGATGATGATATTCTTATTTTTCCCAGAAAGTAGGCTTTGACATGTCATGCGAATTGTCTCCAATAGGGACAGTTTGTATGGACTGTCAAACCTTTTTTTTTTTTTTCTTTTCTTTTTTGTGGGGGTGGGGGATGGGTAAAATTTTTAATCCTTAATCTTTTCCACTCGCTGGGCTAATTCAGCAGCAATAAACTGGTGATATTTGTTGAATTTTTCCCAGAAAATAGGATTTGATATTTTATGCAAATTGTTTGCAATGAAGATGCTTTGCATGAAATGTCAAACCATTTCCTTTTTAGGGGTGGGGGTGATATTTGATCCCTTAACATTTATCACTTTCTGGGCTAATTCAGCATGCGATAAAGTGGTTGTTGTCTTAGTTTATCCAGAAAATAGGATTTGACACTTCATGCAAATAGTCTTCATTGGAGACAATATTCATGAAATGTCAAATCCTGTTTTGAAAATAAAACATACAGAGGAATTGTTCAGGATAAGTATTTGATGATCGTATTTTTTTCTCTCCATAAAAACATAAGTTATGGGTACTCATTAGATGAGCCTCACCAAGGGTCTTCAAATGAGTACTCATTACATGTTTTTGCTTCACCGAGGTGTATCAAATTAATACCTACAACATATGTTTTAATGGAGAACTGGAGAAAATTATCCCATATTTATGTTGTCTGCAAAACTTTTACCCAAAGTGCTAAGGGCTTAATTGATAAGTACTATGCTAATTCGCGCCACAAATGGGTCCTAAGTTTATGAAATAGGATTGTTTTTATGCTGTGAACAAATAGCCCAAAGCTATTTATGTATCTGTCTTGAAAGAAATGTCCTATTTGTACACCTCTGTCCAGCTGATGGTCTGTGTGAGCTTTGCAGACTGGTTTCAAACTACTAAATTATCAAATTAATGATAATAAATAAAAACCTCTAAATTTACTGTTTTTTTTTTTTTTTTTTTTTTTTTTTTTTTTTTGTGGGGGGGGGGGGGGGGAGGGGGGAGGACGGGGGGGGGGGGGGGGGGGGGTTTGTTCTAATCATGTACTCTTATACTACTAGAAAAGGAATTATGACTAGCGTTGTTTGTACTTTAGACCCAGACCAAACTGTGCTCAGGCACAGAATGACCAGGAGGATTCTTTAGCATAAGCATCTGCACATTCTGATCTTAACAATCAGACCTGTAGCACACATTAAGCAAAGAGCATAAACTTGCTCAGAAAGCGCAATTGGGTCTTGGTCTACAAAGGGCACATATCTGAAGGTTGCTTAAAACACTGTAATATTTGATATTACTCATTTATGCTAAAACAGGGACATTGACATATAGATAAGAACTTAAGACCCGGATCAGACGTTGCATGTCATGGTGTCTGGTGAGCATTGATTAAACACACTTGATTGCATTCTGATTAATAGGTTTCTTTAATCTGTGGTGATAGTATTGGTATGAAATAGGTTACATGTACCTAGTTCATCTTAGAGAGTAGGTATCTTTAATTACTGTACTAACAAATGTCTAAGGATAACTTAACTTAATAACGGAGGTATGAAGACTGCCCTTTGAGGTTAAGAAGTGGATGACATAGGCCTTGCTCCTGTATTCATTATCCATATGCTTCTTTCTTTCTTTCTTTGTTTGTTTGTTTCTTTCTTTCTTTAGTTAATGGTTATCACAAAGTAATTCATTCATTCATTCATTCATTCATTCATTCATTCCATTCATTCATTCATTCATTCATTTGTTTTTAAATTATTTATATTTAATTAAATTTTCCCATTTGTTTTCTCCAGGTGAAATGATCGTTTTTCTTTCAAAAATTGTAACGAACTATCATCAGTAATTAAATACAACCTTAATTAATTAACTCATTTGTTTTCTTAGATTAACTATTGTTCTTCATTTTAAAATCTTACTGAATTACCATTCATCAAATATAACACATTTTTTAATTTATCAATTACTCTTGTTTTCTTAGGTTAAACTATTGAAATTCGTTTAAAAATCATATTGAATTATCTATAACTAAATACAACACTTTTTACTTAATTTGAAATAATAATAATAATAACAATAATAATAATAATGATAATAATAATTGATTTTCACCAATTAATCAATATTTTGTTATTAACATTATTAATTAATTCTTAGGTTAAACTATTGATATTCTTTTGAAAATCATACTGAATAATCTGCTGAAATTCATTCATTCATTCATTCATTCATTCATTCATTCATTCATTCATTCATTCTAACTCGGACCTAGTCCAGTGTATATTGGGTCCAAGATTCTAAAGAGCATCCATACATTATTTAATCTGAATTGTAGTAGTACTGTAGGTGTGTGACACTGGGTTGATTACACACCAGCTACACAGGTAAGACGACGCTTACGGGCCTCCGGTCAAAGGGAATTAATCGAAGATTATCTAAAATGGAATATCGATAACCTGAGTGACAGTTCCTGTAGTACGAGAATTCCTGGTAGTGAGTCATTTTTGCAAACAGTGTGGACCAAGATCAGACTGCTCCTTTAGGAGCAGTCTGATCTGGGTCTACACTGTTTGCCTGTATGCAAAAATAGGTTTGAAAAGTCTGCAAGAATATTCAGCAGACGACATAAACAGACGACATTTTCAGATGCAGTTTTTCTTGGCGCTTTAAGGGTTAAATAAAGGTACCTGGTTAGTAAGTCATAAAATATTTGCATGCATGTCTTAAGGTCATGTCACTAGACTAATATGCATGATTGTTTGCATGGCTCACTGCATTCATGTTAGTTAGTTAAGTTCTACACTTGTATGTAAGTCATAATGCATTTTTTCATTAGCTGATATTTAGCTTTTGTGATATTTTGATATTTTGCGATTTTAGAAATACTGAAATGAAACCGCAAGAACGTCGGGTGTTTTAGCATTCATTCATAAATCCGTACCATCTTCATTAATATTTCTTGTTAGTACTGTTTTATATGTACAGTATAACCTCAATGGCTCGAACCCGGATGGCTCGTTCACCGTCGATGATTCGAACTCGTTTTTCAGTCCCAACAAAATCCTTCCAATAGCTTAGGAAAACAAATATTTACGGATTTTTTTCTTATTTTATCATGGAATTGTATGTTTTGTGTACTCATTAGAATCGCCTCATCGAGGCGATTCTAATGAGTACACTCAACATTCAATTATTGTGTAGAAAATCGAGAAAAATTCCCTAAATTATCGCTATTTGCTTCCTGACCTGGCACCATGATTAACCCTCAGTGGCTCGAACTACCCATGTCTCGAACAATTCTCTATGGTCCCAAAGATGTTCGAGCCATTGAAGTTCGACTAATATGTTGCATAAAGATGTAATGGCTCACTGCATTCATGATCTAGCTGGTAGTTAGTTAAGTTCTATACTTATACAGACTCTGTCATGTAGCCACTGCTAAAATATATTTTATATACAGTCGACTCTCGTTATCTCGAATTCAAAGGGACTATTTGAAACACTTCGAGATATCCATACCTCGACATATCAGATGTGCAGAATTTAGGAAAAAATAAATCGAACAACCACATTTAACAAATGTGTATGTAATTTGACTCCTGAAGTTAGAGATATATTGAAAATATCGTGGAAAAGAGGAGCAATTTCTCCTCTTTTCCTCAATATTTTTTAACTTGTTGTTAGATTTTCATGTTTCGGCAGGGACCAGATTTTCACTTCGAGATAAGCGGTTATTCCAGATAAACCAGTTCGAGATAACGAGGGTCAACTGTATATTTTCCAGTTTCCAGATGTAATGTTCCAGTTTCCAGAATAATAAAGTTACCATGTTTTCTGTATCGTCTTGTGTTAATATGTTGACCGGGTGAAAACCTACGTCGGTGATATGTTACGCACATGATGCATAATGTGCGTAATAAACGCTACACCTTTGGAGAGGAATGCTTATCGAGGGCAGCCTGCACGTCCGCAAAGAACATCGTCTATTTCACAAAATCATTGGAGCCAGAACATGAGTTATGAATAGAGAAGGTTCAGATGAGATTGCGTATTCTCGTAATCTGATCAGGTACAGCTCTCTCTCTCTCTCTCTCTCTCTCTCTCTCTCTCTCTCTCTCTCTCTCTCTCTCTCTCTCTCTCTCTCTTTGTCGAACCATTCTACAGAATCCTACAATTCTGTTAAGAGGAGATCAAAAGCGCTGATAAGACATGCGCAGATGTACATGGCCAAGATTATCTGGATCTTTGAGGTTAACTGATGACATGTATGCTTTTTTTTTTGTTGTTGTTGTTGTTGTTGTTTTTTACTCATGTTCTGATTGATATGATGTTTAATGTTTTTACGGTAACGCTAAACAAGGATGTCTCTGATAATATGCACAGACTAGGCTTTAGCAATTCGCATCCATTTTAAAATACGCAGACATAAGCCATACAATGGCGATAATACTCGGGTAGCCTCGGTTATTACTATGAATTTTAGTACGGACTTGGCCAAGTTGTTACGATTGTTGCGAACACAGATGGAATAGGCCCAGTTGTTACGATTGACGCGAACACATACGACTCTTGCCGAATTGAGCGGATTCGCAGGGCTGATTTAGGCATTCGCTATTCGGCTGTTTCTTTAAAGGTCTTATCTGCCGTCACCGTCCAATAATAATAATAATAATAATAATAGTTATTATTATTATTATTATCATTATTATTATGATAATGATTATGACAATAATAATAACAATAATAAAAATAATAATGATAAAGTTTGACAATCTTACTTACCAAATCGGCTCTGGTTTGGTAGCAGGTTATTAATCAAAATCTCATATTCTTTTCTTGTATGCAGTTTTATGGGTAGGCGTTTCATAATGGATTGTATCTAAATAAGTAAATGTGTCACGACATGAGAAAACGGCATATACAGACAACGAAGGCTAAGATCAGACTGCGCATCTGCGCAGTCTGATCTGGGCTTTCGCTGTCCGCTTAAAGAATTACTTTGTAGTAAGAATATAATGATGCATAGCGAAATCTTTGGCTTCGCTGGCTAGCGTTGAGATTTACTTTTCGCATATACCCGAGACCGCGCCAAGAGAAAGGGTATTTTCGAGGCGCATACATGTAAAAACAATACAGATCCAGTTCAGCCAGAGATTTCGCATAATCTCATAAGGGCCTTTGCTATACATCTATATATTCTACAATGTCCAGTAAATCTGTAAGCGTGCAGTCAAGGCCCTGGTCAATCTGCAAGGATGCGCAGGCTGCTCTGGACCTAGAAGTGTGATATTTAGTGAGCTGTTTGAGGTCAGAAGTGTGAAGTAAGAAGTGTGCAAACAGAAGTGTGAAGAGAGAAAGGAAGAGTGAGAAGAGAGAAATCTGAAGTCTGAGTTTGAATTATTGTGAAGACTTCAAATTAAACACATAACTGAGTCAGCGCACAACAAAACCTACAATAACACCTGAGCGACAAGTGAAGACTCGGCTCAGCCTGTGCATCCGCTCAGTCTGATCAGAGTCTTCACTGGTCGCATGAGCCTTCTGCTGCCTTCAAACTATCCAAAGAAAGAGAGGCGAAAACTCTAGCCACACTGGGTGGATGTGCAAGGTTATTGTAAGTTTTGTCGTGCGTCAGCTCAATTATTTCATCACGAAAACATGCCTATATAGTTTGACCCCCTTAAACCCCACTTTTTATATAGTAAAACTGGGGTTTACAGGGGTATACATTCTTTTTCTTATTTCTGCTCAGAAACATAGATTGTTGGTACTCGTTAGAACTGCCTCGCCGAGGCGGTTCTAACGAATACAAATAATCTATGTTTTGAGCAGAAATATGAAAAATATCCGAGTTTCAGTTTTCAGTTTTTGGAGGTGAAATTTTGTATATATTTGAATAGGCGTGTTTTCGTAATGTATATAAAATTGTACACCTTTTATCCAAAGCTCTAGATAGGTCACTTTTTAACCAAAAATATGGATATTTTTCCCATTTCTCCATGACGTGTGCTTTTATCGCTTTTGCAGTCATAAAATGTGGCATTATACTGAATGGGCGCGTTTTCGTAATGCAATGAAGAGCCCTACATAACCCTGTTTTCAGCATATATTATGGTGCAAATGGGGCGCATATTATATAGAACTGGGCCTCAACGTGAGAGGACCTGCCTTATGACATGTGCGTCCAATGAAGACTTAAATCAGCCTGCTCATTCGCACAGTCTGAACAGAGTCTTTGTTGTCCGCACGAAGGAACTTTACATCCTTGGCTATCCAAAATACGCTCAATGAAGATCACCCACGCGCCGGGTCAAGATCTTTGCTATTAGTCCTATATCTTTAATAAGGTCCCTATAGAGTGTAGGCGAACAGCGAAGAGACCCATACCAGACTGCGCGGATGCGCAGTCTGGTATGGGTATTCGTTGTTCGCATATCTAGGTGAAGACTTATGTTCTAAGGTCCCTTTTCTCAGCCGCCGGCCCATATTTCCTAGTTTGTATTTTACTTATAATACCGTACTATATCATTCTCTATTAGAAGTGTGGAAGAACTACTGTCCTTTCGACATCTCTCGGAAAGACGTTTTTTGTCCGGTGTTTTATTTTGAATGAAAATATTTTGTTCTGACTGACCATATCTTATCAGAAACTAATTGTCTATTCTGTTTCTGTGTTCTGCTCTCAAGTTTTTTTACAGTAAAATTAAATTTACGGCCAAAACTTGGTCTGACTTATGCAAAAATGAACAAGCGGAACTTGTTGAAAATCTGCCTCCAAGTTAGCTACCTTACAGATTTCTGCATAATTTGCATTCATTTTACTATGGGAAAAAGTGAAAATATTTGATGTTTTAAAAAACAAAGACCAATAAAACTTTTTGTGCATAGATAATTACGACAAATGGTTTTGCATTAAGTCATGACAAAAGTTTACTTCTTCTGTGTAAAGCGCCAAGCAAAATACAACTTTATGAAAAATGTCGAAAGCATAGTAGGAAGTCAGCAGAGAGAAGTCAGAAGTTGAAATCGGAAATGTGAAGTGAGAAGTATGACGTCAGAAGTAGGAAGTTAAATGCTAGAACTAGGAAGCCAGAAATTGAAATCAGAAGTGAAAAATCCTTTAAAGTAAGAAATATGACGTCAGAAGCAGGAAATATCAGAGGCCTAAATTATGTGTCAGAAGTCGAAATCAGAAGTGAGAAATATTCTGTAAGAAATGTCACAATGTCGGACGTTAGCGGTGAGAACTGTGACGTCAAAAATGTGACCTCAAAAATGTGAAATTACACGTGCAAACTTAGAAGTAAGAAACCAGAAGAATAAAATCTGAAGTGAGACGACAGCACAGGTCTTTATTTTTAAGTTTCCATACAAATAACATGCTTACCTTCTTTATCGTTCCTGTCTCTGAAAGTCTGACCCTGTCAGCGGCAAAACCGACCGTCCTTGACACAGTCTCATCAAACACATTCGTCTCGCCGTCTACAAAAACTTTAATGCGGATTCGATCAACTGTCACCGTGTGCGTTACCAGGTAGAAGAAGGTTTCACAAAACCCTGTATTAGCTGCAAATATATGTATGAAAACATGTCGCAAGTGAGAAAATGTTCCTTGTGATATAAGCATCCACGCAGTCTGATCACTGTGCGCTCTGTGGCTAAGCAAAGAGCCAAAATATTCCGAAGTAGGGATTCTTATTTGCCGTAAGTATTCGGGCAGACAGGCCTGAGTAAACAGTGCAGATCCAGATGAGACGCCGCAGAGTGCGGCGTCTCATCCGGTTCTACACTGTTTGCCACTCATCCAGCAATTTTTAGACGCAACATCGGGTAGTAAATTGTACTTGTTCATATATTAGAACAAGTATGGTAGGGAGCTGAGGTGTCCGAATACTTAGGGTATATACGATACAGAACAAATCAAAATAAAAAAAAATGGGAGATTCGGTTTTATTGATTCTGTTCATGAAGAATAATAAAAATTGCTACATCCCTCACGCCCACTAGCCTTTTTGTGCGGAATTCCCAGTAAGCATTCTTTATACATCTATAGCGGGCCGTTATCAGTCCGGGTAGCTGACAGGCCGATAACAGCCCGCTATAGATTTATAAAGAGTGCTTGCTGGATTTTTTTTTTCACATGCAGTAAAACTTCCATGACTCGAACGCCGATAGCTCGTTTACCGTGGTTACTCGTTTTTGAGTCACTAGGAAATTCTAGGAAATTTTTTCGATAGCTCGAGAAAACAAATCTTTAGCGATATTTTAGAGAAATTTTATTTTATAATGAGAATGTATGTTGTGTATCGAGGCGATTCTAATGAGTACACTCTCAACATACCATTATTTTATAAAAGATCGAAAGGACATCCCTAAATTATCCTGATTTGCTTACTGACCTTGCGCTATGATTAAACCTCAGTGGCTCAAATTTAACTACCCATGTTTAGAACAAATTTCCATGGTCCCGAAGTGGTCGAGCGATGAAGTTCGCTTTATAATGTATAATGTATGAGCCCAGTAGTCCCAAATGAGCAGAAAAATCAACATTATCGCGCTGTATCAGCACTATATGGAAGTACTGGGTGACGTTTTACGGCCATGCTATATCAGCACTATATTGAAGTACTGAGTGACGTTTTACGGCCGAGCTGTATCAGCACTATATTGAAGTACTGGATGACGTTTTACGGCCGAGCTGTATCAGCACTATATTGAAGTACTGGGTGACGTTTTACGGCCTCCGTGCAAGTCCTCATCAAGCAGACGGTGAAGACAGGCCAGACTATATGAGTCGGAACGTCAGAAAACGTACCTTAGGAATGCGCCCAGCAAAGATTCACTTCAGCCTGCGCATTCGCGCAGTCTGATCAGAATCTTCACTGGTCACATTTTGGACAGCCAAGGATGTAAAGTTTCTTCATGCGGACAACAAAGACTCTAATCAGACTGTGCGGATACGCAGGCTGATTTGAGTCTTCGTTGGGCGAACAAGTCAGAAGGTACGATTTCTCACGTTGCGGTTCATACCATGTTCAAGATATAAATCATCCCAGTTGCAATAAAAATTTTATATAGTTCTAGACTGAAGGTAAAAAGTTGTTAAAAGAATTGCCAGCCTCTTGCTTGTGTGTGTGTGTGTGTGTGTGTGTGTGTGTGTGTGTGTGTGTGTGTGTGTGTGTGTGTGTGTGTGTGTGTGTGTGTGTGTGTGTGTGTGTGTGTGTGTGTGTGTGTGTGTGTGTGATTTTCTTTATAAAAAGCATACAGTGCATACAGTGTATGTTGTGGGTACTCATTTGAATTGTATCGACAAGTCGATGCAATTCAAACGGGTACCCACAACATATGCATTTCTAAAGAAGCAGACAAAAAGTACACTGGCTGTAACCTAAACCTGAAGACTGTGGAATTAACTGTGCGCTTATTGGGGTAAGTGCGGTAATTAGGTCGAATACGGAATAGAAGTTGGCAAATCACGCGTTACCGAATTTTCTCTCCCTCAATCCACCTTAACAAAACGATTCTCTGTTGTTGTTGTTATTATTGTTGTTGTACGTGCGTGCGTGTTTTTGTGTTTTGAATCGTGTTGCCCTGACACTTTAGACATAACTTACACAACCGTCATACACACTATCAAGTCTTAAATACCAGCCCACCCATCCACGTTTTCTTAAAGAATAAATAAATCAACCGTATTAACCTTGTGTTCGGACTCACAGAAATGAGCAAATGGTGTAGATCCGAGACAAGGCGGCGTCTGATCAGGGTCTATACTAGTTGCCGCTCATCCAACAATTTTTAGACAAATCAATAAGTTGTAAAATGGACATGTTCAGATTTTAGGACAACTCTAATAAGAAATTAAGGTATTCGAATATTTAGAGTAAATACGACTGTGAATCATTATCACGGTACCGTATGTACCCTAAGTATTCTCACATGTTTTAAAAGTCCTTACCATACTTGTCCTAAAACTAAAACGTCCATTTTTCTACCAGCTGATGACTGAAAAGCCTGCTGAACTAAAATTTCAACAAGTCTAAAATTTTAACAAGTCAAATTTCTCAACCTGTTGATAAGCCTAAAACTATGCTGGGGAAGGGGCGGGGGACAAACAGTGCAGACCCTGATTGGCCGTCGAGTTGTGCGGCATTTGATCAGGGTCTTCAATGTTTTCTCAGGCCTTACCATGCTTCCGAAAATTCTAATAAATCAATTTTATTACCAGTTGATGAGTCTAAGACATTTTTGGATGAGTGACAATAGGGTAGACCCTAATCAGACATCGCGTTATGTGGCGTCTGATCTGGATCTACACTGTTGGCTCAGGCCTGTCTGTCCGAATAATTTGGGAAAATACGGTACAAAATTCAAAACTTACTGAAGTTATCCAGGTCAAGCAACAACTTGTCTGGACTAATTCCATCAAGTGTGTTTACATCCGGGTTCCACAGTGTCACTTTCACTTCCTTTCTACGATCATCCGTTCTGAAGCATATGTCGAATTTCCCGCCGTGCAACTGAACTGGGGCTTGCTGACGCAAGCAAGCGAGATCTCTAGACTGTCTGAGCATACGTTGGTCGTAGAAGTCCGACAGTTGGCCAGAGAAAATCGCTGGCTTCTCATGTCTGAAGACCCATTGTTTGAAGGACCGCTCTCTAACGAGAAGGACAGACCCCGGACAACATGGCGCATGGCTTTGGTCAAGATACCGAACTCCAGTAAGCTTTCGTTTGTATCGCACTGGAAATAAAAAAAAAATAAATACCTTCACCATTGCAGACGACAAATTGACATTTTCTTATTTTTCCAGAAAATAGACTTTTTAAAAACATTTCATGCATTTTTTCCTAAGGAGACATTTTGCATGAAATGCCAAAGTCTTTTTTCTGGGAAAAATAAGATGAATATTTCAAAATGTTATTAAACCTAAAAACAATTCAACCTCAATAACTCGAACATCTTTGGGACCATGTAAATTGTTCTTGACATGGGTAGTTCGAGCCACTGATGGTTAATCATAACGCCAGGTCAGGAGGCAGGTATAATTTAGGAATATCTTTTCGATCTTACATAAAATACTGGTATGTTCATGAGGCGATTCTAATGAGTAGAAACATCATACATATCATGATAAAATAAGAAAATTTTCTTAAAATATCCATAAATATTTGCTTTCTTGGGCTATCAAGAGAATTTCCTGGGGACTCAAAAACGAGTTCGAATTGACCATGATAAGCGAGCCATCCGTGTTCGAGTTATTGAGGTTTTACTATATATCCGAAATTTAATACAAAAGCATGGATAAGCCTTATGAAACTTCTGATTAACCTTCGTCCTGCTGAATAAATCAAGATGCCACACCCACTTCTAATTTTCTGCCAATCAGATTACTTGATCCAGATTATTGATACAAATTTATATGCTTAATAACAAACAGTGCAGATCCAGATCAGCTGGCTTCTTCAGAAGCTAACTGATCTGGATCTACATTGTTTGTAAAGACAGGGTATATCCGGGTTCAGCAGGACCAAGGTTAAACAAGGAACTGCAGTTTACAAAATCGCTGAATGAGTTAAACGCTTAGCACGCTGGGTAAAATTTTCAGTAGATGACATACATATTGAAATTGTTTTCTCATTTTTCCCAGAAAACAGGTTTGACATTTCATGCAAATTGTCTCCAATGGAGAAATTTGCATGAACTGTCAATCCTGAATTTTAGGAAAAATAAGAAAAGTATCATCAATGTGTCGCCAGCTGAATTAGCCAAGAGAGTGGTAGATGTTTAAACAATGATCTAAAAGAATAGAAAAATACAAACTACACCACGGTCTATAGCATTCAATGGTCCTGTAAGCAAACGAAAGACCTGGTGCGTTAGCTGATCGGGACCGTCACTGTTCACATTTGTCCGGAAGGCACATGTTCCATGGGGAGGTTCAAGGGTGAACGTGTCAGATTTCACTCCAGAAACTGCATACAAATATTTCATTTTAAAAATAATACGAGGCAAGATTGCTCGTAAGGCAAGGTTCTTAGATGTGGTCTGAGATGAATAATTTGAAACCCTTTTGTATTAATTAATTAATTAATTAATTAATTAATTAATTAATTAATTTATTTATTTATTTATTTATTTATTTATTTATTTATTTATTTATTTATTTATTTATTTTGTCTTTTTTTTTTTTTTTTTTGGTCTTGTTTCGTTTTTAACAATAAATTTAGCGCACAAAACCTTTCAAGGTGATCAATGTAATGATTGAGGAAAGGACGAGAGACAGGCATTAAATCTGTAAGGGAATAGATTAGGGTTCTGAATGGGGAGGGGTCTGAAATCCTCTAATCAGTAAAAATTTACCCATTCTTCTCTTCTTTAAAACTTTAGCTTATTCTCGTAAAAACTCGTTATTTTTTTTTGCATCGTACAAGTATGAACTTTTAACAAGTAATATTGTCGTATCAAATACACATATTTCTTTCTTTTAGTTTTTAATTATGCTTTATATTTTCATTCAGTTTTCTTTATTATTTTCCTTCTATTCTTTATGATTTTTATTTTTTTTTTTTTTCTTTATTTTTAAGCCCTCATTTTTCTATATTCAGTATATTTTTTATCTATTTTTTTCTAATGTATAAAAATTGTCTCTAATCAGTAAACCCCATCAGGAGCCTCATAAATGAACAGAAATTGCAGACAAAGCCAGTAAACGACGACACAAAATTCTTTTACTTACGAAATAGTTTATCTACAACTGCTTGGTTCACGAGAGCCCAAGCCTTGTCGATCGAAGGCGAGTTTAAGTCATTAAGAAGACGGTCGTAGGACGGAACGGAATTGCAAAAGATTGGCATCTAATCTTCTTCCAATTTAAGTCTCAATATTTTGCTACATCTAGTTATACAATACTTTCGAGTGAAATCTGTGACAACTGGCACACGGCACAGGCGTCAAATGACGTTAGCAACCGACCAAGACAGCGGCAACACATTCGGCCCACTTCGTATGATTACGGATCATACGAGGTATGCGCTCGTGCATTGAAAGGGTAGATATAAAATTAAATAAATATTGTTCTTTTTGCATACTGACGCATTAGGTCAATACATTTGATTGAGTTACCAGCATTAAAAAAATATTACTTAAAAAAATAGTTGACGTGATTTTACCCAATCACAACTGCAGCAGACGACGACACTTTTATTTATTTTTATTTTTTCATAAAAATATGTCTTGACATTTCTTGTGAATCACATAAACTACATAAAATATGAAGACATATTTTCTCTGAAGAAAAAAAAAAGAAAATAGAATATCATCTGCACAAATTTTGCATGGCGCTTTAAGGGTTACTATATAGTGGACGTCAGTGATTCAGACGTTAATAACGTTACGTGCAACGTCGCTTAGTAACGCCAATAAGTTCACTGCGACATCTTTCACCATCCAACAACAGAATGGACTCCTAGATTTATGCTCATAAAACTGGTCGGTCTGTAAAATGGACGCCCAGCTTTTTAAGCGTTTGGTTGATTGTAACGCAGAGCAGAGCTGGGAGCATGTCCGTGACATTGTTGGGGTACAGCTGATGGGTAAGACTATTGTTTCTTTTCTCTTAATTCAATAATTGTTTCCGATTCTTCTTACACATTTCCTTCTTTTTTTATACACCATGCAGTCATTTGCAATCCTGCCTCCTGTGCAAGGTTGGCAAAGTATTGGCCACCCGGGTTTTCCTACCTTGGTAATCCCGGGCTGAGAAAAACACCTAAAATTGTAATACAGGGAAACACTAGGGCCCAAGGTTATAAAACTTTTTTCATGCTCAACTCAGCTGTGCATGAAATTTGTCCTGCTAATATATCTCAAATTACTGACAATTGCAAATTATTTCTTGCTAAACATAACTGAGCGTGAAAACTTCTATGCTAATAAATATGAAAATGCCAACTATTCATGCTCAGCTGAGTTGAGCATGAAAAAGTTTTATAACTTCGGGACTGGGTAATAGGAGCTTTTTTTTCTACCAAAGAATAATTAAAAAGATTAAGCTTTATTTAAGAATACATTTATATTTAAAAGTTTGAAATGTATTCTAGTAGTATATAATGAGAACGGACTTATATTAGAAAATATTGTAGAAATTCGCATGATACAGAACACTTAATTTTGTAATTCACAGATTAAAATAAACATTTTTGACGATAGCACTAATACAAGTACACATATGAGGTATACAAATAAAATAACGAACAGCAGCACAGTTGTCAATATCACACAATACATTCAGTATTCTAGCAGTTCATAATCAGATGACCAACACTAGTCTAAGTCATAAAAATAAAATTATAATCAGAGCTCTACATTGAGTAAATCAGTGAAAACCAGAATCACCATGACCACCTTCTTGTTGTCCTGTGAGCAATTTGTAGTACGAGTAAAAAGCTACAGTTGACTCTCGCTATCTCGACCTCGCTTATCTCGAATAACCGCTTATCTCGAAGTGAAAATCTGGTCCCTGCCTAAACATGAAAATCTAACAGCAGGTAAAAAAAATATTGTGGAAAAGAGGAGAAATTGCTCCTAAGGAGCAATTTCTCCCCTTTTCCACAATATTTTCAATATAACTCTAACTTCAAGAATCTACTTACATATTAATTTGTTAAATGTGGGTAATAAAATTATTTTTTCCTCAATTCTGCAAATCTGATATGTCGAGGTACGGATATCTCGAAGTATTTCAGAGAGTCCCTTGATATTCGAGAAAACGAGAGTCAACTGTATTTGTTACATTTCTGTATCCCAAGATGGTTTCTTAGTTTGGTTTGAATAAATCCAAAGTTTAAGAAAGTCAATCTGTTGCAGCAGAATTTTTAGCATAGTCATCAGTTTATTACAAGTAGTGATGATCTTCTACTTCAGATGCAGGCATCAAAAGCAACCTTAACAAATAATCATTTGTTTTAACAGCATTAAAGGGGACCCTTAAATGATATAGTGCTTTAAAGTAAAGAATTTCACAAACAATGAATTTTGACACAAATTTGATCAAAATCGGTGGAAAATTAAATAAGTTATAGACAATTGAATATTTCAACATTGGTGGAATAGGAGCCGCCATTTTGAATATTTAATGTGGTTCCATAGAAATTAAAATTCGTTTCATAAAGGTAGTTATTCTCATAAAGTTGATTTATTTTGGGGGAAATGATTGCTTGTCACTAGAATTAAAATATAATAAAAGATCTGTAGCAAAGTTGTTCTTAAAAGCCCTTTATAATTTGGTTTTGCATATTTAATTTGGGCTGTGTGACGTCACAAAGCCTACAATATGGAGGCATCCTTGACAGCCATTTTAAATATATTCAAATCACCATAATTTCCTTATTTCTACGCCGATTTTGAAAACTCTTGCATCAAAATAAAACGGCTTGTTAAGCACTTTACTCCAAGATATACTTACAACTTATATTGCGTTTCCCTTTAAGGGACAAATATGCCTGTTTCAATGGTAGGTGTTACATTTTGACTAAGTGATGATTAAACAATACCTTAAAAGTTTAGTTAATAAGATGAATATATGGTACATATATAAGTTGATTATAAGACACATCTAACAACTGCTACTAGATCTAGTCTAGTGATGTTTACTTGGGGGTTGGGTGACTTTCCCTGCACAGGGGACCTCCAGTTAACGTCCCGATTCCGACCCTGTAAAGGACACGGAGGAAAGTGTATTCGGACACCGAAATTTTTCCCTCCTCACGACAGGGATCGATCCTAGTACATCTATCTCTAGAGGCCAGTGAGCGCAGAGCTACCTCGCGGTGTTCCGGCAGTGCCGCAGGTGTGCCAGTCTTTTGATTTCCCACCAGGCAGGATGACAAAGGTGTTCTTTAACTCTTTCGCTGCCACAGGCGATAACAATAGGCTTTTGCAAACAGCATAAATCCTGATGAGACGGCTCAATGAGCCGTCTCATCTGGATCTACGCTGTTTGACATTCAGTCTTTCAACTTTACTTATAAACGGCTTTCCAAACGATAGTTTGTTAAAATAAAAAAACAGACGACAAATGTCGTCTAAAATTTGGAGCCGAAAGAGTTAATCAAATTATTTCATGTGCATAGATACTCGTATATTATCCTTAAAGAAGTATTCTGAATGTGGGGCAGTAGCAGTGAGTGCTTACGTTTGATTGGTAGATTTGGAGTTTAATGGCCCAGTCAACTCTATTATGGTCATGTCGAGCCGGTCACTTTACCTAATCACACTGTTACTGGGCAGGCTTAATCCTCTAATAATATAAGTGGTCAACCAGTTCTTGTGCACATTCGTTCGCCAGAAACTAACAACTTCCTTAGCGATAGTTGATTCAATAATTTATTCATGTTTTCACAGAATGCGACTCTTTTGTTTGTCCATTATCTGAATGAACGGGCTTAACATTTTTATTCACTTACCTTTTTGTCTGGAAAATTCATTTTTGTTTTCTATACCATATTTATCGTAAATATGGGGACTGATAGGCCTAAGTAAACAGTGTAGACCCAGAACAGCCACCACAGGACGTGGCGTCTGATCAGAGTCTACAATGTTGCCACCCATTAAGCAGAGTTTTGGACACAACAACAGGTAAAATGTTCCTGTTCAGTTTAAAGAGAAGTTTCTGTTTACTCACAAAACGTTTTCGTGTGGAATTCATTTCTCAAGGGAAAATGATACATGTACTCTTTCAAGAGATACGGTGCTGTTGGAATTATTTTGCAGAAGGGACTTGGAGGGCAGGAAAGCAAACTGACAGTCACAAAAGTTATCACCTTTGTATAAAATGGCAAAAAATCTATCAAATGTATACGGTGCCCTTAACCCTTAATATGTTGAATAAATTAAGATGCCACGACCACTTCTAATTTTCAGCCAATTAGATTACTTGATCCACGTTGTTGATACAAATTCACATACTTAATGACAAACTGTTAGCTCCAGATCAGTTGGCTTCTTAGGCACGGCATATCCGGGTTCAGCAGGGCAAGGATAAATTAATATAAGTTTATGTTCTATACCGGTGATATACAAGTATGTCCCAGATGTTGTCGCCCAGACCAGGACTCAAACCAGAGGCACAACACATAAAAAAATATGCCTTCAGATATGTAAGCCCAGTGAAGACTTAGACCAGCTTGTGCATTCGCACAGTAAAATAAGTATTTGCTGATCATTCAGAGAAGACATAACCGCGTGGATGCACAGGATGATCTAAATCTTCGCCGGGCGCGTATATCCAAATGTATATTTCCTCACGTCGCGGCTCAATTGAGAAGACTGGCTCCGGTCTCCAGTGACTGAATATTATTTTTTATAATGCTGTTTGATAATCCCTTAAAATAAAACCAAAATAATATCATGACTATACAGGCTGGTCACTAGACCAGTCTTTATAGTCATGATATTATTTTGGTTTTATTTTAGTGAATTATCAAACAGGATTATATGAAAAATATTTAGTCACTGGAGACTGGAGCCAACCTACTCAGTTGAGGATTGATACACTTTCAGGAGAGGTGCGATAAAAACTTATCCCCGCCCCGCCACCCACCCCCACCCCACCTCCTTAAAAATGATCTGTAAGAGCAGACCCATTTAAATCAGACTCTTTTCAGAAGGGATTGATGTGCAGGTAAGCAAACAAGAAATCACAAAGTTGTCTCCCTTGTGAAAAAATGTGGAGGAAAAACTTACAAGTGCATCCAATCCCTTAATTTTAGCGTTAAGGTATGGACTAATTAGATTGTATTCAGTATTATTATATAGCTATAAATATTGAATAATTAAAATGTGCGATCAAATCAGAGGAGCAAGCGTGCTGATGTCACACGATATCGGCACGCTTACTTGATATTCCACGCTTATTCGGATGCCTTCGAATGTTATCGTTATATGACATGATATAGCACTAGAGCAGAAATGATGTCGCTTTTGTAATATCAATTTCGCACTGTTGTTAGAATTGCTTTCAGACAAGGAACGTTTTACAGAATTTTGTCTTTATAGCATTTAATCGAGTAAAACTATTTATAGCTATATAAAAAAAGGTTTATTGCACTGATATTGGTGAATATCGTCCCTCGCTAGGATATCTACGGACACACGCAAGCTCTTGTCCTTCGATATCCTAACGGGACAATATTCACCAATATCATAGCAATACATTCTATAATATAATTGCAGGAGCCAATGTGTTTCCTATTCCTCTTCTGAAAGATGCCAAGAACTTTGACATCGGTCACGTGATCCTGAAGGGAAGGCGAACCACAGTCGAGAAACTGACAGGCGTGTGGTCATCGGCGTTACCCGTCGGACATCTGTCAAAATTTGTTGAAAATGAGGACAACTTGGTGCAAAGGTTAAATTTACTTTCTTTCTTTTCTGTCGTATGTTTCATTATTTTAAATGACCTACTCTCCTTTTGACATTTTTTGGAAAGAAGTTTTTTGTTTGGCGTTTTATTTTAAATGAAAACATTTTGTTCTTATTGACCATGTCTTATCAGAAACCATTTGTCTTTTCTGTTTCTGTGTTTTGTTCTTAAATATGTACCCTAAAATTAAATATACGGCCAAAAATTGGTCTGACCTATGCAATTTCTATAGTAAAGTGATTTTTTATCTTTTATTTTATTTTATTTTTTTTTTTTTTATTTTTATTTATTTTTATTTATTATTTTTGAATTTTGTCTAAGAAAACATTTTTTTTTTCTTTCCTGAATTTGAATTACTGATGTTTCACAACAATATTGTAACAATTTCAGAAAAATTGAACAAGCATAACTTGTTGAAAATCTGTCTCCAAATTACCTACCCTACAGATTTCTGCATAATTTGCATTCATTTTTTCCTATGGGAAAAAGTGAAACTATCTGATAAAAAAAAAAACGACTAAAAATACTTTTTGTGCATAAGTAGTTACGACAAATGGATTTACATTAAATCGTGTCAAAAATTTGCAAATTTACTTCTGTGTAAAGCGCAAACAAAAAGCGACTTTCTGAAAGATGTCGAAAGCACAGTATTTGGGCAGCCAGGCCTGGGCAGGCAGTTTAGATCCAGATCAAGCGCGGTGTCTAATCAAGTTCTATAATGTTTGCTACTCATCCAGCAGTTTTCAGACACTCCAGCAAAATCAAACAACAAAAAGAACGAAACAAAAAGAGATTCCGGGAAAAGCGACTCTTTTCAGAAATTGAACATGTTTAACCCTTGTCCTCCTGAACCTGGATACGCCCTGCCTTTGCAAACCGTGTAGATCCAGATCAGTTGGCTTCTGAAGAAGCCAACTGATCTGGATCTGCACTGTTTGCCATTAAGTATGTGAATTTGTATCAGTAATTTGGATTAAGTAATCTGATTGGCTGAAAATTAGAAGTGGGCATGGCATCTTAATTTATTCAGCATGACAAGGGTTAATGCTTAGTTAGAATGCTTTGTAAAAAAAAAAAAATCAGCAGACATTTTAAAATATTTTTTTCTTATTTTTCCCAGAAAATAGGCTTTGACATTCCAAGCAAATTGTCTCCTTGCAGAAATTATTAAAGCCTGTTTTCGGAGCAAAATATCATCAATTTGTCGTCTGCTGAATTTGCTCAGAGAGTGGTTGTGGCATTTCCTGGTATCTTTGCTTATATCTGTTTTATTAATTATTAACTACTTGATAAATACAGACAACCCTCTTTATACCGACACTCGACAGAACGACAATACTCGATATAATGACAATTTGACTGTCACAAAACCTTCGCTTAAGAGGTAACAATTAGTCACAAATTATGCAAAAATATTGTATTTAATACCTTAAAGCAACATATGTTTTGGATATTTGTTAGAATTGCCTCAGTGAGGCAATTCTAACAAATATCCAAAACATATGTTCTATGAGGAAATAAGAACAAAACAAGACCTTTCTTATATATCAGTCTGTTCATTAAGTATTTGTACAACAGTAAATTCAGTTTAATGGCAATGTCTTTGGGAACAAATGCTGTCGTTGTAATGAGGGTTCACTGTACTATCCTCGGTGGATAAGTTGACAGTGACGTCACTCATTGTTTATAATGTTAGACTAAATCCATTTTAATAAATAGGTAAACGCCACCCGAATAGCTACCTTCAATAAATATTGTAAGAAACCGCAATATCCTAGTGGTAGTTTTATAATAGTTACAAAAAAAAAAAAAAAAAAAGACGTAAATCGGTAAATCCAGTTAAACTTTTAGTTTGAATGATTTCCATGTGCTGATAATCCGTGCTGGAAGCATGCCGTTTGTGTAGAAATGTCAACAATGCCATGATAATGTCCAATAATATATATTTGAAATAAAATATGTAACATACAAGGACTAAAAGTAATTAAAAAAAAAAAACTGAGGTACTGCTAGGACTCGTGCACTAAACCAATCATCTAACCGTACGTCCACAGCGCTTCGCTCTATCACTGCGTTATTGCAACATACTAAACTAAAACACACTTATAGCAATAAGATTGTATACTTCATAAAATTATTTGAAATGTTTCCTGATAATTCATGCAAAACCTGCTTTACCCATGTAGAGTGGTAGCTGCCGTGACGTCAAATTATCCCCAGAGCACTATAGTATTCAAACGCAAACGTGGAAATCGACCCATGCAATATCGGTGACGTTTTTTACTTCATACAATAAACACAACTGATTTCTGGCCAATACGATTCATCTTGTGTCAATACCGTGTCGTTGTTGTTGTGTGGATTTTTAACGCTACCAGACACCCGAGGCACACAGAGGCAGCGGCGATTGTTATGTACATGTATTTGTACAGCCTTGCTTTCATGGATCACCCATGCACACTTGGTGCCGTTGTCTGTCACCAAGCGCCGCCCTGTCCACTTCATACTTAACCCGGAGCACGTCGAGTATGAGCAAGGCGTCCTAATGGTCTGAAAAATTGTCTCGACCCGAGCGGGAGTCGAACCCACGATATCCCGCTTGAAAATCAGGTAGCTAACCACTAGGCCACCCATCCCACATACCGTGTCTTATTGGCCCAATTATTATTTATATACTGGTCGCAGTCTGCAGTATTGATACTCGGCTAACTGTTAATTATTAAAATGTCATTAATCAAGTGATTTCGTATTGGCACAGTTACAGGTCCGAGGTGAAAGCCTCGGCCCAAGAAAGCTAAGCTCGGACCATTTAAGGTCCGAGGTTAGGTGTATTGGCCTTGGGCCAATACAGCTAACTTCGGACATTAACTTGGCCGATACGAAATCACTTGATTCAAAACATAATAAAAAACCCGTAATGCACAATCCACGCAGTCTGATCTGGGCCTTCATTGTCCACCTGAAATGCCTTACATCTTTGACTGAGCAAAGACTGTGCAGAAAATATAAAGTACTTTCTTTTAAGGGGACTGCCACCATTATCTTCCGCTAGGTGGCATTCTTCAATCTTCGAAGAATATGACATGCGCAGACTATGAGTAGATTGATACAATGATACAAGGGAGATAACTTTTGTGACTTCATATTTGCTTTCCTGCATACAGTGTCACTAAACAATTTCTGAAAATGGGTGTACTGTAAAATGGATGAATTTTCTCACTTTGGTAGCAACCTCTTTCCTTTTAGAAAAGACCTATTTTTAATAGGGATACAAAAAGGCAGAGTTGCGTCCCCTGAAAATGTATTGATTCCCTCCCCCCCCCCACCCCCCCCCCCCTTTTTAAGCGGACTTACTACTACTTTCATGGTGAGGTAACGGTCTATACTGAACCCGCCCCTTCTGGAAAAAGGTATCTGCTCTAAAAGGAAAGAATTTGAGGAGCAAATTCTTTCCTTTAAGAGTAGACCCTTTTTCAAGAGGAGATTGATGAATAGAAAAGAAAACCATGACGTCACCAAAAGTTATCTCCTTTTGTGAAAAATGGAGGAAAGTCTCCTTAAACATATGTTGAGAATTCTTTTTGTTCCCAGTCTAGCGAATGTGAAGAAGGATAAGACCTCGGACTTGAACCAAGCATACGAGTTTCACGAATCGGACATGCGCCATGGAGTGAAGAAAACGATAACTGTGCAGCTGTGGGGCTGTGAGAAGTGGGCGTTGGACTACGTACCCACACCAGGGGATCTTGTTGTGAATCTCCTTAAAAAAGGTGGGTGGCGTCTCGCAATAAAGGAACTACATGTACTCATTTAAAACTTTTACCGCTCTCTAGGCAAATTCAGCAGTCGACTTAATAGGTTTAACCAAATTACGTGTTAAATTTGTATGCTTCTGTCTTGAAATTCTGTTACGAAATTAACGCTTAGCACTCTGGGTAAAACGTTCAGCAGACATTTTGAAATATTTGGCATTTCATGCAAATTGTCTGGGGAAAAAGAAGTATCAATTTATCGACTGCTGAATTAGCACAGAGAGTGGTAAATGTTAGTAAAAAGAAGTGACTTTTATCCTGGGCTAGTCTACTTTAACATAAATTAATTTATTAATGGTTATGGACAGAAAAACATACTTTGTCGGCCATCATTATGCCCCCGTACTTCAATGAAGTAGCTTTTGGATTGTTCGCCCGTTTATCACACTTTCTTTTCTTGTGAGCAAGATATCTTGATATATATTTGAGCTGGTGCCTTGAAACTTCCCAGCAGACACACAACTTTGAAACAACGTCAATTCAACGTCAAGACGTTGAATCAACGTTGTTTAAACGTTGTGTACCCACTGGGTTGGTGAGTTTATTCGGGCTGAAGAGCAGATCACCTGATTAACTTTGAAAAAAAAAAATCAGTATTCGTTTTGTTTGACTGATGTTATGCCCTTATCAACTTTTGCGTTTTGTATGGACAAGTGAAAAATTTGAATTAGGGTGAGGGTGAGTGGATGTGGAGGCTTTGTATTTTATGTGTGTGTGTGTGTGTGTGTGTGTGTGTGTGTGTGTGTGTGTGTGTGTGTGTGTGTGTGTGTGTGTGTGTGTGTGTTACAAACATATTTCTAGTTTTTGCTTTCTCTTATAGGTTATGTGAATATGGACAGAATTTTTCTAATCACGGAGGTGCATTACGTTTCGGAGGTCAAAGTTAACATTGTCATTGGCGACAATACGGACGAATATCAGCTCCGGGGTCGTATTCCAATCGGTTTCTCATTGGTCAGATACAAATTAGGTCCAAACGGTGTCCTTGGAGACAGAAAGAATGTCAAGGTCTCAAAATGGAAGGCACACTGGATCAGACATCAGTTTAGAGACAAAGATGACCCTTTGCCCTTTGACCCTTTTAATAAAGGTAAATATCACTTTCTACTATATTTTATCATTAACCCTTAAAATGCCAAGAAAACCTGCATCTGAAAATGTCGTCTGTTAATGTCGTCTGCTGAATATTCTTGCAAACTTTTCAAACCTATTTTTGCATATAGGCAAGCAGTGTGAACCCTGATCAGACTACTCCTAGAGGGGCAGTCTGATCTGGGTCCAGACTGTTTGCAAAAATTGACTTTTAAAATCACAAGCAGATGACAAAGCAGACGACAATTGTTGTGATTGGCAGTTTAAGGGTTAATTGGACCACGCCATGCAAAAAGTTGTCTTCGGACATGCGCAAAATGCGCAGATGCAAATCATCCTGCGCATGCGTAAAGTATCATCCGGGCCTTTGCTCTCCAGTCAAACATTCTGTGGTATCCAATAATTCTTTTAGCGGACAGTGAAGGCCCTGATCAGACTGCGTGGATACATATGCTCGAAGACACGTTTTTGCATGACGCAGCCCAATTTTACTTTACAATGCACAGTTGGGAGATCTGGATTGGAGGTCTGGAACGTCTTGACGTTGAATCGACGTTGTTTCAACGTTGTGTGCCTACTGGATAGTTTTGTCAGTCTTGTGGTAGTTGTGAAATATTTTGCTAGAATACTTTCTGTAATGCTTAAAGATCCCGCAGAACCTTTCATTGTTTTGCAATTAGTTTGAGCTTGGAGATTTACGGCCCTGTCAACTGTTAAGGTCATGTCAAGCTGGTCAGTTAGCCTACTCACACTTTTCCTGGGCAGGCTTATTCTTCTAAGCAATTTACCAGTACTGGTGCGCACATTTTCGTTAGTAACTGACAACTGCCCATTTTGATTCAGCGGAAGGGGGAGGACCGTAGAAATGATTTCATAATCAATCTCCGGCTAAGTTATGTGGCCGAGCTGTGATTCGAACTTCCCAGTCAGCATTCTACGTAAATCTATATCGGGCCGTCATCGGCCCGTCAGCTCGGCCCGTCAGGGTAGCTGACGGGCCGATGACGGCCCGATGTAGATTTACGTAGAATGCTAGCTGGGTTGCTTCCCCTGAATCTGCAGTCAAATAAGCTACCGACGACGCTATGATGTCCGGCTGTTCTGCAGTTAATTTTTCAAAAGTACCCAAACAGCAATGGTTCCGACCAGATCAGGCCTCGTAGTTATATTTTTTTTTCATGCTCAACTCAGACCGAGCATTAAATTTGTCCTAATAAATCCCAGATTACTAACTACTGCAAATACTTTCTTGCTAAACATAGATGAACATGAAAATTTGCTCTGCTAATAAATATGAAAATAGTTGGCATTTCCAAATTTATTAGCAGAGAAAATTTCATGCTCAGCTGAGTTGAGCATGAAAAAAGTTTTATAACCTCGGGGTCTGAACATGACTGTACGTAGATACAAGGTTCTTAAGAAAATTACCCCTCACTAATTTCATAGAGTCTAATCAGGGACAATGGATAAACGCTGGTTTGATTCAACAAAAGATATTGGTACAACATCCAAAAGGAAACTTTGTGCAGGGTTTAATTAACCCTTAAAACGCTAAGAAAACCTGCATCTGAAATGTCGTCTGTTTTTTTTTTTTTTTTTTTTTTTTTTTTGTCGTCGGCTGAATATTCTTGCAAACTTTTCAAACCTATTTTCTGCATGCAGGCAAACAGTGTGGACCCAGATCAGACTGCTCGAGCAGTCTGATCTGGATCCACACTGTTTGTAAAAATGACTTTTAAAATCACAAGCAGATGACAAAGCAGATGACAATTGTTGTGATTGGCAGCTTAAGGGTTAAAGTTGTTTTTTTTGTTTTTTTTTCAAAGTTCCCAATGCACTCCATGTGACTTAACCCTTGCCACCCTCTGGGTTTATTCAGCAGACGACAAATTGATATTTTCCTTATTTTTCCCAGAAAACATGATTTGGCATTCCATGCAATTTGCATGAAATGTCAAATCCTGTTTCTGGGAAAATTAAGAAACATATTTCAAAATATCATCTAATGAAAATTTTATTCAAAGTACAAAATTTAAATACTGGCCATGCTAAAATGGTTTTAAATATGTATTTTTGCACCAGTTCGGATGGCCTTAATATTATGTATAGGCTAGTTGTCTTAGTTGTTTACATGTGTATGGGGCATAAGTTTTATTGATTGGTTGTGTTGAGGTTTAACGACCAGTCAACCCTTGTGGTTCGTTTTGTGTCGAAAGTGAAGAAACAGAAAAAAAAAAAAAAAAACTCTACCCTTACCTGCTGCAAGGATAGCAGGCCTTGCCCAACTGTAAGCCAATCTCCGTTGGACGCCCCGGTAACGTAAGATACACGATATCTTTGCCTCACCCAACCACCCCTAAAGAAATAAAAACATTCCCCCTCTACCCTTACCTGCTGCAAGGATAGCAGGTCTTACCCAACTGTAAGCCAGTCTCAGTTGGACGACTTGGTGACGCAAGATACACGACGTTTGCCTCACCCAACCACCCCCAAGAAAGGTTTTCAATATGCGCCAGGCCACAGTATTTCTTACAAGACTGCATGTGTGCCTAGGGAAGACTAAGATTACATCATCCTAACCATCAGTCTATGCAGGGCACTCTATGCCCATCGGACACCCAATGTCGAGGCAACGGTGTATCAATGTCGGTGCAACGTCATAACGTTGCAGCGACGTAGATGCGACGTTGTATAAATGTCATGTACCCGCTGGGTGGGTAGCCAAGGATCCAAAGTGTCTTCAGACAGCAGACTGATCAGCCTGCACAGATCCACAAGCTGATCCGAGTCTTCACTGGGTGCACATACTTGTAGGAGAGTCTGTGTCCCGGCTCATATATTCTCCTTTCTTTTAATTTTCTGTTACCATGAAATGAGTGTTTTCTAGATATGAGGACAGTAAAGATCCAGGTCAACGAGTAAAGGCATGTAGTCTGAAAAAACAAATTCTATATGCCTTTATATTCTACAGTATCCAATAATTCTGTAAGCGACAATGAAGGCTCTGGCTCTGAGGTTATAAAACATTTTTCATGCTCAACTCAGCTGAGCATGAAATTTGTCCTGCTAATACAGTTCAAATTACTCACAATTGCAAATTCTTTCGTGCTAAACATGGCTGAGCATGAAACTTTCTCTGCTATTAAATATGAAAATGCCAACAATAGTTGGCATTTTCATATTTATTAGCAGAGAAAGTTTCATGCTCGGCTGAGTCGAGCATGAAAAAAGTTTTATAACTTCAGGGCTAGATCTCTGTGCTGATGGACAGGTTTATTCAGACTTTCGTTTTCCGCATATGCTATGAGAGCACATTTTCACATGGAATGACACAATTATTCTTTCTTTTTAGTTTCAGGTACACGGTTATAAAGGTGTGTCTCTTGCAAGGTTATTTTTGTCGTTATTTTCTTTTTTTATACAACTACATTTTTAAATAAAACTTAAAAGTTTTAGCTTCCGAGTTTATCATTCATTTCCATGTTCATTAAGCAATTTGGTCATTGAATACCGGTTACCCTAAAGTACGAAAAGGAGTCCTTTTCGCAGAAAGGACTACCCTAAAATGCGAAAAGGACTTCTTTTCGCGAAAAGGACTACTACATTAGCAAAAAAGGTGGATGTTTGTATTATTGCTTCATGTCGGATTATTTTGCGAAAAGACTTAAAGATTGTTAGCCGAAAAGATATTGTCTAACTGTATCATATAGAATAGTCATGTAGATCTACGTGTATCTAAATGTTTTAAAAAATTGATAAACAACCATCGAACCCTGTAAATAGCCATGCCGAATTGTTATGGAAATGTATGTTTTTGAAATAACAATACGCCTAATGACATTGTTACGAAAAGGACATGCAAATAAATAGTTATATTAAAACTATCTTTGAAAAAAAAACAAAAAAAAAAACACAAAAAAATGTACCGGGCCCCGACGGATGCTAGCAGAAGATACAAGCTCATAAACTGTTTTTGAAAGTATAAAGGCCATCTTTCATTAATTATAAACGACAAAGGGCCAGGGTATGAATGACAATTATAAAGGGTATCTTTCGTAAAATTGAGTAGCCCTGAAAAGGGCCTTGTTTTATTTGTCTTACAGACGATGTCTGTAGCTGCAGAATATTCTACGGACCCTGTTTTTGGCACTTTCGCATGTCACTAATGGTTGCTACAAAACAACACAACCGAAAGAGACGGTCTTGTTTTGTGGTCAACAAGTCATAGTCACAACTCCTCGTGTCACAGACTAAATGAGCTGGAAACAAAGGATAAAATTTTATCCTGTGGCTAACGTGGCAGGGCGAAAAACAAGCTCCTTTTCTCTAAAGTCAAAGTCCATTTCATTACATTAGTCCTTTTCGTAAAAAAGCTCTTTTCGTATTTTAGGGCAGTCCTATTTGCGAAAGGACTCCTTTTCACAGCACCAGTTGAATTGCTTGTGATAACGCCTGTTCCCCGTCAAAACTAGTTACAATGTTTTCAGTTGTTTCACTATTTACATAACTATAAACATACCTTAGTCAACTCGTACCTACTTTTGGTCAACTCGTACCTTAGTCAACTCGTACCCTTTTTTTCAAATTATGCCTATTTTGGGTTGTCGTACCTTAGTATCTAATTTCAGTTGTCAAATTACATATTAGTTTGTGGAATGTGATTGTTTGATTTATTTATTCATAAACCTTTAAAGCACCAAGCAAAATTTGTAGCAGACAACATTTTGAATCTTTTATTTATTTTTTCAGAGAAAATAAGTCTTGACATTATCATGTGAAGCATCTGCTAGGCAGATGATTCACATGAAATGTCAAGACTTTATTCTATGAAAAAGAAAATAAGAAAATATTTTATGCTGCTACTGTGATTGGCGGTTTAAGGGTTCTGCAAATCTAATTTGTCGAGGTACTGATATCTCGTACTTCTGAGAGTCCCTTGAACTTCAAAATAACCAATGTTAACTGTAATTGAACGAAGTTATGAGCTTGGAGTAATTTAGCAGTGTTTGCCCAGATCTGCCTGAACTCATTTGAAGAGTCTCACTGATGCACTTCTAATGGTTTGCCACAACATATATTTCATGGAGAAATAACAAAATATTAAAACTCATGATTGAAAAATAAATAAATCTAGAGATGTATTCATTGTTTGCCTACAGTCATTGAATACCATTGAATGCCTTGACTTTTTAACACTTACCACGCTATGGGCAGATTCAGCAGACGACAAACTGAAGTGATTCTTCTACATTTTCTTAGAAAATAAGATCTGACACTTAATGCAAATTGTCTCCTTGGGAGATTTTTTCTGCATTAAGTGTCAGATCCTATTTTCTTGGAAAAAGTAAAAAAAAATATTTCAAAATCTCATCTGCTGAATTTGTTACCCAGCATGCAAAAGTGTTAAAAAAAGACTTCCTTTGAGCTGTCGAAACTTGCAAAACTGTAACCCATTTATAGACTGAATAATTTACCCCACATTATATATTAGAAGATTCTAATTTCGATTTTAAGAAAGTCTAGTGATTCAGATATTCTTTAAATAAAAATGGTTGCACTGTTTGCAAACAGTGGAGACCCTGATCAGAAGCAGCCTTCTGCGGCATCTAATGTGGGTCTTCACTGTTTGTCATTTACCCATCTATGTATCTATCCACTCCCTTGTCTGTCCTCTATCTCTTTTTTTAAGAGGTACGAGTTGACCAAACCAGGTACGAGTTGACTTGGGAGGTACGAGTTGACCAAAAATAGGTATGAGTTGTTTGTTTGTGTTGAGGTTTTACGGCCCAGTCAACCCAATGGGGTCATGTCGAGCGCGGTCAGTTTACCTAACCACATGTTTACTGGGCAGGCTTAGTCCTCTAAGCGGTTAACCAGTATTGTGCACATTCTTTCGCCAGAAACTGACAACTGCCCTTCTTGAATCAGCGGAAGGGAAAGAATGACCGTAGAAAATATTTCACTCCACGAAAGAATGTTGCCGACCTCGGTGGGGGTTGAACCCGCGACCTCCTGGTCTCCAGTCGGACGGCGCATCCAACTGAGCCACCGAGGCCGGCAGGTACGAGTTGATTAAGGTACGAGTAGTCCAGTAACTCGTTTCATAACAAATCCGGTACACCGTTAGTGTTATGTGTTGACAAATGGTTTGTTTGTTTTTATAGCTCTAGATAAGGTGTAAATTCTAACCCTTCTCTTGCTAAACACGAAATGCCCTGTCTTAGCAAACAGTGTAGATTCAGATCAGTTGGCTTCTTAAGAAGCCAACTGATCTGGATCTGCACTGTTTGTCATTAAATAAATGAACTTCTATCAAAAACCTGGATCAAGTAATCTGATTGGCTGGAAATTAGAAGTGGGCATGGCATCTTAATTTATTCAGCATGACAAGGGTTAAAATCGAATATTAGAAAAGATGAATTATTATGGACAGATGTTTTGGTCCTTCTGAAGTAAATTGGCCCAGCTCTCCAAAAACCGGTCTCGAACAAAGAACTGACATTTTCTCACACCCTGGTCACCTCTCTTGCCAAAAGCAATTGAAAATCTACCAAGTGTATCAAATGTCCTTAAGCAGATGACAAATATTCTTATTCCTATTTTTTTTTTTTTTTTTTTTCCATAGAAAATAGGGGTTTCTTATTTCATGCTGATTGAACCACTGATCTTGCAATGGCTAGCCTTTACTTCTGGAAGACAAGAATATGTTTCAACACATTATATGCTGGTTGTGTTGGGTTTAACGACACGTCAACCCTTGTGGGTCATTTTGTGTAATCTTCCAGAGTGAGGGAGAAAAGAGATAGAAGAGATAGTAGAGGAGATGAAAGAGATGGACATGGAAGAAAGAGGAACAGGAATGAAAGTGAAGAAACAGATGAAATAAAAACATTCCCCCAATACCCTTACCAGCTACAAGGATAGCAGGCCTTGCCCAACTGTAAGCCAATATCAGACGGACGCAGCGGTGACAAGATACACGACACCTTCGCCACATCCAACCCCCCCCCCACCCCCCCCCCCCCCATATTATCTGCTGGTACCTCAGGCTTGCCGAGTTTTTACAGCCAAGTCAACACTGTTATGATCATGTTAAGCCCGTCAGTTAATCCATTCACACATTTTCCTGGGGAGACTTAATCCCCTAAGCACTTAACCAGTACTTGTGCACTTTGCTAGTAATTGACAATTGCCCTGGGCCTTCTTGAATCAGCAAAAAGGGGAGAATGATGTTCACAAAAATGATTTCACAATCAATCTTAAGGAAAATGGATACTCTGCCAAGAGATATAACTCTTGACAAGGAAATATCTGCCTTCCTTCTCTTTGGGGGCTAATCTCCCAGCTACTCTTACAGGAAGAATTTGCTCCCTCTGGGAGCAAATTCTTTCCTTTAAGATTAGCCCCCAGTTTTTTTTTGTTTTTTTTTTCAAAGATTTCAAATACTAGGGAGTTAACTTCATGCATGCTAAAATTGTCTCCCTTTGCAAAATGGCGGCAAAATATTCCAGATGTATCTGTTCATCTTAAAGGGCCCTTTGGCCTACTAAAGGTTCATATGAAAGAACAACTTAAAAATAATGTTCATTTATATGCTTTATTTCCTCGTTGGTTGGTTTTGGAGTTTAACGGCCCAATCAACGCTATTAAGACCATGTTGAGTAAGTCAGTTTACCCAGAAACAAGTATATTTTTCCTGAGCAGGCTTCGTCCTCTAAGCAGTTAACCAGTACTTGTACACTTTCTTTCTTCAGAAACTGACAACTGCTCTTCTTGAATCAGCAGAAAGGAGAGAATGACTGCAGAAAATATTTCATGATCGATCTCGCCTGTTTGGACGCGCAGCAGACTAAGCCACAGAGGCTGGCTACTAAAGGTTGATATGAAAGAACAACATAAAAATAATGCTCATTTATAGGCTTTATTTCCTGTACCTTAACCATTCTCTTGCTAAACACGACATGCCCTGTCTTAGCAAACAGTGTAGATCCAGATCAGTTGGCCTCTGAAGAAGCCAACTGATCAGGATCTGCACTGTTTGTCATTAAATATGTGAATTTCTTTCAAAAACTCGTATCAAGTAATCTGAGTGGCTGGAAATTAGAAGTGGGCGTGGCATCATGACAAGGGTTAACCTTAAACCTGCTGAAGGCAAAATCAGGAAACAAATAAGTAGTATCTGAGCCAAAGTGTCAGAAAATGTACCTTTCAACATGTGCCCCCAGCAAAGATTCAGGTCAGCCTGAGCATTCTGGTTATACTTAACCTTTGTCCTGCTGTTTCCAGATATACCCTGCCTTTGCAAACAGTGTAGATCCAGATCAGTTGGCTTCTGAAGAAGCCAAATGATCTGGCTCTGCACTGTTTGCCATTAAGTATGTGAATTGATAGCAGCAATCCGAATCAAGTAATCTGGTTGGCTGAAAATTAGAAGAGGTCACGGGACCTTAATTTATTCAGCAGGACAAGGGTTAAGGGGAATGGATATCTACTGTCACTTTTCAAAGGGTGATTACTTTTGCAGACAGGAATTTAGTTACTTAATTCCTTAACCCTTGCATAGTGAATAAATTAAGATGCCACATTTACTTCTATTTTCAGCCGATTAGATTACTTGATCCAGGTTGCCGATACAAATTCACATACATGTTCTTTTAAACATGACAACTAATCTTGATCTACACATCTAAGGCTGGACATATCACGATTCAGCAGGATCAGGGTTAAAACTGAAAACTATTAAAAAATCAGGGCTACTCTTAAAGGAAAAAGTTTGAGCCCAGAGGGAAATTAACTCTTTGGGAGTTAATTCTTAAACAGTACCCCAATTGAGAAGGGAGTAAAATATTTTCAAGTAAGAGTTATCTCCCTTGAAAGAATGAATTAAATTCAGGAAGTTAATGGTTAAGTGCTGTAACAAGCAAAGTGCTGTATCACAAATATTAAATACAACAGAAAAATTTTTACTTGCATGAAACCTTAATTCTGATGCATCGCAAAATTATAAATATATGTTCGGTCCGCACAGGGGTGTCTATAAAGCATCTAAAGCTAAGGTTGACAAAAAAGAAGTTAGTGACACAGCTGATTTATTCTGAAACCTTAACCCTTAAAGCGCCAATCACAACAATTGTCGTCTGCTTTGTCTTCTGCTTGTGATTTTAAAAGTCATTTCTGCAAACAGTGTGGACCCAGATCAGACTTCTGATCTGGGTCCACACTGTTTGCCGGTATGCAAAAAATAAGTTTGAAAAGTTTGCAAGAATATTCAGCAGATGACATAAACAGACGACATTTTCAGATGCAGTTTTTCTTGGCGCTTTAAGGGTTAAAATGCCAATCACAACTGCAGCTGACAACATTTAAAAAAAAATCTTTATATTTGGAAGAAAATAAGTCTTGACATTTCATGTGAATCATGAAATACCAAGACTTACTTTCTCTGAAAAAAAAAATTGAAATGTCTGCAGATGTGATTGCTGCTTCAAGGATTAAGACAACTGTACTGGAAATCATACCAAATAACAAAACGTTTCTGTACATTTTTAAATGCACCATTTTGATTTAAGGTTTCCCTGCAATATATTAATAAGCATTAAATATACAAACACATCTTTAATTAAAATGTGATTATAGAAACTATGCAGAAAAATGACTAAATAGAGAGTATTGCATTAGCCTTCAATTAAAGCACTTTTAAAATTCCACCCCCAATTTCTTTAAACTAGCTATCAACCAGAGTCATCAACTGTCCAAACTCAAGTCTTTTGTTTTATCAGTCACTTGTTTAGTTTTACTATCATCACCATCCTTTTCATCACTCTCATCACTTTCTTCTTCATCTTCATCTGATTCATCATCTGATTCATCATCCTCAACATCATTATAATCAGCACCTGGAATGGAAACAGTCAGTGTGTTGGTTGGTTTGGAGTAACACTACAGTGAACCCTCGTTACAAGGACAGCATTTGTTCCCAAAGATATTGCCATTATAATGAATTCGCTACTGTAAAGAATTCTCAATGAGTATAACGATATGCAACAAATGTCATGTTTAATTTAATTTCTTTATAAACCATATGTTTTGGATATTTGTTAGAATCGCCTCGGTGAGGCGATTCTAACAAATATCCAAAACATATGGTGCTTGAAGTACTGAATAATAATGCTACTGCATAATTTCTGATTAACTCTCACCTTTTGAGAGAGGGTTTTTGTGCTAGTCAAATTGTCAGTATAACAAATTTTGTCGTTGTATCGAGTGTCGGTATAACGAGGGTTGACTGTATTAAGGTCATGTTGAGCCAGTCACAGGTCAGTTTACCTAATTACACTTTTTCCTGGGTAGGCTTAGTCCTCTAAGAGGTAAACCAGTACTTGTACACATTCTTTCACCAGAAACTGACAACTGCCCTTCTTGAATCAGTGGAAGGGAGAGAATGACTGTAGAAATTATTTCATGGCAAATCTCTACGAAGATTATATGACCGAGCTGAGATTCGAACCTGTGACCCCTGGATCTGCAGTTGGATGTGCCACCAACTGCTATGAAGCCAAGCATACACAAGAAAACATTAAACTGGCTGTCATAATGAGATGTATGTAGTAGAGAGGTCAAAGAAACATTTAAAGTAAAATAGCTATATGTGAATCAGACTGATTGATTGAGTTGGGGTTTAATGACATGTCAACCCTTGTAGGTCATTTTGAGTCATCTCCCAGAGAAAGGGAGAAGAGCGATAGAAGAGATAATAAAGAGAGGGACTGGGGAGAAAGGAAAATGAATTGAATGAAAGTGAAGGAACAGAAGAAATAAAAGCATTTCCCCTCTACCCTTACCTGCTGCAAGGACAACAGGCCTTGCCCAACTGTAAGCCAAAATCAGTTGGACGCCTCGGAGAGAGTGGAATCAGAAAAGTAGCCATTACAGTGAAATGGCTATTGTTGACAGAAGACCATTAGCAAAGGGTAAGTACAGCTGACCAAAGTGCAGAGCTTATTAACATAAAAATGAATGAATGATTAATGTAAGAATATGAAGGTGAATAACCTGCAGTAACTTCAAAATCGGAGCTGGTGTTTTTGGGTTCACTGTATTTCATATTGTGTAGCTTTTAACCCTTTGCCTGCTGAATAAATTAAGACGCCATGCCTTTTTCAAATTTTCAGCTAATCAGATTACTTGATCCAGATTGTTGATAAAACTTCACATACTGAAATTCACATACTGAATGGCAAACAGTGCAGATCCAGATCAGTTGGCTTCTGGATCTACACTGTTTGCAAAGGCAGTATATATCCGAGTTCAGCAGGACAAGGGTTAAATGGAAATTATATTTATGTTTTGTGTTGAGGTTTTACAGCCCAGTCAACCCAATGGGGTCATGTCGAGCCCGGTCAGTTTACCCTACCACACGTTTACTGGGCAGGCTAAGTCCTCTAAGTGGTTAACCAGTATTGTGCACATTCTTTCACCAGAAACTGACAACTGCCCTACTTGAATCAGCGGAAGGGAGAGAATGACCGTAGAAAATATTTCATTATCAATCTCCATGAAAGAATGTTGCCGACCTCGGCGGGGGTTGAACCCGCGACCTCCTGGTCACCAGTCGGACGGCGCATCCAACTGAGCCACCAAGGCCGGCCTATATTTATGTACTTCAGAGAGTAATTCTAGGATATGGGATTTTTGTGTTTTCAGAGCTTCTGCAAGAAGTCTGTGTCTCTCTGTAAATGCACAGTAAGATAACAGGGAAGAAAATTAGTCATTGTTTACAACACAAAACCACACAAAAAAAAAAAAAAATAATAATAATAATAATGATGGTTTCATTTTATTATGTGCATACATTGGATAGATTTACCACAATAACCCTAAGTATTTGGACAGATAGGCCTTTGCAAACAGTGTAGACCCAGATCAGATGCTGCAAAATACAGCATCTGATCAGGGTCTACACTGTTTGCCATATATACAGCAATATTTATAACACGTCAACAGGCGGTAGAATGGAGTATTTCCAAGTTTAGGACAAGTATGGTAAGTTGATAAATGTCCCAATACTTATGGTAAATATGGTATGATAAAAGATTTTGTCATCATTTTGCAAAGGGAGACAACTTGCAGATAAGAGGTTGCCTCCCTAGTCATTGAAACCTTTCAAAAATAGGGGCTACTCTTAACTCATTTCTGCCGAGTAGACTCTTCTACCATAACTCTTTGGACTGAGCCATTTCCAATAGAGGGGGTGTCTGGTTAGTTTTTACTATTACTTTATTTTATAGAAATTCATGTATTTAATGCAAACAGTGTAGATCCTGATCAGACGTCACATTATGCAGCATCTGATCTGGGGCTTCACTGTTTGCCAACGTCCCTGTTATGGGAACCAGGCATGAATAGGTTAATGGAGAGTTTACACATAAAGAGAGCAAATTCTTTAAAAGTAACTCCAATGAGAAGGGAGGCAAATATTTTTAGACCCCCAAAAAATAAGCCCCTCCCATCTACATTTGACACTGTTTGTCCTTTGCTGGCCTTGAAAAATGAGGTCAAGGTAACCCAAATCTAATCTCAGCTTGTCCCAATTTACACCTGTAAGTCTGATGAAAATCTGTTCACTGGTTCAAGCTATGTAATGCACACAAGAATGTTCCCTACTCACTTTTGGTGGAGGGGACAAAAATTTCCCTCAAGATGCAGTATGTTTGTTGAAAATAATACAATGTGTCTCCCAAAAGTCAAATCTCTACATATGAAGCTCAAAATTTTTCAATCAGCCAACATATGCACTGAATAGCGCAGACCTTCATCTGATTGTACAGATGGTCTGATGTTGATGGTCATCTTACCATAATGTGTATCTCCCGAATAACCGGTGAAATTATAATCATCATCCTCGTCACCATAGCCACCACCACCATATGAAAATCCTGAGGCCCCACCTCCACTGTACCAGCTCTCATAATCATCATCATCATCCCTTCTCTTTCTACCATAACCATATTTCCGCGCTGAAATGGTATAAGCTACAGTATGAGAACTATTACCTTGTGACAGTGGTCCAGCTAGCCCTATACAGAGGGGCAGGCTGCCTCTCTTGCCCTTTCCTGCTGCCCCTCTGTCCTTTTATAGCTACCCTTTGCCTTATTTCAACTCAGACATCAAACCCTCCATTTTGGTCAAAATTTCATAAAATCAGACCAAAATTATCAATATTCAACCATTACCATTCTCTGGGGTAATTCAGCAGACAACAATTGATGATATTTTTCTTATTTTTCCCAGAAAACAGGATTTGAAATTACATGCAAATTGTCTCCATTGAAGACAATTTGCATGAAATGTCAAAGCCTGTTTTCTGTGAAAAAATAAAATATTTCAGTATGTCTTCTGTTGAAAATTTTACCGAGAGTGCTAAGCGTTAAAAGTCAATTATATGTGTATTCTAGTTTGAGGCATTTATTGTGGAATGGGATTATATTTTGTAACATGTCTTGATAGTAAGCGCATCACAAGATTTCATCTATATTTTTTCAAAGGGCCATAACTCAAGGAAGGGGCAAAATCCTGATGAGACAAAAAATATGTGTAAGCTATTTATTCATGAGTACTCCATATATGAAATTTCAAAACCCTAGCATGCACGGTTCAAAAGTTATGTTATGCATCAAAAAGCATGCAATGTAAAAATGCCCAAAGTTAAGAAGGGCCATAACTCATGAAGTATTTTTCAGAATTTATTCAAAAGTTAATCAGGTCATGTACTTAGCAATACCAATCTATTCACCAGGTTTCAAGGCTCTAGCTTCAATAGTTTTTGAGATATTTTGCTGACAAGATTTCATCCATATTTTTTCAAAGGGCCATAACTGATGAAAGGAGCATAATCTTGATGGGAAAAAAATATGTGTCAGCTATTTCTTTATGAGGAATCCATATATGATATCTCACAACCATAGCATGCACAGTTCAAAAGTTATGCTATGCATCAAAAAAGCATGCAATGTAAAAATGCCCAAAGTTACAAAGGGCCATAACTCATGACATATTTTTCACGAGAAATCCATATATGAAATTTCAAAGCCCTAGCATGCACGGTTCAGAAGTTATGCTATGCGTCAAAAAGCAGAACGGGCACACGCACGGACGGACGGACGTACAAATGTCCCAGAAGTTGGAAGCATAAAAATAAGAAGCAATAACCAGTGCTGTTACAATACACCCAGAAGCTTTTCCTTCTTTTTTTAAAGGGAGATAACTTTTCTGAATTCCTATTTTTTTTCCTTCACCCGCCCCTTCTGAAAAGGGTCAACTCTAAAAGCAAAGGGAGCAATTTTTTTTTCCTTTTAGAGTAGACCCCTTTTCAGAATGGACAAAAAAAAATTATGAGAGAGCTGTCTCCCCTGGAAGTGACACACCCGTTTATCAAAGAAAGAGAAGATTTTCTGTACTCACCAGTCATACTGAGTTCTTTAGTTTCTTGTGTATCGTAGCCACATTTTGGACAAGGGTAGGCAGCACCTTTTACATACTTAAATCCTTTTCTTTTCACGTGATCATCACAGAAACATACCTAAAACATGTAATACAGACTTTTTGTTGGCTATAAGCACAGCTCCAGATAAGAGGGGTATCAAATACATATGTTTCTTATTTCTCCACTTAAACATACATGTATGTTTTGTGTACTTTTGAGAAGACTTGATTGAGTTGAGGTTGAGGCCCAGTCAACCCATCAACTTCAGGTCATATGAGTCACCCTGGCCTCTTCGTAGTGAAATGTAGATTTACCAAATCTGGGCCCAGTTGTTCAAAGCATCGTTAGCTTAACGAGCTCATTAAGGGTCATTTCGTTAACTGTTTCAGCGGATTCAATATACAATATTCTGATATTTTTTGCTGAAAAAATGTGAGTAGCTTTTGCACTGCAAAAGCTACTCACATTTTTTCAGCAAAACATTTCAGCATATTTGTGTATCACTCGATGTAAATTTTAACGAATCGTTAACTAACGACGTCGTTAGCTTTGAACAACTGGGCCCTGGTATTTCAGCTAGATTTTCATAACTGAAACAATAAAAGAAATCTTCCAAACATCAATATGATTCATAGTCATAATTCACATATGCCCTGTATTCATACTTTACTTCAGCTCATAAATACACAATCAAAAATGAATGTAACTTGTAGGCATGTTGTATTCAATTTTCCATATATGACCTTAAGTCATGCCATATTTCCACTTACCATGAAACACCAATGTGCCCTGCAGTTATAATTCAAAAATGCCATTATATGTGGTTTGTAGACATTCTACATATGCTCGCTAGTCATATATTCCTTCATATTACCATCAACATCAATGTGAATGGTAGTGATAAGTCATTTATGCCCCGTAGCCATACTGAAACTGACCTATCTGCGCGCCGCAAAAATGGCAGATATACAATCCCTTTAATTTACGGTATTTAAATGTGTTCTAAAGTGTATCTTCTAATGCATTTACCCTAAATATTTGGATACCTTAAAGGGAAGGATCACGAAAATGCAGAGTATGTCTGAAAATATTCAGCTTTAAAAAAAATAAGCATTGTAATTTTTGTAAAACGCAAATAAAAGCTGTCTAATGGCAGGAATATACTGCTAACCTGAGCTATTTGACAGTATAAAACATTTAAAGGTATATAGCAATAAAATATTGTTTCATATGTGATTTATTTAATTTTTGCATACTAAATTTGGTGGTTATGATGTCACTTACAAAAAATGGCGGCTTCTATGACAGTATTTTCTAGATCTTCAAAGCCCAATAACTTACTTAATTCTTGAATGCTTTTCATATTTTTTTCACCAAAACTGTTCAGCTTAATAGATTCTTAATTTTCTGGTATACTTGTTATCGTCGTGGGTTTTTCTTTTTACTCTTGTATGTCCATTTTACTACCTCCTGATGTATCTAGAATCTGCTGAATGAGTGCCAAATAGTGTAGACCCTGATCAGATGCCACATGGCATCTAATCTGGGTCTACACTGTTTGCTCATGCCTGTCTGTCTGAATACTTAGGAAGTAAATATGGTAGCTATATATACATACCTTACATCTTAAGCATGAATACTGGCCTAGCCTGTTACAGGAAACACCTGAAATGTAGGAAACAGATATGTTTAGGACTGTTCCGATAAAACACACCACCCAGGGCAAGACCCATAGCTCCAGATAAGAGGGGTATTAGATATATATTTTTCTAATTTCTTCACAAAAATATATGTTGTGGGTACTCATTAGAAGTGCCTCACTGAGGCACTTCTAATGAGTACCCACAACATATATTTTTGTGAAGAATAAGAGGGGTATTATATATATATTTTTCTAATTTCTTCACAAAAATATATGTTGTGGGTACTCATTAGAAGTGCCTCGCTGAGGCACTTCTAATGAGTACCCATTACATATTTTTTTATAAAGAAATAAGAAAAGTATCAATGTTTTGGTTGAAAAAGTACCTTATCTGGACCCCTGACTGGACCTGAAGTTTTTTCTAAGGTTACCTAAATACCACCAAGGAAACATAAGACATTATCATAATAAAGTCTATAAAGGTTTCATTATTTAAGGGAACTGGATATACTTGGGAGGTTTTGCTGCTATTTTTGCAAGGGACATAACTTCAGTGACTTCCTGTTTGCATTCCTGAATACCAGGTCCCTTCTGAGAAGGGATCTACTCTAAAAGGGAAAAATTTGCTACACAGGGGAGCAATTTATTTTCCTTTTTTAGAGTAGACCCCTTTTCAGAAGGAGAAAAAAATCTGCAGAGTTGCCTCCCTGTCCTTGAAAATGTAGCCATTCTCTTTAATTTCAGGACACTGAGGGTTTACACAGGTATCTGTGCAAGCACAAACATTGATTCAATTAGTCTAGCCTGTAGATAAATAAAATATTATGCTGGTGTTAAGTTGGTATCATCCTTCATGAAGTTGGTATCATCCTTCATGGAATCTTTTTTCTGATGAGATAGTTCTAATGCAACAAAGTTTTTGTTAATAAATAAATTAGGAGTATTGTTTATGGAAAAAATGACCCCCTAATTTGCATATCTGAATTCATTTGTCCTGTGTTGACCTTGAAAATGAGGTTTAATGTCATCAAACTATACTCAGCTTTGAAGCTTGTCACAATGATGTAGCCCTGCAGGCATGATGGAAGTCCACCAACAGTTTCAAGAAGTATTTTGCACATAAGAAATTCAAACCGATGCTAATGCTTACAAGATCCAGGTCCAAGATGGTGATGATCATGATCATGATGCTGGTTTGGTGTTTTACGTCCCTATGAACAGTATTTAAGTCATATCGAGATGATGGATGGGTGATAATGGAAGGTTCTGTCTGTGCAATGATGCACCATGGATCCAGAAAGAAAACAATATGTCTGATGCCCATGTCACTGCTGGCTGGTGGACATAAAGGACTCCACTGAATACTCTCTTTGCTTGTATGCTTCAACTTACATTTATAATTTTCTGACTCTAGCTGTTGACACATGGCTTGATGTTCAAACTGATCATCTTCACAGAGAAAATTGTGGCAAAATGAACACTTGAAAAATCTCCCTCCTGAAAACAGATCTTATTTACTGAGGTATAGTTGCAAAAATTATATGGGCCGCGGCATGTGAAAACGTCTGGGCATATTATGCGGACAGTGAAGGCCCAGATCAGCCTGCACATCCAAGGTCTGATCAGGGCCTTTTCTGTCTGCTAACAGAATCATTGGATACTATAGAATGTATGAATGGAGATTATTGCATAAAAAGCAGTGTCGCACGCTATTAACAGCCTTGCATTAACTGGCGAAAAGTCGTGTAATAACAAGGCAATTCACACGCTGTTAATGCACAGCTACACAACTTTCAATATAATCATACCGGGGCCACATATCTGCTGCCGTTACGAGATGTGTACTGCCCTAGAACAAGCACAGTCCACCGAAATTGCATTTGCGAGACATCGATGAAAAGGCAAAACAAAATAGTGCAGAAATAACGCGAAATATAGCAAATGTTTTCAGTTTTTATGCAATATGAGCGATCGAACATGGTTTATCAATGCATTAACATTTGCCAGGTCCCTTGGGAGGTGTTGAAAACCGTGGCCTCCGGCCTTGGTTTTCAACACCTCCCACGGGACCTGGCGAATGTTAATGCATGAAAAAGCATATCTGATCCCTATAGTAAATGCCTGGAAGATACTTTGCGCATGCACAGGATGATCTGAATCTGTGCATTTTTGTGCATGTTCACAGGCACTTTTTCGCTTAACGCAGCCCACATAACTGAGGCCTGAGCATGAATATCATATCAGCAGGTTTTGGCTATTCCTGCTTCTATTTTAGCAATATATATACGTATATGACAATTTTACTGAAACATCCCTGCCAGTATGTTTATATACATGTATAGTCAATAAGGTGTCAGATGGAACATTTTCGTGTTTACCTTCCAGTTATTTCAACACATGCTTGTGTCACATCATATTCCTTGTTTCTCTCAATTAGTTTTGGTCCATAAGTTAAGTCTGTGCTGTGGAAACAGTCCTAGTTCCCCCTAGTAAGCCTAATTCCAGTCTAATATTTCTTTCCTGAACATGTTTTGATATTTCATGGAGGCCGCCATCTTTCTTTCAGTTAAGGTATTTCACGACCAATGAAATCAATGCATTTAATGTCTCCTATTTTATGTGCGGAACTAGTGACCGCTTTGTATCTGGACACTGTGGGTCATTCTAAATCATGTGTAGTTCTAGCAACCAGACAGCCAATATACGACCTGAATTCACGGACCCAGGGTTGTGACTGGACAAACCAATGACTCCTCTGGAGTGCCTGGAATGGATCCTCGGTTTGTTTCATATAAATACTGTAACTCTGGAATCCTGCACCGGAAACATATGTACCGAGAAGTTGGCGAGAACATGTTTATCAGTTGTCTCGCCAAGACCCCAACCCTTTACTTTTGAACTAGTAAGTCAAGCTTTGAAGAAATTAATATTTAAGAAACACCAAAAGGCCTGATTATGGGTTTTTAGTTCAGACTGCAAATCTTTTTGACTATGAAGTGCTTCATAAAATATTTTTGGCTATCTATGATGTAAATTAGATGACAGTGGAAGTGCTCGTGGGTGGATGTTAAGCCTTTTGGGGAAATAGGCATAACAACCCCCTCCTACCGCCCACCTCCACCCCCCCCCCCCCCCCCCCACACACACACACACAAACATGTTCCTGTCATCACAATTAATATATAAGCCCCAAGTCTTGGGACAGACAAGTACGAGCAGTGTTGACCTACATCAGATGTCCCAGAATGTGGCATCTAATCAGAGTCTACACTGTTTACCACTCATCTAGCAGTTTTTAGATGCACCAACAAGTAGTATGATGGATCTGTTCAAATAATAGGACAATATTAAGTAATTCAGTAATTAAGAAGTCCTGATATTTATTGTTTTTTTTTTGTTGTTGTTATTTTTTTATTGAGGTTTTATGACGTTCAATCCATTAGGGTCATGTCAAGCTGGTCAGTTTACCTTACCACACTTTTCCTGGACAGGCTTAGTCCTCTTAGGTGGTTAACCAGTATTTAAGCATATTCTTTCGCCAGAAAAGGTATTTTGTAAATATGTATTTCAGCAAAATATATATTTTCTGAATTTCTATTTGTCTGCTAGTTTGTTACCATAACTCTACCTATGACTTTTTTCTCCATCCAAAAAGTACTGATATTTTTCTTATTTCTCCATAAAAATGTAGGCTGTGGGTACTCATAAGAAATGCCTCAGAGAGGCGTTTCTAATGAGTTCCCACAACATATGTTTTCGTTGAGAAATAAGAAAAAAAAATTACCTGCTAACCTCCTATCTAGGGCTATATTGTGACTGTCTATCTTCTGCCCTCTTATTCTTATGTCTTACCTTGATCGGCAACACCTCGTTTACACTCCATGCATTCTGCATCTGTTAGTGGACAAGTACAGGCATGTGTAGTCAAACATTTCCTTCCATGGCACACCCAGGTTTCACAGAAATCACAGATAGCTCCCTGTAATAAAGTACCAACTTTTGTTATACAAGTGTTCTTTAAATTTACATGATACCAGTTTTTAGTGACCTCGACCTATACTTCACGGTTCACCTCCTTTTTTGTAAATTAAGGTCTGACATAGCCTTCAGCGGAATTCTTGTTGTGATGTATATGATTTGGAAAATGAGAAAATATAGACTTTGAACATGTATGCCTTGGGAAGATTTATATCATCTGTGCAGTCTTATCAGGTTGGTTGGATTGTAGTTTTAGAGCCCAGTCAACACTATTAAGGTCATGATAAGCAGGTCAGTTTACCTAACGACACTTTTCCTGGGCAGGCTTAGTCGTCTAAGCGGTTAGCCAGTACTTAAGCACATTCTTTTGCCAGAAACTGACAACTGCCCGTCTTGATTCAGCGTAAGGGAGACAACGACTGTAAAAAATATTTCCTGATCAATCTCCACGAAAAGCAGTCTGATCAATCTTTCCTGTCTACTGCAAAAGCCTTGATACATGGCTATCTAAAGAATGACCAGCAAGGACTCTGATATGACTGTGTATGTACATGCCAATCTGAGACTTCACTTGATGCTTGTTTCAATCCAAAAGTACACGTATTAATATTTTTCTTATTTCTCCACGAAAACATATGTTGTGGGTACTCATTACAAGTGCATCAGTAAGGCACTGACTCATTCGAAGTGCCTCACTGAGGCAACTCTAAAGAGTACCCATAACATATGTTTTCATGAAGAAATAAGAAAAATATCTGCCTGATACCCACTCTTATCTAGACATATGTCACTAGAACAGGCACTCAGGCCCCAAGGTACCGATTCTCAAACTTCGACACAAACAACTGTAAATTTTACTACTGACAGCTGTAAATGACATGCACATAGCTCAAGGTAAGACCCTTATTAATCAACAAAAGGGTGTTGATAGTTACAGCACTCGACCTAATTACCGCACATGCTCCTATAAGCACACAGTCAAGCAATTTAGAAGTCTTTAGATTACAGTCAGTGTACTTTTATCTACTTCTTTATAAAAACGTATGTTGTTGGTACTCATTTGAATTGTCTCAATGAGTCGAGACAATTCAAATGAGTACCAACAACATATGCTTTTATGAAGAAAATCAGAAAAATATTGCATTTATAAGTATTTGTTTGTGTTGAATTTTTACGGCCCAGTCAACCCAATGGGTCCATGTCGAGCGCGGTCAGTTTGGTCAGTTTACCTAACCACACGTTAACTGGGCAGACTTAGTCCTCTAAGCGGTTCACCAGTATTGTGCACATTTTTTCGCCAGAAAATGACAACTGCCCTTCTTGAATCAGCGGAAGGGAGAGAATGACCATAGAAAATATTTCATGATCAATCTCCACGAAAGAATGTTGCCGACCTCGGCGGGGGTTGAGCCCGCGACCTCCTGGTCTCCAGTCGGACGGCGCATCCAACTGAGCCACCGAGGTCGGCACATTTATGAGTATCATTAGATACGCCCCTCATGAAGTCTTTTCTGATGATCTTTTTTTAAGTGTACCCGTATTAGTAGGCTATTTTATTACAAGTTTTTCTAATAATTTTGAAAAACTGAAGAGCACAGTGTGGTAATTAGAGTGAATATGGTAACTTATTTCTCCATGAAAACATAAATTGTGGGTACCCATTAAAAGCGCCTTAGTGAAGTGCCAATATTTTTCATATTTCTCTATGAAAACTTGTTGTGGGTACCCATTAAAAGTGCCTCAGTGACATGCCAATACATTTTTCTTACTTCTCTATGAAAACACATGTTGTGGGTACCTATTAGAAGCGCCTCACATATTTACCAAATACCTTCTCTAGTCTAGAGCTACATTTGTATATGGTATATGACCAACTCATACATGCCATAAGCTTTGGACTAAAATCTGTGAGAGAAGGCAAAATTTTAAGGTAGATTTGACAAAATTCTGTGAGATTTTCTTAAACATCACTTTAGACTCCCTAGATATAGTCTCATCTTTTTTTTTTTTTTATTTTGTTGAGAAGCTTGTGAAAACTACAACAGTATGTGCTTTATGTTTATTTCTTCATAAAATCTATTGTAAAATGGTCTGAAAAGTCTGTGAGATATGATTTTTTATGGGAATTGCCTTCCAGAGGGGCCAAATTCTGTGAGATTTTATCTCACAGTGTGATATATGGCATGTAAGCCAACTGACTTGATTATAACCTATCATTATCCCTTAAAGTGTCAATCACAATTGCAAAGCTGACGATTCACATGAAATGTCAAGATCTACTTTCTCTGAAAAATTAAAAAAATTTAGAATGTTGTCTGCTACAAATTTTGTATCTATATACATAAATGTATACATACCACCATTCCTAGACCAGTGGTATACTGTCCAGGATGTTTTACAACACAGTCTCCTGTCTTCATCATACACTTCTGTTTCCCTGGAAACCAAAAACCATTTTTTTTAAGGCTGCTAGTACCCAGCGGGCATATGACGTAAATACAACGTCGCCTCAACGTCGATGCAACGTCGTAAGTACAATGTCGCCTCAACGTCGATGCAACGTCATGACGTTGAGGCGACGTTGTATTTACGTCATGTGCCTGCCGGGTAAGAAGTGTATCAAGACGCATTTCTTTCACATTTCCTGAGAAAAACCTACACATATAATAGCGCCTAATAATAATCAGTAAGGCTGATTGATCGATAAATCCCACAAAAATAATTATCGTTACAGATTTGCTAATAATCGATCATTTAATTTCTGTCTCTTACTTAACCATATTTACCCTTAGTATTCAGACACCTCAACAGCTTACCATACTTAATCTAAAATTTGAACAAGTACAACTTACTACCCAATGTTGTGTCTAAAACTAGCTGGATGAGTGGCGAACAGTGCAGACCCTGATGAGACATCGTGTTTGCAGCATCTCATCTGGGTCTACAGTTTGCTCAGGCCTGTCAGATCAAAAACATACAGTAAAGTACAACATATGGTAAGAGTCATGCTCAGATAGATAGGTAAAATTATGACCAAAGCTTCATTGATTACTAATCGATTATCGATCCCAATGGTAGGACTGATAATCGATTATCGTTTTAGCTCTGATTAGCCAGCCTTATTTTTTAATAATCAGCTCACCAAGACAATTCTAATGAACACCAATTAAGGCAAGCATTCAAAATACAATGGAAGTTGAGTAAGTTCAAGGAACCAAACAATTTTATTTGAGTTTTTGAGACTTGGAAAATCAAGGGTTAAAATATGCATGTTTCAACTTGGACTACAAAATAATTTTGAATTATTGAAAATTTTGAATTATTGGTGTTTGAATCATCAAGATTCTACTGTATAAATTTTGTAATTTTTGGACCAAAACTTAATTTTGAGAAAACAACAGAATCATCTCACTGAGATAATGTCAATAAGTAATCAAAAGAATAAGTTAACCCTTGTCCTGCTGAATATACAGTGGAACCTCGATAATTCAAAGTCCAAGGGACCAAACATTTTGTTTGAATTACTGAGACTTTGAATCATTGAGGGTTAAAATGCATACATATATTTAAGTCGGGACTTCAAAGTGATTTTGAATTATTGAGAATTTTGAATTATTGGAGTTTGAATTATCAAGGTTCTACTGTATTTAGATGCCATGCCCATTCCTAATTTTCAACTAATCAGATTACTCGATCCAGATTGTTAATATAAATTCACATACTTAATGGCAAACAGTGCAGATCCAGATCAGTTGGCTTCTTCAGAAGCCAACTGATCTGGATCTACACTGTTTGCAAAGGCAGGGTATATCCGGGTTCAGCAGGACAAGGGTTAAATGTATGTTTCTGCACAAAAAAGAAAAAAAATAATTCAGATTCATCCCATGGAAGCCCAAAGTCTCATCATACAGGCATTTGCTCTCCACTGATACATTCTATAGTGTCCAATGGTACTGTTAGGACAGCAAAGGCCCTGATCAGACTGCATGGATGCACAGGCTGATCTGGGCCTTCAGTCCGCATATGTCGAAAGACAACTTTTCGCATGGCGCTGCTCATATATCACTCGTAGGGTCTTAAGAATTTGGGAGGAATTCCTAGATGGTAATATATACATGTATACATGTAAACCAAACTAGCTGCGGCATTTGGCCAAATCAAAAAAGTACTATGTATGTGTATCTAGGGTTACATGCCAGAAAAAAAAAACAGGAAGGGTAGGTAGGAACTTTTTTTTGTTTTCATTTTTTTTATATTATATTGTATTTACTCCAAATAGTCAGACTACTTCCACAACATTTTAACATGTCTGTTTGAGTATCTGGAGATAAGTCTAATAAGTGCTGACAGAATAGCAGCTCCTTTAGGAGCAGTTTGAGCTGGGTCCACACTGACTGCTCAGATCTATGTGTCCAACTATCTACCATAAATCCAGTAGATTTTGTTTGTGTTGAGGTTTTACGGCCCAGTCAACCCAATGGGGTCATGTCGAGCGCGGTCAGTTTACCTAACCACACGTTAACTGGACAGGCTTAGTCCTCTAAGCGGTTAACCAGTATTGTGTACATTCTTTCGCCAGAAACTGACAACTGCCCTTCTTGAATCAGTGGAAGGGAGAGAATGACCGTAGAAAATATTTCATGATCAATCTCCACGAAAGGATGTTGCCGACCTTGGCTGGGGTTGAACCTGCGACCTCCTGGTCTCCAGTTGGACGGCGCATCCAACTGAGCCACCGAGGCCGCAAATCCAGTAGAACAGGTTATCCAAAAATGACCTCAGTTTTGAAAAAAAAATGCTATGTTTCGCCAGCAAACTCATGTAGGCTTTGGTTACCCTAAACACATATATTTTAATTTGGCCTTATGAGGTTCCAGTGTACAATAACCAATGGTTAAAAGACTAAAACTGACAGATAAGTATCCGCATGAAATGTCAAGCCTTAGTTGCTTTGCAAAATAAACAAAATATTTAAAAATATCATCTACTACTATTTGGAATGGCACTTTACGTATGAACTTACCACATGCTCCACAGACTGGTAACCGCTGTAATGCACTACAGAAATAACAGAAGGCTCTATTCTTTTGACTCCTGAAATAATTTAAAGCAACAATGACAATGAAGATTGAAATCATTTATCCAGATAACGCAATTTTTCTTTCAGAAACTTGCTTATATTTTTCTTATTTCTCCACAAAAACATATGTTATGGGTACTCATTAGAAGTGCCTCAGTGAGGCACTTCTAATGAGTACCCACAACTTATGTTTTTGTGGAGAAATAAGAAAAGTATTATGTGGATACCTCTCTTATCTGGAGCTATGGCAATGTATTTTTTTACATATTCATTAATACTGTATTGATACACCATTTACAAATTTCTGTAATTTCAAAGAGAAAGAGTTACCTTGAAAAACGTACCAGAAAATTATGACTGTCCTTTCCAATTTCAGGGTTCATGAAAATCTCAGTCTTTGTTGGGAACACAAAATTTTCTCTGTTTCTCAAACAAATGTTTCCCTAATCTTACGACATAAAAGCCGTAAAAAAGGAATTAAGAACAGCTGAAAAAATTTCCCGCCTATCTTTGGGATTCGAACCTGATCTGCTTGTGTAAAAATCCAATGCTCTTACAACTGAGCCAAAGAGTCAACTCCCTGACACAGTTGTCAGAGATTGAAATATATACCTACAAGCTATGCGAACTCTGCTAAGGCATATAAACGAAGGTAGGGATAGATAGGCCGGAACACTCCAAGGAAGTCATTATTGGTGAAGATGGGGAACCATTTTTGGTGAAGTAAAGTCCAATCCTGGACAAGCCCCCGTCTTAGGACATGAAAGCCGTAACAAAAGAATGAAGCATAGTTGAAAGAATTTCCCATCTATCATGGGATTTCGAACCCAGTCTGCCTGGATAAAAATCCAATGCTCTAACCACTGAGCAAAAGAGCTGACTCCCTGACACAGCTGTCAGAGATTGAACATATCCTACAAGCGATGCGAAATCTGCCAAGGCAGATAATTGAAGGTAGGAGTGATAGGCCATAACAATTAACACGACATTAATAGTAAAAGCAACAAGAGCTGTCGGAGGACAGCGAGCTCGCCTGCTGGGTACATTTTATATTGTAACATTTTTATCATTAAGCCATATAATATAGGTCACACTGACCTAGATGTATTTGTATGTAAATCATTTTGTCACTTAGATATAATAATCCAGGTATGACAATTCTCCATGAAATAGTAATAAAAATAAAAGGCAAAATCACTGAAGCATGAAATATAGGTCACAATGACCTAGATATAGTAAGTGGTCATTCATTGGGTCACATGGAACTAATATCCCAGGTGTGACATTTATCCAACAAATATTCAAGATATAAGGCAAAATCACTGAACCATGAAATATAGGTCACACCAACAGAGATATATTTTGACGTCAATAATCGGGGTCACAAGGAACTAATATCCCAGGTGTGACATTTATCCAACAAATAGTATTCAAGCTATAAGGCAAAATCACTGAACCATGAAATATAGGTCACAATGACCTAGATATAGTAAGTGGTCATTCATTGGGTCACATTGAACTAATATCCCAGGTGTGACATTTATCCAACAAATAGTATTCAAGATATAGGGCAAAATCACTGAACCATGAAATATAGGTCACACCAACAGAGATATATTTTGACGTCAATAATCGGGTCACAAGGAACTAATATCCCAGGTGTGACATTTATCCAACAAATAGTATTCAAGATACAAGGCAAAATCACTGAACCATGAAATATAGGTCACACTAACAGAGATATATTTTGACGTCAATAATCGGGTCACAAGGAACTAATATCCCAGGTGTGACATTTATCCAACAAATAGTATTCAAGATATAAGGCAAAATCACTGAACCATGAAATATAGGTCACAATGACCTAGATATAGTAAGTGGTCATTCATTGGGTCACATGGAACTAATATCCCAGGTGTGACATTTATCCTACAAATAGTATTCAAGATATAAGGCAAAATCACTGAACCATGAAATATAGGTCACACCAACAGAGATATATTTTGACGTCAATAATCGGGTCACAAGGAACTAATATCCCAGGTGTGACATTTATCCAACAAATAGTATTCAAGCTATAAGGCAAAATCACTGAACCATGAAATATAGGTCACAATGACCTAGATATAGTAAGTGGTCATTCATTGGGTCACATGGAACTAATATCCCAGGTGTGACATTTATCCAACAAATAGTATTCAAGATATAAGGCAAAATCACTGAACCATGAAATATAGGTCACAATGACCTAGATATAGTAAGTGGTCATTCATTGGGTCACATGGAACTAATATCCCAGGTGTGACATTTATCCAACAAATAGTATTCAAGCTATTAGGCAAAATCACTGAACCATGAAATATAGGTCACAATGACCTAGATATAGTAAGTGGTCAATCATTGGGTCACATGGAACTAATATCCCAGGTGTGACATTTATCCAACAAATAGTATTCAAGATATAAGGCAAAATCACTGAACCATGAAATATAGGTCACAATGACCTAGATATAGTAAGTGGTCATTCATTGGGTCACATGGAACTAATATCCCAGGTGTGACATTTATCCAACAAATAGTATTCAAGATATAAGGCAAAATCACTGAACCATGAAATATAGGTCACAATGACCTAGATATAGTAAGTGGTCATTCATTGGGTCACATGGAAGTAATATCCCAGGTGTGACATTTAACCAAAAAAAGTATTCAAGATATAAGGCAAAATCACTGAACCATGAAATATAGGTCACAATGACCTAGATATAGTAAGTGGTCATTCATTGGGTCACATGGAAGTAATATGGAAGTAATATCCCAGGTGAGGCAAAATCACTGGACCGTGAAATCTAGGTGAACTTGACCGTAAAATGTAGGTCACCATGACCTTCACTCTCTTACACTTAAACTGATGTCACATAGTTAGCTGATGTATAACCAGTTGTGTCTATAACCTGTAGGCATATAAGATTTTACAAATGTGTCCTAGATTTTGACCCCTAGCCCCACCCCAAGGCCCACCCTGAGGTATGAACCCAGGGGTATGTTCTTTTGGAATCTCAGAAGACTCGTCCAGGTACCCAAATTCTAAATATGAATGCTCTATGAGGAGTGAAAGTCAAGATATAAGAATTTGAAAAACTTTAACACAGTATTACAAAGGTGTCCTAGATTCTGACCCCTAGCCCCACCCAGGGGCATGAACCCAGGGGTTTATTCTCTTGGAATCTCAGAAGACCCTCCAAGGTACCTAAGTTCCAAATTTGATGCCTCTGTGAGGAGTGACTGTTGAGATATAAGCATTTGAAAAACTTTAACACAGTGTGACGGGAACGGGAATGCAAACGCAAACGCAAACGTGGACGACCGGGGTGACTACAATAGCTCTCCTTGTACTTCGTACAGGCGAGCTAAAAATAAAAATGTGTAACGATAATACCATGCCACTATCGTGTGATAGGCAGATAACTTGATCAAGAATAGACAAAATTTGCCCATTAGCAATAAAAAACCTGACTACTACAATATCAAAGCACATACAAAGTTTAGTGAAAATCCATTGATATTTACTCAATTTATTGTATGGAAATGAAAATTTTAACAGATGTACGAAAGGAAGACAGATAGACAGACATACAATGTATGGACGTCCAACTTTTTTGCCACTTTAGCAACTATAACCTATCTAAATTATAGGGTCATTTTTCACCTTTATACTCTGGAGTTACCAAATTTTTTTATGGACAGACGGGTTATTTTTGTTGAAATATCTCCTACATATTTTAACTTCATGATCATGCAATAAAACTGTACGCATCGTCTAGAAATTTGTACGCAAGGCTCCTGAAGTTCAGGAAAAACTGCCATGTTTTAACCCTTGTCATGCTGAATAAACTAAGATTCCACACCCATTCCTAATTTTCAGCCAATCAGTTTACTTGATCCAGGTTGTTGATACAAATTTACATACTTAATGGCAAACTGTGTAGATCCAGATCAGTGGGCTTCTTCAGTTTGCAAAGGCAGGGCATATCAGGTTTCAGTGGCAAACTGTGCAGATTCAGATCAGTTGGCTTCTTCAGAAGACAACTGATCTGGATCTACACTGTTTGCAAAGGCAGGGCATATCTGGTTTCCAGATTCAGATCAGTTGGCTTCTTCAGAAGCCAACTGATCTGGATCTACACTGTTTGCTAAAACAGGGCATGTCGTGTTTAGCAAGAAAAGGGCCACACCTGACCACCCCCATGAGCAAAGGCCTGTATGATACTTTGCCCAAGCACAGGATGGTCTGAATCTGCACAGAGTGTAAATGATACAAGAACTGTCGCCAGACAGGATAGCTCGCCTGATATTGCACATATTGTTTCTGGAAAATTCTAAGTCCGTGATCTTGATATTGACATGACCTGTGTGTGGTGAGGGGAGCAGTATCTGTCTTTATACCAAATAGGAACTAAATCCATCGTGTAGTTTAGAAGTAATGAGATCCTAAAAAACTTTGGCATAAAATTTTAACATCAAAATTCTAAGTCTGTGACCTTGACCTTGACATGACCTAGGGTGGTGGGGATTGGTACTGCGTAAAACTTTGGACCAATATGTATCATCATACAAAAGATGAATCAAATCTGTGATAAGGTTAGGATTTAATGAAGTCTTAAAAACTTTAACGAAAACTTTAACATTTAAATTCTTAGTCTGTGACCTCAACCTCACGGTCATGGGTGCTGATGAAAACTTTTGACCAGTATCTATCATGATACCAAATAGGAACTAAATCCATCATTTAGTTTAGTAGTAATGAGATCCTAAAAACTTTGACGTAAAATTTTAACATGAAAACTCTAAGTCTGTGACCTTGAGCTTGACCTAAGTTGGTGGGGATGGTACTGCGCAAAATTTTGGACTACTATGTATCATAATACCAAAAATGAATCAAATCGGTGATAAGGTTGGGAAATAATGAGGTCTTAAAAACTTTAACGAAAACTTTAACATTTAAATTCTGAGTCTGTCACCTTGACCTTGACATGACCTAGAGTGGTGGGTATGGTATTGTGCAAAATTTTGGACCAATATGTATCATCATACCAAAGATGAATCAAATTGGTGATAAGGTTAGGAAATAATGAGGTCTTAAAAACTTTAACGAAAACTTTAACATTTAAATTCTAAGTCTGTGACCCCGACCTCAAGGTCACGGTCATGAGTGCTGATAAAAACTTTTGACCAGTGTCTATCATAATACCAAATAGGAACAAAATCCTTCACTTAGTGTAGAAGTAATGAGATCCTAAAAACTTAGACATAAAATTTTAACATGAAAATTCTAAGTCTGTGACCTTGACCTTCACATGACCTAGAGTGGTGGGGATGGTACTGCGCAAAATTTTGGACCAATATGTATCATCATACCAAAGATGAATCAAATCAGTGAGGTCTAAAAAACTTTAACGAAAACTTTAACATTTGTGGACGCCGACGCCAACTCCAGTACAATAGCTCTTCCTGAACGTTGTTCAGGCGAGCTAAAAATTGTATGAGATCAAGAGTTGTTAAGGAGGTGTATTTGGTGATAATTTTGGGATATTTTTTCTTATTTCTCAATGAAAACATATGTTGTGGGTATTCGCCTTGGTAAGGCGCTTCTAATGTGTACCCACAATATATGTTTTATGTTGTGGGTATTCATTAGAAGCGCCTTGGTAAGGCGCTTCTAATGTGTACCCACAACATATGTTTTAAGAAGGAATAAGAAAAATTATCCCAGAATTATCACCGAATACTCCTCCTTAACTCCTCTAGACTCGATGCAACACATAATGGCTGGCTGATTGGATCTATTCTTTACTATTCACACAGGCCCCAAAGACATCTCATGGTGTAACTCATTTTCTCTTTTATGGTTAACAGGATTCTAGAATAATAAGAAGTAAAAGTACTAACCTATTGCACTGTTCACATTCCTGAAAATAAAAAGGAAAATAACAATGTTTACGTAATAACCACTTTTTGAGTAAATACAGTATTAAATGTTAATATGTTAATCCTTGTCCTGCTGAACCAAGATATACCCTGCCTTTGCAAACAGTGCAGATCCAGATCAGTTGGCTTCTGAATGAGCTAACTGATCTGGATCTGCACTGTTTGCCATTAAGTATGGGAATTTATTGCAACAATCCAGATCACGTAATCTGATTGGCTGAAAATTAGAAGTGGACAGGGTCTCTTAATTTATTCAGCATGACATACTTGACATTTTGCACTCATATGAGGAATGGGGATATTGTAAATACCTCCATCTGAACATCTGTCACCCTATGTCCTCCTAAACCGTTGGGCAGAATTAAACAAAACTTGCTACATGACTTCCTCACGTGGTAGGAGTGTGCAAGGGCAACATTATTTTTCCGTCTGTCCGTCTTACTATCTCCTCCTAAACCATTGGGCGGAATTTAACCAAACTTGCTACATGACTGCCCCACATGGTAAGGGTGTGCAAGAGCAAATTATTTTTCCATCCGTCTGTCACGCTATTAGCATCAGTAGCACAGAGCGCGGGAATTTGGGGATGGCCTGCCATCGACTGTGCAGTCTAGTTTTTTTTGTGTCTGTATTTTTTCCTTCAAAACAAAACAAAAATTTTAATCAATAAAATGCACTGTAGGAACCAAGCTGCTGGCCCCTTAGCAGGTTCTTTTGAAAATAAAGTGTTTTTTTTTTTTAATACCATTACAAGGGAATGAAGGTAGGCTATTTCTGTCAAATGTAGGATTTTCTGGTGAATCTTAAACAAAATAAAGAGCAGACAAGAATGGGCAGGCTCCATGCTAATGTGCTAATAACATGACAGATGGACAGACAGACTCGCTCTTGCACACCCTTAACATGGACTGACTGAAAAATAATGTTGCCACGTGAGGAAGTCATGTAGCAAGTTTGGTTAAATTCCACCCAGAGGTTTAGGAGGTGACAGTGTGACAACAACTGGAGGCGTTCACAATATCCCCATCACTTTTTTTTTTTTTTAAAAAGCTTGAGGATAAAAACTGTTAAATTCTTCACCTATATTCCAGTTTCTGTGCCATAAAAGCCTGCTATGATGGACAGTATGCATATGATTTCACAATTCTGGGTCTGTCACATACTGTGTCTCCATATTTTAGCTGACCAAAGACTTTGCCTCCTTTGTCAAAAAACCTTTTATACCCCTGGCATACAGAGTATGCTGTGGGGATATACAGTGTTCATCATTATGTCCGTCCATTCTCCTCTATGCCTGTTTTTCCGTCTGCATCCAGTGCTCCAGATAATTATTTTTCCAACCCGTATCATACTGATCAAATTTAAGGCAAGTCAGCAGGGGTCAAGCTGGCTCTGAAATATAGGGAGAAGTGACTTCTCCCTCCAGACAAAACAGGGAGAAGTTTTACAGAATGAGGGAGAAGTCAAGACTCGGTTAACCTATCACCTTACTGAAAGCATGACACTTAAGGAATCTCGACTTGCTTTACCGCATTGTCTTGGGAATTAACAAAAAAGGAGACAATTTTTACTGTAAAGCTGTTACTTCTTACTGCTAAACCAATTAAATTATCCACAATAACACAGATGTGAGTAGAGCAAATGCATCATATCTGCACCCATATCTTTTTGGAAATTGATCTCAGTCAAAACATCAAGATCTGATAAGCTATAAACATAATGATAAAAAGAAATTTTTTAGCTAAAATGTCTGTCAACTTTTAAACTTAGTTTTTAGCATTTTTAATGCTGTTTCTGACCAATTTTCAGCACCTAAATGGTTCATTTATGAAAAAACGGACACCCACGAAAACTACTGACATTGACGAAAACGATCTTTTGGTCACATACCAGGCAAACAGTTTTCCTCCAAAACTTTTTTAACCACATTAGACTTTCATTCTGTGGCATTTCTGATACGTCTAACAACTTTTTTCAAAGGAATTTTACCTTTGCATGTTTGTTCAATTTTTACTGGACTTCTCCAAACAAAAAGTTTGTTATGCACAAGTATTAGCTTTTTTAAAAGTTGCAAAAATCGAGGGCGAAGTTTTTTTCGCCCTCAGGGCTTCCCAGGGCGACTTAGAGCCCTCAAGAGCGACTATTTCGCCCCAATCGCCCTGTAGCTTGATCCCTGGTCAGTAACAAAGAAAACCAGGATTCCGGTTTCAGTATCCGTTCTGCGGACAATCTTAGTTATTTTCCTTGGCCCAGGGGCTGGTGGGGAGGGGTGTGCTGTGGTTTAAAGAATTTACTTTAAATTTTTGTTTGCATCTCTTCTTGTACCTCTCAATTAATTTTTGCACTATACAATAGGGCTGGTCATTGTTCTGTATTTATCTCTTTTATAACTAAACAAAAAAAAAAATTCTGAAATGGGTGCTATGAGCCACATCCCCTTCTTCTGAGAACCACTTTTTAAGGACAGAAGCAATCACCTTACATAGTATTTGAGTGATCTTTGGATTTTTTTCTTTGTTCAAAGGTACTTAGCTTTCCACTTTTTACTGAAGTATCACTGACTTTTAAATCTGTGTTGTGAGCTACTTTCACTTCCAGAATCCTACACAGATCGGTCACAATCACAGATGCGATTCTGTATCCATTCATCGCATGCATCGATGACTTGATCAGAAATGTTGCACACTAAATAAAGACAGTGAATCAATTGACGATGACTGGCTGAAATACTCATTTATCTTATTTGACGCAGTTTCCGCAATCTCTTTCATCATTTCTTGTTTTCTGGAGGCCATGTTTCTGCAATCTTGGAAAACCCCAATGCAGAATGGTTACCTGCGATTCTTTGTTGTTAACACTTAACAAGACAATGACGCAGAGAACCAGTCACTCTAATGCGCAGAACTTATGCGCAGACGTTTAGCCGGGAAAAAGTCACAGTGTATCAGGGTGAAATTTTTGCTGTCGAGAATTATTGTTTTGCATACAAACAGACTTTGTTTTCATTTTGATATGCTACAAATTGATTTTAAGTGTATTATTCATTAAAATATATTTGGGTATTTACGGAAAATACACTGTTTTTCTAAGGCACTGAACCTCTTCTGACTCGGGCTAGTTTATCTAAAAACAGACACGACGTTGCTCTCTTACAGGTTACCGAAAAAGCCATACCGTATTGGTAAAAATGCATCTGTATTTGGGACTGGCAATTTTTCAAACTTATCCATATTTGTGCAAAAGAATCCGTAATTTATGACTGTACGGATGCTATCTGGAGCAATGTGCATCTATATGATAATTTGCCAAAAATAAAGGTTCTTTAATTCAAAATACAGGTTTTTCAGCCCAGTTAAAGATTTTAAAGGATTTGAAGCAAATTAAAGGTTTTAAAAGGTTCCTGTGATCTCAAGACTTAGGTTGCAAAGAATTGTGTTAGCTTGAAATCATCCTGTTTTGATGAAAATTGCGTAATTTCTCTCCTTTAAGAGACGATCTGAGGATGGTTTAACTGAACACTTTAATTATTAAAAAAAATGTCTCAATTATAGCGAAGTGCATCACGAACGATGAGAGCTCTACGGAAGAGAATACGATCAAGGAAAAGTAACATACAGCGATATATACTTTCAGCATAAATTGCTGTGACAAATATTTTCTTCTTTTCTTCTTCCCAGAAGTTGTCTCCGGAAGATGACAGGACTGGGGAGGATTTGATTAAACCGCTAGTCACAAAATTTGCGTCTCACTAATAAGCGTCACAAAGTGACAAGAAATGAGTGTCAATAAGTGTCATGAATATATTTTCCTTATTATTTTTATTATTCATTATTGATTTTCATATATTTTTTATACACTGATATTCATTCTTTAATGATGCTGTGAAGGACTTTTAAAGAGACTACAGATAGATCTGTGCTGTGCTCACATTTAGGCTAAGCCTATTTTCTCATATTATATATTTCTTATTCCTGAGTTTTTGCTTAACGCATAGGAAAACCGGTGTCTAGGGAATAGACGGGCAGGGGAGATGGGGCAAGTGATTTGAAATGATAGTTGATCTTTATAAGAAATCGATGCAAAACAGGTTAGGGTATCATTCGGTGTTGATGTTAGTTTCCTCCCTGCTCAATCATACTACCCTGAAGATACTATTTCGTATATTTCTATTTTAATGGAAATAAACGCTCATGACCCGTGTCCCTGTGTATCTGACAGGTCAAAATTGATGAGCATACCATCAAGAAGTTACACGGTCTTTCAGCCAGTGGTCTTTCGTGATATGCAGTTCTTATATCCTTCTGTCGTTCCCTCTGCTTTTCTGCCTTCTTCCTCTGGCCTGATTTTTTCTTTGGCATGTTTTTCAAAGAAATATATCAGACTTCTCACGTGTGGCAAAACCGGAAATGAGCACTATACATTTAACACTATTCATTCGGCTACCGTGCAAAGAGGTTCATCTAAATATGGCTATAGACCGGTACCTAGAGTTACCGAAACGAAACCGACTTACCGAAACGAAACAATACCGAAACGGACTATTTAAAAAATAAAGGGAAAATGCTGTTAGTTAGTAAATGCTGGGGCGAAATGGATAATGAAGTATTTTCCTAAATAAATATAATATATAAACATACATACAGTATAAAATCTGCATTTAGGAGGAAATTAATGACAAATAATTAAGACTCATTAATGTAATGCCTCCGAAATACCGGAACGGACCATTAAAAATATAGGGAAAGTGCTGTTTGTCAATAATTTTGCAGCGATATGAATAACAAAATATTTTCTCAAATAAATATAATATATAAACTTACATACAGTATAAAATCCACACTCAAGAGGGCATTAATAGCGAATGAATAAGCCTCATTAATGGGACGCCTCAGAAATACCGGAACGGACTATTAAAAATATAGAGAAAATGCTGTTTGTCAATAAGTTTGCGGCGATATGATAAACAAAATATTTTCTCAAATAAATATAATATATAAACATACATACAATATAAAATCCACACTAAAGAGGAAATTAATAACAAATGAATAAGCGTCATTAATGGGATGCCTCCGAAATACCGGAACGGTCTGTTAAAAATATAGGGAAAATGCTGTTAGTCAATAATTTTGCGGCGATATGGATAACAAAATATTTTCTCAAATAAATATAAATACAGTATAAAATCCACACTTAAGAGGAAATTAATAGCAAATGAATAAGCCTCATTAATGGGACACCTCCGAAATACCAGAACGGACTATTAAAAACATAGGGAAAATGCTGTTTGTCAATAATTTTGTGGCAATCTGCATCACTGTTGTTTGCAGACAGTAAACCAGGATGTCCTAGTGCGCGTTTTGTCGTGCACCGGCTTATATATATCCTCAGACTCATCAATACCGAGTATTGATGGGTCCGAGATATATCTGTGCCTCTGTTGTAGCAGGTTTTCTAATACGTGGCACGTATGAACGGTCACATTAAGATTTAGATATTGTGCGGATGCGCAGGCTGATCTTTACCTATGTTGTTTGCAGACAGTAAACCGGGATTTCTTATACCATGGTTCATATGAAGAATACATTCAGTTGATCTTTAGAAGATATTTTACATAGAGAAACTAGAAGTATAGCGAACTGTAAGGTGCTGATCAGAGTATGTGGATGCGTAGGCTGATCTATGCCTCTTTTGTTTGCAGATAGTAAAGCAGCGTTTATCATACCGTGGCTCGTATGCATTTACTTCACATTCACTTGATCCTTACCTCAAATTTTAGACAGAGAAACTAGAGGTGTAGCGAACTGCAGGGTGCGCGGATGCGTTGACTGATTTGCATCTTTGTTGTTCGCAGACAGTAAAGTGGGGCTTCTCATACCATGAACTTCACATTCAATTAATTGAGCATTACATAAAGACTACTGTTTTAATGCCTTTATGACAGGGCTTTAGCGCGTGCCTTTAAAGACACATATTCCATTGCATAACATCCTAATGGCCCTATTAGTGAAATATGCAGATAACAGATCATACATCTGTGGTGATCTATGGCTCTCAACCAGGTAGGGGCCAGATATAGGGAAATCAGTTTTGAGCAGAAGATAAATGGCTAGAAGTATAAAATAAGGTTTAGTTCATTTATCCATTTGAAACCATTTTGATAAAGTATAGAATTTGAAGATTAAAAAGTTTCATAAACAAGTGTAACTTCATTTATTTAAAATCAGATGCTGTTTTTTATTTATTATTATTATTATTATATGTTTTATTTTTAATCAGGAATTAAACATTTAATCCACTATTACACACAATCCATCATAACTGTGCAAACACTTTTAGAAATAAACTTGCTTTCATTATCCAGTGGAACTTAACTTATTTAAAACCATTTTGAAACACGAAATTTCACTGAAAATGATAAACATTATAAGATATATTTTTCATTATTTTATTATATATATCATAAGACTGGTGAAAACATAATAAAACAAAATGTGCCTCTTATCACACTGTGCAGTTGTGCAGGCTGATCTGAGTCTTTGTTGGATGCTCATATGACATTGTAGGTTTTGCTATGCTCTGGCTAATTTGTGATTTTGAAATTCTTACAGGACAAAAATCGTTTAACTAGAGTAACGGTTCCAAAACACGCCCACGGAAAACAGTGTAGACCCTGATCAGACTCCTCCTAGAGGAGAAAAAACTATGTCAGTTTATACAAAAAAATATTGTAAAAAGAATGCTTTTTAGTGGAATACTTTTTTACATTTACGTTTACAAATCTATATTTTACGATTTTAAATATGTTTTTTATAAGTTCTTAATCATACTTTGGTCTTTTGATTTTTGAATATACATTGTGTGATTATATAAAATTCATGTCTGTGTGCGCGCGCGTGAGAGAGAGAGAGAGAGAGAGAGGCAGGGACCAGATTTTCACTTCGAGATAAGCGGTTATTCGAGATAAGCGAGATCGAGATAACGAGAGTCAACTGTTATTGGCTGATCAAAGCTTGATTTATGTATTTCTGTATTAAGAGTAGCATCGGGACCCAGGGTGCAGTTAGCTAGCTGTAAAAGTGCTTTAAAACCCTGGTGGTTTGCTCTACCGACCGTTCTAAGGCGGTGGTTCCGGTGTTAGTCTTACTCGTTGTTGCTTTGTAGTTTATTCTACGAGGCGATTTGTTATATGTCTTTCCGTGTGTCATTTTGTGTTTTTCAGTCCTTTTAGTATTGCGATTACCTCGCTTGAGGAAGAGAGAGCTAATCTTAGTGCTTTTCGTACGTTTGTTCGGTTTGTGCTTGTTTAGATTTGTCGGTTTCCTCTTCCTCTTGGGGGTCTGGGAAGGGCTGCAGTTTGTGATTGTGGCACTCCCTGGACTTTTCTCTTACCTTTTTTTTATTTTGGCTGATACAGAGCACTATCCTTCCTTGAAATACCACACCAAAGAATTTGTCATTCACCTTTGGTTACCTGCCCTTGCGATGACTGTGAAGTACACCACTGATTTGGCTAGTTCCGAATAATGAATGAGGGATCTGTAAAAAATCCCTTGGATAATGCAACAGCCTCTGTATATTACTTTATTAAGTACTTGCGGTCATGGTACTGATCCGTAATCCAAACTCATAAATCCATAAACGAATGACGAATCAGAATGTTCAGACCAACAGACATGGACCCCAGAATAAAGGGTGTAATCAGGCGTCCGCGGATAGTAAGCAATACTTGGTAAGCAAGCTTCGCCTACCCTGCCCATAGGCCTGAACAAAGGAAATATCGGTAGAAGCGTATGTCCAGGATTTGGGAAGTCTACTTATGGCGCGTCACTGACAAAAACATCAGAAACGACTCTGGAAACTGCCACATTGTAGGGATTGACCAGATCATGATGTCTCCCAAGATTTAGTTCCTATTTTCTGGATTTAATAATCTTTGCAATATAACAATAGAGGTTTATGAAGTTGAAAGGAGTATGCGCATAAGGTCCTATTTTACCCCCTTCTGAAGCCCGAAAATAAAATAAGCTTGCAGTAAAATTATGTGTTAATTAATCAAATTATAGGTGGTGTTTAACGCCGTGTGATGCCCCTACAAAGTACCCCCTTACTTCGTCAAAGTGCAGATAATATATAAGCGACGACACGAGAAACCCGTCTTCGAGGTTTTCAACCAAGTAAGACTCAGACTGGCCTACTCAACCATAGACTGGCTAACTCAGCCACAGCGCCGGATTAGCTAGTCTTGAAAGTTTTGATAGGTAGTATACTGTCTAGACAGCGAACAACAACGGTGCTGATCAGACTGCGCAGATGCACAAACTATGTGTCTTTGTTGTTTGCATATATCATATAGCAAGTTCTCATATTTTCGCTTCAATCGTCTGCTACGTGTGTTAGATTCTTTTAGTAACTACATCGATATCTACACGTGCACCTTTAAACACAGTGTGTAAACACCTTACCCGGAACTGACTAAATCGGATGTACAAATTAGTGATCGATTAATGGTTGAAAACAAACACTTTATTAAAAATCCTTGCAAGAAGCATTTAAGCAACTGTTGAAAAGTATGTTCCACCCAATAGTTGAACAAAAAATGTTTTAATTGGCTGTCTACTTAAGGATATCTAGGCGAATGTTATTTACACATTTACAAAATTTATGTTATGCGTAGGGTTGCTAGGGGAAATCGGAGCGTGTCGATCTACAAGGTTATATTTCTCATATTTATTTTCTGATATATGAAGAATAATAAATGAACAACAGAACCATACAATTTTTTCCTTTTTAAATTTGTCCGCTAGCTGTCATGTATTTGATGACGATTTTTTTTTTCACTTATTCGGAACTAGCTAAAACCCGGAACTAGCCAAACAACTGTACGAAACCAGAAACCAGCACCATAAATGTAAATTGGACGCTTTCCCTATATCTTTAATAGTCAGTTTTGGTATTTCGGTTTCGTTCTGGTATTTCGGTTTCGTTTCGGTAAGTCTAGTTACCCTCTATGAACCGGTAGTGCGATTTACCCAATCATTATTGGCGACGCATCAAAAGATTCATTCACCAGGGCCAACGATTGCCAAGACTAGTCTCTAGATCTCACAAGTGATGTGAATCTAGCGAAAGTCCTCAGAACTTTCAGCAGAGGATATTATATATGCAGGGAGTCATTCCAATCATTAATGTATCCAAAAAATAGCCCCTGCGTAGTGCGACCGCAGCGTGAGAGCTGTCACTAAGCCCCATGAAAACAGCGAATACCCATATTCGCGCAGCCTGAACTGGACTTTGCTGTCTACTGGAAATTTCTATAATAAAAGCTTATTTAATTATATTAAATATAGTTTGATTGAACATTTGTCGACTTGGATATAATCTCCTCCGTAATCATAATTTAATACCTAGCATCACTGAGGGATCAATTAAGACTCAGATCAATCTGGGCATTCGCGCAGTCTGATCAGAATAAGATTTGCCCACCCAGTGGGTGGTTATGGACCCACACCTTCTTGTGGATAAGCACACCAAGAGGTGCGTTTAGGTAGTTGATATCATTGTTGATTTTAACCAACATGGTATAAAATTTAGATTATACCTTAGTGAACGTGTAGTTAATCTGATGTTAGAAAAGAATTAGGTTTAGATTAAAGAAAAAAAAAGAAAAAAAAAGTCATCATTATTATATATAATGGAGTCGAAATCATTCTCCTTCCATCATATTGATCAGTGCACTGGCCATGTACCCTAAATGTTAAAAGTTCTTCAAGAAAAGCAGTATAGACTCATTTCTGAAAGAGTTGGAGTTTCTTCCCTTAGAATGTTTGTCCACCATTTTGGAGTACAGGTTTACATTGCAACAATAGGGAAAGTAAAAAAAATATGTCAATTTTTTTATGTTTTCAACAAATTCGCTCATGTAACCTGCATGGCTGGATGATAATTAATGTATTATATATCATATGACTCTTCAAGCATTTTCTTTCACCAAATTAGAAATTACCGCTGCTTTCTGTGATTTTCTCCATACAATATAATATAAGCCTGTACTCCAGAATGTAGGATAACATTTCAACTGCAAGATCTCCAAAAAAATGGGTCAATATTAGAATCCTGCAAATTCCCATCTGACATTAAAAAAACCCCCCAAAAACTATATCATTATATATATCCTTATAACATGAAGGTTTAATTTAGACCCGCAATTATTAAACACAATTGTAACTTTAATACATTTTAGTTGCTTGTTGCTTCAGTGATTTCAGCATAGAACTGTTCAAACAAATGAAATCTGTAAGAAAGAAAAAAAAAGAAAGAATGAATGAAAGAATGAATGAAAACCTAATTGAATTAAAAAAAAAATTATCAACACGTCTTCAATGTTTAAACCCTTCCCACAAACAAAGGAGTGCGTAACACTGGTGAAAAGGTCTGAAAAACGTACGCCACCCCAGATAACAAATTTCAGATTTTGAAATCACCGCAGGATAATTAAATTATGGCACGTGTGAAATGTGTTTGTGATGTGTTAAAATAACTCACTACTGCTAACGACGTAGTTGATAGTAACTAGTTGATAATCGGATAGAGACAATCAAAAAGCATTCTTTAATCATTTAAGAAGTTAAAAACTTCAAAGGGGATACCTACACTTGAAAAAAAATCATTCTGCGGAGTCTCATCTGGGTGTACACTGTTTGCTCAGGCCTGTCTAATTGAATTACGGTATAAATGATATGACGATATGTAATTCAGACCTTGTTTTACCGAGCTACAAACCCGGGGCTACAAACGGCTGCAGTTTCGTTTAAGAAGCTATAGGGCATTTGTTTATTTGAGCCACATAAATACAAATCCAACAAAAAGACATGTGCACCCACCGAAGACTCAAGTCAGCCTGTGCGTCAACCTAGTGTGACCAGAATATTCGTAGTACGCATGCCCTCCAAACACTTTAATGAATGACATGCATTACTAATTCATCAGTGCATTTGTATACCATATTATATTGATCTTTTGGGATATATCACCCTTTTTACGCCATTTTACGCTCTTTTACGCTCTTTTACACCACTTTGCGCCTCTTTTCGCTACTTTGTGCTTCTTTACGTCACTTTACACTATTTTTACTGTATTTAAACACACCGCATTTCGTCCATTTCGATTTTTAGTATGGCCTTGACACGGGATCTGTGCTGCTAGACCAAAATTGACTTAATTTTCGCGCATGCGTATTACCGTAAACAGGAAACTAATATAATTCAAGGGTTATGTGTTGATTTTTGGAAATAAGACAACATTGCAGTTTATTTCAAAGTGCATTAATGTAGCAACATTAACAAATGGGTCTTGATCCACTGGAGTTTTCGGACTGTTTGACCGACAGCCCGATTTTCCGCACAAAGTTGCATGAGCATGAGAAAGAGTTGGAAAGGACAAGCAAAGCCATCAAAACATTGATTAATGATGGTAAAGAGCTGCTGAATGCATCCAGAAGTAAGAATTGTTTGGTACCATACTCCACTGTTTGCATGTTTGTTGATATATGCTTTTATTGTTGTACAAATGCATTTATAGTTTACAGGTTATTTCTATAAATTTCTGCCACACTTCTGCACAACACATTACCCTCAGTTTACCCCGCCCCAATATCCCTCAGTTTACCCCTCCCGAAGAGAAAGCTAATTTCCCAGTCATTTTCATTGAGCACTACATCATGCAGTGATCCTAATACGAAATTAGACACTACCTAGATGCGTGCAAAGCAACTCCACTAAATAGGCCCTCCCTAAAGGGTACAGTGAACTAATTATTTTTCCCATAGAGCTCCATAGTAATTCCACCCTTTTTGGTGCTTAAGGGTTCATTTCAGGGTATGGCTGGGCTTCTAAATTTTGTTTTAATTCAAAGCCCAGGCTTAGCATAGCAAAATAAACAAGGAAAAATACCACCATCACCAGCACTTTCAGGGACTTTTTGGAGGCTGAATGTAGCAACCCCTCAGTTGGCAGGTATCAAAAATTGAAACTTTGCAATTTCACCACTTCTTCTTTGGGCTCCAGCAAACACACACAGAAACATTTATTTCTTTGAAACAATCAGAAAATTACAAACAGACATTTTTTTCTTCAAATTAGAATGATGAGTTTTAATTCATCTTTATTATTAACCAATCACAGGCCCCCTTACACAAAATAACTACCCCGGGCTTCCCTACACTTTTTTGCACCAATCAGCAGTCCTTTCACAATTGGTTCACTGTGCCCTATAGAGCAACATTTTCCCCCAATAAAGCACCAAAAAGCACTATATATCAATAAAATAAACTAATTATAACTAAACAATGTCCTTTGTTTTCACTTATTTGCTTAATTTTGCTGATAGGGACACTTTTTGTGTGCCTACCCCCCAGTAAAAATACAGCAAAAGTCTCCAATATAAATAATATAGATAAAAAAGTGACCAATAACTTTGATTCTATTTTTCTTTCTAATTTATTGTCAGAATGATACAGAAATCAAACCATACAGCTATACTTATATTAAAATACAAATCAAGTACTTAGAGGCAGCATGTGTATTACATCTATTGTCTTATCTTGATTTTACCCCACCCACCCCCTATAACATGGGCTAAATAGCTTGGCTTTAATATAACACCATTATCTCAGTTGTTTGTGCCTGAAGTGTATCTTAATGACTAATATATTACAGAATCATGAAAAAATGTCAAATTATATGCAGAAAATATATACTAGAAGGTTAAATTGGCCCGGTTGACATGTCAATGGCACGGTGTGTTTTAAATGTCTGCTTAAAGCGACCAACAGTAAACTTATATATGTGCTTTCTGATGAATAGTAAATAAGAGGAGATAAAACATGAACTTGATGGCTAAGTACAAAGGTCAAGGTCACACAAGGTCAAGGTCATGGTCACACAAGATCAAGGTCAAGGTCACTTAAATATAGAAAAGCATAGAAAATCCAGTTCACTCACATGTTTCTAGGCCTGCTTGTAGATATTTTAGAATAAGGTCACTAAGGTCAAGGTCAAGGTCACATGACTGTTAAAAATAGAAGCACTTATGTTTGACTGATCCAGTTTCAGTACCTGGGAGTATGCATTCCAAGAAAAGGGCACTTATAGTTCATACCATTACAGACACCATGCAATATATGCCACTTTCCAAGTGATACATATCACCATCATTTTATATTTACCCATTATATTACTGCATATATTTCATTAAAAATATGTATAAAAGAAAATAATCTAATCTGATGTTTAATTCAAGGCATAAAACAGTCCTATCTGAAGGTCAAGGTCACAGAAATTGTCAATTGTCCTTGCAACAGCATTACTTTACTTTCTCTATTACCTGTGTAGGCTTCCAAGTCATGGAAGTCAGAGGTCATCAGAGGTCAAAAGTTCAGAGGTCAAAGTCATTTCAAAGTCACCGAAGTAAGCACTTTCATTTGCCTTGTTCGGTGTCAGTGCGCAATGTCGAAAGTTCTAATAAGGCGCTGGTAAACTCAACAAACCTGCGCGGGCTCAAGATGTGTCACTTTACCATTCGAATGTAACTGCATGTGAGGCGCGTCAAATTTTTGATAATTTTCCTTATTATTTACTATTCATATTTACTTTTTTTGATTGAAAACATAGTCAGCTACACATTTGCTGACATCTATCAACAACACTGGACAGACAGAAGATGAAGTTGTGAAAACAAATGTGCTTATGGTGAATACTAATGTACAGACCACCTACACAAATACCTACTCCAGCTGACCCCCATTTCAAAGTAAATTTTACAAACTGACCCCAGAATCCTTGTTTAGAGACTCATATTTGCTTATTTCCCTTCAGGGGATTTAAAAAAGCAGTGAAAAGTCAGTAAAAAATTGCAAATTTATTTATTTGCTTCTTCCAGTCTACTGCCAGTGTAGGGTACAGTGAACTAATTATTTTTCCCATAGAGCTCCATAGTAATTCCACCCTTTTTGGTGCTTAAGGGTTCATTTCAGGGTATGGCTGGGCTTCTAAATTTTGTTTTAATTCAAAGCCCAGGCTTAGCATAGCAAAATAAACAAGGAAAAATACCACCATCACCAGCACTTTCAGGGACTTTTTGGAGGCTGAATGTAGCAACCCCTCAGTTGGCAGGTATCAAAAATTGAAACTTTGCAATTTCACCACTTCTTCTTTGGGCTCCAGCAAACACACACAGAAACATTTATTTCTTTGAAACAATCAGAAAATTACAAACAGACATTTTTTTCTTCAAATTAGAATGATGAGTTTTAATTCATCTTTGTTATTAACCAATCACAGGCCCCCTTACACAAAATAACTACCCCGGGCTTCCCTACACTTTTTTGCACCAATCAGCAGTCCTTTCACAATTGGTTCACTGTGCCCTAAAAATAATCGGCCATGTTCCCCAAAAGTAATTTTCAAAATTACCATATTCAGTTCCCATAAATTTGTTTTGCTCCCTTGTTCTCATAAAATATTTTCCAATGTTTCCTGAAAGGAAAAGACAAATGAGCATGTTCCCTTGTTCCCAGAAAAACCTAGGATACTTTATACCACAAACTACACTGGCCAGCAGAATGAGTCATCACAGGTAGATCTCCAACACTGAAAAATGCCATTGAGCAATTTTTAGTAACTTTGGCTCAAGGGAGTTTGTTGAGCTTATGGTATAAAGTGAGGAAGGCCTCACTGAAGACTTCATACATAGTACCTAACCCAGGAATCATGCGGAATTCTCAGCCGCTTGCACAGCTTCAGCACATTGATAGGCTGAGACAGGTCCTGTTGCCCAGAGACAAACTAGAGAGTGCATATTCAGTTGATATTTCAAGGTCAAATATCCCATACCACTTGAAGTAGAGAGGCAAATATACCACATCCCTAAACCAGCCTCAAAGGTACAACTTGGTCAACAGTTTTGTTTTGCTTGTAACATGCTGTCTCATCAGGATCTACACTGTTTGCCATTCTGTTCTTGATTTTTGACTGAAACCCCTATTTGCAACAATGAATGTGTCCAAATTCAGAGATGGAAGAGTCCATGTCAGAAATTTGGGGTAAAAGGGTTAAGTCTCCTTATTTACTATTTATGTTCGGATTCTCATTAACACCAACTATGGAGTCCTGGACTCGTACTTTGCTGGTTGGGACTCCTACTTTTTTTCAGAGGAATTTAAAGCCAAATTTCTTTGGACCAAAATTAATTTTTTTTTTGTTTGCAATTGCCTACCTACCCACCAAAATGCTCCCTACTCAAAATATTTTTTGTGCACTTGGGACAGCATTTTTTTTTTTTTTTTTTTTCTAAATGGCAAATTTACTATGATCACCCTAATTTGGCCTAAATACATGTATTAGGACAAACAGGCCTGACAAAATGTGCAGACCCAAGAAGCAGTCTGATCTGGGTCTACGCTATTTGCCTCTCCATCTACATATTTTGAGTATACCATTTCAATGTGGGAAAAATAGATTTGTTCAAATTGTACAATGTTGTTGTCTCAGTAGTATGGGTATTTACTGTGACAGTATGTAAAATTTTATGTAGAATATTGTAGTACTGGGGCTATTTTTACAGCTTGCATAAAAAAGGCCTACCTACTGTACTCTAAGAAAAATTCATGGGTCGGCAACTGCAAACAAAGTATTTTTATGCCTGGCCTTGTTGGACAGAAAAAGGACTTTGTGACCCCCTATTTTAAAAATCCTAATGAGAATCCTGGTACAATACTTGTCCAGTTTCACTGTCTCTGTTAATGTGTCTAAAAACTTCTGGATAAGTGGCAAACAGTGTAGACTGCTGAGATCTGCCTCCTGTGACATCTGATCTGGGTCTACACTGGTTCCTCTGGCCAGTGTGTCTGTTCCAATACTTACATGTAGGTTAAATGTAGTAAGTAATAGACTTGATACTTTATGCAAATTATCTCATTAAAAAAACAGTTCACATGAAAAGTCAAACCCTGTATTCTGGGAAAATGAGAAGGAAAAAGAAACATCATCTACTGCTATTTAAGTTCAGCAGGCTAAAGGTTGTAAGCATCAATTTCCTTTTATGAGCTTAATGTAAGAGTTTATTGTTCTGACTGATTGAGATGCGGTTTTAATCTATTACGGTCATGTCAAGCTAGTCAGTTTACCTAACCACATTTTCCTTCGTCCTCTAAGCGGTTGACCAGTATTTGTGCACATTCATTTGCTAGACCTCTTGAATCAGCAGAAGGAAGAGAATGACTTTAGAAAACATTTTGTGATCAATCTCTATGAAACAATGTTGTGGAGAAGTGAAGACAGTTATCCCAGAATCATTACCAAATACTCCTCCTTAACAATTAACAAGTCCTTTGTAGCTTTATATACAATGTAGATTAACCCTTAAAGTGCCAAGTAAATTAGCAAAATTGTAGCATTGAATATTTTTTTCTTTTCTTTTCTTTTTTCAATTATTTATCAGAGAAAATAAGGCTTGTTCACATAGTTCTATCTCATTTCTCAGAAAGTGTAAGAACTAAATAAATGAAACTTGACATGCACTTGCAGCTGAATGCAGTCTTCATTGCTCACTAGCAGACAGGACATATACATGTACATTTGAGACATATCAAGCAAAAAGGTGTCTTTGAACATGCTTAACCCCTTTCCTGCTGATTAAATTAAGATGTCGCATCCACTTCTAATTTTCAGCCAATCAGATTGTTTGATCTGGGTTGTTGCTATAAATTCAGATACTTAATGGCAAACAGTGCAGATCCAGATCAGTTGGCTTGAAGAAGCCAACTGATCTGGATCTACATTGTTTGAAAAGGCAGAGTATATCCGGGTTCAGCTTGACAAGGGTTAAGATGTCATGCCCATTTCTAATTTTCAGCCAATCAGATTACTTTCTCGAGATTGTTGATATAAAGTCACATATTTAATGGGCAAACAGTGCAGATCCAGATCAGTTGGCTTCTTCAGAAGCCAACTGATCTGGATATACACTGTTTGCAAAGACACGACATACCTGGTTCAGCAGGACTAGGGTTAAAATGCTCAGATTTATCCTGCCCATGTGAAAAGTCTCATCCGGACATATGCTCTCCATTGATACATTCTATTGCATCGAATGATTTTTTAGTGGACAGCAGAGACCCTGATCACACTGCACAGATGCGCAGTCTGATCTCGGAATTACTGTCCACACATACTCGGAAGGCATATATGTATTTTCGCTTGGTGGGGCTCATTTGTAATTTGATTCAATTTTTAGCTCGCCGGGGACTACGTCCTTGGAGAGTTTATGTTGTCACCCAGTCATTGGCGTCAGCATCCGCATTAGCACAATGTTTAAGTTTTCAAAGGTGTGCATAGTTTTTTAATTGTTTAATGTATTGCTTTCATATTTGGCCTAAACCTACATGGCCTGACAAATCCATTGCCCAGCTGCCCGGGACAAGTCCAAATTTTGGCTGGGCAAGTGATTTTTTTATTTCACTTGCCCAGAAAAATGTATAGAATATATAGGGAATATTGTAATTCCGAGCCATTTTCAAGATGCTGTGGAATGCCGGGCAAGTGGCGTCCTTAGGCAGAGATCTCATTAACTCCAGATTTGGAGTAAGTTACTCCAACTTTTCATTTCTGACTCCAACTTTTTGGAAAGTCTCAATAGATAAGTATGGTAAAACTCCAACTTTTTCAGGAGGACAGCATTTTACTCCAATTTTCAAAATCCTAGTGAGAACCCTGCTTAGGGTCAGACCTTTCAATAGCATACGCCCCCATCCCCAAGTTAGACCCTTTGTGTAGGTCAAGGTCAGTTCTTACTTCCTCAATTTGACCTTCTGCCTAGGTCAAGTCAGGTCATACTTTGTCATTTAAACCCTTGTTTGAGTTCTGCGAATAAGTTTTGAAAAGTTTTTGTAACTGCTGAAGTATTCAAGATACTACTTTAATATTTTGCCCACACCAATCATAGAGTAAGACCTTTCAATAGCACACACTCTTTCCTCAGTTTGACCTTCTGCCTAGGTCAAGGTCAGGTCATACTTTGTCATTTAAACCCATGTTTTAATTCAGTATTTTTAAACTTAAAAGTTTTGAAAAGTGTTCGTAACTGCTGAAGTATTCAAGATACTGCTTTAATATCTGGCCCACACCTACCTTAGGGTAAGACCTTTCAATAGTATACTGTATATTTCGGAAGTCCGCGGTACGTCTTTGAAGTTCAGTTTGGACGTCCGGTGGCAATAGAGCGTAAATGAGAATCCTCGAAAGGAAATTTTACGTGTACAAAAGCAAAAATAGGCGTAAAAATACGCCGGATTCGGCGTTTCCGAGAACTCTGTATACACCCCTTCCTCAGTTTGACCTTCTTCCTAGGTCAATTTGAGGTCATACATGTACTTTGTCATTTACAGCTGTGTTTAAGCTTTGAAAAGTGTACATGACTGCTGAAGTATGTAAGATATAGCTTTCATATTTCGTCCACACCAACCTAAGGGGTTCAGCATGTAACATATAGCTTTCATATTTTGTCCATACCAACCTAAGGCAGAGTTTTCATTAACTCCAGATTTGGAGTAAGTTACTCCAACTTTTCATTTCTGACAGTGACTCCAACTTTTTGGAAAGTCTCAATAGAAAAGTACATGTATGGTAAAACTCCAACTTTTTCTGGACGACAGCATTTTACTCCAATTTTCAAAATCCTAGTGAGAACCCTGCTAAGGGAAGAAGTTTCAATGGCATATACCCAATCTCTCAGTTTGACATTCTTCCAACATCAAAGTCATGTCATCCTCTGTCATTTACAGCTATGTTTAAGTTAATATTTAAAGATTGTTTTCTTATCTGATCAGCCCTTTCCAGCGAGCTGCATTGTCTTCAGACAACGCTTTTTTTGTTTTCCAAACTATCCTACATGTAAATGATATCCATATCTGGAGCAACACATAGTACAGTCTAGATTAATATCTGCACCTATATGTGTGGAAGAAGCACTCCCCTTTTATCATGATGCAATGGCTTAATGGTGTTGCTTCAAAAAAACAATTAGTTCAGTTCTGTTAAAATCATCTTGGTTTCCAAATTCTTAAGATATTTTCTTAAATGCTAATTTAGTATACCTGTATACTACAAAGGAAAGAAATATAGTTGCTATTTTTAGCTGGACATTTTCAGTCTCACCTGCTTGAATTTAACCTTAAACCCTTAAAGCGCCAATCACAACAGTTGTCGTCTGCTTTGTCATCTGCTTGTGATTTTATAAGTCATTTCTGCAAACAGTGTGGATCCAGACCAGACTGCTTCTTTAGGAGCAGTCTGATCTGGGTCCACACTGTTTGCCTGTATGCAAAAATAGGTTCAAAACGTTTGCAAGAATATTCAGCAGATGACATAAACAGACAACATTTTCAGATGCGGGTTTTCTTGGGGCTTTAAGGGTTAACACATTCCGAACTACATTTTTAGCTCGCCTGTACGAAGTACAAGGAGAGCTATTGTAGTCACCCCGGTCGTTCACGTTTGCGTTTGCGTTCCCGTTCCCGTCACACTGTGTTAAAGTTTTTCAAATGCTTATATCTCAACAGTCACTCCTCACAGAGGCATCAAATTTGGAACTTAGGTACCTTGGAGGGTCTTCTGAGATTCCAAGAGAATAAACCCCTGGGTTCATGCCCCTGGGTGGGGCTAGGGGTCAGAATCTAGGACACCTTTGTAATACTGTGTTAAAGTTTTTCAAATTCTTATATCTTGACTTTCACTCCTCATAGAGCATTCATATTTAGAATTTGGGTACCTGGACGAGTCTTCTGAGATTCCAAAAGAACATACCCCTGGGTTCATACCTCAGGGTGGGCCTTGGGGTGGGGCTAGGGGTCAAAATCTAGGACACATTTGTAAAATCTTATATGCCTACAGGTTATAGACACAACTGGTTATACATCAGCTAACTATGTGACATCAGTTTAAGTGTAAGAGAGTGAAGGTCATGGTGACCTACATTTTACGGTCAAGTTCACCTAGATTTCACGGTCCAGTGATTTTGCCTCACCTGGGATATTACTTCCATATTACTTCCATGTGACCCAATGAATGACCACTTACTATATCTAGGTCATTGTGACCTATATTTCATGGTTCAGTGATTTTGCCTTATATCTTGAATACTTTTTTTGGTTAAATGTCACACCTGGGATATTACTTCCATGTGACCCAATGAATGACCACTTACTATATCTAGGTCATTGTGACCTATATTTCATGGTTCAGTGATTTTGCCTTATATCTTGAATACTATTTGTTGGATAAATGTCACACCTGGGATATTAGTTCCATGTGACCCAATGAATGACCACTTACTATATCTAGGTCATTGTGACCTATATTTCATGGTTCAGTGATTTTGCCTTATATCTTGAATACTATTTGTTGGATAAATGTCACACCTGGGATATTAGTTCCATGTGACCCAATGAATGACCACTTACTATATCTAGGTCATTGTGACCTATATTTCATGGTTCAGTGATTTTGCCTAATAGCTTGAATACTATTTGTTGGATAAATGTCACACCTGGGATATTAGTTCCATGTGACCCAATGAATGACCACTTACTATATCTAGGTCATTGTGACCTATATTTCATGGTTCAGTGATTTTGCCTTATATCTTGAATACTATTTGTTGGATAAATGTCACACCTGGGATATTAGTTCCATGTGACCCAATGAATGACCACTTACTATATCTAGGTCATTGTGACCTATATTTCATGGTTCAGTGATTTTGCCTTATAGCTTGAATACTATTTGTTGGATAAATGTCACACCTGGGATATTAGTTCCTTGTGACCCGATTATTGACGTCAAAATATATCTCTGTTGGTGTGACCTATATTTCATGGTTCAGTGATTTTGCCTTATATCTTGAATACTATTTGTAGGATAAATGTCACACCTGGGATATTAGTTCCATGTGACCCAATGAATGACCACTTACTATATCTAGGTCATTGTGACCTATATTTCATGGTTCAGTGATTTTGCCTTATATCTTGAATACTATTTGTTGGATAAATGTCACACCTGGGATATTAGTTCCTTGTGACCCGATTATTGACGTCAAAATATATCTCTGTTAGTGTGACCTATATTTCATGGTTCAGTGATTTTGCCTTGTATCTTGAATACTATTTGTTGGATAAATGTCACACCTGGGATATTAGTTCCTTGTGACCCGATTATTGACGTCAAAATATATCTCTGTTGGTGTGACCTATATTTCATGGTTCAGTGATTTTGCCTTATATCTTGAATACTATTTGTTGGATAAATGTCACACCTGGGATATTAGTTCAATGTGACCCAATGAATGACCACTTACTATATCTAGGTCATTGTGACCTATATTTCATGGTTCAGTGATTTTTGCCTTATATCTTGAATACTATTTGTTGGATAAATGTCACACCTGGGATATTAGTTCCTTGTGACCCGATTATTGACGTCAAAATATATCTCTGTTGGTGTGACCTATATTTCATGGTTCAGTGATTTTGCCTTATATCTTGAATATTTGTTGGCTAAATGTCACACCTGGGATATTAGTTCCATGTGACCCAATGAATGACCACTTACTATATCTAGGTCATTGTGACCTATATTTCATGCTTCAGTGATTTTGCCTTTTATTTTTATTACTATTTCATGGAGAATTGTCATACCTGGATTATTATATCTAAGTGACAAAATGATTTACATACAAATACATCTAGGTCAGTGTGACCTATATTATATGGCTTAATGATAAAAATGTTACAATATAAAATGTACCCAGCAGGCGAGCTCGCTGTCCTCCGACAGCTCTTGTTTAATTCAGCAGACAACAAATTGATGACATTTTTCTTATTTTCCCCAGAAATTAGGCTTTGACATTTCATGATAAATGTCTACATTGGAGACATTTTGCATCAAATGTCAAAGCCTATTTTCTGGGAAATATAAGAAAGATATTTCAAAATATCACCCGTTGAAATTTTTGAAAGCTAAGCTTTCAGTTTGCTTGTGTTGAGGTTTTTATGCTCCCCGAAGAATTTCGGGGGAGCATATAGTCGCCGCTTCGTCCGTGCGTCTGTGCGTCCGTGCGTCCGTCCCGCTCTTGTCCCCGCAAATTCTCGGAAACTGCTTGTCGGATTTCAATGAAACTTCATGGGAATATTAAGTATCAAAGGTGGATGCGCATATCACCTGCGTGTTCTGGTTCGATGATTTTTCCAAGAGTTATTGCCCTTTGATGAGTTCTGCATGAATATATAGGGTACTGTTCGTGTCCACGCGAATTCTCGGAAACTACTAGTCGGATTTCATTGAAACTTCATGGAAATATTAAGTATGGAAGGTGGATGTGCATATCACCTGCGTGTTCTGGTTCGATGATTTTTCCAAGAGTTATTGCCCTTTGATGAGTTCTGCATGAATATATAGGGTACTGTTCGTGTCCACGCAAATTCTTAGCAAATACTGGCAGAAATTCAACGAAATTTTAATGGAATCTTAAGCAGCAATAGGGGATGCGCATATTGTTCAATCTTTCTGGTTAGATGATTTGTCACAGAGTCATGCTACTTTGTTTAAAGCTGCAGTGTAAGGTCACTGGCTATTTTTAGAAAAGAATTTGTCAACACTCTAGTGCCTACATTTATTGATGGATTTTGATATAACTTCAAACAAATGTTGGGTATGATAATATCTTGAGCATGTTTGACATTCAGGGTCCTGGGCTCAAGGTCAAGGTCACTGTGGCTATTTTTAGAAAAACTTTGTTTTTGCTCTAGTGCCTAGATTTATTGATGGATTTTAATATAATTTCACAAAAATGTTGAGTATGATAACATCTCAAGCAATTTCAATTTCCAGTGTCCTGGGCTCAATGTCAAGGTCACTGCAGCTTTTAAATATCTTGAGCATGTTCGACATTCACCTGAGAGTAAGTCTTCAATAAATTGTATTAAACCTTTTTACCCAATAAATATAGCTAAACTACCACCTAGAATCTTGGGGTATGGAATCGTACATGAAGACACTTCCTTTCATTTATTCCAACTTTTATGTTGCTGATGTTTGTATGACAGTGCCTTCAGGCAAGCTTATCTGTCCACCAACAGGTTTTGTGATACTCCATTTTGAAGTACAGTGAGTATACACAGTATACCGCTCTTTATCTAGGATAATGTTTCCTGTTCCGACTATTGCATGTTCGGGGAGCATCCATCGGTTTCACCGATATTCTTGTTTATATTACCCAGTCAACCCAGTGGGGTCATGTCGAGTGGGGTAAGTTTACCTAACCACTCTTTTACTGGGCAGGCTTAGTCCTCTACACAGCTAACCAGTATTGTGCACATTCTGTCACCAGAAACTGACAACTGACTAAACATTAAGTTCATGTACACCAGAAAATAGCTGTGTTCTTTTTTTTTTTGAACAAAAAAACATTATGTTGTTATGTTATGGATGTCCTTGATGTCACAGACCAGGGAAACCCTTGGCTGGGATTCTCAGACTTCATTCCCACATGCCTGCTTACTAATGTAGATTCATGATTGAAGTTGAGGACACAAGTCATGTCTTATCATCTGTGTGGACCTTGGCATGCTTCCATCCACACTGTGCCACTTGTGGTACCACTGTGCCACTTGTGGTACTGACAGGAACTCACAGTCTGATCGACTGCGGGTACTCGCCTATTATACATGCACCATAATAACCCTAAGCATTGGGACAAATAGGCCTGAGCAAAACAGTGTAGACCCAGATCAGATGCCACAGAACATGGCATCTGATCAGGGACTACACTGTTTGCAACTAATCAAGCACTATTTTAGACACATCAATGGGAGTTAAAATAGACTTTTTCAAATTTTTGCCTTACATGTATTTTGGACAAGTATGGTAAGGAGATGACGTGTCCCAATACTTAGGATTACGGTAGATTCAAACCATGGCAGACAGAAATGCCTTCTCCTCTGATGCTTTTTTTTTTTTTTTTTTTTTCTTTTCTTTTGCACAGCCAAACCAAGGAATCATAATGGTCCATTAATGGAATTATGGCTCACTGCATATGCAGATTCCATGAGCTCAGTTGTGGAACCTCACAATTGAAATACAATATTTACCCTAAGTGGTTGAACAGATAGACTTAAGAATGTAGTGTAAACCCGGATAAGTTGCTCCCTCTTATCAGCATACTTAGGTTTTTATTTTTTTTTATTCATGTCAATGGGTAGTAAAAGGAACTTGTTCAAATGTTAGAATAAGGAGATAATGTGTCCAGGGCCCAGTTGTTTAAAGCATCATTAGCTTAATGAACCTGTTAATGCTCAGGCCTTTCAGGTCAAATATATATAGTAAAGCACAACATATGGTTAGAGTCATGCTCAGGCAGACAGGTAAAATTATGATAAAATCTTCATTGATTACTAATCAATTATTGATCGCAATGGCAGGACTGATAATCAATTACCTTTTTAGCTCTGATTAGCCAGCCTTAGTATCTGCTATTCCATGCCATCAATATAAACCGAGCAGACAGGGAAGACATGTCCTAGCCACGGGTTCTGGTACCCCTTGTATCTAGAGCATTAGAATTGGTATGACCTATGGACTGATCATGAATGAAGCTGTTGGCATCAAGAAATGAGCCAGCCTTAGCTGGCTAATCGGAACTGAAAAGATAATCGATTATCAGTCCTGCCATTGTGATCGATAATCGATTAGTAATCGCTGAAGATTTGGTCATAATTTTACCTGTCTTAGCATGACTCTTACCATTTGTTACACTTTATTGTATGCATTTGGTCAGACAGGCCTAAGCAACAGTGTAGACCCTGATGAGATGCTGCAAATGTGGCATCTCATCAGGATCTACACTGTTTGCCACTCATCCAGCTATTTTAGACACAACAGTGGGTAGTAAACTGTACTTGTTCGAATTTTAGATTAAAATATGGTAAAGGGTTGAGTTGTCAGAATTCTAAGAGTAAATACACAGAAATCAAATGATCGATTATTAGCAAATCAGTTATGATAATCATTTTTGTGGATTTTATCATGCCAGCCTTAGAGCCAGCACATAAGAAAAGGGTCCTTACCACATAGGCAATCAGCAAAGCTCAGGTGAGCCTGTGTATAAGGGTAGTCTCTCCAGAGTCTTTGCTGTTTGCAGACATGTAGTCTAACCTCCTTCGGGACCATGGAAATTCATTCGAGACATGGGTAGTTCGAGCCACTGAGGGTAATCATGGCACCAGTTCAGGAAGCAAATAGCGATAATTTTGGGAAATCTTTTCGATTTTCTACACAATGATTGTATGTTGAGTGTACTCATTAGAATTGCCTTGATGAGGCAGTTCTAATGAGTACACACAACATACAATTTCATGATAAAATAAGAAAAAAATCATTAACTGTTTGTTTTCTTGCTGTTGGAAGACTTTTGTAGGGACTGAAAAAAGAGTTTGAATCATCCACAGTAAACAAGCCATCCGTCTTCGAGCCATTGTAGTATAGACATTAAGGAAGCTTCAGGCAAAGAAGGCATGTTTGTAGCCCTAATAGGAGACTGCACACACACATTTGAAGAACCACAAACCGGAAAACCATAAAATCCCCTTTTTCATGTGCTAGCTCAAATAAGAAATGTGTTCCTTCAGTATTGCATAAAACATATATATTTCAGCAGTTTAATGAGTTGTCTTTTCTCATTTCTTTCAGGCTTGGCTAAAGCTCAGAAGACATTCTCCCAAAACCTGATAGATTTTAAATTTGAATGTATTGGACAACAGCAGACAGATGATGAAATTATAATTTGTAAGTACCAAACAAAAGTTGGCTTAGACCTTTCACCCCTGATTTCTGAAGTGTTCTCCTCTGACTTTGAATCTGAATACGTCTGTTGTCTCAAAAAGAGATGTCAGAAAGCCCAAACATCAAATTCAAAATGGCAAACAGTGTAGTGACAAAATGGAAATGGCAAACAGTGTAGTGACAAAATTGAAATGGCAAACAGTGCAGATCCTGATGAGATGGCTCATTCGTTATGAACCGACTCATCTGGATTTACACTGTTTGCAAAGCCTGTTTTCTGGTCTCTAGAGTTGAAAGGGTTAATTGGAGTTGAAACAATTTCAGGGGAGACAATTCTCTCAAAATTGTTTTGCTCCCAAAATTAATTTCCTGTTGGGAGAAAATTCTCTATTTTTAGGGTAGACCCCTTTTCAGAAGGAGAATGGTGTGCAGGAAATCAAACAGGAAGCCATAGAAGTTGTCTCCCTTGTAAAAATTTGTGGCAAATTAAACCTACCAAAGACAGACATTTATGGTGTTTACCTATTAAAAGGAGATTGGATACATTTGATAAGTCATGACTCCAGATAAGGCACTTACATGTACTTATTTTTTCAATAAAATGAATTGATATTTTTTTTCTTTTCCATGAAAACATATCTTGTGGGTGCTCATTACAGGTGCTTCAAATGAACCCTGTTTTCATCGAGAAATAAGAAAAATGTTGCCTGAAACCCCCTCTTACCTGGAGCTATCCCAGACTCAACAGCAGTCTTGTAAACAGAATATTTTTCCCATTTCTCCACAAAAACATACAGTGTGGCATTCATTACCCAGTCAGCATTCTACGTAAATCTATATCGGGCCGTCATCGGCCCGTCAGGGTAGCTGACGGGCCGATAACGGCCCGATGTAGATTTACGTAGAATGCTAGCTGGGTAGCATTAGTCATATGATCATACATGTAGCTCTAGTAAACACTTTCCCCGCTAGTGGCGACTTTCGCGTCTGCTGATAATCTTTGCAAATGGTTTGGACCCAGATCAGGCCCGACAAAATGTCGGGCCTGGTCTGGATCCAAACTGTTTGACACTCTGATAGTATTCCTGAAAGATTTTTTTGAAAACTTTGATTTAAAAAAATAATTCCACAGATGACAAAAAAAAGCATGCAAAATTACCCAGCATGCAAAGCGTTAAGAGCAGTATCCAAATAACCAGGGCCCAGTTGTTCGAAGCTAACAACGTCGTTAGTTAATGATTCGTTAAAATTTACATCGAGTGATACGCAAATATGCTGAAATTTTTTGCTGAAAAAATTTCAGAATATTGTGTATTGAATCCGCTAAAACAGTTAACGAAATGACCCTTAATGAGCTTGTTAAGCTAATGACGCTTTGAACAACTGGGCCCAGTTTTCTTATTTTCAATGAAATTGTGATTTCTCCATGATAACATGTGATGAGTACATTGTACATAACCCTTAAAGCCTGCAAGGCAGAGGATTCACATGAAAAAGTCAAGCCTTACTTTCTCTAAAAATAAAAAAAAAAAAAAATGTTGTCTGCTGCAGTTATGATAAGCGCTTTAAGGGTCAATGGAATTGTCTCTGTGGAGGCTATTCCAGTGAGCACATAGAGCATACGTGTACATTTATTTCAGAAAAAATATGAAAAAACATCAATTTTTTGAAGAAAAAGTTGTGGGTACTCATTAGTAGTGCCTCACTTCTAATGAGTAAATGCAACAGATGTTTACATGGAAAAATAAGAAAATATCAGCACTTTTAACTCTTAGTACTCTGGGTAAAATTTTCAGCAGACAACATTCTGAAATATTTTTCTTATTTTTCCCAGAAAACAGGATATGCATGAAATCTCAAATCTTGTTTTTTGGGAAAAATAAGAAAAATATCATCAATTTGTCGTCTGCTGAAAATGCACAGAGATTGGTGATGGTAAGTTGAAAAATGTGCCGTACATGTATCTGGACCTATGATTACCAGTTTTCAAGGAAACAATATCAGTTATTTTGGCCTAGAAGAAGTCTTGTGGTTTAACCCTTGTCTTGCTGAATAAATTAAGATGGCACGTCCACTTCTAATTTTCAGCCAATCAAGATTACTGGCAGATTATTGATATCAATTCACATACTTAATGGCAAATAGTGCAGCTCCAGATCAGTTGCTAGCCAGCTGATCTGGATCTACACTGTTTGCAAAGGCAGAGTATATCCGGGTTCAGCAGGACTAGGGTTAATATGAATTCTGAATCATAGTTCTAAATAAAGCGTTAATTTTTTCATGCAAATATTGATAATTATCTCATACATTGTTGTGGAGAAACCAAAAAAAAAATCTGCCTATTTTGGTTGAAAAATGTTCTTTATCTCTACCGATGATTAGCTCATGTTTTCACAGAGACAATACCAATATTTTTGGTCCAGAAGAAGTTTTATCTGACATGGTGTAATATGATTGATTCTAAATCTAGGATGATCTGTAGTGTTACGGCTATGCTTGTTAGCAGATTGAATTCCAATCAATATTGAAAGTGATCTACATCCTTGATGTCTCGGCCCTGTCAAGAGAGTCAGTTAAAAAATCTATAATCTGCTGAATGTTCCAGTTAAATTACTGTATTCTACCTAATTACCGCACATACCCCTATAAGCCCACAGTCAAGAAATTCCGTAGTCTTCAGATTACAACATGTGTACTTTTTTCTTTACTTCTTTACAAAGACATATATTGTGGGTACTCATTTGAATTGCATCGACAAGTTAATGCAATTCAAATGAGTACCCACAACATATGCCTTTGTAAATAAAGTCAGAAAAAATCGCATCTAATTATAGTCATCATTAAATAAGTCCTTTTCTGATCTTTTTTATAGTGTATCCTTAGCAGATAGATACATATTTGACCACAAATGAGTGTGTCCTGTAAGTTTGAAAAACCTAAGTGCACAGTGCGGTAATTAGGTCGAATACGGTATAATGAGTTACATTCTGTTGTTGTCTTAACACTGAAAAAACTCCAGATAAGGCTCGCTCTTTTTTTTTTTTTTTTTCAAGAGAAAAGTACTGAGCATACCGTGTTCGACCTAATTACTACAATGTGTGCTTAGGTTTTCATTAGGTTTTTCAAAATTACTGGGGAAACTTGTGGTAAAATTTGTATTTACCTAATAAGAGTACACTTTAAAAATAGATCAGCAAAGGGTTTTTTTTGGTGATGTTTATGCAATTTTTTTTTTTCTGATTTTCTTTTTAAAAGCATACATGTATGTTGTGGGTAGTCATCTTTGAATTGCATTGACAAGTCGATGCAATTCAAATGGGTACCCACAACATATACCTTTATAAAGAAGTAGACAAAAAGTACACGTACTGGCTGTAATCTGAAGACTACGGAATTGCTTGACTGTGCGCTTGTAGGGTATATACTGTTAAAAGGTTGAAAACTGTAATAGTAATTATATAATGCATGGCAACCTGGGTGGGGCTTAGAAATTGAGGAAATATTGTAATGATTTATTGAAAATGTTACCTTTTAGCATTCAGTTAACCCATAACTTTTCCATTCTCTGAACTACATTTTGTAAATCAGCAGAGAACAGATAGTATTTTTCTTAAGGAGAAAATTTGCATAAAATGTCAAAACTTTTTTTCAAGGAAAAATAAGAAAAATATTTTAAAATGTCATCTGCTGAAGTTTTTTACCAAGCACAGGGTTCAAATTTAACTTTTTTGACAGCTTGCTAAAATTAGCAAGTGGCATTATTTTTTACTTGGTAAACCTTTCAGCCAACTTGCTTTTTCACACTTATAAACACTGTTAAATGTGGCTTTAAACCTTAGCACTCTGGGTAAAAATTACAGCAGACATTTTAAAATATTTTTCTTATTTTTCCAAGAAAACAGGTTTTGACATTACATGCAAATTGTCTCCTACTTATTTTTCCCAGAAAACAGGTTTTGACTCCTATGGAGACAATTTGCATGTAATGTCAAAACCTGTTTTCTGGAAAAAATTAAGAAAAATATCATCATTGCTTTTGGAAAAGAAATTGCAAAACTTCAGCAACAGTGCCTCAGGTTCAGCCAATTAAAGAGAATCTTTCCAACTTGCTAGAATTAGCAAGTGATGGAAATTGCAGCTTGCTTTTTGAGGAAATTAACCAGCATTTAGTAGTTAGCAAGTACTAAAATTGATCCCTGAAGCATGCTAAGCATTACAGCATTAATCACAACTACAGCAGATGACACTTTGAAATATTTTTTTTATTTTGTTCTTCAGAGAAAATAAGACTTGATTTCATGTGAACCGTCTGCTTTAGAATGTCATCTGCTACAAATTTTTGCTTAGCACTTTAAGGCTTTATTTTATTATTACACAGGTGCTTAGATTTAAATACTTTTATTCATCAAGTTTAAACATTTATGACTAGTTGTTTTGAAAGAGGAAGAATAATTTATTGTCCTCCTTGAACATCCTTGCATAAATTTAATGCACAACAAACAGTAGTTGGCAGTTATTTTGAAACATTCTGTACAGGGCTGTAGATTTAACCCATTGAAGACTGGAGACCCCTAAATGGGTAAATGGCAAACAGTGCAGACCCAGATCAGACATCACAGAACACGACATCTGATCAGGCTCTTCACTGTTTGCAAATAGTTCAGCCATTTTTCTTTAGGAATATCTATATCATATAGGATGCCATACCTAAAATCAAAATGGACTCTTCCAATATATAGTGTGGGAGAATTTATTCAGCCTTTAATGGGCTAAGGGATATTCAGACAGAATCTTTTGGTTTACTGTTTTATTTTCAACAAGAAATATCTTTTAAAAAAGATAACCAGCAGGAGATTAAATGCAAAGCCAGTGCTTGCACTAACTGTCAAAATCAGGAAGTCCAAGGACTTCCTAGCTAAAATTTCTGGAAGTCCTGGTGATCAATTTTTTTAACTCACTTTCAGAAATTCAACCTCAATATTCTTAAACTCTCATTTATGGAGTTAAACTGCCATTCTTCAGCTAAATAACACATAAATTCATTCTAAATTTTTGTTATAAATGACTAAATATCTTTAAAAGTTGGGAGTACCAGACTTCCTGGTACTGATTTTTGGAAGTCCCAGGGCAATTTTTGGGAGTCTCTGACTCCCAGACTTCCCTTAATGCAAGCACTGCAAAGCTGTTTTGAAATATGTGACCTTGGATGGAAGTGCTTTTATTGACCAATAGAATACAGAAAAAAAAACAAAAACTGATGCCAAAAAAAATAACGGCAACAAGCATAGTGAGTTCAGCATATTTAAGGTTGAGAAGGTGCATATTACATGATATCTTTGGAATGATTGTTTACAATCGATCCAGAGTATACATGCACAAAAATTTCCTTAAGGTAAACTGTTGTCCATGTGATTATCATTGACCAATGAAATCAAACCGCGTGTTAGACAGACTAACCAAATGTTCTCAATATGAAACCCACAACCTGTTGTCACCAAACCAAACTTTTCTAAAACCTGGATTTGTTTAGTGCTTGAACATAGGCAAACAGTGCAGTCCCAGATCAGAAGCTGTAGAATGAGATGTCAGATCTTGTCTGCACTGTTTGCTTAAATTACAGGAAGTTAAGGGTTAAATGAAACAGTCTTAACCCTTCTCATGCTAAATTTCTGCCACACCCACTTCTAATTTCCAGCCAATCAGATTGCTTGATCCGGGTTTTTTGATAGAAATTCACATACATTGTATTTAATGACAAACAGTGCAGCTCCAGATCATTTGGCTTCTTCAGAAGCCAATTGATCTGGATCTACACTGTTTGCTAAGACAGGGCATGTCATGTTTAGCAAGAGAAGGGTTAAGTCCCCAATAAGGACCATTTTCCCAGCCTACAAATACAATCAACCTACCAGTGCTGTCAGTTCTTTGATTATGATTGTTATAAAAGTAGATAAGAGAGTACCCAGATAAAAATTTTCTTATTTCGTCACGAAAACATATGTTGTGGGTGTGGCACCTTGCGGAGGTGCTTCAAATGAGTACCCACAACATATTGTTACAACCGAGCACTCCTACCTTCGATTATCTGCCTTGGCAGATTACGCATAGCATCTAAGTATATATTCAATCTCTGACGACTGCGTCAGGGAGTCGACTCTTTGGCTCAGTGGTTAGAGCATTGGATTTTTAACCGGGAGGACCGGGTTCGATTCTCAGGAAAGACAGAATATTTTTTCAGCTATGCTTCATTCCTTTGTTACGATTTTCATGTCGTAAGATGGGGGCTCGTCCGGGATTGGACTTTATACGCCGAAAATGGCTTCACGTCATCATAAATGATGACTTCCTTGAAGAGGGGGAGTGTTACGACCGAGCACTCCTACCTTCGATTATCTGCCTTGGCAGATTACGCATAGCATCTACGTATATATTCAATCTCTGACGACTGCGTCAGGGAGTCGACTCTTTGGCTCAGTGGTTAGAGCATTGGATTTTTAACCGGGAGGACCAGGTTCGATTCCCAGGAAAGACGGAATATTTTTTCAGCTATGCTTCATTCCTTTGTTACGGCTTTCGTGTCGTAAGAATATGCTTTCATAGAGAAATAAGAAAAGTATGAATAATTCTTGGTTGTGAAAAAAGCTCCTTAACTGGAGCCATGTTCGTAAACACAACCCTTCCTGGTTACCTGCTGAACAAATGATATATACATAGCTACGGATAAGAGGGGGTACCCACATACTATTTTTCTTATTTCTCCACAAAAACATATGTTGTGGGTACTCATTAGAAGTGCCTCACCGAGGCGCTTCTAATGACTACCCACAACATATCTTTTCGTGGAGTAATAAGAAAGATATCAGCATTTTTCGGATGAAAAAAGCGCCCTATCTGTTGCTATGTATAATATAAACAGGCAATAAAACCTTAAAGTATAAAAAACACAATGGCAGAAAATGTATCTTCGAACATCGAACATGTGTGCCCAGTGAAGATTTAGATCAGCCTGCACATTCATGCAGGCTGATCAAAATCTTCCCTGTGTGCATTTTGGGTAGCCAAGAATGCATAGTTTCTTCATGCTGAAACTGAAGACTGATCAGACTGTGCGGATGCACAGGCTCATCCGAATATTCATTGGGTACACGTCAGAAGGTATGTTGTTCCTCAGATGTATATGTTCTGCAGGTTTTATGACATTCCATCATGTCATTAATTTGACAATCAAATTTGGTATGTGTTTTTGTGTATGAAATAAGCCAGCCATAAAGTTACAGGAATTCCTTCTTCCCTATGATGGGGGTGGTCGGGTGTGGGGAAGGTGTCGTGTATCTTACGTCACTGGGGTGCCCAAATGATATTGGCTTACAGTTTGGCAAGGCCTGCTATCCTTGTAGCAGGTAAGGGTAGAGGGGGGATGTTTTTATTTCTTCTGTTTCTTCACTTTCATTCCTGTACATTTTTGTTCCTGTTCTTCTCTTTTATCTCCTCTTCTTTCTTTTTTCTCCCTTCCTCTGGGAGACAACACAATCTGACCCACAAGGGCTGATGTGTCATTAAATCCCAGCACAATTAAATTTGCCCTGTGATGTGAATTGTAGGTTACATGTAGCTGCTCAGATAACTTGTGTAGTTTTAGATAAAAGGGGTATACAGATGAATAGTTTTCTTATTTCTTTATGAAAATGTCTGGGTACTCATTAGAAGCACCTCATTGAGGTGCTTCTAATGAGTACACACACATTTTCATAAAGAAATAAGAATGAGCTGCTTCTAAAAGGTACCCATAACATAATTATGTTTTAGTTGAAAAAAGAGGAAATTATCAGTACTTTTTCTGTTGAATTCCGACAACAACAAAACGCACCTTATGCAGAGCTATGAACTAGTCTGTACATCCTGGCTCCTTAGGGCAGTCAGTAGCATATCTGACCGCAGATTCAGGGTTGGGAGTTCAAATCCCAGCTCACTCCCAGCCACAGTTATGATAACTTTTACGGAGACTGATTTTCTACGGTCATTCTCTCCCTTTTGCTAATATTGAAGAAGGGCAGTTGTCAGTTGCTGGCAAAAGAATGTGTACAAGTACTGGTTAACTACTTTGAGGACTAAGCATGCCCAGAAAAAGTGTGGTTAGGTAAACTGACAGAGCTCAACATGACCCTATAAATGGGTTGACTGGGCCGTTAAACCTCAACACAAACAAAATTAGTTACTAGCAGAAATATAGTACTGCTTAACCAGAGGACAAAAATAAGACAAAATACTTTTTAAATTTTTCTGCTTATATTTATAGTCAGCAAGTTTAAGCTTTCAACTTTGAAACCTCTCCATTTTGCTTGCATAAAGCTAGGCTCAGCCCCTTTTCAGTCAATGATTTAATAAATATGAAAGCTTCCTTAATTGTTTCTAAATAAAAAGATAAGAAGAAATGCTTCATTTATTCAGAAATTAGGAAAAGCAGTTTCTCCACTTTATATAGCGAAAAGGGGGAATCTTGGGGGTTGGGGTGGGGAAGGTCTGAAATTATGAGGAAGTTCAAGTGATATGGTATTCACCTTTTGTTTGTTTTATTTCAGTTAAAATGATGTCAATTTCAACAATCTGTCAGTCATATTGTGACCATGTGAGCTCAGTGCTCACTTTAAGAGTGGCGCTGCCTCGCTGAAATATCACACCTCAGACACATATGATACTGACATTATACTGACACAGGGCTGACCAGTTCTAGTTCAACTTTCTAAATGCTGAGCCTCAAGCAAAAGAGCAGCTAGTACCATTTTTTAAAGTCTTCAGTATGACTCAGCATGGGATCAAACCCACAACTTCATGGTCATAAAAACGGTCACTCTACCAGCTGACCCACTGGCCAGTACCTTAACCCTTGTCCTGCTGAATAAATTAAGATGCCACGCCCACTTCTAATTTTCAGCCAATCAGGTTACTTTATCAAGATTGTTGCTATAAATTTGCATTCTTGATGCCAAACAGTGCAGATCCAGATCAGTTGGCTTCTTCAGAAGCCAACTGATCTGGATCTACACTGTTTGCAAAACAGGGTATATCCGGGTTCAGCAGGACAAGAGTTAAGTTATTATCTGCTTATACTTTTTTGAAGTGATAACAGGTTATGGATTATAAGGTTGACCGTATTTCTCAGACCAATACAGATGAAAAAAGTATATTGATCTGACATAGGCTGCACACACAGAGATACATAGCATCAGATAAGTGGGAGTAGCCACAAAATATTTTTCTTATTTCTTCACGAAAACATATGATGTGGGTACTCACTGAGATGCTTCTGATCAGTACCAAAACATATGCTTTTGTGGAGAAATAAGAAAAACATCAGTGCTTTTTCGTTGGAAAAAAAAAAGTGCCTTATCTGAAGCTATGGAGATAACTAATGGAATCGTCAGTTTCAAAAATTCATATTAACCCTTGTCCCGCTGAACCCGATTATATACCCTGCCTTTGCAAACAGTGTAGATCCAGATCAGTTGGCTTCTGCAGAAGTCAGCTGATCTGGATCTGCACTGTTTGCCATGAAGTATGTGAATTAATAGCAACAGTCCATATGAAGTAATGTGATTGGCTGAAAATTAGAAGTGGGCATGGCATCTTAATTTATTCAGCAGGACAAGGGTAAAGCCATCTATTCTTTTATGAAGCACTCAACCATTAATATGTGGAATTAACTATAAGGAGATATTTAAACTGTATTTCTTATTCTGCACTGAAAATTGGACCTGACATTTCATGCAAATTGTGCTCAAGGAGACAAGTTGTATGAAATGTCAAGCCCTATTTTCTAGAAAAAAATAAGAAAAACGTTTCCTTATTGCTAATTTTGTTGTTGGCATACTAAGGGTTAGTGGTCCCAAAGGAGTATTTAGGCATCACAATACTGAATCAAGAATATATAACAATTAGCAGCTCTTGGCAAATTCAGCATAAGACACTTTTAAGATAGTTTTATTTCTGCCAGAAAATAAGATCTGGCATTTCATGCAAACTGTCACCTTAGGAGTTGAAAAATGAAATATTAAATCTTATTTTCTAGCAAAAATAAGAAAACATATTTCACAATGTCATCTCCTGAAAGTTTTATCCAGCATGCTAAGTGTTAAGATAATGCCAATAGCTTCTGTTTAAGATATCTTTTGTATCAGAATTTTGTCTGCAAAAATTTTTACTCCGCATACTAAATTAAACTGCACTTCTACATCTGTTTTGAATCCATAAATTGGGATGCAATGGCGTCTTACAATTCTATATTGGATAGAACTGTTTCTTGTAATTCCTTTTGGACATGGTATTTATTTTGCCAGGCTTGTCAAGGGAGAAGTAAAAACATAGCATCAGCAAAATATAGTGAAGATGTTCTAATCTTAGTTATTAAGGGAAATGACTACACCTCCAAGGGAGGTCACTCTCAACTGAAAGTATTTGTCACCCAGTTCAATGTTGGGCTGCTTATAAAGGAAGAGGAAAGCAAAATTGAGAATAGTCCAACCTTAACAGTTAAAGCACCAAGCAAAATTTGTAGAAGACAACATTTTAACCCTTAAAACGCCAAGAAAACTTGCATCTGAAAATGTCGTCTGTTTATGTCGTCTGCTGAATATTCTTGCAGACTTTTCTAACCTATTTTTGCATACAGGCAAACAGTGTGGACCCAGATCAGACTGCTCCTTAAGGAGCAGTCTGATCTGGGTCCACACTGTTTGCAGAAATGACTTTTAAAGTAACCGGCAGAAGACAAAACAGACAACAATAGTTGTGACTGGCGCTTTAAGGGTTAATTTTTTTTTCAAAACCAAGACTTGGCATTTCATATGAATTGTCTGCCTAGATGACAATTCACATGAAATTTCAAATCTTATTTTCTCTGAAAAGTAATAAGATGGTTGTCTGCTACAAATTTTGCTGAGTACTTTAAGGGTTAAAGGAAGGGACCTCAAATTCTTTGAAACAAGTCCAACAGCCCTTGTCTTGCTGAACCCGGATATATTCTGCCTTTGCAAATAGTGTAAATCCAGATCAGATGGCTTCTGGAGAAGCCAACTGATCTGGATCTGCACTATTTGCCATTTAGAATGTGAATTTATAGCAACAATTCAAATCAAGCAACCAGATTGACTGAAAATTAGAAGTAGGTGTGGCATCTTAATTTATTCAGCATGACAAGGGTTAATTGAGAAGGATTAGCATACATGTACCAGTGAATGGCATTTCTCCTAGAGTTGTCTCCCTTTGAGAAAGGAGGCAGCAACTCAACTTAGTGCTCTCGGTTTAAAGGGTATACTTTCATAAGTCTTGTAAGATCTTGGTACAAATGGCAGTGTCTGGGTGTTAACCCTTATCCTGCTGAATAATTTAATTAGCCATGCCCATTTCTGACTACCAGCCAATCAGATTACATCATATAATGTGTAATTCAAATTCACAAACTGAATGACAAACAGTGTAGGTCCTGATCAGATGGCTTCTTCAGAAGCCATCTGATCTGGATCTACACTGTTTGCAAAGGTAGGGATTGTGGTGAACAGCAGGATAAGGGTTAAAGCAGGTGGCGCTCCTGATTCAGATCACAGGGTTCTTGGTTTGAATCCTTCTAGAGGGGGTGCTCAACTCATGACTATGGTACTTCATTACACAGAGCCTCATTACACAGAGCCTTGCATTAATACCCCTTCAACATCTCATCATATGACTTAAATAAATTTATGTTAAAAGACAGGTAAAATGCCAAATCATTATCATCATCATCTTCATCATCTTGAGTCAAATGTGCCATGCAATATGAAATTGTGCATTTTAGGGTATATGCAGATAGCAAAGGCCCAGATCAGTCTGACCTTTGATGTCTGTTTAGGGCCTTCACTGTTCAAATAGCAAATCTGATGAGACTGCTTATTATGAGCAGTGTCATCAGGATCTACATGGAGCTTCTTTAAAAGATGGTTCATTATAAGATGTTCTACGACGATTTAAAGATAGAACCCAGATGTATCCAACAAAAATGAATAGATTATATAGAAAAATGACCATAAATGGTCATTTTTCTATATAATATATACATTTTTGTTTGGATACAACATGGATGTTTATCTAAAATGGTTTGGCTTGGGATCCCTGCAATAGTGTTATAAAGGGGTTGAGGTGCCTAATTTTTGGAGTCTAACAAGGGCCTTTTATTAGCTGCCCGAATTGCAAATCTGAGACTGCTTATTATGAGTGGTCACATCGGGATCTACCATCTGCTACTCTCAGATTGTTCTGGTCTGAGAGGCTGAATGGCATAATGTTGATACAATTTACTTACAAGCTTCATTAGATAAAGTTTGGCAGATCTTCATAATTCAGGCTATAAAATGTGTGAGTGATATTTTTGAAACACTGGATTAGATAAGCTTCCAACCAGAGGTCCAGAAACAGTGCTAATTGTGGCAATAATTTTTTTTTGCTGTTTTAAATTTGCACCAAACATATCTGGTTGGTACTCATTGTAGCAATTCCAGTGAGTCCAGGTATACCTTGCACAAGGCATGTTTTGATGTAAAAATAACAAAACCTACATAGCTCCAGTCATCAGCGAGAGTGTCTACATACAGTCAAACCTCAATAGCTCGAACGCCGATGGGGCTTGTTTGTTACCATGGCTAATTTGAACTGGTTTTTGAGTGCCCACAAAATTCTTCAGATATCTCAATAAAACAAATATTTAGGGAAATTTTATTTTATCATGAAATTGTATGTTGTGTGTACTCATTAGAAGCACCTCATTGAGCCAGTTCTAATGAGTACATTCAACATACAATTATTATGTAGAAAATCAAAAAGTTTCCCTAAATTATCACTTTGCTTCCTGACCTGGCGCATACTCAACATATAATTATTGTGTAGCAAATCGAAAACATTTCCCTAAATTATCACAGTTTGCTTCCTGACCTGGCACCATAATTAACCCTCAGTGGCTCAAACTTGTACCCATATGTCAAACAAATTTCTGTGGTCCCAAAGATGTTTGAGACATTGAAGTTTGACTGTAATAGTTTTCTTATTTCTCCACCAAAAATATAGTCCGAGAACTGGAGAAAATTTTTCCATAATTATCATCATACTGTAAAAATTCGAATTATCGCCTGGGCATTTATTAGAATCATTACCTTTCATATAGAGAGAGGCTGGCGTTTAGTAGAGGCTACAGTGTTCAATAACAGTTGGAAAAACTTTGAAATATTCAAGTTTTCCTCGGATGACCGACATACTGATATCAGAAACGGAAATAGCATTACTATGGACGGTATGGACTAGCATAACAAATGTCAGCCTCTCTCTGAGGAGAATCATAGTATCCCAGGTGGAGGACTAGAAATCCTATATACATATCTTTTATTTGGGCCAAGGGAGGAAAAGGGACTTGTTTGTTAAGATTGTTAAACAATAGATTCGGAAACTAACTGAATGAGGTAGTAGTGATATTTATTTTTAATTGACTGGTGGGCGTTTTTTAGAGGCTGGTATTTCCGAAAAAAATGATAAAAAGAAATCACTGATTTTCAGGCCCAGATTGGGGGATAGGCTATTATTAGAGCAAGCATGGACATTTATTTGAATTTTCATGCTACTTTTTAACCCATTGTATTCGGGAGACCCGTAAAAGGGTAATTGGCAAACAGTGCAGACCCAGATCAGACGCTGCAGAATGCAGCGTCTGATCAGGGTCTCCACTGTTTGCAAATAGTTTAGCCATTTTTCTCTAGGAATATGTAAATCTCATAGTCTGACATACCTAAAATTGAAATTGGAATCTTCCAGTATGCAGTCTGGGAGAGTCTATTCAGTCTACACTGGGTTAACAAGCAAGTCCTCTGTATGGTTATTAACCCGAATATAAAATAGCCTTAGCTTTAAACACGAGGAGTATCCTGACAAATAAATTTCTTATTTCTCCATGAAAACATGTTGTGGGTACTTTTTAGAAGCACCTTGCCGAGTTTTCGTTCATTTTCACGGAGAAATAAGACTACCTTATTTACAGTATGTATTCAGACCTGCAGGCCTGAGCAAACAGTGTACACCCAGATGAGATGCCACACTGTTTGCCACCCATCCAGCAATTTTAACCCTTGTCCTGCTGAATAAATTGATACCACGCCCATTTCTAATTTTCAGCCAATCAGATTACTTGATCCCAATTATTGCTATAAATTCACATACTTAATGACAAACAGTGCAGATCCAGACCAGTTGGCTTCTTCAGAAGCCAACTGATCTGGATCTACACTGTTTGCAAAGGCAGGGTATATCCTAGCCTGACAATCAGGCCCTGCATTTAAGTCATTCTAATAAACAAGGTACATGTACACAACTACAATAAACCTATAGAAATATGTATTATTATTTGCCCCTTATCTAAAATAGAGAACATTATATTAGTGTATATGTTTTGCAGTTTATTAGTGAATTTGTTTTATGAAACTGCTCTATTTAACAGACTGATACCAGTCTAGGTATATCCGAGTTCAGGAGGACAATGGTTAAGACATGACATCGGGTAGTAAATTGTACTTGTTTTAGAACAAGTATGGTAAGGAGTTGAGGTGTCCAAATACTCGGGGTACATTCAGTAATGTCAACATTTTTGGTTGAATAAAGTGATTATCTGGAGTTATGAACTTAACTTCTGAATACTGTATTAACCCAAAACACTTGGACATCTTATCTTTTTACCATACTTATCCTAAAATTTGAAAAAGTCCATTTAACTGCTTGTTGATGTGTATGAAAATTGCAGTATAAATCCAAACCAGACGCTGCGTTCTGCAGCGTCTGATTTGAGTCTGCACTGTTTGCACAGGCCTGTTACGTCTAAATGCTTAGTGTAAATACAGTATTTCTTTATCTGGAGCTGTGCTGAACTGATTTATAAAAATTCAAGATTACCTGGTTTCTGTAATTGTGTAAAAAAAAAAAAAAATTGCGGTATTTATAGAACCATTGATTGAGATGAATTAAATGCTTCTATTTGATGTTTATCAACATGAAAACATTGTGTGAAACTAAATCCAGAGGAAAAGAAAGCAGCTATCAAAAAAAAAAAAAAAAAATCAGTATTTCAGTCGCCAAGGTTACATTCCCTTATTGACACTAAATATTCAGACAAACTGGTCTGAGCAAACAGTATAGACCCAGATTAAACTTAGATAGTCCATCCTGTTTGCCAGTATCTCACAACATCGCAGACACCTCATCAGGTAGTTAAATTCAGATTTCAGGGAAAGTGTGGTAAGGATTTTAAAGGGGTCTAAATATTTAGGGTAAAATTATTGTCAGGCTATTTATAAGATGGCTTCCAGATGTATTTATAATTTCTCCAAAATATAAAAAAATTGTGGATTCATCTGAAGATATATTGTCTCATGCTTCAACTCATTTTGTCCCCAAACCTACGGGGAGGGGGACATATTGATTTTGGTGCGGATCCTGTTTGCATTGGCGTCGAGCCGGCCTCGGTGGCTCAGTTGGATGCGCCGTCCGACTGGAGACCAGGAGGTCGCGGGTTCAACCCCCGTCGAGGTCGGCAACATTCTTTCGTGGAGATTGATCATGAAATATTTTCTACGGTCATTCTCTCCCTTCCGCTGATTCAAGAAGGGCAGTTGTCAGTTTCTGGCGAAAGAATGTGCACAATACTGTTAACCGCTTAGAGGACTATGCCTGCCCAGTAAATGTGTGGTTAGGTAAACTGACCACGCTCGACATGACCCCATTGGGTTGACTGGGCCGTAAAACCTCAACACAAACATTGGCGTCGATGTGACACTTTCTTGTCTGCACAATAGTTGGGTTTCTTACCAAATTTTCATGGATATAAAGTTGGGACATAACAAAGAACCGATTACAGTTTGGTGACTTTGACCTAATTTTCAAGGTCATAGCAGTAGAAAAACTGAAATTCATGGTTGAGGGGACATCTATTTTCTCTGAAAACATTGTTCTAGTTTATAGCAGTAGCTACATGTACAACAGTTACTGTTCTATACTTCCAATACTTAACCTTTAACCCATTGCAGTCTGGAGACCCCTAAAAGAATAATTGACACACAGTGCAGAACCAGATCAGACGCCGCAGAATGCAGCATCTGATCAGGGCCTCCACTGTTTGCATATAGTTCAACCATTTTTCTCTATGAATATCTAAATCACATTGCCTGACATACCTCAAATCGAAAATGGAATCTTCCAATATATAGTGCAAGAGAGTTCATTCAGTCTACAATTTGTTAATAAAGATAAGAAAAAATGTTTCAGTATATGTGAATGTCATCAGCTGCAGTACAGTAATCATTAAAGATATTTCCTAATTATGGCATTTAGTATCTCCATTTCATGATATTTAGCCTCCCTTTTGGTTGCTGATGTAACAGTTTTCAGCTCTAAATAAGCCACAATATATGTTTCCATGGAGAAATAAGTAAAAAACTTTATCAGGATACTCCTTAAGCTAGATCTGTGGATGATTCTAGTCTTTATATGGGTTAACCAATTGCAGACTGAATAGTATCTCCCACACTATATACTGGAAGAGTCTAATTTCAATTTTAGGTATGTCTGGCTGTGAGATTTATATTCATAGAGAAAATTGGCTAAAATATTTGCAAACAGTGGAGACCCTGATCAGACGCCGCATTCTGCGGCGTCTGATCTGGGTCTGCACTGTTTGCCAATTATCCTTTTACGGGTCTCCTGACTACGCAATGGGTTAATTAATAACTAGCAATAAAATGTCAGTTTCATACTCCTACACACAGTACAGCCTGGACCATTCTATGGAAAGGTCATTGGAGCATATATGGACAGCAAATGCCCAGATCAGCCTGCACATTCATGTAGTCTGATCAGGACCTTCACTGTCTCCGTAACAGTAACAGTAACAGAATCATTGGATCCTGTTGAATATTCAAAGGCCACTCTTTTTTTGCCAGGAAGACACCCTTTATAACTATGGCCACACATACTTTTGCAGAACTATGAGAATTAAAGGGGGTCTTTAGTGCTTATATACAGTCTGATCAGGACCTTGTTGTCTAGTGCATATATACAGTCTGATCAAGGTGTTTGCTCTTTACTTATAGAAACATGGATAGATCTGAAGAACATATTTTGTGGGTACTCATTGAAAGGGCCTCTAATGAGTACCCACAACATACATTTTTGTGGAGAAATAAGAAAAATATGTATGTGGATGCTCCATTAGCTAGATCTATAGATTTTCCTAGTCTTTATATGGGTTAATAACAAGCAATAAAATGTCAGCTTCATACACCTACGCAGTACGACACGGGCCATTCCATGTGAAAAAGTGTCTTTAGGGCCTGTTATATAGAACAGATGGAGAGGCCAGCCTGCACATCCATTCAGTCTGGTTAGGGCATCCACTTATGCCCTGTTAAATATTCCAAGGGACCCTGATGATACTACATAGCTTTACAGAATGATCTCGATTCTGGACTTTTTTGCCTAGAAGACACATGCACCAATGAACTGAAGTTCACTGATCTGTGAGAAAAGGGGTCTAAAGTGCATATATACAGTCTGATCAGGGCCTTTGCAGTTAGGCAGACAATTCACATGTAATGTCAAACCTTATTTTTTTCTCTGATAAAATAAACCAAACAATTTCAGAACTTGTCTGCTACACTTTGATTGAAGTGTAATGGTTTTGCTTTTCGGTAGCACTGATAGCTTGTAGGTTTTCTAAAATTTAACCTTTACCTTTCTCTTGGCTAATTAAGCAGATGACAAATTAGTGGTAATTTTCTTATTTTTCCCAGAAAACAGGATTTGACATTTTATGCAAATTGTCTCCTTTGGAGACAATTTGCATGAAATGTCGGATCCTGTTTTCTGGGAAAAATATTACCCAGATAGTGGTAAATGTTAAGCAAAATGCTACAGTTCAGAAAAAAGCACATTTGATCTCCATTGGGTATTAATGAAGGTTTAGAAGTTTTGGCCAGTATATTTATAGAGAGAAAAGTAGAACATATCCTGGTGTTTATCCTGTTATGGGATACATTTTCAGGAAATTACATCTTATTGATTGTTGCTGATCATAAATACTTAACTGCCTACATCTGAATGAAATATGTGGCCTCATTGCTAATCACAATTGCAGCAGAAAACATTTTGATTTTTTTTTTCTTTTTTTTTTGTATTCTCAGAGAAAAAATAAGACTTGGCATTTCATGTGAATTGTCTGCAATTCACATGAAATGCAGACAATTCACATGAAATGCCAAGTCTTCTTTTCTCTAAAAAATACAAAAAATCAAAATGTCTTCTGCTGAAGTTGTGATTGGCAGTTTAAGACCTATAGCCCACTTCATCTTAACCCTTGTCATGCTGAATAAATTAAGATGCCACACCCACTTCTAATTTTTAGCCAATCAGATTACTTGATCCAGGTTGTTGATACTTGATGGCAAACAGTGCAGATCCAGATCAGTTGGCTTCTTCTGAAGCCAACTGATCTGGATCTACACTGTTTGCAACTTTTTTAGGTAGAGCATATCTGGGTTCAGCAGGACTAGGTTAATAAGTAATATGTGGCCTGGGAAAAAAAATGTTTTTTTACCACATTTGCAGATGATGAAGGCTCTGATCAGTCTGCACAGACATGCAGTCTGATCAGTCTATCCGGTTACAGAATCATTACCGGTAGATACTATACATAACTCTGGATAAAGTACTTTTTTCACCCCAAAAGTATTGATATTTTTCTTATTTCTCCTTAAAAACATATGTTGCATTATCTATTAGAAGTGCCTTACCAAGGCACTTCTAATGTGTTCTCACAACATGTTTTCATGGAGAAATAAAAATAGTCATCTGGATACAACTTATCTGGAGCTTTCACTGTAGAATACACTGATAGAAGCCGGCCCCCATAGCCTAGTGGGTAGCTAAGAGTTGACTCGTAATCCATTAGCTTTCTCGCCGCTGTGGTTCGTGCCTCGCTCAGGTCCCATGTGAGAAAGCCAAGTTCTGCATACAGATGATCAGGTGGGTTTTCCCCCGGGTTTTCTTGTTTTCGCCCACCTTTCAGGGTTTGATGAACGATCGGCTCGATATAAGTGCAATATTCTTGAAAGGGCCATAAAACCCAAATACCAAATAAAAAAAAAAAACACTGATAGAAAGAGTGCCATGATCAAACAGCACAGATAGATAGGCTGATCTTGGCCATCACTGTTCCATATGGCATAAGGTCCCGTCACTTCCAGATAGGCACATGATTCACATGTAATGCCAAGTCTTATTTTCTCTGAAAAGTAGAAATAAAAAAATAAAATATGTTATCTGCTGCAGTGAAGTGCTAAGCCCTTTAAGGGTTAAAACAACACCCATTGTGAGGCATTTAGGCCTGCCTTCAGTGGTTTTCTTGTTCATCAAGGATGAACTCAAACTAATTTTCATATTTTGTCATAGTCAAGATACATTTAGATTTTCCTCTCATGACAGTCATTTACCCTTTACCACACTTGCTGGCACTCTCTGGGCAGATTCAGTAGACAACAAATTGATAATATTTTTTTTTTTTTTTTTTTTTCCACGAAAATAGACTTTGTTATTTCATGCAAATTGTCTCCATAGGAAACGTTTTGTATGAAATGTCAAAGCCTATTTTCTGGGAAAAATAAGAAATATTTCAAAATGTTGTCTCCGGAAATTTTTACCCAGCATTCTAAGTGTTCACAAAAAATTCATGATTGTTATAAATTTAGACTGCCATAGTCAGCAAACAGGATGTAAATTACCTTGCAGTCATTTTATATAACCCTTGTCCTGCTGAATAAATTAGGATACCACGCCCACTTCTAATTTTTCAGCCAATCAGATTACCTGATCTGGATTATTGCTTTAAATTCATATAGTTAATGTGAAGCCAACTGATCTGGATCTACACTGTTTGCAAATGCAGGGTATATCCGGGTTCAGCAGGACAAAGGTTAAAGTCATCATCATCACCAGGGCCCAGTTGTTCAAAACTAATGATGTCGTTAGTTAAGTATTGTTAAAACTTCGAACATTAAATATGACATATACCCTAATATTTTTAATGAAAAAAAGTGAATAGCTTTTGCAAAAGCTACTCACATTTTTTCAGCAAAAATACCTTGAATTAGATATTGTACCTACTATAGAACAGTTAACATTTTGACCACTAACAAGCTTATTAAGCTAACAATTCTTTGAACAACTGGGCCCAGGCAATTAAAAGAAAGTGTACATTTGGTAGATTTTCCACCATTCTCCACTAGGGGAGACAATTTTTGTGACTTTCTGGTAGCATTACTGAACACCAAATGCCTTCTGAAAAGAGGTCTACTCTAAAAGGAAAGATTCACTCCTTGTCTGACCAGACCGTTTCTGAAAAGGGGTCTAAAAGCAAGAAATTTGCTGCCATAGGAACCAAATTTTGTCCTTTATGAGTAGACCCCTATTCAGAAAAGAGGCATAACAATTAAAAAATAACAAGAATTTCTGGATAAGTGGCAGACAGTTTGCCACATTTTGTGGCTTCTGAGCTGGTTTGACAATTTTTGCTTGGGCCTTAAAATCTGTCTGAATACTTTTGATTATTATACACTTAGACAAATATTGTCACTGAGCCTCGAGGTGTACAATTTTTTTTTTCATGCTCAACACAGCAGAGCATGAAATTTTCTCTCCTTATAAATGTGAAAATTCCAGCTTTTGTTGTTAGAAAGTTTTCATGCTCAGCAATGTTTAACAAGAAAGAATTTGCATTTGTTAGTAATTTGAGATTGATTAGCAGGACAAATTTCATGCTCAGCTGAGTTGAGAATGAAAAAAGTTTCATAACCTCGGTGCGAGAAAAAGTCAGCTGAAGCAAAGACTCAAAACTTTTCCTAGTCCTCTTGCCGTAATTTGGCAAAAACTTCAGATGCAATAACGTCTTGTTGTATACCAGCAGCAAGAGAAAAAGACTGACTTTGGATGGGCGAAATTGCCACAGGCCAGTCCAAGGAATCAAGTCGGCCTCAGTGGCTCAGTTCGATGTATGTCCAGCTGGAGACCAGGGGGCCGCGGGTTCAACCCCCGCCAAGGTCGGCAACATTCTTTCGTGGAGATTGATCATGAAATATTTTCTATGGTCATTCTCTCCCTTGTGCTGATTCAAAAGGGCAGTTTTCAGTTTCTGGCAAAAGAATGTGCACAATACTGGTTAACCGCTTAGAGGACTAAGCCTGCCTAGTAAAAGTGTGGTTAGGTAAACTGACCGCGCTTGATATGACCTATTGGGTTGACTGAGCCGTAAAACCTCAACACAAACAAACCAAGGAATCAAAGCAGAGCTCCACATAGGATAGATATCAGGTGTTAAGGTGTCTGAATAGTTACATGTAGGGCAACTTTTGCAGAGACCTTGTTAAGGAAGAGTATTTAATGATAATTCTGGGATAATTTTCACCAGTTCTCCTTTAAAACGTATGTTGTGAATACTAGTTAGAAAAGCCTCTCTGAGGCACTGAGGCACTTCTAATCAGTCTTCGTGAAATCTTTCCAACAGATGCAGGACAGCTGTCAGACAAACTGAAATTTTTGGCAGGACAAAATAAAGTTCTGCAGGACAGGAGGCTTGTCTGTCTGGTTTTGCCAGAAATCACAGGACATTTGTCAGACAAACTGAACTTTTCTGCAGGACAGAATGAAAATTTGCCGGTTTTGTCAGACAGTCCTGCAGTTTTCGCAAAGACTGTTCTAATGCATACCCAGAACATATGTTTTTCTGCAGAGGTAAGAAATATTTTCCCAGAATGATTATCAAATACTCCTTAAAACTTCTTCAGTTCTTCATAAAAACATATGTTGTGGGCACTAAAAAAAGCATCTCTAATGACTACCCTAAACATGTTTTTTTTATGGACAGTTAAGAAAAAATGATCTCAGAATTATCATCAAATAGTCCTCCTTAACCCTGGTCCTGCTGAACCCGGATATGTCCTGCATTTCCAAACAGTGTAGATCCAGATCAGTTGGCTTCTGAAGAAGCCAACTGATCTGTATCTGCACTGTTTGCCATTAAGAATGTGAATTTATAGAAACAGTCCAGATAAAGTAATCTGATTGGCTGAAAATTAGAAGAGGGCGTGGCATCTTAATTTATTCAGCATGACAAGGGTTAAGTTCTCTGCTATGGCATTTGGTATTTTCTGTCAGTATCTGGATGATTGGTGAAGCTTTCTCCATCATGTGCATGAAATATTACAGTTGTGAAATGCATTATCAAACATATACATGATGTTTTTGTGCTGTTTATTTTGTTTCTGATGGCAAGATGATACCATTACACTGGTGTATCATATTATCACTGGGGATGAAGTGTGAACTGGCAAAATAGTTGTACTTAAACCCTTTGTAGACTGAATAGACTCTCCTACTATATATTGGAAGAATCCAATTTCAGTTTTAGGTACGTCTGGCTCTGAGATTTAGATATTCCTAGAGAAAAATTACTAAACTATTTGCAAACAGTGGAGACCCTGATCAGATGCCGCATTCTGCGGCATCTGATCTGGGTCTGCACTGTTTGCCAATTACCCTTTTAGGGGTCTCCAGGCTACAATGGGTTAACCAGTCACTGATCATCCAAATTTTCATTCGACAACTGGAAACACTTGGTAGATTTTGCACCATTATTAATAGGCAGACAACTTTATCGACTTCCTGTTTGTACCCTTGTACATCTTGTCTTTTCTGAAAAGGGTTCTACTATAAATGGGAAGAACTTGTTCCCATGGTGAGTAGACTTTTTCAGACTGGAGATAAAACAGTTTTGATAATTATAGTCTCCATAAAAAATAATTTGGAAAGGCCATTCCCTGTGAAAAAGTCAGGCTCTGTTCTAGAATTGCTCACAAATATTTCTTGAAGGTTTAATCAAGAACTGTTCTGAAATTGGTATATCTGTTTTTACACAATTCAGGAAGTCTCAATGAACTTTACCCTCCAAAACCTGGCTACATTACTGACATTAAGAACAGTTCTTGAACAGTCATAATTAAAGGCCAGATAAGGCGCTTTTTTCTAGCGAAACATTTTGACAGTTTTTTGACATAAAGATATTTTGTTGGTACTCATTAAAGTGCCTTGGCGAGGAGTACACACAACATATTTTCTTTGAGAAATAAGAAAATTATAATGAGGATACACCCTTTTATCTGTAGCTATGACAATTCTTAAACAGTTCCTCATAACCACAGTTCTAGAAAGTATGAGCGTAAAATCATCATTGTTTTTCTATAAAATCTATACAGTATAATACTGTATTGTTTAGACAACTAACATTGTTTTTGCTTTGGATCTCAACACAGTGTTATAAAGAAGTCATAGTGTATAAGTAAATATTTATTAGTCTTGCAGTGTGTTTGTTTCATGCAATATTATCAGGAACAAATATTTCTTTGCCTCATCATTAATTATTTCTGTAATGTATAGCTCTAGATAAATCTCTTTTCTTTTCAACCAAAAAGGTAGATATTTTTCTTATTTCAGCACAAAAACATTTGTTGTGGGTACTCATTAGAAGCACCTCACTGAGGTGCTTCTAATGAGTACCCACAACATATGTTTTTGTGCAAAAATAAGACAACTGTTGATCTGACTCCCCGCTTAGCTGGAGCAATGTAGTAATAGTATCAATCAGCCAATGCAAAAGAAATCAAACTTTATATGTAAGTGTGAAGCAAGAATATTTGTAATTTTTTGTAAAGTGTTATTTGTTTTCTGTGCTCTGGATTTAGTTGGCAGAGTTATTTGCAATAAGTAACAACATCTGTCCGCTAATTATTAGCAACTAATGTCTTCATTTAAGTTATTAACAAAGCTACCTGTTAGATGTTCAGGTATGTACTTGCATAACTTGATGATTTTTGCAGGAGTGTTTTCTAATAATTTACTACATGTTTGAGTAACAAAGCCATTAATAAACAAAAGCACACCCACACACAAGTACAGACATACAAAAAAAATCAAAGTATTTTATACACTGTCCAGTGTCCATCAGTAAAAGAAAAGAAAAGAAAAGTAAAAAGTCAAGAAGAGGCCTCCCATTTCCTCCTCAAATTTTCTCCCCCAAACAACATCCCCCCTACCCCCACAAATACATAAAAAGATGACCCTAAAAACAGCAAGGACAAAAATTAAAGGTGGGTTTAAAGCATGAATATTCTGTTGATGGTTCTTTTGCCGCGGCCTGTGCCTATCAGTATTATAATAGAGCCAAACACTAAATTTCATTTACGTCCCTGTTAGGGAGGAAGAGTATATTAGCTTCAATGAAGGTTGTACAGTTAACCAGAAATAGAGCTATGTGCTAGGGTTGACGCTGGGCTCCATAGCACAGTCTGCACTGTAGCACAGTCAGCACTGCAGCACAGTTGGCACTGCAGCACAGTTGGCACTGCAGCACAATCAGCACTGCAGCACAGTTGGCACTGTAGCACAGTTGGCATTGTAGCACAGTCAGCACTGTAGTACAGTCAGCACTGTAGCACAGTAGGCACTGCAGCACAGTTGGCACTGTTTGCTGTGACATGTGTCTACAAATATTTGAAGTAAATAGTAGATTCAACAACCACTTTTGTAGAGTAAGGTCAGCATAGATCCAAATAAGGCACTTTTCTAAGCAGAAAAGTACTGATATTTTTCTTATCTCTCTGAGGAAAATATATGTGGGTGCTTATTAGAAGCTAGCACTAAAGCGCTTCTAATGAGTATCCACAACATATGTATTCATTGAGACATAAGAATATAAGAATCCATCATGAGTGTCCATGAAGGATAGGGAAATCTCACTAGAGGGGTAGAAAGTTCAACCAGGGACGAGGCTTGCCGAGCCTCTGGTTGAAATTCCTACCCCGAGGGTGAGATTTCCCTATCCTGCATGGACTGGCTCATGATTGATTCTTTCTCTCCCACCTTTAAGCTGATTGGTCCTAGGACCAGCTGGCCTATGAAGGGGTCATGTGAGATAGAAGTTTCTCACATGGGCAGAAAGCTTATCTCATATAGGCACAGGTGGGAGAAAATCATTTTATGGATACCCCATCTTATCTTGAGGTATGGGTTTTCCTGTCATTCTTTAACCCTTATCCTGCTGTTCACGACAACCCCTACCTTTGCAAACAGTGTAGATCCAGATCAGATGGCTTCTGAAGAAGCCATCTGATCAGGATCTACACTGTTTGTCATTCAGTTTGTGAATTCGAATGAAAACATTATGTGATGTAATCTGATTGGCTGATCGTCAGAAATGGGTGTGGCTAATTAAATTATTCAGCAGGAAAAGGTTAACTTAAATTATTTTTGTCTTTTCAGCTGGTGCTTTGAAGGAGTTTGGTAAATTATTGAGTAGAATTGAAGATGAGAGAGAAAGAATGGTAAGAATGCATTCCACTAAGAGCTTATGGGCTACTTCAGCAGACAATAAATTGATGATATTTTTCCTATTTTACCCAGAATTTCATGCTAGTTGTCTCCAAGGACGTTTGTGTGAAATGGCATTCCTATTTTCTGCAAAAAAAAATAAGAAACATTTTTAAATTGGCATCTGCTGAAATTTTGCCCATGTACTGTACTTAGTAGCCTCTAACAGAAATTTAAAGGAAAAATTCACCATAATAACCCTAAGTATATTGGAACTGACAGGCCTGAGCAAACAGTGTAGACCCAAATCACATACCTCAGAATGCAGCATCTACACTGCCACTCATGCAACAATAGTTTAATCATTGTCAGGTAATAAAAAGGAATTGTTCAAATTTTAGGACAAGTATGGTAAGGAGTTACGATGTTCCAGTACTTAGGGTGAATACGGTATATATTATGATTTTCCAGATGAGGTACTGTTTTTATAAAAAAAAATGATTTGTTTTTTTCTCCGGGGCCCAGTTGTTCAAAGCGTCGTTAGCCTAACAAGCTCGTTAAGGGTCATTTCGTTAACTGTTTTAGGGGATTCTATATACAGTATTCTGATATTTTTTGCTGAAAAAATGTAAGTAGCTTTTGCAAAGCTACTCACATTTTTTCAGCAAAAAATTTCAGCATATTTGCGTATCACCGATGTAAATTTTAACGAATCGTTAACTAACAACATCATTAGCTTTGAACAACTGTGCCCTGGAAAATATATTGTAGTTACTCATTAGAAATGCCTCTGTGAGACACTTTCAATGAATACCCAGAAAAGTGTTTTCATGGAGAAATAAACATAAGTCTGGATGAGAGTGGGTATCAGGTAAATATTTTTCTTCTTTCTCCAAACATATGTCATGGGTATTCATTAGAAGCGCTGATATGTTTTTGTGGAGTAATAAGTAAAATATCAATACTTTTTTTTTTGGCCAGCCAAGGTGGCTCAGTTGGATGCGCCGTCCGACTGGAGACCAGGAGGTCGCGTGTTCATCCCCCGCCGAGGTCGGCAACAGTCTTTCGTGGAGATTGATCATGAAATATTTTCTATCATCTTTCTCTCCCTTCCGCTGATTCAAGAAGGGCAGTTGTCAATTTCTGGCGAAAGAATGTGCTCAGTCTGTTTAACCGCTTATAGGACTAAACCTGCCCAGTAAACTTGTGGTTAGGTAAACTGACTGCGCTCAACATAACCCCAGTTGGGTTGACTGGGCCATAAAACCTCAACACAAACAAACAATCAATACTTTTGGATTGAAAAAAAAGCACCTTATCTCTAAAATAAGAAAATATTTATCTGGATATACTTCTTATCTGGAGCTGTGATGTGAACAATGATCAAATGCTCAAACTAGCCTGCACAGCCATAGCTGTAGAGAAATGTTTTTTTTTGTTTGTTTTTTTGTAACCAAAAAAGTACCTTATTTACCTTAAGTATTGGGACACCCTATCTTCTTACCATACTTGTCCTAAAATTTGAATTAGTCCATTCTACTACCTCTTGATATGTCTGAAAATATTGCTGTATGTATGGCAAACAGTGTAAACCCTGATCAGATGCCGCATTCTGTGGCATCTGATCTGGGTCTACACTGTTTGGAAGGTATATCTGTCCCAATAGTTAGTGTTATTATGGTATATTGGTTGTTTCTTATTTCTTCACAAAAACATGTGGTGTGAGTACCTTAGCAAGGCAATTCTATTGAGTAACCAGAGTATGGGATATTTTTCTGAGAAATAAGGAAAATATGATACCTTTTGTTAGAACAAAAACAAGGTTCTGTCATCTAGAGCTGTTTTAGGATTACAGTTAGTGAGTATAGTGACAGTTTTACAAATTCAATCAAATAAGACAAAAACAGTGTTTTATTGTTTTGACTGTCTTTGTCAGAAAATGAATGTTAGCTTTATAAGGACAATTTTACAGAAATTTATCATGGTAAACAAATTTCTGTCTATTAAAACAAATTTCAGCTGTCATGGTAGACAAATTGTCTTTTGAGAGCTGAAATCTTAAGCCTTAAAACACAAAGAAAACCTACATCTGAAAATGTCGTCTGTATATGTCGTCTGCTGAATATTCTTGCAAACTTTTCAAACCTAGTTTTGCATACAGGCAAACAGTGTGGACCCAGATCAGACTGCTCCTAGAGGAGCAGTCTGATCTGAGTCCACACTGTTTGCAAAAATGACTTTTAAAATCACAAGCAGATGTAAAAGCAGATGACAATTGTTGTGATTGGCAGTTTAAGGGTTAAATATAAAAAGAACATAAGGAAATGACAAAGTTTCTAAATCTCTGCCAAAACTGCTCAGAAACTTTTCTGGACTAAGTCTAGATGTTGGCACTTTCGTACATATCACACTAGACAAACATTCAAAGCACCAATCAAAACAACATCAGAGGACATTCTAAATAAAATCTTTCCCAAAAAATAAGGTATGACATTCCATGCAAATTTTTTACCTAGCATTTTATTTTTTAGAGGAAATAAGGTTTGATATTTTAAGTGACTTGTCTGCCCATTCTTTCCCTTCCGCTGCTTCAAGAAGGACAGTTTTCAGTTTCTGGCGAGTGCACAATACTGGTTAACTGCTTAGAGGACTAAGCCTGCCCAGTAAAAGTGTGGTTAGGTAAACTGACCACGCTCGACATGATCCCATTGGGTTGACTTGGCTGTAAAACCGCAACACAAACAAACAAACAGACTATTCACATAAAATGTCAAGTCTTATTTTCTCTGAAAAATAACAAAATCAATTTTAGAATGTGGTCTGCTGTGGGTTTTCCTCGTAGCACTTTAACAATTAATGCGCCAAGCAAAATTTGTAGCAGACGACATTCAAAAATTTTTTTTTTTTTTCGGAGAAAACAAGTCTTGACATTTCATGTGAATCCAAGCCGATGATTTGCATGAAATGTCAAGACTTATTTTCTCTGAAAAATACAAAAAAAAAAAAAAAATGTCATCTGCTGCAGTTTTGATTGGCACTTTAAGGGTTAAGGGCTAGATTATCACCTCATCTGGAGATGTGATAGCATATGTTTTCCTATGGCTTATCTCTTTCTTATCATAGCTTATCTGACTGTTCTTGAATTCATTGCTCCAGATCTCATAAGAGCCTTCTTTTTTGACCATAGCTTCAGGTAAGAGAGTTTCCACATATCCACATAATATTTTTCTTATTTCTCAATGAAAACATATGTTGCTGGTACTCATTAGAAGCGCCTCCCCGCTGAGGCACTTCTAATGAGTACCAGCAACATATGTTTTCTATGGAAAATAAGAAAAATGTCGTTATTTTTTGGTTGAAAAAAAATACCTTATCTGGAGCTATGATTTTGAGCAAAACCTGTCAGTACTGTTTTGACCCTAGGTATTTGAATAGATAGACCTGAACAAACAGTGTAGACCAAGATCAGATGTCAAAGAATGCAGCATCTGAAGAGGGTCTACCTGTTTGTCACTCATCCAGCAGTTTTGAGACACATCAGAACAGGTAGTAAAGTCTTGTTCAAATTTTAGGGCAAGTTTGGAAAAGAGTTAAGCTGTCCTAATATTTAGGGTAAATACAGTATATTTTATATTTCCCCATGGATAATATATATCTATGTACTTATTAGAAACACCACAAAATAAGTCATTTTTCGGAGAAATAAGAAAATTGTTTATAACGCAATAAGCCTTTTATCTGGGGCCACAATGTCAGAAACCATACTTCCGATGTGTGCACAGTAAAGATTCAGATCAGCCTGCACATTTGGGCTGTCTGATCAGAATTTCACAGGGTGCATTCATTTTGGATAATCAAAGATGCAATGTTTCTTCATGCGGACAACAAAGACTCTGATCAGACTGTGCGGATGTGCAGGCTGATCTGAGTCTTGGTTGTGTACACGTCAGAAGGTATGTTTTCTCAGGTTGGGGGTCATCTGATAAACATTCTAACATACTGTAATAACCCTAATCATTGGGACAGACAGGCCTGAGCAAACAGTGTAGATCCAGATCAGACGCTGTAGAATGTGGGTCGATATTGTTTGTCACTCATCCAGGTATTTTTAGACACATGGACATGTCAAATGGAGTTGTTAAAATTTTAGGCAAAATAAAGTAAGGAGTTGAGGTGTCCCAAGATTTTGGGTAATACGGTAATAAGGTAATACCACATTTACCATATGTATTCGGACAGACAGGCCTGAGCAAACAGTGTAGACCTAGATAAGATGATGCAAAACACTGCATCTCATCAGGATCTACACTGTTTGCCACTCATCCAGCAATTTTTAGACACAACATCTTCAGATAGTAAATTGTACTTGTTCAGATATTAGAACAAGTATGGTAAGGCGTGGAGCTGAGTCCGAATATGTAGGGTAAATATGGTAATATTATTATTTTTTTCAGCTGGAGAAGGCAAATGAGAACTTTATCAAACCTTTGGAGCATTTCCGCAAGAGCCACATTGGATCAGCAAAGGTAAATATACAATCAATCCATTAAAACTGTCAAGCCCTATTTTCAGTGAAAAATCAGAAAAAAAATATTTTTACCATTAGTGCTTCCACAACAAAGTCAGCAGACAACAAATTGATTGTGTTTTTAGCTCGCCTGTACGAAGTACAAGGAGAGCTATTGTAGTCACCCCGGTCGTCCACGTTTGCGTTTGCGTTTGCGTTCCCGTTCCCGTCACACTGCGTTAAAGTTTTTCAAATGCTTATATCTCAACAGTCACTCCTCACAGAGGCATCAAATTTGGAACTTAGGTACCTTGGAGGGTCTTCTGAGATTCCAAGAGAATAAACCCCTGGGTTCATGCCCCTGGGTGGGGCTAGGGGTCAGAATCTAGGACACCTTTGTAATACTGTGTTAAAGTTTTTCAAATTCTTATATCTTGACTTTCACTCCTCATAGAGCATTCATATTTAGAATTTGGGTACCTGGACGAGTCTTCTGAGATTCCAAAAGAACATACCCCTGGGTTCATACCTCAGGGTGGGCCTTGGGGTGGGGCTAGGGGTCAAAATCTAGGACACATTTGTAAAATCTTATATGCCTACAGGTTATAGACACAACTGGTTATACATCAGCTAACTATGTGACATTGGTTTAAGTGTAAGAGAGTGAAGGTCATGGTGACCTACATTTTATGGTCCAGGTCACCTATATTTCACGGTCCAGTGATTTTGCCTTATATCTTGAATACTATTTGTTGGATATATGTCACACCTGGGATATTACTTCCATGTGACCCAATGAATGACCACTTACTATATCTAGGTCATTGTGACCTATATTTCATGGTTCAGTGATTTTGCCTTATATCTTGAATACTATTTGTTGGATAAATGTCACACCTGGGATATTAGTTCCTTGTGACCCGATTATTGACGTCAAAATATATCTCTGTTGGTGTGACCTATATTTCATGGTTCAGTGATTTTGCCTTATATCTTGAATACTATTTGTTGGATAAATGTCACACCTGGGATATTACTTCCATGTGACCCAATGAATGACCACTTACTATATCTAGGTCATTGTGACCTATATTTCATGGTTCAGTGTTTTTGCCTTACCGGTATATCTTGAATACTATTTGTTGGATAAATGTCACACCTTGGATATTAGTTCCTTGTGACCCGATTATTGACGTCAAAATATATCTCTGTTGGTGTGACCTATATTTCATGGTTCAGTGATTTTGCCTTATATCTTGAATACTATTTGTTGGATAAATGTCACACCTGGGATATTAGTTCCTTGTGACCCGATTATTGACGTCAAAATATATCTCTGTTGGTGTGACCTATATTTCATGGCTCAGTGATTTTGCCTTATATCTTGAATACTATTTGTTGGATAAATGTCACACCTGGGATATTACTTCCATGTGACCCAATGAATGACCACTTACTATATTTAGGTCATTGTGACCTATATTTCATGGTTCAGTGATTTTGCCTTATATCTTGAATACTATTTGTTGGATAAATGTCACACCTGGGATATTAGTTCCTTGTGACCCGATTATTGACGTCAAAATATATCTCTGTTGGTGTGACCTATATTTCATGGTTCAGTGATTTTGCCTTATATCTTGAATACTATTTGTTGGATAAATGTCACACCTGGGATATTAGTTCCTTGTGACCCGATTATTGACGTCAAAATATATCTCTGTTGGTGTGACCTATATTTCATGGTTCAGTGATTTTGCCTTATATCTTGAATACTATTTGTTGGATAAATCTCACACCTGGGATATTACTTCCATGTGACCCAATGAATGACCACTTACTATATCTAGGTCATTGTGACCTATATTTCATGGTTCAGTGATTTTGCCTTATATCTTGAATACTATTTGTTGGATAAATGTCACACCTGGGATATTAGTTCCTTGTGACCCGATTATTGACGTCAAAATATATCTCTGTTGGTGTGACCTATATTTCATGGTTCAGTGATTTTGCCTTATATCTTGAATATTTGTTGGATAAATGTCACACCTGGGATATTAGTTCCATGTGACCCAATGAATGACCACTTACTATATCTAGGTCATTGTGACCTATATTTCATGCTTCAGTGATTTTGCCTTTTATTTTTATTACTATTTCATGGAGAATTGTCATACCTGGATTATTATATCTATGTGACAAAATGATTTACATACAAATACATCTAGGTCAGTGTGACCTATATTATATGGCTTAATGATAAAAATGTTACAATATAAAATGTACCCAGCAGGCGAGCTCGCTGTCCTCCGACAGCTCTTGTTCTTATTTTATTGGAAAAATGGGATTTGACTATTTCACGCAAATAATGTCCAGAAAATACTGTTTATATTCCCAGGCAGGGGCATATAATTTTCTTCGATTCAATTCGTTTGTCCAGCCTTCTGTCTTTCCATCCTTTCATCCACTGTGATTGCGTCTGTTAACATTTGCTATACGAGGGTCCTGCAAAAAGATTTGTCACTGGGTTTGGATTACTTCAGTGCTACGTTTTATCAAACATATTTTTATTACAAACCTTCAAAGTATTCCCCCTTTATTGAAACACATTTTGTAACCGATTTACCTAGTCGCGAAAAGCAGATAAATATTCTTCTTTTGGTATCTGTTGGAGACACTGAAAAATAGCACTGCCAAGAGAACTTCTAGATGTATACTTATTTCCAGAAAGCATTTTCTTAAGCCTTGGAAATAAAAAGAAGTCACAGGGACTCAGGTCAGGTGAATAAGGTGGCTGGTTTAAAACTTTCACCTTTTCAGAAGCCAAAAAAGACTTAACAACCTCACACTTATGAGAGGAGGCATTGTCATGCAAAAGGTGGACTCCTGACCATCCTTTGCTTGGTCGTTTCTTATTGTAACAAGTAAATTGGTCAGTGTATATGACTGCATCTATTTCAATTTGAAATAACTTGGTCAGTTGGAAAGCAATTTGATCGAAATAAACGGGTATCATTAGGTATTGAACACACCATTCATGTGCAGTGAAGCATATTAAAATATACCTGGGATAAAACCAAGGAAGCCTGTATTAGTGACAGAACTTTTTGCATGACCCTCGTAACCAAGTTTTACTTGAAAATTTTTTTATTACTTATATCTCTGCAGCCACTGATAAAAAAAATTTCATATTTTGTATAGGGGTACCTGGGAGGGTTCTTTTACCATTCTACATCAATGAACCCTGGGGTGGGGCTAGAAGTCAAAATCTAGGATGCCTCAATAACTTCTTAATAAAGATTATCATATTAACATTCAGTGGTGGGGCTAGAGCTCAAAGGGGGGTACCTGGAAGGGTTCTTTTCCATTCTACATCAATGAACCCTGGGGTGGGGCTAGAAGTCAAAATCTAGGATGCCTCAATAACTTCTTAATAAAGATTATCGTATTAACATTCAGTGAAATAAGGTCAAGGTCATTGTGGCCTTGTTTTAATATTCCAGCAATTTCGCCTTATATATTGAAGACTATTTCATGGAATAATGTGATACTTGGGATACTGGTTCTATGTTTAAAGTAAATGTAGGTCACTGTGACTTATATAACATGGTCCAGTGATTTTATGTTAATCTTGAAGACAAATTGATGTATGACTATCATAGTTTGGGACCTATATTTCATAGCCCTATGATTTTGTCTTGCTGATATCTAATTTCCTCAGTGTTCAAAGATTGAGATAAAAGTGGACAAACCAATGTTTTTTTTTTTTTTTTGTACCAAAAAATGTTTACTCAAAATATTGGGACACTCATACTATACTTAACCCTTGTCATGCTGAATAAACTAAGACGCCCACTTCTAATTTTCAGCCAGTCAGATTACATGATCTAGGTTGTTGATATAAATCACATACTGAATGACAATGCAGAAGCCATCTGATCTGGATTTACCTTACAAAGGCAGGGCATATCTGGGTTCAGCAGGATGAGGGTATAAATACAGAAATTAAAACAAGTTCATTTTACTACCTGATGGAATGGCTAGTAGTGTAGACCCTGAATGTTACTTTTGGCACAAAAAAGACTGTGCCCAAATATTTGGATACCCTTACTATACTTCCCTAAAATTAGGATATCATATTTACCCTAAGTATTGGAACACCTTATCTCCCTACCATACTTGTCCCAAAATTTGAAATAGTCCATTCTACTACCTGTTGATGTTTTCAAAGTATTGTATGTATGGAAACAGTGTAGACCCTGATCAGATGCATTCTGCAGCATCTGATTTGGGTCTACTCTGTTTGCAAAGGCCTATCTGTCCCAATACTTAGGACTATTACGGTAATTCCTTTTACTGCTTGATGAGGTGTCTAAGATGTTGTGATATAATGGCAAGCAATGTAGACCTGGGCAAGCAATGTAGACCCTGATCAAACTGTTACAATTGTCCCAAAGGACCAGAAAATGAATTATCAGCAGTATAAGCACGTTTGGTCCTGATTCTGCCATCATGACAGTCAGATTCTCCAAAGAACTCTTTTAAAAAAGTCATAATTCATATGAAGACTATTGAAATGTTGGAATTTTGTTGTTGACCCTGAAAATGCCATTCAAAATTGTAGTAGATGGCATTTCTGCAATATTTTTTATATTCTTATTTTTCAGGGAAGCTAAGGCTTGCCAATTCATATGAACTCCCAAGCCTGATTTCACAGAAAAATAATTACAGTGGAACCTCGATAGCTTGAACACTGATGGCTCGTTTATCATGGCTAATTCAAACTCATTTTTGAGTCCCTAAGAAATTCTTCCTATAGCTCAAGAGAACATGTATTTGGGGAAATTTTCTCATTTTATCATGAAAGTTTATGTTAAGTGTACTCATTAGAATTGCCTCATCAAGGTAATTCTAATGAGCTCACTCAACATACAGTTATTGTGTAGAAGATCAAAAAGATATCCTTAAATTATTGCAATTTGCTTCCTGACCTGGTGCCATAACTAACCCTCAGTATCTTGAAGTACCCATATCTTGAACAAATTTCCATGGTCCCAATGAGGTTCGAGTTGTATAGGTTCAACTTTAGAATGTTTTGTGCTGCTGTTGTGACTGGCACTTTTACAGTTAATAAATCATAGCAAATTTCTGTTGCGCATAGGTTAACTGTAGTTGTTTAATGAATATGTTTAATTTTCAGGAGGGAAAGAAACAGTTCGACAAATCCACAACCAAATTCTGTACATCTCTGGACAGATACCTGGGTTTAAAGACAAAAGTACCAGATAATACATTTAAAGAGGTAAATAACAGTGTTACGATAGTTGCCCTAAAATTTAATACAATTTTGTGATAAAATCGTATGTGCAAACAGTGCAGACCCAGATCAGACTGCTCTTAAGGAGCAGTCTGATCAGGATCTATGCTGTTTGTCATTCCACCAAGAACTTGTGAAATAGATGCACAAAAAAACAAAAGTTGGGCAAAAAAGTATGAATTAAGCGTTTGAAATTTGAGGACATTTACCATACTTCCTTGTTGTGGTCATGTGATTGTTTATCCTGTTTACATTAAATAAGTCTAGATAAGAGTGGGTATCAGATAGATAGTTTTCTTATTTCTCCACAAAAACATATCGTGTGGGTACTCATTAGAAGTGCCTTGATCAGGGGCTTCTAATGAGTACACACAAATGTTTTGGTGGAGAAATAAAAAAAATATCAATACTTTTGGATTGAAAAAAGCAGCTTATCAAGAGCTATGATTCAGACAAACATATACAGTCTGATCAGGGCCTGTACTGTTCATTGATATATTCTGCAGTATCCAATGATTCTGAAAGCTTACAAATGTCTTGATCATACTGTGTGCATGTGATTGCTAATTTGGACTCAGCGTTAGCATACTACATAAGGGCCCTTTTTCTGGTGCGGCAGAAATGTGCAATGTATTTATACAGTCGACTCTCGTTATCTCGACCTTGCTTATCTCGAATAACCGCTTATCTCAAAGTGAAATTCTGGTCCCTGTTTTAACATTGAAATCTAAGAATAGGTAACAAAATATTGTGGAAAAGAGGAGCAATTGAGAAATTGCTCCTAAGGAGCAATTTCTCCTCTTTTCCACAATATTTTCAATATACATGTATCTCTAACTTCAGGACTCAAATTACATATTCATTTGTTAAATAAGGTTGTTCGATTTATTGGTTTCCTCACTTCCGCAACTCTGATAATTCGAGGTACGGATATCTCGAAGTGTTTCAGAGAGTCCCTTGGAATTCGAGATAACGAGATTCGACTGTACTTAAATAATATTTCTAATAAATAGTTGTGTAATTGCATCAGTTGCATATTATGATAACCTTTATTTGAACCCTTAAAAGCACCATTTACAACTGCATTCTAAAAAAATATCAATTTTATACTCCCTGCAAACTGTGTTTGTGATGGTTTATACTGATTTCACATTGTCCGTCCATCCATTATGTTTTGGTTTCTGTATGCGGGTATCTAATAGGCACTGCTTATTGACATTTCTTGTTTTGCTATTTTTAAAAGAATATCAATAAAGTTTGACAGTTCATGTTTATCTTCTGCTGGGCAGACAATTCAAATGAAATGACAAACCTTATTTTCTCAGAAAAATTAGCTAAAATTTATATATATATAATGTTGTCTGCTAGTATTTTGAAGGGCCCTTAAAGGGGATTTGATAAACTTCACAGGAGGTAACTGTTTCAAAATTGTTTTGATGGCTATCTGAATGGTGGTCTACACTAATTCTTTCCTTTTAGAGAAGACCCCTTTTCACTGACATGCAGGATTTCTGGCGAAAGAATGTGCACAATACTGGTTAACCGCTTAGAGGACTAAGCCTGCCCAGTAAACGTGTGGTTAGGTAAACTGACCGCGCTCGACATGACCCCATTGGGTTGACTGGGCCGTAAAACCTCAACACAAACAAACAAACAGACATGCAGGAAAGCAAACTGGAAGTCACAAAAAATGTCACCTTTGTCAATAACGGCAGAAAATCTGCCAAGTTTAACCAGTCCCATTAAAGGATAAATTGCTAAATTTCAAATATATTTTTTTGTAAGGCTGATGCAACACTGGACTTGGAGAGAAGAGATTTCTACCAGTCATCCATGAGATATGTGCTAAAACTACAGGAAGTGCAAGAAAGGAAGAAATTTGAATTTGTAGAAATTGTAAGTTGTATAAATTTGTTGTCTTCACTCTGTCAGAAGTATTTGAATGAGTGGTGGGTACTACTGGAAGTGAAATTCAGCTCGTGACAAACAGCACTTCATTGCATAGATTCTTGAAGCATCCAGGTAGCCGAGTGGTTAGGGCTGCCTACTTCAGATCATGAGGTCTCGGCATCTTGCTGGTTGGACAGAATTCAACTAATGACTGTATGGCACTTCTTTGCACAGAGCCTGTCATTATCACCCTTCCATTATCTAGATATGACTTAAATACTGTTGAAAGGGACACAAAATACCAAATCATCATCATCATGCACAGAACTTTCAATTGTGACACTTCTGTTGTCATTGTAATGTTTCCATTATTGAAATACTGTAAATTCATCACCACTACATAGCTCCACATAAGAGGGGTGAGAAGCTAATATTTTTCTTATTTTGCCATGGAAACATACATTGTGGATACTCATTAGAACATAGATCTAGATAAGAGCGGGTATCAGGTAAATAGTTTTCTTATTTCTCCATGAAAACATATGTTGTGGGTACTCATTAGAAGCGCCTCGGTGAGGGTGAGGCGCTTCTAATGAGTACCCACAACATATGTTTTCGTGGAGAAATAAGAAAAATATCAATACTTTTGGATTGAGAAAAAAAAACAGCTTATCGAGAGCTATGTTAGAAGTACCTTGTTACATATTTTCATGACTACTTAAGAAAAATATTAATACCTTTTGCCTGAAAAAGTGCCTTATCTTCTTGTCATACCCAGAGCTACAATTAAGTGCCAAAAGTTACCATATTCACCCTAATTATTGGGACACCTTATCTACTTACCATACTTCTTCTAAAATTTGAAATAATCCATTCTACCACCTGTTGATGTGTTTAAAATATTATTAAAAATGTTATGTATGGAAATTGTGTAGATCAAACACTGCATTCTGGGTCTACACTGTTTGCAAAGTCCTATCTGTCACAATACTTAGAGTTACTACGGTAGTAAATGTTTTGAGAAAGTTCCATTGACATACAGGTCCTTTAGAGTCAGAATTAAAATGTGTATTGTTTAGAAAGGAAATTGAATAATATAATAAACAAAATAATTCTATAATGCAGATTCTGTAGGTTTTGAAAAAAAAAAAAAAGAAAGAAAAACATACACACACAAAACTAAGCACCAAACAATCAAAAAACAGAAATATGTTGTCAAGTTTGAAAAAAAAACAAAAACAAACAAACATGAAATATATTGTCAAATTTTTAGAAATTAATTTCCGATTAGCATCTGTGGTGAACTCATCAAAACTTGATGTAAAATGACCCCAACCACTTTTAAAAAATGTTCTCATGAGAGTCTGTAAACTATTACAATAAATATTTGTAAATTGCTGAATTCATTTACCTTTCCAAGAGTGTTCTTTTTATTGCAATTGGTTTAGCAGATGCAATGCAGTTAATTCTGAAAATGCTCATCACAGTTGATTAGGCAATAGGTTGCTTTTTTTTTTGCTTTTTTTTTTCAGAGAAAATAGGGCTTGAGATTTCCTGTGAATTGTCTGACCAACAGACAATTTGCATGAAATTCCAGGTCTTATTTTCTCTGAAAAATAATAAGAAAAAAATTAGAATGATGTCTGCTACCATTTTGCTTAGCGTTTTTTAGGGTTAATTTGTTATCACACCTGAAAATCAATAGGATTGTGGAGAAGGTGGACTATTTTTTTTTTTTTTTGGCAGCACAGTGTATAAATGTAGTCTGCAGAGTACTGTATTTACCCTAATTATTCAGACAGACAGGCCTGAGCAAACAGTGTAGACCCTGATCGGACACCGCTACTGCAAACAGTGCAGATCAGGGTCTGCACTGTTTGCCACTCATCCGACAGTTTTAAGACACATCAACAGGTAGTCAAATAGATTATTTAGAACAAGTATGGTAAGGAGTTAATTCTCCAAGCGCTAATTACTACAACAACAGACGACACTTTCAAATATTTATTTTCATTTTTTAGAGAAAATAAGGCTTGATATTTCATGTGAATCATCTGCCTAGCAGATGATTCACATGAAATGTCAAGTCTTGTTTTTTTTTTTAAAAATAAAATCAATTTTCAAATGTCGTCTGCTACAAATTTGCTTAGTACTTTAAGCATTGAAGTGTCAGAATATTAAAGGTAAGCACTGTAGACAGTATCCAATGATTCTGTTAACAAGCAACAAAGGTGGCCCTGATCAGTGTATGCAGGTGCAGGCTGATCTGGGCTTTTGCCATAAGATCTATTTTTCTCGAAGTAGTTCAGATATAATTGATTTTGACAGAAATACTTGAAAAGATGATTTATTACCCAGCTATGCCTATAAATCGGTTAAAAGTTAGCCTTCTGTTGGGTAACTTTAGCAGATAAGAATTATCATATTAACTCTAAATATTTGGACACATTGGGACACACAGGCCTGAGCAAACAGTGTAGACCCAGATCAGATGCTGCAGAACATGGCATCTGATCAGGGTCTACACTGTTTGCCATCCATTCAGCATTATTTTAGACATATCAGCAGGTATAAAATAGACTTTTTTTTCAAATTTTAGAACAACTATGGTAAGAAGTTAAGGTGTCCCAATATTTAGGTGATGTATTGTTTTCTTCAGATGATAGGGCTGGTCATTTTATTCAGATTGCGTCTTCAAACTGTCTCCAAAAGAGGCAGTTTTCAATAAAATGTCAGGCCTTTTTTGTGTTAAATAAGGAAATATTTTAAGATATGTTAGTATTTAAATTCAGCAAGTTGCCGGCCTCGGTGGCTCAGTTGGATGCGCCGTCCGACTGGAGACCAGGAGGTCGCGGGTTCAACCCCTGCTGAGGTCGGCAACATTCTTTCGTGGAGATTGATCATGAAATATTTTCTACGGTCATTCTCTCCCTTCCGCTGATTCAAGAAGGGCAGTTGTCAGTTTCTGGCGAAAGAATGTGCACAGTACTGGTTAACCGCTTAGAGGACTAAGCCTGCCCAGTAAACGTGTGGTTAGGTAAACTGACCGCGCTCGACATGACCCCATTGGGTTGACTGGGCCGTAAAACCTCAGCACAAACAAACAAACAAATTCAGCAAGTTGAAGGTAGAACTGGAGATTGAAGCCAGGGCTACTGATATTTTGGGATATACATGTATTTATTATTATACAATCCATAGTTGTAGATACATTTTTTTTTCAGCCCAAAGTGTGGATATTTGTTATATCTGCATGAAAACATATGTTGTGGGTACTCATTAGAAGTGGCTTAATGAGGTGTCTCTAGTGAGCACCCACAACTTAAGTTTTTATAGTAAATAAAAAAAAAAAGAGAAAAATATAAATTTTTATCAGAAGCAATGTGATCAAACTGTGTCTTTGTTTGTATAAGGGCCCTTTTCATGTTTTGCTCATCATATATGTTTCTTTTTACAGTTTACAGGTAAAGATTTTAAATTTGCTTCAGAGAACATAGTTAACTCCTGCAGAGACACTTGACTTCTTAAAAACTTACCTTATTTACTGTATGTATTTGGACAGACAGGCCTGAGCAAACAGTGTAGACCCTGATGGGACGCTGCATTCTGCAGCATCTCATCAGGGCCTACACTGTGTGCCACTTTTACAGCAATTTTAAGACACATCATCGGGTTGTAAATTGTACTTGTTCAAATTTAGAACAGGTATGTTAAGGAGTTGAGATGGCCAAATACTTATGGTAAATACAGTAAAAGAATGAGTTTCAACCCTTAAAGTTCTGGTCACAATTGCAGCAGACGACTGTTTGTTTTTTTTTTTGCTTTTTTTTTTATTTTATTTTATTTTATTTTTAATATTTTTCAGAGAAAACAAGGCTTGATGATTCATGTGAACCGTCTGCCTATTTTATCTGAAAGATAATTTAAAGGAATTAGAATGTCGTCGCTACAAATTTGCTTATGAAGTTAACATTTTAAATATCTAATGTAGATAATGTAAAGTGCAAACAGGGCCCAGTTGTTCAAAGTGTCGTTAGCTTAACAAGCTCGTTAAGGGTCATTTTCTTAACTGTTTTAGCAGATTCAATATACAATATTCTGATATTTTTTGCTGAAAAATGTGAGTAGCTTTTGCACTGCAAAAGCTACTCACATTTTTCAGCAAAAAATTTCAGCATATTTGCGTATCACTCAATGTAAATTTTAACAAATCGTTAACTAACGACACCGTTAGCTTTGAACAACTGGGTCCAGTTTGCTAAAGTTGTAACCATTATGTAATTAATAAGAGAATTAATAAAATAAACATTAATAAACAATTTAAGGTGACTTGATACATTGTCTAGGGAGGCAACTCTGTCAAAATTAGTTTGCTTCCCTTCTGAAAAGGGTTTTACTCCAAAAGGAAAGAATCCACACTCTTGCCCACCTTCCCGGGGAGTAATCTAAAGCTATTTAAGGAGAATCAATACTCTTTTGGGGGGCTTTAGGGCAGGAGGTTGGGTGGGAAGGGAACTCTTGTCAAAATTGTTTGGCCTTCCTTCTGAAAATGGGTCTACTCTAAACTTAAATACTTTAGTATAGACTCCTTTTTTAGAAGGGGCTGGTGTGCAGGAAGGCAAACAGGAAGTCACAAAAGTTATCTCTCTTGTAAAAAAAAAAAAAAAATAGTGGGAATTCAACCAAGGGTATCTATCTACCCCCTGAAATTTACTTTCATGTCTCCAGAAATGTGTTGTTGGTACCAGTTACAGCTGAGGCACTTCTAATGAGTACCCAGAGGATTTATTAATCCTTGTCCTGCTGAATAAATTAAGATGCCACGCCCACTTCTAATTTTCAGCCAATCAAATTACTTGATACGGATTGTTATTAATATTAATTCACATACTTAATGGCAAACAGTGCAGAGTCAAATCAGAAGCCAACTGATCTGGATCTACACTGTTTGCAAAGGCAGGGTTTAGCCGGGATCAGCAAGACATGAGTTAAGGAGGAGTATTTGATGATAATTCTAGGATAGTTTTTCTCCATTTCTCCATAAAAACATATGTTGTGGGCAGGGCTCGGGAAAACCGGAAAAATAGCCGGTCTGGACCGAAATTAAGAATTCTGGACCGATTTCAAACACCCCAAAACGCTAATAAATCGGTCCAACAGGTTTGTGCCTTGAACCCCATTTTTCCCAAACCAACCAATTTTCACAAATCAATGATGTCTAAAAAATCACAAACGGTCAAGTCTTTCCAAACTGACAACGTCCGCGCACTTTTTAAATGCGATATTATGGTAGTTAAAAGGCTCTAAACGGTCATTTGACATGTATATTGGAGAGACAGCTGAATAACGGCAACCTTCCCCGCAGCACAAATTAATTACGTCATTATCCAAACATTGTCAAAAAATCAACACTTCACTGACCTTTGTGCAGTAAACAAGCGATTAACACGAATCATCAGTAACGGTAGTCTGATAATTAATCCGTTTGTGTGACACGTGTGAATACACTGAGACTGCAAAACATCCAGGTGCAGTCGGCGTGTCCAAAAGATCAAAGGTCGCTTTACTGAGAGTGATAAAAGAATGCACCGCTTGAACGCACCTGTTTTCTTCCTCTTCTTTTTTGTTTTGATCAACACGGTTTGTCGGTCCTAGATTCGATAAATGAATTCCCAAACCGTGTACGTCCTGATCAGATGTCGCATACAACGGCGTCTGATCTGGGTATTATTGATTGCTTCTTTTTTTTTTTTTTTTTTTTGTTGATTGCCGTAACACGCGAGTATAATTCAAGGTAGATTTCACAGTAAAAAATAAGTAATGCACCACTTGCACTTGTCAGTGCTTAAAATTTAAGCAGTCTGATCAAATCTTGAAACACTGAAAACTGCAAAACCGCCCGTGGCGCAGGCCTTTTTTATTAGACCTAATTAGGTCCATGAAAGTCGTTTCGTTCCGTCTCTCCTGTTTCCCGCCGTCTTCGCGCTTATACAAGACGGGAATCAGTTGTTTATAAATAGTTTAGGAAAACCCTGCGGAGGTGGAAATAACAACAAAACCGTTTTTTTTTTTTTTTTTTTTTTTTTTTTTTCTTTCTTTTTACATACCTGACTGTATTTATTGATGACGCCAGCTTTGATCATGCTCGTTGTACCCGGACTTCCGTCATATAACGGAGTTGAGGTGTATTATTTAAAAGGAGTTATAGGACTGCCAATTGTCATTAGTTTTCGTGACGGGTGATATACACGTATTTTTTGTTTTGGAAATGGGCTCATTGATGACGTCATCGTCATCGGCTGGACCGATTCAGATTTCAAAATTTCCAGAGCCCTGGTTGTGGGTACTCATTAGAAGTGCCACACTGGTACCCACAACATATGTTTTTATCAAGAAATAAGAAAAATTACCCCAGCGTTATAACCAAATACTCCTTAACAGATCCTCTGATAATGCTTTTGTGTAAAAATAACAAAATTATGAGCAGAACCTTATGGAGTAATTTACATCATTTACATGTATCATAAAGCTAGATAAGAGAAGTGTCCAGATGAATAGGTTTCTTTATTCTCTACAGAAGTCCAGGATGAGTGCCCCACAACATATGTTTTCATAGAAAAATAAGAATAGCACAGCACTTTTTGGCTGAAAAAAATCCCAAAAACAACAACAAAAGAAAAAAAAAATGCTATCTGTATTGCCTGCAGAGTTACATGTATCATGTTTGCGCTTCTAGCTTGATTCTTTATTTATTTTATTTCAGTTACTGGTCTTCATGTATGGTATGCTCACATTTCATCATGAAGGTATGTTTATTGTATATATTGATGAGACATAGCTATAGATAGGGCATTTTTTTAACCAAAAAATGTTGATATTTTTCTTACTTCTCAACAAAAACTTATGTTGTGGTACTCATTGTAAGTGCCTCTGTGAGGTGCTTCTAATGAGTACCCACAATATATGTTTTCATGGAGAAGCAAGAAAAATATTTTTTGTCCACCTACTTTTGTCTAGATCTATGGCTATATTTTCTGTATAATTACATATTGATCTACTTAATGCTCAGCATGCTGGGAAAAGATTTTGGCAGACAAAGTTTTGAAATATTTTTCTTTTTTTCCCAAAAAGCATACTGATATTTCATGCAAATATCAAAGCCTATTTTCTGGGAAAAATAAGAAAAATATTTCAAATTGGCATCTGCTGAATTAGCCCAGAGAATCATAAAGGTTAATTAAAGAAGAGAAAAGAAACTGTTTATATAAATATCAGTTTCAGTACTAGTCATAAATCAAGTGGGGAAACTTATGTCATATAAAACAGGGAAAAAGACTATAGACTTTTGCAAAAAAGGGCTCATTTCTGTCATTTACCATTTTGTTGTTCTGACAAGAACCAGGGCAAGAAACAAGGTGTTAGTGTTGGCAAACTTGATACATAACGGTATTGTCATTGTTGAAAACTCTCACATACAGTTACTTATAAGATTATCAGAATATTTTGCCTGAGTGTTCTCAACAATGACAATACGTTAGTTCGTCAGATCTGCAAAAGTAAGTACTTTCATCCTTAACACATACTCTGCACTTATTCCATTTTTTCATCAAAACAACAAAAATAATAATACTAACCAATTTGAACAGGTCCTTTTCACAAAAAGCAATATTTGTCTTTTTCACTGTTTTGTTTGACATAAATACCTCCGCCCCCTCTCTGGGATTTGCCTTAGTTACATGTTAGAATTGCCAAGGTGACTTGATTCTAATAAGTACCTACATTCTAATGAGTATGCTTTTGTGCAAAGGCAATAAAACATATTTTTTATACTCCATTTTTTTTAAGCATGTTGATTTAACCCTTAAAGTGCCAGTCATAACAACAGCTGAGGATATCCTAAAGTGTATATTTTTTTTTATTTTATTCTTCCAGTCTGGCATGTGCATTCACACATCCTCACAGACTGTTCGTCAGCTGCCAATATAATATAATAGTTTGTCTGTCATTACTGACAATGACCAGTCTTAATCAAATGTGTGAAGTGCTACTGTTTTGTGTTCTAAGATGGTTGATGAGACCAGTCTTAGCTCTAAACTGCCTGTTGTGGATAGAACAAGAGAGGTCTGAGGAAGAAAGCTCTGTTGGTATTGCCTTAGCTCTGGCTTTCTGCTCAGCACGTTTCTGCTTGGCTTCGCTGATTCTTTTTACTTCATATTCACCAGCACCCCTTCTTATGAGGCCTTGGCACTTTGCACAATCCTGTGCAATCTGTTATATAATATAGACATTTTTTGAATACATAGAGCAAACAACAATGGTCTCAAGAAAACAGGCTGCTTGCATATGCAGTCTGGTCTGGATGTGTTTTTTTTTTTTTTGTTTTTTTTTTCAAAGAGTGAGTCCCCTATGTTATTATACATGTATTTAGCCTAACTATTAGGACAGACAATGCTGAGGGAACCAATATCAGATGGCTCCTCAGTGACTGTATTGTTTGTTGTTTCTCCAGCACCTCTCATACACAGCTTTGAATAGTGGAAGTGATTTGTTCAAATTTTTGGATAACTACACTAAGATTTTGTTTTGGTGTCTAAATCAGAGGAGTAGTATTCCATGATAATCATGGGATAATTTTCTCCATAAAAACATATGTTGTGGGTACTCATTAGAAGCACCTCGGGGTGAGGCGCTTCTAATGAGTACCCACAACATATGTTTTTATGAAGAAATAAGAAAAATTATCACAGAATTATCACCAAACACTCCTCCTTAACAAGTCCTGTGGATTCTGAATATTATGGGGAATTAATATACTTAAAGAGTTGATAACTCGGTAAAAATTGTTTTTGCCTCCCTTCAGAAAAAGTGTCTGCTCTTAAAGGAAAGAATTTGGTCCCCCTTGGGAGCAAGTTCTTTCCTTTTAGAGTAGACCCCTTTTTAGAAAGGGTTTGGTGCACACAGGAATTCACAAAAGTTATCTCCCTTGTAAACAATGGTAGAAAATTTACCGAGTGTATCAAATCCCCTTGAGGGTATTCAAAGAATATTTGAGCAAGTGCACGAAAAAACCTACAATAAGACCTGTGTGACCAGCAAAGACTCAGATCAGCCTATTCATCCACCCAGTATGCCAAAGGTTCTCATCTATCCCTCTTTCAGTAGCTTTGAGGCTGTAAAAGGCACATGCAATCAGCGAACTCTGATCAGAATGTGCGGATGCACAGGCTGATCTGAGTCTTCGCTGGTCGTTTAAGTTTTATTGTAGGTTTTATCCTGAGCTGGCTCAGTTATAAAGTTATGTTTATTACCAGGTCATGAAACAGCTGCTGACGCTAAAGATTACCTCCAAGATCTCCAGCACAGGTTACAGAAGGTAATATTTTATTTTTTTTGGTCAGTCTGCAGTGCCAGCAAAAGATTGTTTGCATTTTTCTTCTTTTTGTTGAGTACCCACAAGTGCTTTGGACATGTGTGCCCAGCAAAGATTCAGATAAACCTGTGCATGCACATAGTCAACCAGATCAGATGCACATTGCCGGCCTTGGTGGCTCAGTTGGATGCGCATCCGACTGGTGATCAGGATGGCAACATTTTATTTGTGGAGATTGATCATGAAATATTTTCTAAGTTCATTCTCTCCCTTCCTCTGATTGAAGAAGGCCAGTTGTCAGTTTCTGGCGAAAGAATGTGCATTATACTGGGTAACTGCTTCTTGACTAAGCCTGCCTAGTAAACATGATTAGGTAAATTGACTGCGCTCGACATGACCCCATAGTATATAAAAGTTGGTATTAGATAAATATTTTTCCTATTTCTCTCCAAAAACATATGTTGTGGGTAATCATTAGAAGTGCCTCACTAATGAGTACCCACAACATACATTTTTGGGGAGAAATAAGAAAAATATCACTGAATACTTTTGGATTGAAAAAAGCATCTTTTCAAGAGCTATATGTAGAGCATATAATAATATGATAAGGTTAACACAATATTGTTATGGCACTTCAGGTGAAGAAATTGTTCAATATTTGCTTCTTATCAAATGGATTTGCTTTCAATAAAGTGCTGATGCTTCACATGAAACATTTTTGTTATAATAAAGGTTTGCTTGGGTGTATGAAGATAGCCTTCTTGTCACTGTATTGATGAGGGCCATTGATGGCACTTACTTAATTACCGTATTCGACCTAATTACCACACATACTCCTATAAGCGCACAGTCAAGCAATTCCGTAGCCGTCAGATTACAGCCAGTGTACTTTATGTCTACTTCTTTATAAAGGCATATGCTGTAGGTACTCATTTGAATTGCATCGACAAGTCGATGCAGTTCAAATGGGTACCCACAACATATGCCTTTATAAAGAAAATCACAAAGATAAAAAACACATGAAGTCGTTCACTGATTTTTTTTAAAGTGTAACGTTAGTATAGGTAGGTACACATTTTACCAAAGCTTTTCCTAATTTTTTTTTTTTTTTGAAAAACCTAAGCACACAGTGCAGTAATTAGGTCGAATACGGTATTGTATCAACAGATGGTAAAGGCTAGGACACTGCAACTCCTTACCTTACCTTGAGCCATACCATTTAAAACCCAGCTGGCAAACATTGTAGATCCTGATCAGACTTAGGTGTCTAAAAAAATAGACTGAATAGCAAACATTGTAGACTTTGATGAAAGTAAGGTATCTTAAAATAGACTAGATGGCAAACATTGTAGATCATAATAAAACTGCTTCTAAGGAGTAGTTTGATCTAGTCTACTCTATTTGTTCAGGCATACCTGGCCAAATATTTAGCTTACAATACCATTTGAGCCAGCACACGACAAAACCTTTAATAAGACTTGTGTGACCAGCAAAGATCAGTCTGTGCATCTGCGCAGTCTGATCAGAGTCTTTACTGATTGCATGTGTCTTCTGCAACTTCTGGTATATACAAAGACGGACGAACAAGAACCCTTGCCATACTGGGTGGATGTACAGGCTGATCAGAGTCTTCGCTTGTCGCACAAGCCTTATTATAGGTTTTGTCGTGCACTGGGTCATTTCTCTGCATATGGCTGATACATCCTTGGTCTAATTTATCAGTAGACTCTGATTAGACATTGCTTGGCAGACAATTCACATGAAATGTCATGACTTTTTCTCTGAAAAATAATTTTTAAAAAATCAAAACTGTCATCTGTTGCAGTTGTGATTGGCGCTTTAAGGGTTAATAATTTTTTTCCTTTTTAATCAGACCAGAGAGAGTTTTGAAACTACGAGAGAACAAGCAGAAAATTTACTTTTGAAGATGTTGGAAGTAAGAGGCTCTGTAAGTATTTGTGTGATACACATATTTCCGATACCATTTGCTGAGCTGAAACCAATATACTTTGCTTCTTGTGGTGTATACATATTAAATATTCCTGCACAAGCACCTGAATTGTGTTGTGGCGAATGAAACACTTGTGATAATCATGATTATTATGGTGGTCACTGACAGTAGTTCAGATAAAGCTGATTCAAGAAGGGCAGTTGTCAGCTACTTTGCAAAAAAGTATGTGCATAAAGCACTGGTTAACTACTAAGAGGAAGAGTGAGTAGGTTAACTGATTGGCTTGACATGACCTTTGACATTGCTTTCGACCTATCAAATTCACAAAATAGTGTTGCCTGTTGAATTTTAAATTATTACATTTTACCATATTTACCATATGTATTCAGACAGACAGGCCTGAGTGATCAGTGTAGACCCAGATGAGACAGCATCTCATCAGGGTCTACATTGTTTGCCACTTATCCCGCAAGTTTTAGATGCAACATCGGGTGATAAAGTATACTTGTTCAAATTCTAGAACAAGTTTGGTAAGGAGTTGAGGTGTCCGAATACTTTGGGTAAATATGGTATTCTTACTTACCCAGGAAAATGTAAATATTATGAGTCCATAAAAAAGGGTGGTAAGGGCTAATGTACTTTCTGCAGGTAGGGAAAGGGGGTCATTCTTTTCATTCTTCTCTGTTTCTCTCTTTCCTCTCAACTGTTGCTTTTCTGTTCCTTTTCTTACCTTAGGCAATGATACAGAATCACCCACAAGGATTGATGTGTCATTAAACAAGAAATAGAATAAGGATGAAGCTATTCCTCCCCTCTGTGTGTTTGTAATTGGCGCTATCTCCTCCTAGTCTTTTTTGATTACAAACTTAAACTTTGATTATGTGGTTAGGATATGTATGTATGTAGATGTGCACAGGTATTCTAAAATGCTAGTTTGACCCCATAGGGCTGGAAAGGGAGGGTGGGTGTTTTGACAGAATTAAAGTTTTTCAGAATATGGTCATGTTACATATTAAAATAACCAGTTGAAGAGGAGAGTAAGTTTTTACTGAAAATTCTGCCCTTGGCTGTTTACATATACTATTCAGATAAAAGTCGGTAATAAATGGTTCTGCAAGAGACCAGCAACTTAACAGTTTTAGGAACATTTAAAGAGGTTAAGTCCAAATTCTAGATAAAAGGAAGGTATTTAGTAGATTGTTTGTTTTGCTTTTGCACTTGAATATATTTGTGGATTGTTTACTGTCAGAGTACTTAAAACATAGATTTTGCTGCAAAAACAAACAACAAATTTTACATCTCATCTGTTGCCGTGGATAACATTTACATTAACATCAGTGATTGTATTTGTTCTCATTTTATTATCGTAGTTGCCCGTGTGGCTGAGTGGTTACCACTTCTGACTTTGGTTCACGAGGTCGCAAGTTTGAATCCCGCTGAAGGCAGAATTCAGTTTATGACTGTATGTCACTTCATTGCTCAGAACCTTTCATTATCATTCTTCAGTCATCTTGATATGACTAAAATGATGTTGAAAGGGATGTAAAACACCAATGCCTAGTTGTTCAAAGCTAACGACGTCGTTAGTTAATGATTCTTTAAAGTTTACATCGAGTGATACGCAAATATGCTGAAATTTTTTGCTGAAAAAATCTACCCACATTTTTTCAGCAAAGAATATCAGAATATTGTATATTGAATCCGCTAAAACAGTTAACGAAATGACCCTTAACGACCTCCTTATGCTAATGATGCTTTGACAACTGGGCCCAAATCATCAATTCTTATTTAAGTTAATGAAAACACCTGGACCCAGTTGCTCAAAGCATAGTTAGCTTAACGGTGTCGTTAGTGGTCAAAATGTTAACTGTTCTAGTAAGTACAATCTCTAATTCACAGGTATTTTTGCTGAAATGCAAAAGCTACTCACATTTTTTCAGCAAAAATATTAGCGTATATGCCATATATCATGATCAAAGTTTCAAGGATACGTCAAGTAACGACATCGTTAGTTTTGAACAACTGGGCCCTGAAATATTTTCCCTCCATTTAGCGAAGGGAGACAACTTCTGCTTACCTTATATTTGAAACTTCAAAAAAGTAGGCTACTTTTAAAGGAAAGAATTTAATCCCAGAGGGAAGAATTGGAGCAAATTCTTTCCTTTAAGAGTTTCCCCTGATGAAAAGGGGAGACAGATATTTCAGTATCAGACTGATCACCCTTGGGTGTAACTAGTCCGCTTAATACATGATGTATGTTTTATTAAAGGATCCATATCTAGGAATAGAGTCATACATGGTATAGTGTGTGTTTTATAAATGCCAGTTTTAGCTTCTAAAATCAATCTAAGGCTTATCAGTTACCACTAGACCAGTGCCAAAAATGCCATTTATTCATAGTTTGAGATAAGACTCTTTTTCTAATAGAAAGTAGTGATATTTTTTTTTCCAAGAGGAATTGTTATAACGAAGGGTTATTTGATATTAATTCTGGGGTTATTGTATCGAGTTCTCCATCATATTCACCTTTATTAGCATCTGTAACACATTTTTTTTGATAAATAAGAAAAAAAAAAAAATATTAAGAGTGTTATTCCATTGTAAATCCAAGAGACAAGCAAAATTATTGTAAAATATAGATAAACAGACATGGGTGAATATCTGGGACTGTGTAAATAATAGTGTTAATTGTCATCACTGGGCAAATTAGCAGACCACATATGAAATGGCGATATTTTTTTTTTTTTTGAGAAGGTTAGGGGTAATTCATGTTAAATGTGTGACCTTATTTTCTGGGAAAACTGAGAAAAGTATTTCAAAATACCATCTGCTCAAATGTATACCGAGCATGCTAGGTGTTAAAACCTGATATTTCATACTTTATATAAATGATACTGCGTAAAGACATAATTTAATGAATGTGCATACATGCATTTTTTTTAAAGTAGATAATGTCATGATTCATTTGAGTTTTAACCCTTCTCTTGCTAAACACGACATGCCCTATCTTAGCAAACAGTGTAGATCCAGATCTGGATCTGCACTGTTTGTCATTAAATATGTTATTTCTATCAAAAACTTGGATCAAGTAATCTGATTGGCTGGAAATTAGAAGTGGGTGTGGCATCTTAATTTATTCAGCATGACAAGGGTTAATTAACAAAGAAAATGTTGCCTTTCTATACCGGTATACACAAAAGGCTAACTGAAATCTCCCCACTCACCTCTGCTGTCTTCTAGGGATTTGTTTCTTTAGCTTAAGTGTCCCATCCCAGCAAAAGCTTTATAGTGAAATAATGACTGCCACATTACCCTAAATATTCTCAGCTCCAGAATAGAGGGTATCCACATAATATAATTTCTTATTTCTCCACAAAAACATACATTGTGGGTACTCATTAGAAGCACCTCAGTACCACAATTAATGTTTTTTTTGTGGAGAAATAAGAAAAGTAGTTGTATGACATGCTTTATCTGGCGCAGTGATATTTGAACACCAATACAGTCGACTCTCGTTATCTCGAACTCCAAGGGACTCTATAACATACTTCGAGATATCCGTACTTCGACATATCAGATTTGCATAACTGAGGAAAACAATTAATTGAACAAACACCTTAAACAGAATGAATATGTAATTTGACTCCTAAGTTAAGAGACATATTGAAAATATTGTGGAAAAGAGGAGAAATTGCTCCTAAGGAGCAATTTCTCCTCTTTTCCACAATATTTTGTTGCCTTTTGGTAGCTCTCTGTGTTAAAACAGGGACCAGATTTTCACTTCGAGATAAGCGGTTATTCTAGATAAGCGAGTTCGAGATAACGAGAGTCGACTGTACCTTATCTCACTTACTGCAACATTTGAATAAGCTCACTGGACTATCTGATATATGTCTAAAAAGTAGTGATGGAATGGAAAATTGTGTAAAATCAGATCAAGGTTTTCCTTCGGAGCAGTTTGATCTGGGTCTACACTGTGCATTGAGAAACCTTTGCGCAAATATTAATGGTAAACATGGTAGCCTGCACAAATTTGCTGGTCTGGGTTTGCATTTTGCTTTAAGGGGAATGTCTACACTTTCACGGGAGGCAACTGTCAAAATTGTTTTACCTTCCTTGTGAAAAGGGGTCTTTGAAAAGGGGTCTTCTCTATAAGGAAAGATTTTGCTCTTTCTCGGAGCATATGCTTTCTTTTAGAGTAGAACCCTGTTCAGAAGCAGACTGCCATTCAGGGCCCAGTTGTTCAAAGCATCGTTAGCTTAACGAGCTTGTTAGTGGTCAAAATGTTAACTGTTCTAGTAAGTACAATATCTAACTCACAGGTATTTTGCTGAAAAAATGTGAGTAGTTTTTGCAACTCACATTTTTTTCAGCAAAAATGTTAGCATATATGCCATATTTGATGATCAAAGATTTAACAATACGTTAACTAACAACAGCGTTAGTTTTGAACAACTGGGTCCAGGAAAGCAAACAGGTCCCAGTTGTTCAAAGCGTCGTTAGCTTAACGAGCTCATTAAGGGTCATTTCGTCAACTGTTTTAACAGATTTAATATACAGTATTCTGATATTTTTGGCTGAAAAAATGTGAGTAGCTTTTGCACTGCAAAAGCTACTCACATTTTTTCAGCAAAAAATTTCAGCATATTTGCGTATCACTCAATTTAAATTTTAACGAATTGTTAACTAACGACGTCGTTAGCTTTGAACAACTGGGCCCTGGAAGTCAGCAGACCTCTTATCAGAAGGAACTCGGCAAACATGAAATTAGAATGTTGTCCCCCTTGTCAGAAATGGTAAAAAGTCTACCAAGTGTGTCAAGCCCCCATAATGTACAGTAAAACATCTTATTGCTTTATATGTTTCACAGTCTTGCTTCTGTATGGTCACTTGTGACATGTTGATGGTTGATATCTACCAGCTGCTTGTGCCTGTATTGTGCTGTGGATTTAGGATGTAAATTTAATGTTTGCCTTTTGCAAGGGCAAATTAAGGATTTCAGAACTAGTCTGTTGTTGACATCTTTCAGAAAGTCGATGTTTGCTTGGCATTTTTGTCAGAAGTTAATTTGCAAATTGTCATGATTCATTGAAAAACTTTGTTGTGACTGCCTATTCACTGGTTTTAAAAATTTTCATTTTTCCATTACTACAAAAATGATTGCAAGGTATGCTGAAATAGATAGGGTAGGTAAATTGGAGGCAGGCATTCAAGTTCCATAATATTATTGTGATGCATCAGTAATAAAGAAACTAGTGGAGAAAATTAAAAATATATGTTCTTGATGTTTAAAAATTTAAAAAAGAAGTCATTTTACTATGGAAAGTGCAGAGATTGGACCAATTTTTTTACCAAAAATTTTATCTTAGGGTAAATACTTGAGAAGAAAGGAAAAAACAGAAAATACAAACGGTTTCAAATAAGATTCATTCATTTTCTAATAAAACACCAAGCAAAAAATATCTTTGCTGGTGATGTTGAAAGGACTATAGCGGCTCAGCTTTTCAAAGAGTAGTTCAGTTAAGAAAATAGAACATAAAATATGCAGATTTTCTCTGACTTTACACAAAATTACCATGAAAATGAATTATCCAATTGCAAGAGGGGAGTGTTTGTTTTGACTAAGTACACACCGATGTGATATCAGCAAAGTTTTTATAGACTGTAATAGTGTTAAATATCATGCGGTAAATGTCCTAAAATTTTGTACACCAAAGTGTCTGAAAAAAAGTACGGAATAAAATGTTCAAAATTTTTTGACTTTTACCGTATATCCTTTAGTACAACACTTAGTAGTGACGTTTTAACATATTAGTACACATAGTTTTCCGCCTATTCCTAGCTGCTGGGTAGTTCGTTCCAGACTCGTCCCTGGCCTGATCTGATAAACCAAACAAACTATAAGGTATATCGGCGATAACTCATGGGAAAACTTAGCTTTATTTGTATCTGAATGCTGAAGATGCATGATAGCTTTATACCTCAGCTTTAAGTCACTTTGTTTCAGCCCAAAGTGTTGATAGTTTTCTTATTAGCTCGCCTGTACGAAGTACAAGGAGAGCTATTGTAGTCACCCCGGTCGTCCACGTTTGCGTTTGCGTTTGCGTTCCCGTTCCCGTCACACTGCGTTAAAGTTTTTCAAATGCTTATATCTCAACAGTCACTCCTCACAGAGGCATCAGATTTGGAACTTAGGTACCTTGGAGGGTCTTCTGAGATTCCAAGAGAATAAACCCCTGGGTTCATGCCCCTGGGTGGGGCTAGGGGTCAGAATCTAGGACACCTTTGTAATACTGTGTTTAAGTTTTTCAAATTCTTATATCTTGACTTTCACTCCTCATAGAGCATTCATATTTAGAATTTGGGTACCTGGAGGAGTCTTCTGAGATTCCAAATGAACATACCCCTGGGTTCATACCTCAGGGTGGGCCTTGGAGTGGGGCTAGGGGTCAAAATCTAGGACACATTTGTAAAATCTTATATGCCTACAGGTTATAGACACAACTGGTTATACATCAGCTAACTATGTGACATCGGTTTAAGTGAAAGAGAGTGAAGGTCATGGTGACCTACATTTTACGGTCCAGGTCACCTAGATTTCACGGTCCAGTGATTTTGCCTTATATCTTGAATACTATTTGTTGGATAAATGTCACACCTGGGATATTACTTCCATGTGACCCAATGAATGACCACTTACTATATCTAGGTCATTGTGACCTATATTTCATGGTTCAGTGATTTTGCCTTATATCTTGAATACTATTTGTTGGATAAATGTCACACCTGGGACATTAGTTCCTTGTGACACGATTATTGACGTCAAAATATATCTCTGTTGGTGTGACCTATATTTCATGGTTCAGTGATTTTGCCTTATATCTTGAATACTATTTGTTGGATAAATGTCACACCTGGGATATTAGTTCCTTGTGACCCGATTATTGACGTCAAAATATATCTCTGTTGGTGTGACCTATATTTCATGGTTCAGTGATTTTGCCTTATATCTTGATTACTATTTGTTGGATAAATGTCACACCTAGGATATTACTTCCATGTGACCCAATGAATGACCACTTACTATATCTAGGTCATTGTGACCTATATTTCATGGTTCAGTGATTTTGCCTTATATCTTGAATACTATTTGTTGGATAAATGTCACACCTGGGATATTAGTTCCTTGTGACCCGATTATTGACGTCAAAATATATCTCTGTTGGTGTGACCTATATTTCATGGTTCAGTGATTTTGCCTTATATCTTGAATACTATTTGTTGGCTAAATGTCACACCTGGGATATTAGTTCCATGTGACCCAATGAATGACCACTTACTATATCTAAGTCATAGTGACCTATATTTCATGGTTCAGTGATTTTGCCTTATATCTTGAATACTATTTGTTGGCTAAATGTCACACCTGGGATATTAGTTCCTTGTGACCTGATTATTGATGTCAAAATATATCTCTGTTGGTGTGACCTATATTTCATGGTTCAGTGATTTTGCCTTATATCTTGAATACTATATGTTGGATAAATGTCACACCTGGGATATTAGTTCCTTGTGACCCGATTATTGACGTCAAACTATATCTCTGTTGGTGTGACCTATATTTCATGGTTCAGTGATTTTGCCTTATATCTTGAATACTATTTGTTGGATAAATGTCACACCTGGGATATTACTTCCATGTGACCCAATGAATGACCACTTACTATATCTAGGTCATTGTGGCCTATATTTCATGGTTCAGTGATTTTGCCTTATATCTTGAATACTATTTGTTGGATAAATGTCACACCTGGGATATTAGTACTTTGTGACCCGATTATTGACGTCAAAATATATCTCTGTTGGTGTGACTTATATTTCATGGTTCAGTGATTTTGCCTTATATCTTGAATACTAATTGTTGGATAAATGTCACACCTGGGATATTAGTTCCATGTGACCCAATGAATGACCACTTACTATATCTAGGTCATTGTGACCTATATTTCATGCTTCAGTGATTTTGCCTTTTATTTTTATTACTATTTCATGGAGAATTGTCATACCTGGATTATTATATCTATGTGACAAAATGATTTACATACAAATACATCTAGGTCAGTGTGACCTATATTATATGGCTTAATGATAAAAATGTTACAGTATAAAATGTACCCAGCAGGCGAGCTCATTGTCCTACGACAGCTCTTGTTTTTCCATGAAAATATGTGCACAATACTGGTTAACCGCTTAGAGGACTAAGCCTGCCCAGTAAATGTGTGGTAAGGTAAACTGACCATGCTCGACATGACCCCATTGGGTTGACTGGGCCAAAAAACCTCAACACAAATTGCAAAAAAATATTATGTTGTTGTACTCATTAGAGCTGCTGAGGTGCTTCTAATGGGTGTATCACAAATGACCGTAGGATCTTGAGTGTCACCTAAAGCAAAATGGTAAAGTTTTCCCATGATGGACATACTTTTACTTCCCTTGCACCCTGTAACAGTTGTAGGTAGTCAGCTTTTGTTTGGTTTGGTTCTCGCATGAGTTAACTTACAGTTAGTGTTTGTTTGAAATACTAGACTGGCCCAAAAAAGAAATGCCTCACTTCTGAATTGCAATCTTATTAAATTTATCTATTGGTTTTAGTCCATTATTTTTTGCATGTATACTTTATATTGAAAATGGAGATGTGCTCCCTTGTTAATTTATGTGCTTGTTTTACACACCAGACCAGTTTTACAGTAGTTTTACAATAATATGGTCTTAGTCTTTTTTTTTTTTTTTTTTTTTTGCCATTTAGTAGTGTTGCATTTCTTTTTAGGTCATTACAGTAAATGTCCTCAAATTTTGTACACCGAAGTTGCTGACAAAATGGCATATGCAGACAGTGCAGACCTGGATCAGACTGCTCCTTTAGGAGCAGTCTGATCAGGGTTTACACTGTTTGTCATTCTACTAAGTATTTTAAGAAACGACTGTGGAAAAAGCAAAATTAGACAAAGAAAGTATGGAATAAAGTGTTGGAATTTTAGGACATTTACTGTATATTAGTTTGGCCTGAGTTTGATTTTGTATCTTACACTTAACACACTATGCTTCATTCTTTTACTGCAGTTTTTTGATCACCATATTTATCCTAAGTATTAGGACACCTTGCCTCCTTACCATACTTGTCCTATAATTTGTAAAAGTCTTTCTACTACCTGTTGATGTTTTTAAAATATTGCTGCATGAATGGCAAACAGTGTAGACCTTGATCAGATGCCACTTTTTGCGGTGTCAGATCTGGGTCTACACTATTTGCTCAGGCCTGTCGCTATACTTAGGGTTATTGCGGTACCGTACTTATCTTAAGTATTGGGAAAGACAGGCTGAGTAAATAGTGTAGACCCAGCTCAGAAAGTGAATAACACAGCCTCTGATCATGGTCTATACTGTTTGCCACTCATCCAAAAGTTTTTGGACACATTACAGAGGACTTGGTAAGAAGGAGATTTTGGTGATAATTCTGGGATACTTTTCTTCAGTTCTGCACAAAACATGTTGTGGGTACTCATTAGAAGTGCATCAGTGAGGCACTTATAATAAGTACCCACAACATATAAGTATATGTTTTTATGGAGAAATAAGAAAAATTATCCCAGAATTATTGTCAGATTATCCCTCCTTTGTAAGTCCTATACATTAACAGGTAGTCAAATGGACTTGTTCAATGTATGGTAAGGTGTTCCAATATTTAGTATCAATAAGGGGTTAGTAATTTGAGTCACCTCGAGCCAAAATGTCCTTGAAGCATGTGTCAACAGCAAAATGTCCTTGAAGCATGTGTCAACAGCATTTGCACAGTCTGATCAGGACCTTTGTTGTCTGCTTACAGAGTCCATGGATTCTGTTGGATGTAACAAGTTAGTATAAAGGTACTAATGTATGGAGCTATAGATTAGATACAGTATTTTAACCAAAAAGTATTGATATTTTTTGTCACACCTCCTTTAGCAAACAGGTACGATGTAAGCATCGAGTTTTCCATAAGTATTCAGACCATACTTGTCCTAAAATTTGAACATGTTTGTATATCAGAAATGAACTGGATGAGTGGCATGCAGTGTTGATCCCAATCAGATGCTGCAGAATGCGGCATCTGATCTGGCTGTTCACTGTTTGCCCAAGCCTGTCTGTCTGAACACTTTTGGATGAATACAATAAGTGTGGCATAATTCAGGATTTTTTTTTTTTTTTTTTTGTGCTACATACAGGTATATTGTGGGTTCTATTGAACTAGCCTCACCCACAAGAAATATTTGACTGATAGTACAGTGTTCTCTTGCATAAAGCAGAAGACTTGTTAAGGAGGAGTATTTGGCGATAATTCTGGGATAATTTTCTTCAATTCTCCATAAAAACTTGTTGTGGGTACTCATTAGAAGTATCTCCCCCGATGTACTTCTTATGGGTACCCACAACAAATAATTTTATGGACAAATAATAAAAATTATCCCAGAATTATCATCAAATACTCCTCCTTAACAAGTCCTTTGGTAAAGACTGTCATGCCGGCCTCGGTGGCTCAGTACGATTCGCGTCCAACTGGTGATCAGGAGGTCGCCGGTTTAATCCCTGCCAAGCCCGGCAACATTCTTTTGTGGAGACTGATCATGAAATATTTTCTACGGTCCTTCTCCCCTTCCACTGATAATGAAGGGCAGTTGTCAGATTCTGGGGAAAGAATGTGCACAAGTACTGATTAACCACTTAGAGGACTAAGCCTGCCCACGAAATGTGTGATTAGGTAAACTGACCTGCTTGACATGACCTTGAAAGTGTTGACTTGGTTGTAAAACTCTAAATCAAACAAAACTGTCTGAGTGTTTTCATGGGGATCAAATTCTTCCCTTTTAGAGTAGAACTCTTTTTAGAAGGGAGACAAAAAGAATTTTGACAGAGTTATATCCCTTGAAAATGTATCAGTTCCCCATAAACTTATGTCAGTGAAACAATATGAGTATGATGCTATAAGATCAGCTTCCAGAGGACTTGTTAAGGAGGAGTATTTGATGATAATTCTGGGATAATTTTCTCCAATTGTCCATATAAACATATGTTGTGGGTACTCATTAGAAGCGCCTCGCCGAGGCGCTTCTAATGAGTACCCACAACATATGTTTGTATGGAGAAATAAGAAAAATTATCCCAGAATTATCATCAAATACTCCTAGACAAGTCTTTCTGGCTTCAGAAAAATGAGTCACATAGTAAGAAAATGTTTCTGATGATGTTTGGTCATCTGCATTCACACAGATTGATCAGTCTGCTAGGAACTCATTAGATAGCCTGGCCCCGAGGTTATAAAACCTTTTTCATGCTCAACTCAGCTGAGCATGAAATTTTCTCTGCTAATAAATAGGAAAATGCCAACAATAGTTGGCATTTTCCTATTCATCAGCTGAGAAATTTTCATTTTCAGCTATATTTAGCAAGAAAGGCTTTGCAATTGTTAGTAATTTGAGATTTATTTGCAGAAAAAATTTCATGCTCAGCCGAGTTGAGCATGAAAAAAAGTTTTTTTAACCTTGGGGCCTGCAGTGTCATAGCTAGAGTTAAATGTGTGTATTTGCACAGATTTGCTTGGTACACAAAAGGTTTATTTTCTCACTTTGTGAATCAAATGAAAAAGGAGAAGAAATTAGGAAATATTTGTACCATCTCACCTGGTCATTTTGTATGATAAGACTCCATTGAGTAAATGCATTTACAAATGATACAGTTTTATGACTGTTGCACCATAACTTTTTATATATTGATACCTTTTTTTTTTCTTGTCAAACTAGCCTCAGTCACTGAGTCTGACATCTACGCTGGTAAGATAGATGTACAATGTTTCTAATATTGTGCTGCATCATGAGCAGATGTTGAAAATTTAACATATTATATTTTGTATATAAGTACCAGAGGATTTGTTACGGAGGAGTATTTGATAATAATTCTGATATAATTTTTTCCTACTTCTCCATAAAAACATACGTTGTGGGTACTTATTAGAAGCACACCACCAAGGTGCAAACCGCCAAGGTGCTTCTAAAGAGTAACAAAACATGTTTTTTTTATGGAGAATTGGGAAAAATTAACCTAGAATTATTATTGGTAATTCCTTAACCCGTAAAGTGCCAATCACAATTGCAGCAGAGAACATTTTAAATTATCTTTTTACTTTATTTTTCAGAGAAAATAAGTATTGACATTTCATGTGAATCATCTGCTTGGCAGATGATTCACATTAAATATCAATACTTATTTTCTCTGAAAAATAAAATAAATAAAAAAAAAAAAAATAAATACATAAAGTGTCATCTGCCACAAATTTTGTATAGCACTTATTGTTAACAAGTCCGCTGATAATGTCTGATCAGAATCTGACTACAAGTCTATAATATTTGCTGGCAACAGAGAAGACCTAGAACATACTGAATGAATGTGCAGGATGATGGCAGGTTCACTCTTTGCATAGATCATTAGTATTTTCCTGTGCTGTCAAATTTATCCTTCAGGTATTTTGCTGGGAAATGAAATTTCAGCATAATTCAATATACTGCTCATGATATACACGACAACCTCTTTATAACACTATTGTTGGGATCCATTGCATAAACCATGTTAGTTAAACAACCGTGTTATATCCAAACAAAAATGTATAGATTATATTGAAAAATGACCATTTATGGTCATTTTTCAATATAATCTATACATTTTTTGGAAGCCATCTTTGACCCGTGTTATATCCAAAACCGTGTTATGACGAACCGTGTTATAAAGAGGCTGTAGTGTACCATTTTTTACCTTAAATATTTGGACACTCTTGCCTGAGCAAACAATATAACCCACATTAGAGTGTTCGTCAAGGAGAAATAGATTGAAATTGTGCCTATGATATTTGTCATACTGTCTGTTTACCACATCAACAGGTGGTCAGATTTCAAATTTTAGGGAAGTATCTGTATGTTCAGAATGGTTTGTACTCTTTAACCCTTGTCCTGCTGAACCCGGATATACCCTGCCTTTGCAAACAGTGTAGATCCAGATCAGTTGGCTTCTGAAGAAGCCAACTGATCTGGATCTGCATTGTTTGCCATAACATATGTGAATTTATAGCAACAATCTGGATCAAGTAATCTGATTGGCTGAAAATTTGAAATGGGCATGGCATCTTAATTTATTCAGCAGGTCAAGGGTTAACTTAGGTGACATATCCTAGGTTCATATGCCACTCAATGTGGAATTCTGCTCAGGACTGTATGGTGCTTCATTGCATAGAGCCTAGACTGGCTCCAGTCTCCAGTGATTAAATATTTATTCTTATAATCCTGTTTGATAATCCAGTAAAATAAAACCAAAAAAAGTATCATGGCTATAAAGGCTGGTCACTAGATTTAGTGACCAGCCTTTATAGCCATGATATTATTTAGGTTTTATTATAGTGGATTATCAAACAGGATTATAAGAATTAATATTTAGTCACTGGCGATTGGAACCCTTTCATCATCATCCTTCCATTGTCACATGTAAGAGATAAACTGTTGAATGAAATAAAAAAAAAAAAAATACATCATCATTAGATTTTAGGATTAACATGGCTATCATAAGGCATTTAGATGTCCAAATATTTATGGTAATTATGATAAATATCCTAAAATTTAGAACACTATATTCCATACTTTTTTTGGCCTAAATTTTGCTCTTATGCAGTTGTTTCTTATAATACTTAGCAGAATGGCAAATAGTGTAGACCCTGATCAGACGGCTCCTATGGGAACAGTCTGATCTGTGTCTGCACTATTTACATATGCCATTTTGTCAGAAACTTTGGTGTAAGAAATTTCAGGACATTTACCATAAATTATTCTTCTTTAGTTCAGCTATATTTTGCTTGTATGCACAAGATACAATATGTCATGCAAATTACTTTGTATATTGTACAGTATCTGTGGTTATGATGTTATCATTTTGATTCATTCTTTAACATAAGACTTGCGATTATAAAGTCCAGGCATTGAATCCCACTGGATGCATAATTCAACTCATGACACTACGGTGGTTCATTGCTCAGACCCTTTTGTTACCCCTTTACCATCATCTCTATATGGCTTACATAATGTTGAAAGAGACATAAAACACAAAATCACTGTCATCAGTTAACAGACACAACCTCTTCATGATGCTATGCTTGAATCCAAAGAATGTTTTATCCAAATAAAAACATATAGATTATATAGAAAAATGGCCACGAATGGTCATTTTTTTCTATATAATCTATACATTTTCATGTATCCAGATTTGTATAAATTATATAGAAAATGACCATTTATCTATAATCTATACACTTTTCTATATAATCTGTACATTTTGTTTGGATATGACTTGTATTGAACAAAAATGTATAGATTGTATGGAAAAATGACCATAAATGGTAATTTTGTCTATATATCTATGCATTTTTGTCTTGGTAACAGCACTTTTAGGGTCCATTTTTAAGCCATCTTATATTCCAAACTATCTTATTCCAAAACCCATTATACAAAGAGGTTCTTGAACACTTGTATCAGGACTTAAGGTTGCTATCTGGGCTACTTTTGATGTAACTGTTGTTTTTTCTTGTTAGAAAATGATATCGCCAAATAAAATGTAACTGCTTCTATACTGACATAAGATACTTCTGAGAAACTGTTAGAAAGTATTGCTTATCATAACCTATTATTTAACCCATTTTAGTCTTGAAACCCCAAAAACGGTAATTGGCAAACAGTGCAAACCCATATAAGTTACTGCATCGGGGTAAAATGCAGTTGTATCTTTTAGGTGTAGAGTTTATAAGATTATTTACTAGTAGGATGTAGTATTGTGGTTTCAGAGCTTAATCTTTCATGACATTTTCTAGGCACATGAATACTTATAGCTTGACAGTTAGCTCTGCTATGGGCTGAGATTTTAGTATATGGTGGGTCTTTCCATTTTCATATTATGGATGTGAGATTATGAAACGAATAGTACATTTGGACTAAACTTACAATATGCAAGAACCTCTTTATAACATGGTTCATTATACCACTGTTTTCCATATAACAAGGTTAAAAGATGAACCAAAAAGAAATGTATCCAAACAATGGTGTATAGAGTACAGTCATTTTTTCTATATAATCTATACATTTTTATTTAGATAAAACTGGCTTGTTTTGCTAACTGTTTTTTTTTTTTGCTTTAGATCCGAGCAATAGTGTTATAAAGAGGTTGTGGTGTATGTTATTTCTACAAGATTTGCTAGGGAGGTGGATGGATGCTGCATTTTTGATGATCTGTCATGAACAGACTCCGTCGGATTGAGACTGCCTTTTGCTTATGTTCTGTATTTCCAAAGGATCCCCTTTTCAGCTCATTTTAGCTTAGCTTGATCATATTTAGAGTTGTTCATATTCTACTAGCATTGGACTTGTTAAGGAAGAGTATTTGATGATAATTCTGGGATAATTTTCTCTAGTTCTCCATGAAAGCATATGTTGTGGGTACTCATTAGAAGCGCCTCGCCGAGGCACTTCAAATGAGTACCCACAACATATGTTTTTATGGAGAAATAAGAAAAATTATCCCAGAATTATCATCAAATATTCTTCCTTAACGTATCCTCTGTCAGCTAGTTATCTGCTATTTGCCTGTTAAAAAAAGTGTAACCAGTTTTCAGGACAATTTTACTGTTCGTACAGTTTTTCTGTACTGTGCTTTGTACTATTATATGAACTGCCACATCAGAAAACGTACCTTCCTACATGTGCGCCCAGCGAAGATTCAGGTCAGACTGCACATTCGTGCAGTCTGATCAGAATCTTCTCATGGGCGCATTTTGAATAGCCAAGGATAAAAAGTTTCTTCATGCAGACAACAATTACTGCGATTAGACTACATTGATGCACAGGCTGATTTGAGTCTTTCTTTGGCGCACATGTCAGAATGTACATCTTCTCTCGTTGTGACTCGTATTATACATTCTGTTCATTTCATGAAAAGTTATTTTCATGCAACTTGTTTGTCTTCCTTTCCCTTGCAAATTTAACCCTTGTCCTGCTGAATAAATTAAGATGCCATGCCTACTTATAATTTTCAGCCAATCAGACAACTTGATCCAGATTGTTCTACAAATTTGCATACTTAATAGCAAACAGTGCAGATCCAGATCAATTGGCTTCTTCAGAAGCCAACTGATCTGGATCTACACTGGTTTCTAAGACAGGGCATGTCATGCTCAGCAAGAGAAGGGTTAAACTACTTACATCTGTTTGAATGAAAATTGGAATTTGATCTCAACCAGGAAACAATGTATGGGTATCTTGTATTTACTCCTCAGTTATTTGCAAATAGTCGATTAATAAGTTTGAGTGATAATTTAGAAATAAACATAGCAGACTATTTATTTTTAAAGATAGCTACAACACCTATAAGTATGCACCATATTTACCCTAAGTATTGGGACACCTTATCTACTTACCATACTTGTCCTAAAATTTGAAATAGTCCATTCTACTACCTGTTGTATCTAAAATATTCTGGGATGTCTGAGCTGTTTGCAAAGGCTTATCTGTCCCAATACTTAGGGTTATTATGGTATAAATAATGGCCCTGAATTATAGTGTGGCTTGCTTGTTTTCCTATTAGCATGAAGATTTTTAACCCTTCTCTTGCTGAGCACGACCTGCCCTTTTTTATCAAACAGTGTAGATCCAGATCAGTTGGCTTCTGAAGAAGCCAACTGATCTGGATCTTCACTGTTTGTCATTAAATATGTGAATTTCTATCAAAAACCCGAATCAAGTTATCTGATTGGCTAGAAATTAGAAGTGGGCGTGGCATCTTAATTTATTCAGCATGACAAGGGTTAAGTGTACACTTGCCTATTTTGTAAAATTGTCTTGAAGATGAATCAGGCTTCACGTAGATTAGTAATGTACACACATGAGCCTCAACATGAGAAATTGTACCTTTTGACATATGTACCCAGCAAAGACTCAACTCAGCCTGCGCATCAGTCTGATCAGTCTTCGATATCTGCACAAAGAAACTTTGCATCCTTGGCTCCCCAAGATGTGCCCAGTGAAGAGTGATTAGATTGCACTTGTGCAGGCTGATCTGAATCTTTGCTGGGAGCACATGTGCATATAGGCAAACAGTGTGGACCCTGATCAGACTGCTCCTAAAGGAGCAGTCTGATCTGGGTCCACGCTGTTTGCAAAAATGACTTTTAAAATCACAAGCAGACGACAAAGCAGACGACAATAGTTGTGACTGGCGCTTTAAGGATTAATTACCACACTTTTCAAAAATCACTAAAAAAACTTTTCGTACACTTTAAAGAAAGATCAGCAGAGAACTTCATGAATGATACTTACACAATATTTTTCTGACTTTCTTTATAAAAGCATATGTTGTTGGTACTCATTTAAGTTTATATGAGTACCAACAACATATGTTTTTATAAAAAAAAAAGTAGATAAAACTACACAGGCTGCAATCTCAAGAGTACTAAATTACTTGATTGTGAGCTAATAGAAGCATGTGCGGTAATAAGGTCTAATACCGTAGTATAAGTTTTTTCTCTGCCCTGGTACACTAGTATAAATTTTTACCATGTCATGGCTCAAATTGTCTTGCCACTTAAATGAAACAAATGAGGTCTCAGATTATACAAATTCTAGCACATGGATTAATAATGTTATGTAAATTAACTTAATTTGAGCTGTATGTACAGTAAAGTTCTGCCATTAAGACCATTCCAAATTACAGTATATACCCTAAATATTTGGACTCCTTAAATCATTACCATATATATCCTAAAAATAGAGCAGGTCCATTTCACTACCTGATCTTGTGTCTAAAATTTTGCTAAATGATTGGCAAACAGTGTAGACTCAGATCAGACATTGCATTCTGCAGTGATAGATCTGGGTCTACACTCTTTGCTAAGGCCTGTCTGTCCGAATACTTTGGGTAAAAACAGTAAGACCACTCTGCTTTTACGAACAGCTTTTGCCGGTCCAAAATGTTTGTTTTCTTTCTTATAAATTTATATTCATTATTAACCCTTATCCTGCTGAACCCGGATATACCCTGCCTTTGCAAACAGTGTAAATCCAGATCAGTTGGCTTCTGAAGAAGCCAACTGATTTGGATCTGCACTGTTTGCCTTTACATTTGTGAATGTATAGCAACAATCTGGATCAAGTAATCTGATTGACTGAAAATTAGAAGTGGGCGTGGCTTCTTAATTTAATCATCAGGACAAGAGTTAAGACCACCCCACTAGTAAAACCACATTTAGGCAGTACCGGATATGGTCTTAACCCTTGTCCTGCTGAACCCGGATATACCCTGTTTTTGCAAACAGTGTAGATCCAGATCAGTTGGCTTCTGAAGAAGCCAACTGATCTGGATCTGCACTGTTTGCCATTAAGTATGCAAATTTATAGCAAAAATCCGGATAAAGTAACCAGATTGGATGAAAATTAGAAGTGGGCGTGGCATCTTAATTTATTCAGCAGGACAAGGGTTAATAGTGGAATTTTACGTTATATTTCTAGAAGCCACTAGACAAATCAGGAAGTTTGCGAGGGACATGTACACGACAAGGCTACCTCTACCTTCTGGAAAAGAGTAAGTAAATACCATTTTGACCCTGTTTATTGGGGAAGTGTCTGGGTTGCCAAGTGGTTAGGGATCCTAACTTGGGATCACAAGGTCCTGTGTTCCAATCCAGCTGGATGCGATATTCAGCTCATTACTGTACGGCAATGGCACTTCATTGTATATCTAGCTTTTCATTATCGCTCCCCATTGCTTTGATATGACTTAAATAATCTTGAAAGTGATGTAAAATGCCAAATCATCATCTAATTTTTGGGACAGACAGGTCTCACTCTTTTTATCCCCCGACCGAAAGGCGTCCGTCTGTCCGTCCGTCTGTAGACAAAACCTTGTGCGGCCCATAACTCCTATACTCTTTGAGCTATTTTCATGAAACTTTGTCAGGTTGTAGAGGGCATTGAGTAGGAGTGTCACGTGCAAGAATGACTAATCGACGGTTCAGGAGTTATCTCCCATAGTCTCCCAAAATTGTAAAATTTTGTGCGGACCATAACTTTGAAACACTTTAAGATATTTTCATGATACTTCACCAATATGTAGAGAACATTGAGTAGGCGTGTCACGTACAAGACAGACAGCTCTTGCTGACTCTGTTTTGGAGTTACCTCCCATAGTTGTTAGATCTTGTGCGGCCCATAACTCTAAAACCCTTTAAGGTATTTTTCATGTTACTTCACCATTAGGTAGAGGACATTGAGTAGGCCATAACTCAATAACCCTTTGAGATATTTTCATGATACTTGATCAAGTTGTAGAAAACATTGAGTAGGTGTGTCACACACAAGAACAACAACTCTAGTTGACTCCATTTTGGGAGTTATCTCCCATAGTTGTTAAATATTGTGCGGCCCATAACTCTAAAACCCTATAAGTTATTTTCATGATATTTCACCAATAGGTAGAGGACATTGTGTAGGGGTGTCGCGTACAAGAATGACACTGACTGCATTCTGGAGTTATCTCCCATAGTGATGAAATCTTGTGCAGGCCATCTGAATAACCCTTTGAGATATTATCATGATACTTGATCAAGTTGTAGAGGACATTGAGTAGGTGTGTCACATACAAGAACAACAATTCTAACTGACTCAGTTCTGGAGTTATCTCCCGTTGTTTTTAAAATCTTGTGCAGGCCATAACTCTTAAACCCTTTGAGATATGTTTATGATACTTCAAGTTGTAGAGGACATTGAGTAGGCATGTCATGTACAAGTCTGACTCCATTTTTGAGTTATCTCCCATTGCTGTTAAATTAGCTGACGGTCATAACTTGTCAATCAGTTGAGATTTTTTGGTGATAATTCATAGGGATGCTTAGAACATTAAGAAGGAGAGTTGCCTTTAAAAATTGTAACTACGGGTTACTCGTTACTCCATTTATTTTCAATTATCTCCCCTGGTGGTAAAATCTTGTGCAGGCCATAACTCTTTAACCAGTGGAGACATTTTAATGATAGTTAGTAGAGATGCTAAGAACATAAACTAGGTGTGTCACAATATGTAAGGACAACTCTGACCTAGGGAGTGTTGGAGTTATCTCCCTTACTTATACTCCAGATGCAGATTTATCAGCAATGCATGCAGCAGGCTTTATTTTTCTCATTATTTTTGGATTCTTTGTTGAAAATCACTTACTAGCAAACACAAAATCCAGTTTCTACGACTTACAGTTTGAGAGTTATCTTTGCAGGCAACAGGCATTATTTTTCTCATTATTTTCGGATTCTTTGTTGAAAATCACTTACTAGCAAACAAAAAATCCAGTTTCCATGACTTACGGTTCGAGAGTTATAATTATTGCAGACAATGGGCCTTATTTTTCTCATTATTTTCAGTTTCTTTGTTGAAAAACGCAAAATCCAGTTTCCACAGCTTATGGTTTTAGAGTTCTATGTCTGATTCACAATTGTGGAATTATCACCCACTGCAGGGTTAAACAAGTGTATCCCTTGATAAAATTACATCTCTGATGCCCTAGATTGAAAAAAGATGGCCATTTGCAGTGCGGTCGGGGGATCTGCCATCTCTTCTGATGGCTATTTTTGGAGTAGTGTGTGAATTGTTAAAATAATTGTGCAGTTCACCTACTCAGATTTTTCAGATTTCCATTTATATTTCACCATTGCAGAAAGTGTTAAGTATTTCAGGAGTTACTACCTTTCACGGTTTGCTACTCATCCAGCAACATGTTTGACACATCAACTGGTAGTAAAATTCTCTTGTGCACAAAATCATAGGCTGATTCGGGCTTTCATTGTCCAAATAAACAATGAGGGCCTTTTCTCATATGCCATCTAAATACGTATTAATACCGTTTTTGCCCTAAATACTGGGACACCTTAACTCTTTGTCATATCTGTCCTAGAATTTAAACAACCATTTTACTACCTGTTGATGTGTCTTAACATGCTGCTGGATGAGTGACAAAAAGTGTAGACCCTAATCAGATGCTGCATTCTGTGGCATCTGATCTGGGTCTACAATGTTTGCTCAGGCCTGCCTTTCCCAATACTTAGGGTTTCTTCATTCCAGAACCATTACAAACAGTATGGACAAAACATTGGTGCTGGTACAATAAAGAGGATAAACAGTTTTATATGGTGCCATTTAATCAGGCTGTAGGAAAAGTGGTAAGTTTTATGTGAAATTGAAATAAATGAATAAATGTGAGAAAATAAATAAATAGATAAATAAATAAATTGGAGGACTAGGTGAATCAGGGTTCACGTTACCGATTGCCATTGTCACCATTTGCGCAGAAAAAAAAAATTTGGCACAAAAAATCATAAATTGTCGAAAACAAGTGGCGAAAAAAATATCGCCTGAATTACCCGCTACTGAGCCATATAATTGTCACGCGTGTCTATCGCACCTTCCTTGATTGTATAATTGGCCAATTAACAACTCAATTATCGATCAGAAAACGGTAGCTGATCAAATTAACCTGAATTTGATGAAAGCGATATAAGGTCATGTGCCGTGATGCGCAGTTTGACAGTAGCACCACCCACTTTCCATTCCTTTCATCCTCAATATTCATGCCGCTCTGCCGACACTACCAATCAGGAATTAATGTCAGAGTCGCATCGCCTACATCACGGAAATTTACCCAGAATGTAATCACGTGGAACCCTATGTCAAACACAAAGATTGATTACACGAGAAATAATTATTGTCATTAATCGGTTCGGCTTATTAAAGCGGTAAGTACACTTTGACAGTGCCGACTCTAATTAAGCATGTTTCGGTACCTTCTTATGAGCCTTAATTTTATTTGGCGATCAACAAACGTCGTCCCGAAAAAAAAAAAAAAAAAAAAAAAAAAACACAAATAATGCCTCGGAGGCGGACACGTTAGTCTCCGATGGCCCGGATCACACATTCAATCCCCACAGATTGTAGCGATTTATCATGAAACACATGTATTTGCTACGGTCATTCGCTCCTTCCACTGCTTCAAGATTGGCAGTTACAAGTTTCTTGCGGAAGGGTGTTCAATGTACTGGTTAACCGCTTATTGTATAAGCATGCCCCCTCTTTTTTGGCGCAATTCATAAAAAAATGCTGTTTCCCATTCCATTTCGCATAGACCTGACTTGTAAAGCAGTTGCAGTAAACTCCCTTTTAAGTCAGTTGCAGTTAGCTCCCTTAAAATAGTAAAACCTGATGTGTTAGAAATTAATAACATTATATTTATTGGCTTATACAGCACTTTTCAGAACTTTCATTTCCATGTAAAGTGTTTTATTTTTTATGTCTTCAACATTCGATATGCAAAACAAAAAAAAATTATTCTTCACATTGTAATTAATTAATTACAGCAGAAGTTTTAAAAACCAGTGTGAGAATTAATTTCAAGTCCCCCACACATTTCACACTATACTGATTCTTGAATCTATTGCTGCAGTTAAAGGAATCAGTAAATGAACACCTTTTTTCTGACAAGATAATTCTTTGGCGAAAAATGGCCAAAATTTGGCTCAAAATCTGGCTCAAAGAAAATGGCACAAAAAAAATCAAATTTTGCAAAAAAATGGTGGCGAAAGAAAAAAAAATCCTAGTGCGAACCCTGTGAATATTTGTTTAAATTCTGGCATTGGTAGTTATACAGCTCTGTCTGTCTGTCTGTCTGTCTGTCTGTCTCTCATCATCAGTATATAGCACCTGCAGAAATGGCCATTTTAAAGAATCTATCTTCCAGAATCCATTGATCTTCACTACAGCTATTTGTTAAGTGCTGTGTGTGGGCTATAAAGTGTCTCCCCGTCCTTCACTTTTGCATATGGTAAATGTCCTAAAATTTTGAACACTTTATCTCAAAAGTTTTGGCCGAAATTTTCCTTTTTATAAGGACGTCTGTTAAAATACTTACAGGGTTCATACATGTAAGGGAAATGTCAGGGAAAATTATTTTTTTTCAAGGTCAGGGAATTGTCAGGGAATTCTGTGATGTGTCAGAGAAAAATGAAATTTTGCAAAAATGTCAGGGAAATGTCAAGGAATTTTACATTTCAGCCTGATGAAGCTAGAATGTTTGGTCCTGATGTATTTTTCTTGTAAAATTTATCAAATTTCCGGCTCTGATATTGTCATGGAAATTTGAATTTACGTCAGGGAAAAGTCAGGGAAATGTCAGGAAATTTTGATAAATTCTAAATGTATGAACCCTGACTTAGTGGAATAACAAACAGTGTAGATCCTGATCAAACAGCTCCACAGGAGCAGTCTAATCTTTGTCTGCACTGTTTGCATATACCAATTTGTCGGACACTTGATGTCTTCTACTATAGTTCGTATTTTTCCGGTTGTTACAAACACTGAGCTCATCCGAATTTATTTGAAAATAGAATACTGATTAACCATGATTGATCATGCATTACAGATCATGAACAGTCAGAGTCTGCTATTTTCAATTATTTGATGAGTTTCTTGCTTCCAAAGGATCCTCCTTTGAGAATCTGAGTGTTCTTGTTTTCCCTGACATGGATCCATGCTGTCTTTGTTTTCAGACTCAAGTGGGTGAAACAATGAAGTTAAAGTCCTGTGTGAGGCGAGCCTCAGAATCAATCGACAGACGCTTCTGTATAGACATAACAGTTGAAGATAAGTAAGTTTGCTTTAAGGGAAATTAGCCGGCCTCAGTGGCTCAGTCGGATACTCATCCCACTGGTGATCAGGTCGTGGGTTTGATCCCCACTGGATCCGGCAACATTCTTTCATAGAGATTGATCATGAAATATATTTTCTACAGTCATCCTCTCCCGTTTGCTGATTCAAGAAGGGCAGTTTGTCAGTTTCTGGTGAAAGAATGTGCCCTAATACTGTTTAACCGCGTAAAGGACTAAGCCTGCCCAGGAAAAGTGAAGTGTGGTTAGGTAAACTGACCAGGTTGACATAAACTTAATGGGTTGACTGGGCTGTTAAATCTCAACTCAATCAATCAATCAAATTCTAGGGGAATTAAAATACTTTCAGGAGGCAACTCGTCAAAATCATGTTGCCTCCCTTCTGAAAAGGGGTCTCATATAAAAGGAAAGAATTTGCTTCCAAAGGGAGAAATTCTTTCCTTTTAGAGAAGACCTCTTTTCAGAAAATGCATGAGGTTCAGGAAAGCAAAATAAAAGGGAAGTCGCAAAAATTATCTTTCTTATAAAAGCTGATGTACCGGTACCTTAATAACACGTAAGTATTGGGACAGAATGTGGCATCTGATCAGGGTCTACACTGTTTGTCATACATACAGCAATATTTTAGACACATGAAGAGGTAGGAGAATGGACTATTTAAAATTATAGGACAAGTATGGTAAGTAGATAAGGTCCCAATACTTAGGGTGAATATGATAAAATCTACCAGGGTGTATCCAGTACTCTTTGTTTGTTTCCTGCATTATGGATACAAGTTCAGAACTTTTTATTTTGATTTAGTGCAAGGAACAAACATAATATTATGCAATTCTTGTTCATTTTTTCTTAAAGTGTTAAATTACGTGGAATCCAAAATTAGTGAGGTTTAATATCTTATGAGAACTGACTTCCAAAAGGACAAAATTATGAGATTTTATCTCGCGGTATGAGATTTTGTTTGTATGCTTTTCATTTAAATTAAGTGAATTGTATTTTGTAAATCTCTGATTCATTAATTCTTTTAGATATGTATGATTTACAAATGCTATCACTGTTTTCATTAGTTAGTTAGCAAAATGTGCAGATTTAGATCATCCTTCACATGCACAAAGTATCGTCTGGTCCTTTGCTCTCCGGTCATACATTCTGTAGTATCCAATGATTCTGTTAGGGGACAATGAAGGCCCTGATCAGACTGCCCATCCTTGCAGTCTGATCTGGGCCTTTATTGTCTGGACATGTCCCGAAGGCACATTTTTGCTTAGTTGTGCTTATATGTACATGATTTTCCTATTGTTTCACCGTCCTTAGTGGCTCAGTAGGAATCATGTATGACTTGTGATCAGGAGGTTGGGTGTTCAGTTCCTGCCAGTCTGGCAACATTCATTCACAGAGATTGGTCATAAAATATTTTCTCTCCCTTCCACTGGTTCAAGAAGGGCAGTTGTCAGTTTCTGGTGAAAGAATTTGCACAAATGCTGGTTAACTACTTAGAGGACTGAGCCAGCTAAGAAAAAGTGGTTTGGTAAACTAACCAGCTCGACATGACCTTAATAGTGTTGACTGGGCCGTAAAACTCCAACTCAAACAAAATAAAAAAGCTTCCTTTTGTTTCTTTGCAGACCCCAGGTTCTCACCTTTCAAGCATTGTCAGAAGAAGACAGAAAATTATGGATGGATGTTATGGATGGAAAAGAACCTGTAAGGAAATGGCTGTTATTAGCCTAAAACATGTCATTCAGTATTGTAGCAGACAACCTTTTTTTTTTATTCATTTTTCCAGAAAGAAATAAGGTAAACATTCTGCCTAGCAGACAATTCACATGAAATGTCAGGCCTTATTTTCTCAGAAAAATCAGAAAAAAAAAATCCGAGAAAGCCAACTGCTACTGTTGTGTCTGGTACTGTATATAAGTGCTAAATAAATATCATAGAATGTTTGCTTGTAATGATATAGGAGTTATACATTTTCTATCGCCACTTTCCTTCACTCAATTTATGCCTGATCTCTTTTTTGTATCCACGGCTTTAGGAGTACAGTTTTGTATCTGTCCATCTGTCTGTTTGTTCTTTCAACTGCCTTTCAACATTTGCATCATCCCATACATTTAGCTCCATTTCTGATTAAATTTTTAACCTAATATCCTCAGACCTAGCATACACTTCCTCCCTTGGGTAACTTTAGACATTTTGATTTGTTTCTATGATCTTGACCTATATTTCACAGTCTAATAATTTTGTCATTTTTTTTTTTTTTTTTTTTTTATGTGTGTCAAACTAAACATCACAGTCTTTAGCATGAAATGACATGGCTTTTTGGCAGAGTTCTTGTGTGAAACAAGCAGCCAGTTTGTCTTAATGTAATTGTTTTGATTAACATTTATCACTCTCTAGGCTAATTCACTACACGACAAATTGATTATATTTTTCTTATTTTTCCCCAGAAAACAGATTTTGACATTTCATGCAAACTGTCTCCAAATGGAGACAGTTTGCATGAAATGTCAAAACTTGTTTTCTTGGAAAAATAAGAAAAATATTTCAATACGTCATCTATGTCAAATAAGAAAAATAAAGTCCAATTTTGATCAAAAAGCATCCTGTCAAGTTTAAATTCCAGAGAAATCCAAACCGTCAGTTTATTTCACCAGTGTTTTGAAGTACATTTTTTTCTCTGCTACAGGTATATAATACACCAAAGACAACTACAGATGATTGTAAGTATTGAGTTTGAATTCAAAGAGGTTAAATGCTTAGCACTCTGGGTAAAATTTTCAGCGGACGACAATATTGAAATATGTTTCTTATTTTTCTCAGAAAACAGGATTTGACATTTCATGCAAATTGTCTCCAGTGGAGACAATTTGCATGAAATGTCAAATCCCTTTTTTTTTTGTGAAAAGTGAGAAAAATATCACCAATTTGTCGTCTGCTGAATAGCCATGAGAGTGGTAAACGTTAACATAAAAATATTACCTTGCTTTTGCTCATATATATTTGTATACACTTATACCCCTCTTATATAGCCCTTACTTTGAGCTGTATAAGTGGAGTAAATAATTACACCACAACCTCTTTATAACACTGTTGTTGGGGTTCAAAGCATAAACCATGTTAGCTATCCAAACCGTGTTATATCCAAACAAAAATGTATAGATTATATAGAAAAATGACCATTTATGGTCATTATACGCCCGTTTGAAAAACGGGACGTATTATGTTATGGGGTATGGCGTCCGTCCGTAAAGTTTTTCGTTTCCGGCTAACTCCTCCTACAGTTTACATCTGATCAAGCTGAAACTTGGTATATAGTTAGACCATGATGTGGCGCAGCGCATATTGTTTCGAGGTTACAGTCCACCAAATGTTTGCAGAGTTATTCCCCTTAGAAAATTTCTGTAAACTTTTCATTTCCGGCTAACTCCTCCTACATTTTAATCCGATCAAGCTGAAACTTCATATATAGTTAGACCATGATGTGGAGCAGTGCATATTATTTCAAGGTTACAGTCCACCAAATATTAGCAGAGTTACGCCCCTTTGAAAATTTCAGTAGACTTTTCTTTTCCGGCTAACTCCTCCTACAGTTTACATCCGATCAAGCTGAAACTTGATGTATAGTTAGACCATGATGTGGAGCAGCGCATATTGTTTTGAGGTTACAGTCCACCAAATATTAGCATAGTTATACCCCTTTGAAAATTTCTATTAATTTTTCGTTTCTGGCTAAATCCTCCTACAGATTACATCCAATTAAGCTGAAACTTCATGTGCAAATATTCAAATGTAGTTCAGGTACATACTAGCTATTAAAACATTAGGCAAGTAGGTTTTGTGTATATTTGTATATGGTAGATGTCCTAAAATTTCGTACACCAAAGTTTCTGACAAAGTGGCATGATGTGGAGCAGCGCATATTATTTCGAGGTTACAGTCCACCAAATATTAGCAGAGTTATGCCCCTTTGAAAATTTCAGTAAACTTTTCGTTTCCGGCTAAATCCTACAGTTTTCATCCTATCAAGCTGAAACTGGATTTGTAGTCAGACCATGATGTGGAGCAGCGCATATTATTTCAAGGTTACAGTCCACCAAATATTAGCAGAGATAAACCCCTTTGAAAATTTCTAATAATTTCTTTGTTTTTGGCTAAATCCTCTTACAGTTTACATCCGATCAAGCTGAAACTTCATAAATAGTTACACAATGATGTGGAGCAGCACATATTATTTCAAGGTTACAGTGCACGAAATATTTGCAGATCTATGCCACTTGGAAAGTTTTTGTAAACTTTTCGCAGCATGTTGTTTAGAGGTAATAGTGCGCAAATTTTATTATATAATAGGTATATTTTTTGCAAATAACTAAAGTTTTGGTCATATGGGCAAGATACTGATTTTTTTTTTTTTTTTTTTTTTTTAAACATCTTTTATTAGACTTGCAAGGAATGGTTGTCATTATTAAATCTTTATAAATACATAATTCTTTTTTAATTTTTTTTTTTTTTTTTTTTTTAATACTCTTCCGATTAGGCTCCCTTGAAGAACAAAAATAATAAAATCAGTATTAAACAAGTTAAAGGTTTACAAAAAAATTTCTTGCAGCATTTTTTTTTTTTTTTTGGTTGTTTATTTTTGTTTTGTTATTGTTTGGTCCGATATTGAAGTATAGGAAAAACAAATCAGCTCATATGAGCTTATAATATAGCCATTCTTCTGTGGTGTGTCCTCCGTCAGACAGCACTTCTCCCTAGAAGCAACAAACTTCTCCCTATTTTCCCAGGAGGGAGAAGTCACTTCTCCCTTATTTCTGGGCCAGCTTGGACCCTTAGGTTACAGTTCACTAAATATCAGCAGAGATATGCCCCAATGAAATGTTTTTTAATTTTTTTTTTTTTTTTTTTTTTTTGTAATTCCACTAGTTTATATCCGGAGCACTGAATTATGCAGGAGCCAGTTTATGTGCTACATCTTATTACTTGCCACGGGCGTATAATGCCCCGCTTGGCGGAGCTCTTGTTTTTCTATATAATCTATACATTTTTGGGATCCATCTTTGAACCCTGTTATATACAAAACCATGTTTTAACAAACTGTGTTATAAAGAGGTTGTGCTGTACATATGAGCCAGTGGCAAGACAAAATCTACAATAAGCCCTGTGTGACAAGCAAAGACTCAGATCAGCCTCTACATCCACCCAGTATGGCAAGGGTTCTTGTTCATTCCTCTTCGGATAGCCACGAGGCTGTAGAAGGCACATGCAATCAGCGGAGACTCGGAACAGACTCTGGGATGTGCAGGCTTATCTGTCTTGGCTGTTTGCACAAGTCTTTGTAGGTTTTGTCGTGCGCTGGCTCATATTTTTCCTTATTTCTCTTTCAAAACATGCATTTTGCAACAACATTTTTGTGGTGAATTTGTTCATGTTGAGGTTTTATGGCCCAGTCAACCCAGTGGGTTCATGTCGAGGGTGGTCAGTTTACCTAACCACACTTTTACTGGGCAGGCTTAGTCCTCTAAGTGGTTAACCAGTATTGTGCACATTCTTTCACCAGAAACTGAGAACTGCCCTTCTTTTATCAGCGGAAGGGAAAGAATGTCCATAGAAAGTATTTCATGATCAATCTCCAGGACAAAATGTTGCCGACAGGTTGAACCCGGGGCCTCCTGATTACCAGTCGTACGCACAACCAACCCAGCCACCGATTTTTGTGGAGAAAGGAGAAAAAAATATTAACAGTTTTAGCTGAAAAATTATGTTGTATGAAGAGAAATGTGTAAAGTCCGAGAATCAAATGGGGACCTTTAACCCATAGTAGTCTGGAGACCCTTAAAAGGGTAATTGGCAAACTGTGCAGACCCAGATCAGAGGCTGCAGAATGCTGTGCCTGATCAGGGTCACCACTGTTTGCAAATAGTTCAGCCATTTTTCTCTAGGAATATCTAAAACCCATAGCCTGACGTCCCTAATATTGAAATTAGACTCTTCCAGTATACAATGTGGGGAGTTCATTCAGTCTACAATGGGTTAGTATCTGCTTACAGAATTTTACAGAATGAATGGGTTATGTAGAATATAATGACAAACTGTGAAATGAAGGCCCTGATCAGACAGTGCATGTGCACAGGCTGAGCTGGTCTTAACATTCCTTTGATGTTGCTAAGGTGTATTTTACATAGGTCCAGATAAGGAACTTTTTTCAACAGAAAATTAGTGATAGTTTTCTTAATTCTCGACAAAAACATATGTTGTGGTACTCATTAGAAGCGCCTCGATGAGGCACTTCTAATGAGTACCTACAACATATGTTTTCATTGAGAAATAAGAAAAATATTATGTGGATGCCCCTTCTTACTTATAGCTATGATATTATTCTGTTGACAGCTTCACTGGATGATGTAGGCTTTAACTTTATCAAGAGATGTTTAAGTGCAATAGAAGAGAGAGGTAGGTTTCTTTTAGTGTGAGAAGATATACCTCCAAGAGAGATCACTCTGGCTTGAAAGTATTTATCTCCCTCCTCAATGTGGGCTGCTCTAAAAGAAAACAATTTGCTGGGAGCAAATTCCTTCCTTTAAGGATAGCCCTCTGAGAATGGATTTAAATTCTAGGTAAGTAAATGCTTTTCTGCTGGAATGTTCTCCTATTGAAAAGGGAGGTAAAATTTTAGCTTAAGGTGATCTCTCTGAGATGTATTCATTCATCTTATACTACTACAAGTGGGAAAAGTGCCCATGGTGGTCAGAAGTGACACAAGGAGGCCCTCAAAGCCTCCCTTAAAGACTCCAACATACCAACAGAGTTGTGGGAACAGATTGCACAGGATCAAGCAAAGTGAAGAGGCCTCATAAGAAGGATTGATGGTGAATACAAAGCAAAAAGAATCAGCGAAGCCGAGCAGAAACATGCTCAGTGGGAAGCCAAAGCTAATGCATCACCAACAGAGCTTTCTTCTTCAGATCTCTCTTGTCCTATCTGCAACAGGCAGTTTAGAACTAAGATTGGTCTCATCAGCCATCTTAGAATGCACAAACAGTAACACTTCATGCATTTGATTAGGATTGGTCATTGTCAGTAGTGACAGACGAACTATATATATTCATTTACCCTAAATTATCATAGTAATTATATCAGATGAAAATGGGCTCTTCTCAATTTTCTGTGATCTGTTTTTCTTCTGTGTCTATGTACCATGTATACCCTAGATCAAATGCAACAGAATGAAGTTTTTGGTAGGGTCTACACTGTTTGCCACTCATCCAGCAGTTTTTAGAAACATAGTTAAATGGACTTTTCAAATCTTAATCCTTGCTGATCCTGGATATATCCTGCCTTTGCAAACAGTGTAGATCAAGATCAGATGGCTTCTGAAGAAGCCATCTGATCTGGATCTGCACTGTTTGCCATTAAGTATGTGAATTTATAGCAACAATCCAGATCAAGTAATCTGATTGGCTGAAAATTGGAAGTGGGCGTGGCATTTTTATTCAGCAGGACAAGGGTTAAGACCAGTTTGGTAAGGCGGTATAAAAATAAGTGGTCAAAATATTTAGGGTTGATATGATATTCTGTTCTTTCATCAAGCTAACTGGTTGTGAACTTTAACCTATAATTGTAAATGCATTAGAAAGAGGCACTGCAGTAAATGTCCTAAAATTTTCAACACCAAGGTTTCTGACAAAATGATGTATACAAACAATGCAAACCCAGATCAGTCTGGTCAGGATCTACACTGTTTACTGTTCCACTAAAACTGCATAAAAAGCAAAATTTAGGCCAAAATAGTATGGAATCATGTGTTAAAAATTTTAGGACATTTACTGTACATGACTTTTGTGTATTGCAAATGTGAGACAGTAAAATCCTGATATATCTCTAACAGATTCTTCTGAAGAAGCCAACTGATCTGGATCTGCACTGTTTGCTATTAAGTATGTGAATTTATATCAACACCCTTGATCAAGTAATCTGATTGGTTGAAAATTAGAAATGTGTGTGGCATCTTAATTTATTCAGCAGGACAAGGGTTAATATGCAAAATGGGCATCTTGTAGGACAAATAGCAAAACATATATGAGCCAGTGCATGACAAAACCTACATAAGACCTATATGACAAGCAAAGACTCAGATCAGCCTGTACATTCACCCAGTATGGATAACCGGGAGGCTTTAGATGGCACATGTGATCAGCGAAAACTCTGATCAGACTGGGCAGATGTGCAGGCTGATCTAAGTCTTCGCTGGTCGCACAAGTCTTATTGTAGATTTTGTTGTGAGCTGGCTCGTAGTCAAATGTAGTTCGGGTACATACTAGCTTGAAAAATAGTAGGCAAGTAGATTTTGTGTATATTTGTATATGGTAGATGTCCTAAAATTTCATACACCAAAGTTTGTGACAAAGTGATATATGCAAACAGTGCAGACCCAGATCAGACTGCTCCTTCTACACAGTTTGCCATACCACTATGTGTTTTAAGAAATTACTGCTTAAAAAGCAAAATGTAGGTCAAAATAGTATGGAATAATGTGTTCGAAATTTTAGGACATTTACCATTTGAATGTATTATCAGAATTTACAAATATAATTATTACTGTGTATATGAATATTTTTTATTGTAGGTATGGATGACCAAGGATTATACCGGGTGGTTGGTGTTAATTCAAAGGTCAACAAATTAATACAGATGGGTTTAGGTAAGATAAAAAATATATATTTATATACATAGACAATATATGATTCTGTTAACATTTTGAGCCTTTTTAAGCAAAATTGCAGCAAACAACATTCTATTCTTTTTTTTTTTTTATTTTTTAGAGAAAATAAGAACTGACATTTCATGTGAATCATCTGCTCAGCAGATGATTCACATGAAGTGTCAAGTCTTATTTTCACTGAAAAACAAAAATGAAATCAAAATGTCATTTGCTGCAGTTGTGATTAGAGCTTTAAGGCTCAAAACATGATCATATAGTATGGCTGTCTAGAAAATGTAACACTCAAACTTCTTGTTCAATGTCCAGAATTGTTAGAAAGTTTCTAATTTGTAATTATTTATGAAATGTCCTTACTATAATGCCTGGTGGTTTATTCAGTTTGTTTGCTTTTACTTGTAAATCAGTAAGATTTAGGAAAGTGCCCTGAATATCACATATTTTTAAATTCCAACAAATGATGAAATAATTGAATTTCAGCATAACTGTTAAACCATATCCTGTTGGCCTCAGTGGCTCAGATGCACATCTGACTGATGATCAGGAGGTTGCAGGTTCCACCCCAACTGTGTCAGCAACATTCTTTCGTGGAGGTTGATCATGAAATATTTTCTATGGTCATTCTCTCCCGCTGATTCAGTTATCGAAGAATACTCGACGAAAGAATGTGCACAGTACTTATAAACGGCTTAGAGGACTAAGCCTGCCCAGTAAAAGTGTGGTTAGGTAAACTGACCATGCTCAACATGACCCAATTGGGTTACTGAGCTGTAAAACCTCAACACAAATAAATAACCCATATCTCATGCATTTTCTTCTTATCTGGATCTGCTGAGCATGTTATTTCCTAGTTTTTCACCAATTTATTCAAACTTATACACATGGTGTACCCACTAACAAGTTTACTATTAACAGATCAGCAAAGATCATGTGATAAAGAGCCATGTGAATAATCGATGTTTGTTTAAGATACTATAAGGTAAAACAAAGAAGAGCTTAAGAGATTAGTATCAAAGAGGGGTATCACAGGAAGGATTTAATAACTTGCTTTGATCTGTCTACCATTTGTGTTAACCTTTAAAGCACCAAGAAAACCTGCATCTGAAAATGTCGTCTGTTTATGTCGTCTGCTGAATATTCTTGCAAACTTTCCAAACCTATTTTTGCACACAGGCAAACAGTGTGGACCCAGATCAGACTGCTCCTAAAGGAGCAGTCTGATCTGGGTCCACACTGTTTTCAGAAGTGACTTTTAAAGTAACCAGCAGAAGACAAAGCAGACGACAATAACTGTGATTGGCGCTTTAAGGGTTAATTTGTTACTGGAAATTATTTAGCTAGATTCCGCATAATTGGCATGTGATACTATTTGAGCAGATGGGGTGAGACCCAAAAAACTGAAAACCAGTAAATGGTGAAATTATGATTTTCGAGAATTTACTTCACTGACTGGCTTTGAACTTGACAAACAAAGGTTGTGTAAGCACAGTCCCTAGAAAACCTAAAACAAATAGATGAGTCTTGTTTCTTGAGGTCATGAGATGTACTCAATTAGGCCTACCACCTCCATTCCATCCAAAAAAGCATCATTATTTGCAAATAGTAATACATGTATATAAAATAAAGATTTACCACTTAGATCTTAGATTTGTTTGTAAAAGAATCGGTGTTTTCCCGTGTGATCATGAAAAGACATGGAAGGCTGTGAGAAAGAATTACTTTTATCTCTAAATCTAAATTATTCGAACTGTCAGAAGTGCCAAAATAGTTGCTATTCTTGAAGAATGTTCTGTTTAATTTCAGATCGAAAGAAAGCGGATAAAGTGGCATTAGAAGATCCAAGCCAGTTTGAAATTAAAACTATCACCAGTGCTGTTAAAACTTACCTCAGGTAATCCATCTGTGTTTTTCTTTATGAAATATATTCAGGTATCATCTAACTTAGTGCTTACCATGCTAGGTAATAATTTCGGCAGAAGACTTTTTGAAACATTTTTCTTGTTTTTTTTTTGTTTTTTTTTTTCCAGAAAACAGTTTTTGACATTATATGCATATCGAGGGTTGAGCGCAAGACTGGCGAAAGTCAGATGGTTGTTTTTCCCCAAACCTAATCTCCTCACCATGAAGGCGTTATGAAGATTACAACATTTCTTTCTGTAAACAATGAAAATTTAGGTGCCATTGCTCGTATGAGCAATGGCACCTAAATTTGCATTGTTTACAAAGGGGTCCAAGTTGCCCCTAAACAAGGGTTTCAAAAATATGTTTGAGTTACCATAGTCTTGCGCTCAACCCTCGATATAGTCTCCTAGGGATTAGGTTGAGCTGCTGTACAGATTGATTTATGGCTACCATAATTTGCATATTCTTTATATGGCAGTTATTGGAAAAGATGGCTATGATGTCATCGCAAATCGTACAGGTAATCTCACAGGTACAGAATTGACAGACATAAATAGAAAATATACCGAAATAAGGCTACAAAGACAAATAATATGGATAAAAACTTAATTCCTTTGCAGCAAGAAACATACAATGACTAAATTATGAATGGTTAGAAGGATGCAATATTCCAAACGAAAAACAGAAAAAAAGTTATATATATTTTAGTATAATGTCAAAGTAGTTTGCACTGTCAGTGTCATTTTCTAATTAATGCAAACTTTCTATTAAACAATATCCTTTATCCAAATTGGAAGATTTTTAATAGCACAAAATTATTTTGTTTTTTGCACGATTACCTTTTCAGTAAGGTAGTTTTAGTGCCAATGAGCAGATGAGGTAGACCTATGAATACGGATAATCGTATGATTCAAACTGGTGTTTATCAACTAATGCACATTTATATAAAATTACTTTAATATAGATCTATATAATGATTATTTTAGAATGCATTTTCATCCAAGTTGTGGAAAAAGAAAATTATACAAAATATCCACCTTGAAAAACTCAAGGAAATCCCTGGATGAATATTCTCACCAGCTGAAATTATCCAAAATGCATACCGATGCACTAGTTAATACGTTTAAATTTATTACGAAAAAAAAAAATAAAAAAAATGGCATAACATGATTGTTTTATTGTATGTTAGTAAGTCTTCGAAACATTACATGTAATGAAGTAAAAAATTGTAAGTCAAAATAAAGAAATGGGGGCTTTTGACATATATCCTATATAGTGTGTTGTGCGTCCGCCATTGATTTGTACCCATGAGAGTTACCCGTATGTAGAGCAATTTCACGCCATCTTTTCCAATAGTCCCAGTTTGACATGGCTTACTCTATAAAGGTATGTTTTCAGGTCATTACCCGAGCCTCTGATGACGTTCAAGCTCCATCCACACTTCATAGCTGCTGCTAGTAAGTAGGAAATCATAGCTTCAGATAAGAGGGGGTATCCACATTTTATTTTCCTTATTTCTGCATGAAAATATATGTTGTGGGTACTCATTAGAAGCGCCTCAGTGAAGCGCTGCTAATGAGTACCACAACATGTTTTTGTGCAGAAATAAGAAATATATTGGTACTTTTCAGATGAAAATAGCACATTATTTGGGGCCATGGGAAATTTTGTTGGTAGTCAAACATAGTATAGGATCATGCTTAGCTCCAGATAAGATTTTGTAATGAAACAGGTGGTATCTTAGCATGTACTTCAATAAAGCTAAAAGAAAGTATAAGACAAATTATATGTGAACAGTCAAAGCAATGAAAGGTGGTGAGTTGACATTTTTCAGTTAATTCAGCTTATTAAGTCATGGAATTTAACAATATCTTTTGTAACTAGAAATGTGTCCGAAAAGCACGGGTGCATCTGGCTAGAAAACTTAAATGCAAATTGCTAACGCCGTCTCGGGCGCAGACAGAAATGGACAGACGGAGGGACGGACAGGGTAACACTATATGCCCTTTCCACCTTTCTTCAATGGTGGGGGCATAAAAATGCAGTAAAATGTAACAAAAAGAGAGTGAAAAAATACACATAACTACAAAAGCATAATTATTTCTGAATTGGAAATAAAGAGTTTTGGTTGTATTTCTATTTAGATTTCAGAGGACTTATTAAGGAGGAGTATTTGTTAATATTTCTGAGATAATTCCTCTTATTTCTCCATCATAAAAACATATTTTGTGGGTATTCATTCATTAGGATCATGCTTTAGGCACTTGTAATGAGAACCCACAACATATGTTTTCTATTGAGAGTGGGTATACCTATGAGAGAAAAAAAAAATTGAGAAAATTAGCCCAGGGCCCAGTTGTTCAAAGCATTGTTAGCTTAACAAGTTCATTAGTGGTCAAAATGTTAACTATTCTAGTAAGTATAATATCTAATTCACAGGTATTTTTGCTGAAAAAATGTGAGTAGATTTTGCAAATGCAAAATCTTTTCACGTGTTTTTCAGCAAAAATATTAGCGTATATGGCATATTTGATGATCATAGTTTTAACGATACCTTAACCAAAGACGTTAATTTTGAACAACTGGGCCCTGAACGAGAACCTTTGCTATACCGGGTGGATGTACAGGCTGATCTGAGTCTTTGTTGGTAACACAGGTCTTATTGTAGGTATTGTCGTTGGCTGGCTGACGTTATAATTTTTTTCTTTTCAGAACAAGAGGCAAAGACGTTGCGACTTCATGATGTCCATACCCTTGTACATAAACTTCCCCCAGCTAACTTTGAAATGCTAGATCTCATTATTGCTCATTTACGCAGGTAAGTGGACTTTTAAAAATTGTTACATGTAAAAATTTGATAAAGTATTTCTAGACTTGTGATATTGGTTGAATATCCCTGTTCAGTTCATTTCTTGTATACTGATTTAACCTTTAGTACTCCCTCTGCAAAGTCAGCAGATGACAGATTGATGGTATTTTACCACTCTCTGGAGACCGGCACAGTGGCTCAGTGGTAGAGCGTCCGCTTTGTGACCGGGAGGTTGCGGGTTCGATCCCCTGCCGGGTCATACCAAAGACTTTAAAAATGGTACTAGCTGCTCTTTCGCTTGGCGCTCAGCATTAAGAAAGTAGAGCTAGAACTGGTCAGCTCAGTGTCAGTATAATGTGACTGGGTGGAATATCATGTCAAAGTGTCTGGGGCGTGATATTTCAGTGAGGCAGCACTCTAAAAGTGAGCATTGAGCTCCCTGCCACATCCAGACACCGTCGTGATATGACTGAAAAAGGTTGAAAGCGACGTTAAGCCCAAATCAAACAAACAAACCACTCTCTGGACAAATTCAGCAGATGACAGGTTAATGGTATTTTGCTTGTTTTTCTCAGAAAACAGTGTTTGACAGTTCATGCAAATGTCATACACTATATTCTGGGAAAAATAAGAAAAGTATTTTAAAATATCACCTGCTGATACTTTTACCCAACATGCTAAGCATTAAGGAACATTACCAAATTTGGTGGGATCTTAACCCGTTTAAGCCTAGCGTCCCATAAAAGGGACATTGGCAAACAGTTTAGACCCAGATCAGATGCCGCTGAAAAGTTCAGAAATTCCTGCAAAACATGGTAATACAAAAAACTAACCAGGCACCCCTTATATAGGAAATGAACCTGTCCAAAGAGTTGAGGTAGAAGAGTCCACTTGGCATAAATGGGTTAAGATCACAATTTGGTCATGTTATGCAGCATGTCCAGAATTGTACAAAGCCTCAATCTATGGTAAAAGTCTGTCATTCTGATATTATTTGTTTCAAAATGAATAACAACCAGTAAGAATTTTGAATGCCTTTCTGATACTGAAAATTCTTCTCATTTGAGTTTCAAAACAGTTATGATATTGGTACAGCTATATATCTTCAGACGACTAAACATTTTTATGCCCCCAACTTAGAAGAAGTTGGAGGGGTGTATTGCTTTTGGGTTGTTTGTCTGTTCTTTAGTTAATCACACTTTTCTTGTCAGCAAGATATCTCTATAACTATTTGAGCTAGAGCCTTGAAACTTTATGAGCTTATTTTTTTACTTGATTAACTTTGGGAAAAAAAAAACAGATTAATTTTGTGAGGGTTATGCCCCTCCTCAGCTTTTGTAGGGCTAAGCATATAGTGTTTTATTATATACCTACGTAAAAATACCACTGTCTACTAGCAAATTTTCAAACACAAAAGTACAACTTCCTTTATCACGCTAGGAGCATTTTCCTATTCCGTATCACTATTCTAGCTTACGCTGGTTCCCTGGTTTTGCAGTGACATTACCAAACGTCATTTTATGCAATGGAACCAAAACTATGACATTGGCCACTAATGACCTCAATATTCGAAACTTAACGTCAGTAGTTTGTGCGCTTTGGCATAATATGAGTAAAATTATGAAAAAAAAATGAGAGATAAGGTATGTAATAAAAACATCATTACTGTATTAACTTGATCTGGTATACTGTATCATGTCTCATGGATGAGCTGATATCATCGGATCACACGAGACGTGAAGCCTCTAGTGTGGTCCGATGATATCAGCTCATCCATGAGTCATGATACCCATCCGCCAAATCAATTTAGTATGCTAATAATGTGTATTTACAAGCTAACATTCAAGTTCATGTACATTTGAGCCACAACATGTGAAAATGTATCTTGTGGTATGTTTGCCCAGTAAAAACTCAGTCAGGCCATACGCTGTCATCCAGGCTGGTCAGCTCACTTTCAGCATGAAGAGACCTTGTATCCTTGGCAATTCATAGAGCACCCAGGGAAGACAAAGTAACTGTGAGTGGATTGGCAGGTTAATCTGAGTATTTGCTGTGGCCTCATGTCAGAATCTACATTTTATTGCATTATGTAAACAAAAATTGTCTTTATTAACCCTTGTCCTACTGAATAAATTAAGATGCTACATGTCACCCATTTCTAATTTTCAGCCAATCAGATTACTTGATCCAGATTGTTGAATTAAATTCACATACTAAGTGGCATACAGTGCAGATCCAGATCAGTTGGCTTCTTCAGAAGCCAACTGATCTGGATCTGCACTGTTTGCAAAGGCAGGACATATCCGGGTTCAGCAGGACTAAGGTTATGATAATTTTCAGGGTCTCTCGGAATGCTGACAAAAATCTGATGACTGTCTCCAACCTAGGCGTATGTTTTGGTCCAACCATGATGAGGCCAGAGGAGGAGACTGTGGCAGCCATCATGGATATAAAGTTCTGCAATATTGTGATAGAAATTCTTGTAACTTGTTATGATATGGTAAGATAATTTTTTGTGCATTTTGGAATGATAAATCTGTAATTATTCATCGTGTGTTTAACCTTTACCACTCTCTGGGCATTTTCAGCAGATGGCAAATTGATATTTTTCTTATTTTTCCCAGAAAACAGGATTTGACATTTCATGCAAATTGTCTCCTAAGGAGAAAATTTGCATAAAATGTCAAATCCTATTTTTTGGGAAAAATAAGAAAAAAATATTTCAAAATGTCATCTTAAGTGTTAAAAAACAAAGCTTTATCTGAAATGTATCTTTTAGTATAGGCTGATCAAATGGGGTGTATGGGTACATCTAACCACATACATAATTGGGTCACTCTGACGTATATTTTGAGAAGGATCTGGATAGCTGAGTGGTTAGCGCTCCCAACTTTGGATCACATGGTCTCGGGTTCGAATTCCGCTGGCGGCAGAATTCCTCTAATGACATACCGTCACCTTAGTGCAAAAAGTCAACAACTCCAATAAAATATATAAGGAGTTATTGACTTTTTGCGCTAAAGTGATGATACAGCGCTTCATTGCACAGAGCCTTTCAATAGCGCTCTTCCATCATCTCGATATGGCTTAAATAATGTTTAAAATGACATAAAACACAAAATAATCATCATCATCATCATTATCATTTGACCTAAATTTTGACCTCTGACCTGTATTAAAGAAAGTCTCCACTGCAAATCCTCTGTACTCTTTGGCCTAGGCTGTCAAAATCTGGTGCATGGCTACATCTAGTGAAGTTGTTTTATTGTATACTTAAGTAGGTCATTGTGACTAATATGCTAACCTCTGACCTACTTGATTGTGCAGGAAACCAAACAAGAAGTCACAAAGGTTTACTTCCTTATAAAAAATGACCAAAACGCTACCAAGTGTATCAGTACCCCATAATTTTTTTAAGGAGATAATTTAGTGATACCTCAGAATATTTTTTTGAAAAAGTTCTATTTAGTACCCAAAGTATATGTTTTAGTGCATAATTAACAATGATATCATTCGGATGCCTTTTTATCTGGAACTTAACCATTACCACTCTCTGGGCAAATTTAGCAGACTGAATTCATTAAACTGATGCTATTTATCAGAAAATAGGCTTTGACAGTCCATGCAAATTGTCTCCTCTGGAGACAAATTGCATGAAATGTCAAAGCCTATTTTCTGGAAAAAATAAGAAAAAAATATTTCAAACTGTCGTAGGCTGAAATTTTTTACCGAGCATGTTAATGATTTTCTTCAGATTTTTAAAGAAGCCCCAGAGGATGCAGATCTACGGACAAACGTTATCAAAAACTACGACCAGCACACGAAAATGAAACAAGCACCAGGACCTCCAGTGAACCACCAAAACAAGCCTACGGTAACAGCAACAGCCATGAGTACGAGCAGTAACCTTGGTAACCAGTCCCCACGGCAGTATGCAAATCAGGGTCCCGGTCAGTCGTATCAGCAGAGGAACAAATTGAGAGCAGTGGATGTCTATAACCCTAGTACTGGTGGTATGTATTTTTTAATAACGAATTGTCCTAAAATTTTATATACCAGATTTTCTGATAAAATGGCATATGCAAAATGTGCAGACCCAGATCAGACTGTTCCTAATGGAGTAGTCTGATCTGGGTCTACACTGTTTTCTATTCCACCAAGTATTTTATGAAACTAACTAATAAAAAAAATCAGACAATAACTTGAGTAAATGTCAACAGATTTTCACCGAACTTGGTATGTGCATTGATATTGTAGAGATCTATTTCAGGATTGCTAAGTGGCAAATTTCGTCAAATTTTAACAGAGGCTGCCATATGTCTGTATTTTCATGTTCGGATAATTTCAGTAAATATTAATGGATTTTCACCAAACTTAGTACATGTATGTGCATTGATATTGTGGAGAATGTGTCAATTTTTGGCATAGCTATCTGCCCGTTGGTGGGGTATTAGCTTTTTTGTTTAAATACCTCACCAAGTAGCTACCATATTTACTCTAAGTATTTTGACAGACAGACTTATAAAAACATAATATGGTATCAGATCAGAGTCTACCCTGCTACTCATCCAGCAGATTTTTAGTCACATCAGCAAGGACATATTCAAATATTAGGACAAGTATGATATTGAGTTAAGGTTCTAGGCCCAGTTGTTCAAAACTAACGATGTCGTTAGTTAACATATCGTTAAAACTTTGATCGTTAAATATGGCATATACACTAATATTTTTGCTGAAAAAATATGAGTAGCTTTTGCATTTGCAAAAGCTACTCACATTTTTTTCAGCAAAAAATACCTGTAAATTAGATATTGTACTTACTAGAACAGTTAACAGTTTGACCACTAACAAGCTCTTTAAGCTAATGATGCTTTGAAGAACTGGGCCCAGATGTTTAGGGTTAATACAGGTAATTACATTGAAATTTTAGGATAAGTATGCTACTGCATACAATGGTCTACATACACATATCCAAGTGGTATCTCTGCTTATAATTCAGCACTAAGTAGGCACCACATGATGTGTTTTTCCTGAAGTATATTAAAGCCATAGAGTAGAGTAAGCATGTAGTAAAAGAAGCTGGGATAAAAGAGAAACAAGGAAATATCTCTTATTCAGAATGTGATTTTTAATTTTTAAACACTCCTATTTATGATGAATTGTATATTACGTCTCGCATGCATTAGGTGAGAAGAAATGGTCATCCAACAACCATTGTACCATTAGTGATAGATCTAGATAATGGTGGGTATCAGGTGAATAGTTTTCTTATTTCTGGACAAAAACATATGTTGTGGGTACTCATTAGAAGTGCCTCGCTGAGGCGCTTCTAATGAGTACCCACAACATATGTTTTCGATGAGAAATAAGAAAAATATAGATAATTTTGGGTTGAAAAAAGTGCCTTATCAAGAGCTATGGACTATCATTTCAAGTATGGGAGGTAAATGTTAACACAAATATCATGAAGTATGTTAGTCAACAAAATTATATGAAAAACTTGCTGACTGAATTATTCCTATTCATAGCTAATGGCCTAAAATTCGATCTGTTACAATTTCTGCACTCTTTAGCAAACAACGGCTTGAACAGTGACAAACTCCTAGTCTGACTACTCAAATGCACAGGTTACTCTGTGTTTTTCTTGGAAGTATGCTGTAATATATTGTGTTTTTGGCTGATCTGCTCTTTATTTATTATTTTAAACTTCAGGTTTTGAGACCCAGACAGGAAGCAATAGTGCCAGCGACAGTTCTGAATCATTGAATTCAAGCCAGTCCAATCATGTGACAAATAGCTCCACCCCTTCTATGCAAGAGCCAACCAGGAGAGGGTATGGAGGTGGTGTTGCAAGAGGCCCTGGCACGGGACCAGTTTATAGCAATATTAACGTCAGTGAACTAGGTAAGTTTATTTTCTTGTTATTCTTTTGTAGTTAAAACATGTATCGGCACACTGTTTTAATATTGAAAAACACTGTCTTAACCCTTGCCATGCTGAATAAATTAAGATGCCACACCCACTTCTAATTTTCAGCCAATCAAATTACTTGATCCAGGTTGTTGATACAAATCTACATATTTAATGACAAACAGTGCAGATCCAGATCAGAAGCCAACTGATCTGGAGGTGCACTGTTTGCAAAGGCAGGGTTCTGTAGGACTAGGGTTAATATTTTTCCCCTTAAATGGGTTAACATTGTTCTAGATATAAGTAAGCTGCTTTTTCAACCAAAAATGTATTGATATATTTTTTCTTTTTTCTTCACAGAATCATACATTGCAATAGTCATTAGAACCGTCTCACCCAAGGACTTCTAAAAAAATAACCACAATATATGTTTTTGTGGAGAAATAAAACTATATATCTGGGTACCTCTCTCATCTAGACTATATATCTGGGTACCTCTTTCATCTAGAGATGTAATGGATTAAACTGCAAATCATTTTCAAGGGAAAATAAGTCATTAACATTTTGTTCTTTTGTTAAAAGAGGCTCAGTATGAGACAATGTACCTTCAGACATCTGCTGCCAATGAAGACTCGGATCAGCCTCGGCCTCGGCTCTACACACTCTGATCAGTCTTCGCTGCCCACCTGAAGAAACCTGAGGTCTTGGCTATGGACTGTGTGCCCAGCAAAGATTAATCAGGCTGCACAGATAAGAGGGGGTATCAAGAATATATTTTTCTTATTTCTCCATGAAAACATATGTTGTGGGTACTCATTAGAAGTGCCTCATTTCTCCATGAAAACATATGTTGTGGGTACTCATTAGAAGTGCCTCACTGAGGCACTTCTAATGAGTACCCACAACATGTTTTCATGGAGAAATAAGAAAAAAACAAGCATTTTTTTTTTTTTTTTTTTGAAAAAGGGGCCTTGTCTGGGGCTTTGACAGATTCGTCTTTGCTGGGCACATATGTCTGATGGTACAATATCTTACATTGTGGCGCAGTTATCGTCTGAGACAGCTATAGTAGCCACTTGGAATAATTTGAGTGTCTGGAGATAAAGAAATGATACAGGAAAGTACATTATTTATGTGATTACTATGTACAATTGTAACTGTTGCTTTATTTACTAAAGTCATAAATCCATAAATGATTATTTGGTTGTAATTACTGACAATAACCAATCTTAATCACATGCGAGAAATGCTACTATTTGTGTGGCCAAGATGGCTGATTAGGCCAATTCTGGTTCTAAACTGTCTGTTGCAGATGGAACAACAGAGGTCAGAGCTCTGACCTCTGATTTCGTTGCAATATTTTACCAGAGTATCATGGATTTATGAAAAAGAACAAGTTCAGATATTCTGAGAATTAAATTCTTGTAAAAGAATTTCTGTGAATTAAAATTGAATTAAATGAATCCATTGTAGTCAGGAAATCCCAAAAAGGGTGCTTGGCAAACAGTGCAGACCCAGATGAGAATGCTGCAGAATGCAGTGTCTGATTGAGGTCTACACTGTTTGCATTAAGTACAGGAATTTCTATAAAACACGAAGGCACATTTTTGTTAGACATGCCTCTTATTATTGTTGCAATGTATTTCAGCTCGACCAGGTACACATGTTCAACATTCTTAATACCTTTCAAACCATACTGAACAGAAAGCAGAACTTCAATGCAATGGTGCTTTTAGGACCCTTGTCATCATGAAAACTCTCCTTTATAATTTTGACCCCTTTAAACCCCACATGTATATAGTAACACTGCTGTTTACAGGGCTATACATTATTTTTCCTATTTTGCTTAAAAAGATAGATTGTGGGTACTCGTTAGAACTGCCTCGCTGAGCAGAAATATGAAAAATGTCAGAATTTTTATCTTAAAATTTTCTTTTTTTTGATTGTAAAATTTTCAGTATATTTGAATAGGCGTGTTTTCGTAATGAATATTATCATACAAGCCAGGGCATGACAAAACTAACAAAATGGCATGTGCGCCCAGCAAAGACTCAGATCAGCCTTGGCATCTGCCGAGTCTGATCAGTCTTTGCTGTGCACTCAGTGGGTAACTAAGGACCGCAGAATTAGCACTAAATTAAAACATATAGTTTTGGATCCATTGTTACATTGAAGTTCTTTGTACACGTTTGTACATCTAGTTCCATATACACATACACAAAATACTGGGCCCAGTTGTTCAAAGCTAACGACGTCGTTAGTTAACGATTCGTTAAAATTTACATCGACTGATATGCAAATATGCTGAAATTTTTTGCTGAAAAAATGTGAGTAGCTTTTGCATTGCAAAAGCTGCTCACATTTTTTCAGCAAAAAATAGCAGAATATTGTGTATTGAATCCGCTAAAACAGTTAACGAAATGATCCTTAATGAGCTCGTTAAGCTAACGACTCTTTGAACAACTGGGCCCTGGTTTATCATAGCTCTAGATAAGAGGGATATCCACTTAATATTTTTCTAATTTCTCTGCAAAAACATACATTATGGTAGTCATTAGAAGTGCCTTATGAATGTACTTCTAATGAGTACCCACAACATATGTTTTCATGCAGAAATAAGAAAAATATTGGTACTTTTTGGCAGAAAAAAAGTACCTAATCTGGAGCTATGTTAGATTTATTTTGTTGTATACATGTATGTATGTACGTCTGATTCTGGTTACAAAAAAAAACTATTTTATATTTTCTTCTGTTTTATATTCAACAAAATGAACATTCAGAGTTCTGTTGGTGTTTTATTACATTTTCTGATAGCTGTGTTCTAATTAACGCTTAGCACTCTTGGTAAAAATTTCAGCAGGCAACATTTTAAAATATTTTTTTCTTATTTCCAGAAAGCAGTTTCTGACATTTCATGCAAATTGTCTCCAATTTGCATGAAATGTCAAAAACTGTTTTCTGAGAAAAATAAGAAAAATATCAATTTGTCATCTGCTGAATTAGCCCAGAGAGTGGTAAAGGTTAAAAACAGTTTGTAGCTGTATATTTCAGTTGAACAAGTATGACAGTTTGAATGTACATGTAAATGTACAGTTTGTGAAGTTTCTAGGTAGCATGTAGAAAAAAAAATATCCTGAATATGGTTGCCAAACTGCTGTTTCTACCTTCGGAGAACACGTTCCTGTCTCTTGTCTGTTTCTATCTTATTCTCTGTCTCTTTCTCATTTTCCACACCATTCTGTGCATAAAATGTCTCTTTATAATCGTTTGTAATTTTCTGTACTGGTATGCATGTAATTTAATAAACATGGTGTTTAGATCATATGCAAAAAAAATCATTTTAAGAAATCAGTATTTTTTAATTCAGCATATTTGCCCTAAATACTTGGAAAGTGAGGCCTGAGCTAGCAGTATAGCCCCAGATAGACTGCTTTTAAAGTTTGATGAGGGTCTGTTTGCCATTCTGTCAAACATTTTTAACACATTGTCAGGTAGTCATCTGGACTTGTTCAATCTATAGAGCAAGTTTAGAAAGGTGGTTAAGTGTCCAGGATCCAGTTGTTCAAAACTAACTAACGATATCGTTAGTTAAAACTTTGATCATGAAATATGGCATATAAGCTAATATTTTTGCTGAAAAAATGTGAGTAACTTTTGCAAAAGCTACTCACATTTTTTTCAGCAAAAATACATGTTGTACTTACTAGAGCAGTTAACATATTGACCATTAACGAGCTCGTTAAGCTAACGGCGCTTTGAACAACTGGGCCCAGATATTTAGGGTAAATATGGTATATGCCATAGGTCCAGATAAGGGTGTTATTGTTGTTGTTTTTTTTTTTCAGCGAAAAGTATTGATACTTTTTTATCGCACCTGCTTGTAGCAGGGTGCGATATAGGCGTCCGATTTTCCGTCCGTCCGTCCGTCCGTCCGTCCGTCCGTCCGTCCGTCCGTCCGTCCGTCTGTCAACATTTATGTAGACGTTCGACATTTATGTCAAAGTTAGTATTCTAATCAACTACAAGACTAAAAAACCATCAAACCTTGCATGAAACATCTCCCTGACCTCCTGACTTTGCAACATAGGCATCCGCTTTTCCGTATGTCTGTCCATTCGTCCGTCCGTCTGTCAACATTTATGTCGAAGTTCGACATTTATGTCAAAGTTAGTATTTTAATCAGCTACAAGACTAAACAACCATCAAACCTTGCATGAAACATCTCCCTGACCTCCCGACTTTGCGACACAGGTGCCCACTTTTCCATTCATCTGTCTGTTCGTCTGTCCGTCTGTCCGTCTCTTAACAGTTCTGTTATGTCGAAGTTCGACATTTATGTCAAAGTTAGTATTCTAATCAACTACAAGACTAAACAACCATCAAACCTTGTATGAAATATCTCCCTGACCTCCTGACTTTGCGACATAGGTGCCCGCTTTTCCGTTCGTCTGTCCGTTCGTCCGTCCGTCTGTCTCTTAACAGTTCTCTTATGTCGAAGTTCGACATTTTTGTCAAAGTTAGTATTCTAATCAACTACAATTCTACAACAACCATCATTCCTTGCATGACACATCTCCCTGACCTCCTGACTTGGCAGATATGTTGACCCAGTGACCTTGACCTATATTTTGCGCTCCATTGACTTTGACACAATTTACGTTGACGTTCCAGATCTTCTCAACTATAAGGCGTACAACTACCAAACCTTGCATAATGCTTCTTCTAGGTGTACAGACTTGGCAGGTACCTTGACCCGGTGACCTTGACCTATATTTTGCGCTCCAGTGACTTTGACATATTTTGCGTCGACGTTCGATATCTCCTCAACTATAAGGCCTACAACCATCAAACCTTGCAAAGTGCTTCTCCTCAATGTACTGACTTAGCAGATACCTTGACCTGGTGACCTTGACCTATATTTTGGCTGCAGTGACTTGACATAATTTACATCAACGTTCCAGATCTCCTCAAGTGTAAGACCTCTAGCCACCAAACCTTGCATAGTGCTTCTCCTATATGTACTGACTTGGCAGGTATCTTGACCCGGTGACCTTGACCTATATTTTGCGCTCCAGTGCCTTTTACACATTTTACGTCAACGTTCAATAACTCCTCAACTATAAGGCCTACAACCATCAAACCTTGCATAGTGCTTCTACTCAATGTACGGACTCTGCAGGTACCTTGACTGGGTGACCTTGACCTATATTTCACGCTCCATTGACTTTTACACCTTTTACGTCACCCTTCCATATGTCCTCAACTGTAAGGCCTTCAACCACCAAACCTTATATAGCACTTCTTCTCGATGTTCTGACTCGACAGGTACCTTGATCTGGTGACCTTGACCTATATTGTGTACTCCAGTGACTTTGACACATTTTATATTGATGTTCGGTATCTCCTCAAATATAAGACCTACAACCACTAAACCTTGCATAGTGCTTCACCTCATTGCCCTGGCTTGGCAGGTACCTTGACCCAGTGACCTTGACCTATATTTGACACATTTTACGTTGATGTTTGATAACTCCTCAACTATCAGGCCTACAACCACCATACCTTGCATTGTGCTTCTCCTTGATGTACTGAATTAGCAGGTACCTTGACCCGTGACCTTGACCTATATTTCATGCTCCAGTGACTTTTACACATTTTACGTCAATGTTCCATTATCATTGGGCTGTATGATATGAAAAGTCAGTGCTGAAGATATAGCCATTAGAGGGAATGGGACTGGCCTGGAATATATGTGCCCCACTAGGCACTTTATCTACATTTTTTTCAACCCAGTTTTCCAAGTAAGCATTGCTAAGAATGAAATAAACTTATTTAATAACCACATTCTGATTGTGGCTCCTTTGACTTTTGCGCCAGCAGGTGCGATGACGCCTTCCGCGGAATTCTTGTCTTATTTCTCCACCAAAACATATGTTGTGGGTACTCATTAGAAAGGCCTTGTTCAGACACATCTAATGAGTAGCCACAACATATGATTTTGTGGAGAAGGTAAAAAATAATATTTGGATACTATTCTTACCTATAGCCATGATAAGTCCATTTATTTGTGATTTTAGGCTTTATATGTCCCGTTGAAAAAATAGAATTTGAAAATACACATTTGCTGTCACCGGAACGTGAGTTGGTTTTCATACGGAATGCGTCATGCCGAAAGGCGTCTTCGAGCCTATACAAAATATGCATTTCTTGCTTTAGATGATCCTGAATGTTAAACACAGTCTCGTCAGGGTCTTTTGTTTTTCGTTGATATATTCTTCAGATTCTGAAAGGCCCTGATCAGACTGTGCAGATAGGCAGGCTGATCTCGGCCTTCTCTGACCAAGTATGCCTCGAAGACACTTTTTCGCTTGAAGTGGTCCATACCTCCTAGATGTGAAATGCTTAAACTTACAACAGTAGTGCATCAGTTGGAATTGAATAGAATTTTCTAACACTGAACGCATGTGTCGCTTACCACAGAAGCTTCCCATGTATATTTGAGCCAGGTCATAAGGAAAGGGCCCTTGTTATACTCCAGGCATACGAAGTGTGTCAAAGGGCTATATAGTTTTCGTCAGTTCCGTCTGTCTGTTTATCTGTGTGTCGGTCCATCCGTGATTCCATCCGTTAACCCTTTCTATAACCAAGTTTTACTTCTAAGTTTTTTGATTAGTTATATCTCTGCAGACAATGATCAGAAACTTTTCATATTTGGTATGGGGGTACCTGGAAGGGCTCTCTTCCATTCTACATCTATGAACCACTGGTCATGCCCCAGGACGGGGCTAGAGGTCAAAATCTAGGTACCCCAATAAAGTTGTATATTGCAGTTTGTTTATACAAACAACTTCTTAATAAAGAAGGATGGGCATCAGACATGTATATCACATCAACATTCAGTGTAATAAGGTCATTGTGACCTTATTTTCATGCTCCAGTGATTTTGTCTTATATTTTGAAGACTATTTCATGGATTAATGTGATACTTGGGATATTGGTTCTGTGTGACACCACAACTGACATCTTTACAAATGTAGGTCCAGTTATTTTGCCTTATATCTTGAATGTTATTTGATGTATGAGCATCATTATTTGGGATTATGAATCAGTATGATCTAACAGTTGACCCAAAAGTAAATGTAGGTCACTGACCTATATTTCATGGTCCAGTGATTTTGTTACATCTTGAAGACAATTTGATGTTTGACTATCATAGTTTAGAATTATGTGATCTATATTTCATAGCTCTGTGAATTTATTTTATATCTCCCACTGTTTGATACCTAAATGTCATATTTACATATAATGACACAAACTTTGACCTCAAAGTAAAGTAAATATAAATCAGCATGACCTATATAACATGGTCTAGTGATTTTGCTTAATATCTTCTAGATTATTTAATGGATTAACAGCAAAGTTGGTATAATGGATCAGTATGACCATCAGATTGACCTTTCAAGTTTATGTAGGTTAATGACCTATATTTTATGGTTCAGCAATTTAGCTTCATGTCCTGAAGACTATTTACTCAGAAAAAATGTACTCGGGATGATGGTTCATATAATTTAAAATATTTTATAATTAAAAAATGGCTCCAGCCAGGGGTATTTGTGGCCCTCTGGGCACTTGCTCTAGTTGCATATGCAACTGGGGAGGCCCACTTCAGTCTCCCAGAGGAATTATAATGAAGGAGTATCTGATGATAATTCTGGGACAATTTTTCCTTGAAAACATACCGTATTTGACCTAATTACCGCACTGTGCGCTTAGGTTTTTCAAAATTACTGGGAACACTCAGATGTGATAAAATATGTACCTATACCTATTAAGGATACACTATAAAAAGATCAGAAAAGGACTTATTTGATGATGATTATGCGATTTTTTTCTGATTTTCTTTATAAAGGCATATGTTGTGGGTACTCATTTGAATTGCATCGACAAGTCGATGCAATTCAAATGAGAACCCACAACATATGCCTTTATAAAAAAGTAAATAAAAAGTACACTGGCTGTAATAAGACTATGGAATTTCATGAGTGTGCGCTTATAGGGGTATGTGCAGTAATTAGATCGAATATGGTATGTTGTGGGTACTCATTAGGGCCTTGTTCAGACACATCTAATGATTAGCCACAACATATGTTTTCATGGACAACTGGTGAAAATTATCAAAGGATTATCATCAAATACTCATCCTTAACATCATTTGGTATGACCTAAAGTATTCAGTGATTCTATAAATGGACAGGGAGGCCCTGATTTGACTACAAAGGTATGCTGGCTGATCTGGGTCATTGCTGTCCGCATATCCTTTTCTCATGACAAGGCATGTTTGAAGAAACCTTAGAAGCTATAATAGTTCGGGTTTTAAGTTCAAATAATTCCTGACTTCATTATGAGAACTCCCCCCCCACAAAACTCTGTTTATTTAGTTGGTGCCTTATACTTTCCAGTCATCTGTCTATCCAGCATGGTCATAATTCAGGCGAAAAACAAAACAACAAAAAAAAAACTCACTATTTTTCTCAGTCAGTAGTATGAGAACAGAGATAATTACATATTAATTGATAGAAAACTGGAAACAATGTCTTTTGAACAGACTGCCTGGTCTGATAGCCTGAAACAATGTATTTTAAATGGATAGAGGTTATCAGCCTGCTTCTGACATTATGGTGACATATTCTCCATCTTGACTTAAAACAGAATTTATGATAGGATATGATGTTACACCCTTTTGTGCTGAAACTGTTGTCAGTTTCAGCATGACTTAAATGGTGATTTGTGTTCAAAAAACAGTAAGAAGTAGATTTGAATATTTGATAACAGATTACATGGTGTTTTGGTTATCGCCATGTTATAATCTTTAGTGACATAGGGCAAGGTGAAGGGAAGATAATTATGTAAACCCACTAGGGTGTCCTCAAACCAGTCAGTTTATTTACCCATTTATAAGTTGGCCATTTGCCTAGTTATTTTTTTCTTTGCATTTAAGTTTAAATGTAAAATTTTGTTTTATATCAAAGACTTGCTTCCTGGTATAATATACACCATGCTTGCTTTGTAAAATGCTATCCACAAATGACTAGTCATTTTATTAATAGGCCAGGGTGCATGTGGAAAAATTACATAGATTTAGATAAGACTTATTTTTTTTTTTAGCCAAAATGTATTGATAATTCTGTTATTTCTCCATGAAAACATATTTTGTGGTACTTGTTAGAATTGTTTCATTGAGTCAGATCTGATGAGTACCCAAAAAAGTATGTTGTCATGGAGAAATCAGGAAAACATCTACAGGGATACCCCCTCTTATCTAGACTTTTAACCCTTGTCATGCTGAATAAATTAAGATGCCATGCCCACTTCTAATTTCCAGCCAATCAGATTAGGTGATCTGGGTTTTTGATTAAAATTTACATATTTAATGACAAACAGTGCAGATCCAGATGGATCTACACTGTTTGCTAAGACAGGGCATGTCGTGTTCAGTAAGAGAAGGGTTAATTTAGCATGTATTATATCGGAATGAAATTGAGATAATAAAGAACAATAGCCTTGAACTAGATTAGGGGAAAATGGATACCCTTTCAGGGGAGGAAACTGTTAAAATTATTTTGCCTCTGAAAAGGGGAGCAGATTCTTTCCTTTTAGAGTAGGCCCCTTCTCAGAAGGGGCTTGGTGTACAGAAAAGCAAACAGGTCGTCACAAATATTGTCTGCCTTGTAAAAAATGGTAGAAAATATGCCAGATTTGTCCAGTCCCTTTAAAACCTACAAGAAATACTTAATTTTTATTTACCTTAATAATTTATTCCTTGTCCTGCTGAATAAATTAAGATGCCATGCCCACTTCTAATTTTCAGCCAATCAGATTACTTGATCTGAATTGTTGCAATAAATTCACATACTTAATGGCAAACAGTGCAGATCCAGATCAGTTGGCTTCAGAAGCCAACTGATCTGGATCTACACTGTCTGCAAAGGTAGGGTATATCCGGGTTCAGCAGGACAAGGGTTAAGATTAGAAGACATATAAATTAACTTATAGAGCATAATCAACAGTGTTTGATTGATATAAAAAAATCTGTCACAAAGGAGCCTGGTAATTTGGTCACAATAAGTTCCAAAGGAACAAGTTTTTACCGAATTATCCACGCTTCCGAGTGATATATCTTTCATATCAGGCAAGGCTGTTCATTATTCTATTTATCATATACCTTTCTATTGGTACTGTTTTCTTGAAGCGCCTCAATATTCTTCATTTGAGAGGAAGAACAATAAACAGTGTAAGAAAATGGAGTTTTTCAGTCCTTTTATTAGCAATGTTGATGTCACTTCATGATGTAGCGTCAATGGTTTCATTATGTTATGGTAATGTTTTTCATTTGGTCAGTTTTATGTCCCTTTTGGCAACTGAGGACATCAAGATGAAATGCAATAATGCAGGAAGCAGTCTATAAAAACAGTTCCGACACTGTGAAATAATTCACTAGAAACTACTTTTGTATCGTCACAATGTGAATTATAAAAAATAATGAAATGAGATTCGCTATACTTCACTGCTAGGTGTATAATAATGCAGTATACATTTGTAACAAATTCTGGCTGTTTATAACTACACCACAACCTCTTTATAACACTATTGTTAGGGTCCATAACATAAACCGTGTTAGTTAAACAACAGTGTTATATCCAAACAAAAATGCATAGATTATATTGAAAAATGACCATTTATGGGATCCAGCTTTAAACCGTGTTATATCCAAAACTGTGTTATAACGAACCATGTTATAAAGAGGTTGTAGTGTAGTATGTTATAGAAGGTTTATACATATGAGTGTTCAGATTATACAAGATTTATCCCGTTGTAGACTGGAGACCCCTAAAAGGGTAATTGGTAAACAGTGCAAACCCAGATCAGATGCCGCAGAATGCGGCAATGATCAGGGTCTCCACTGTTTGCAAATAGTTCAATCATTTTTCTCTAGGAATACCTAAATCACATAGCCTGACATACCTAAAATCAAAATTAGAATCTTACCAATATATTGTGTGGGGGAGTTCATTCAGTCTACAATGGGTTATATGTATTAAGGTTACCATAGTTACCCTAAATATACAGACAGCTTAACTCCTTACCATACTTATCCCAAAATTTGAACAAATCTGTTCAATTAACTAGTAATATAATCTGCCAGCTTCGGCGGCTGTGTCAGATGGGTGTCCAGCTGGTAATAAGGAGATTGCGGGTTTGATCCCTGCCAGGTCTGGCAACATTCTTTCATGGAGATTGACCATGAAATATTTTCTACGGCCATTCTCTCCCTTCTGCTGAGTCAAGAAGGGCAATTGTCAGTTTCTGGCAAATGAAAGTGCTCAAGTACTGGTTAACCATTTTGAAGACTAAGCCTACCCAGGAAAAAGTTTGGTTAGCTAAACTGAACGCACTGGGTGTAGTTGTTCAAAGCTAACGACGTTGTTAATTAACGATTTGTTAAAATTTTAATCGAGTGATACGCAAATATGCTGAAATTTTTTGCTGAAAAAATGTGAGTAGCTTTTGCAGTGCAAAAGCTACTCACATTTTTTCAGCAAAAAATATCAGAATATTGTGTATTGAATCCGCTAAAACAGTTAACGAAGTGACCCTTAACGAACTCGTTAAGCTAACGACGCTTTGAACAACTGGGCCCTGGACATTACCCTCATGAGTTGACAGGACAGTAAAACCTCCACAAACAAACTAATGATATATCTATAAAGTAATGATGGAATGTCAAACAGTGTAGGAGCAATTTGATCTGTTCTACACTGTTTGCTCAGAATACTCTGAATACATAGGAAAATTTGGTATGTAAGTTTTGTATTAGCCCTTACAACACCAAGCAAAATTGGGAGCAGACAACATTCTACTGTATTTACCCAAAGTATTCGGACACCTCAACTCTTTACCGTACTTGTTCTAAAATTTGAACAAGTACAGTTTACTACCTGCTGTTGTTCTAAAATTGCTGGATGAGTGGCAAACAGTGTAGACCCTGTTGAGAGGCCACATTCTGTGTCGTCTCATCTAGGTCTACACTGTTTGCTTAGGCCTGTCTGTCCAAATACATTTTATCTTCAGAGAAAGTAAGTCTTGACATTTCATGTGAATCGACTGCTTGGCAAAACTTATTTTCTTTGAAAAAATATAAAAAAAAAATGTCTGCTGCTGCTGTTGTGATTGGCCTTTAAAAGTTAAGGTTATGTTAGGTTGATAAATATTTGGGTTACACAATGTTTATTTGTCATAATAAATATTTCTTGAGACAGGATCCCGTGAGCAAACAGTGTAGACCCATCTACACTGTTTGCCATTAAGCCATTAATTTTATGACTAAACTTATGGCCAAAACAACACTGTTTAAAAACTTTTTAGAGAAGGGTTGGATGTGTTGTGGTCTCAATATATAGAATTGTGGTAGAGGTATTGTTTCCCCTGCTTGGTCCTGATATAAAAAGGCTTTTTTCTGACTTTTCTATTTATTGACTGTAGGTCATGATAGGAAATGATCTTTTCCTGCTCGGGTACCAGATTTTTTCCTACATTTATTCAAGGAATTTGGACAATGATTTTTTCCTACATCATTTATGACGTCATCAGAGGAATTTCATTTTGAAAAATTGTGGATTATTTGCATTTGTGTGCATAAAATGTTGTGTCAGTTGTTTAGGAATAAACATTTTATTGAAAGGAATACCTTTTAGACTATGGTTATGTACGAACTGCTAAAAAAAGAGAAGATGTAAGAAAAAACCTTGTTCATCAAAGTCAGAAAAATAATTCAAAATTGGGACTAAGCAAACACCCAGTGGTTTCCAGTTTGTATTTTTTTTTTTTTTTTTTTTTTTTTGTTTATTTTAATTTTTATTTTTTTCTTCTTCAGCAAACAGACTTATTTTATCAACGTCAGATGTTCCTACATTGTAAGTAAATTTATTACCCCTTATAATTTCAAGATCACTTTTCTTGTTTGCAATAAACAATGCTCCCTAACCTGTAACATAACCAATGTCTCCTAGCCCCTAACAATAACCAGTGTCCACTAGCCCTTAACATCACCAGAGATTGCTTCCAAATATGAGCCTTTCCAATTAGAAAATGAACTTATGGCATTTGCGATCAATACAGACCCAGATTAGACCCAGACAAAAGGTGCATCTGTACAATCTGATCAGAGTGACCCTGACAGAATCAGCTTTTCCCGCTCTCTGGACAAATTCAACAGATAACAGCCTGTTAATATTTTTCTTATTTTTCCCAGAAAATAGACTTTGACATTTCATGCAAATTGTCTCTGAAAGAGACAATTTGCATGAAATGTCAAAGCCTGTTTTCTGGAAAAAAAAAAAGAAAAATATTCCAAAATATCATCTGTGAATTTTTTCCCAGCATGCTGAACATTAAAGATTTGGTAGCAAACAGTAAAGAATCCTTAGCAGGCTGATCAGATTTGACAGGCTGATATGGCCTAGGCTTCCAGTACAGTCAACCCTATTTATAACGACACTCTATACAACGACAAAATTCGTTTTAAAGACAATTTGAATGTCACAAAACGTTTGCTCAAGAGGTGACAGTTAATGAGAAATCATGCAAGAATATTGCATTAAAATTTCAAGCAACATGTTTTGAATATTTGTCAGAATTGCCTCACTGAGGCAATTCTAACAAATATCCAAAACATATGTTCTAGGGGGAAATAAGAATAAAACAAGGTCTTTGGATGCGCCGTCCAACTGGAGACCAGGAGGTCGCGGGTTCAACCCCCGCCGAGGTAGGCAACATTCTTTCGTGGAGATTGATCGTGAAATATTTTCTACAGTCATTCTCCCGCTTCCGCTGATACAAGAAGGGCAGTTGTCAGTTTCTGGCGAAAGAATGTGCACAATACTGGTTAACCGCTTAGAGGACTAAGTCTGCCCAGTAAACGTGTGGTTAGGTAAACTGACCGCGCTTGACATGACCCCATTGGGTTGACTGGGCCGTAAAACCTCAACACAAACAAACAAGGTCTTTCTTACATATAATTTTTTACAACAGCAAATTCAGTCTAATGGTAACATCTTTAGGAATAAATGCTGTCGTTGTAACGAGGGTTCACTGTATATGTTGTATATGTCATAGTCATAGGATTGTTTTCTATTCTGAGAGGCTCATGATGATGCTAATGCCTAGATTTTGCTGAGCTTTTATTGGGAAATTGAGGTGTACCTATTTACTTTAAATATTTTTACAGATATGGCTGAGCAAACAGTTTAAACCAAGATCAAACTGCTCCTAGCCATTACATTTGGGTCTGCATTGCTTGCCAAAGTACCGTCACATTTTAGGTACAGCACATTTTAAAATTAACTTGCTCAAATGCAAATGAAGTTTCAAATGTCATTTTCTGTGGGGGTAGAGGAATAAAACTAATCCTTTGTCATCTGCTTTCGTCCTTAGTGTATTTACTCATAAAGCACTATCATAACAGCAGCAGATGACATTCTAGGCTGAGTTGTTCAAAAGTAACGATGTCATTAGTTAATGAATCGTTACAACTTTGATCATTAAATATGGCATATATGCTAGTATTTTTGCTGAAAAAATGTGAGTAGCTTTTGCAAAAGCTACTCACATTTTTTCAGCAAAAATACCTGTGAATCAGATATTATACTTACTAGAACAGTTGATATTTTTATTACTAACAAATCCGATAAGCTAACGATTCTTTGAACAACTGGGTCCTGATTTTTTTAGCAAGCAGGAACGACATAGGGATCATTTTCCTTAGTCGTCATTGGCATTTGCATTGTTCGTTGTTGGGGTCAACAATGTTAAGTCTGTACTTTTAGCTCCGTTTCTCAGACACCAAGGCTTCTAGGCTTATGAAACTTCATACATACATCTGCCATTATGCACCCTGCCCACTGCCATTGACTGATACTGACCTTGACCTACTTTTCACACATCATTGAACAATGTTTAGTCTGTGTTTAGCTCCATTGATAAGTTGGTACATTAAGCTCCATTTCTTGAACATCAAGGCTTCTCAGCTAATGAAATGTTATACACACATCCCCCATGACACACCCTACCCACTGCCGTTGATTTTTACTTTCCTTGACCTACCTTTTACGTTTGGCTGAACAATGTTTAGTCTGTATGTTTAGCTCCGTTTCTGGAACACTCAGGCATCGACGCTAATGAAAATTCATACACACATCCGCCATGACATACCCTGCCTACTGCCATCAACATCAACATTCTACCTTTTTAGCACTTTATCAACAGTGCTGTAGCCGGCCTCGGTGGCTCAGTTGGATGCGCTGTCCGACTGGAGACCAGGAGGTCGCGGGTTCAACCCCCGCCGAGGTCGGCAACATTCTTTTGTCGAGATTGATCATGAAATATTTTCTACAGTCATTCTCTCACTTCTGCTGATTCAAGAAGGGCAGTTGTCAGTTTCTGGCGAAAGAATGTGCACAATACTGGTTAACCCCTTAGAAGACTAAGCCTGCCCAGTAAACCTGTGGCTAGGTAAACTGACTGCGCTCGACATGACCCCATTGGGTTGACTGGGCCGTAAAACCTCAACACAAACAAACAAACAGTGCTGTAAACTGTTATTGACCTGGACCTCTTTTTCCACTTGGCTGAATAATGTTTAGTATGTACATTTAGCTCCCTTCCTTGAACACCACCAGCAGTCCTGACATAGCCATTTGGCCAATAGCTTTCAGAGAAAAAAACCTGGGCCCAGTTGTTCAAAGCTTAACAAGCTCAAGGGTCATTTTGTTAACTGTTTTAGCAGATTCAATATACAATATTCTGATATTTTTCACTGAAAAAATGTGAGTAGCTTTTGCACTGCAAAAGCTACTCACATTTTTTCAGCAAAAAATTTCAGCATATTTGCATATCACTTGTTGTAAATTTTAACGAATCGTTAGTTTTGAACAACTGGGCCCTGATATTTCGTGTAAATCATCTGCTAGGCTAGGCAGATGATTTACATGAAGTTTCAAGCCTGTGTTTCACTTAAAACAGAAATGTTTGAGAATGCCATCTGCAATAGAATTGTCTGTGAACAGGAGTTCAGAATTTTTGGATTGGAATGTAAGTGTCGTCTTGTGGAAACAGACAAGTTGGTTATATTCTTGTTGAATTAGGTTTGCTGAAATTATTAATAGTCAGAAAATAAATAAACTATCTATGTGAATAATTACCCTTTAGGATGTCATATTTACCATCAATATTTGGACGTTTGCCTGAGCAAACCAACCACAAAGCCTAACATATGCAAACCTTGTCAAGAAGGGCAGATGTTAGTTGCTGATGAAAGTATGTGCACAAGTACTGGTTAACCCTTGTCCTGCTGAACCTGGATATATACTGCCTTTGCAAACAGTGTAGATCCAGATCAGTTGGCTTCTAAGAAGCCAACTGATCTGGATCTGCACTGTTTGCCATTCAGTATGTGAATTCATATCAACAATCTGGATCAAGTAATCTGATTGGCTGAAAATTTGAAAAGGGTGTGGCATCTTTGCAAACAGTGTAGATCCAGATCAGTTGGCTTCTAAGAAGCCAACTGATCTGGAGATGCACTGTTTGCCATTTAGTATGTTAATTCATATCAACAAGCTGGATCAAGTAATCTAATTGGCTGAAAATTAGGTGTAGCATCTTAATTTATTCAGCAGGACAAGGGTTAACCACAAGGAGGACTAAACCTGCCCAGGAACAGTGTGAGTGGGTTAACTGACTACAATCGACATGACCCTTATGGGTTGCCTGGGCCGTAAAACTTCATCTCAAACAAGCAAACATTTTACTTTTTCAGCAATTTGATCTAGATGTCCACTTACTTGGGGCATGTGTCTACAAATATTGAGGGTAAATATGGTACATGGGAATTAAAGTATTTACTTCAGACACCTTAACTCATTACCATACTTATCCTAAGAATTGTAGAGGTCACTTCACTACCTGCTGATTTGTCTGCAACATACTGGCAGAATGGCAAATAGTGTAGACCAGTTTGATCTAAATCTGTAATGTTTGCTTAGGCTTGTCTGTCTAAATATGGTATCATTTGAGTTATCTCCCTTCAGAAATGTACCGCAACCTTTATTATATACCTAATATGGTAAATGTCTTAAAATTTCAACCACTTTACTTCATACCATCTCAGCCTAAATTTTATTTTTTATGCGGTTACTTACTAAGAAGAATGGCAAACAGTGTTAACCCTGATCAGACTGCTCTTCTCTGTTTACATTATGCCATTTTGTCCAAACTTTGGTGTATGAAATTCTAGGACATTTGCCATGTAATACTTTCATATGCTTATAGGACAGATTTTCAGATAAAGAAGAGACCCTGAAAGGAAACTGAAATATTTTAACGCTGTTTCTGCTGAACCCAGATATGTCCTGCAAACAGTATAGATCCAGATCAGGGCCAAGTTGTTCAAAGCGTTGTTAGCTTAACGAGCTTGTTAAGGGTCATTTCGTTAACTGTTTTAGCCGATTCAATACACAATATTCTGATATTTTTTGCTGAAAAAATGTGAGTAGCTTTTGCACTGCAAAAGCTACTCACATTTTTTCAGCAAAAAATTTCAGCATATTTGCGTATCACTCCATGTAAATTTTAACAAATCGTTATCTAACGATATCGTTAGCTTTGAACAACTGGGCCCAGGTTTGCTTCTGAAGAAGCCAACTGATCTGTAGCTGCACTCTTTGTCATTAAGTATGTGAATTTGTATCAAATAAAAACCTAAAAGTTTGCCTTTGGTAACTTAAGAACACACACTCTTCATATAGAACAATGTGGTTTGCAAGTCTGTATATGCCCCCACCACCTCCCCTCCCCTCCCCTCCATCTCCCCTCTCCTTACACACAGCTAGCACAAACGTAGGCAGTATTCCATTTTCAAAGCAACCAGAATGGGCCCAATGATCCCAAAGCAAATAAAAATATAATACAAGTCCAGGATTCCATATTTGGAATTAATGAGAACCCCATATTGATGCTCAAAACTCTGGACCAGGTACATGTAATCTGACTGGCTGAAAATTAGAAGTGGTGTGGCATCTTAATTTATTCAGTATTCAGTGAGTAGGTTTTCAGAACATAGATGAAATAGTTACCAGTTTAACCTGTCATGGCTATGATAAGCTGCAGTGTTAGTAAAAAACAAAAATTGGCCTAACAAAAAGTTATCCCTAAATACATATATTATACATACACTACAACCTCTTCATAACACGGTTCGTTATAACACTGTTTTGGATATAACACGGTTCAAAGATGGATCCCAAAATGTATAGATTATATTGAAAAATGACCATAAATGGTCATTTTTACAATATAATCTATACATTTTTGTTTGGATATAACACGGTTGTTTAACTAACATGGTTTATGCTATGGACCCCAACAATAGTGTTATAAAGAGGTTGTGGTGTACACGTATATTGTAATGGTCACTGTTAGTCTTTGGCAAAAAGCAAGGAGATTTGAGAAAAAAGGAGATTTTACTTGTAAATATTAACCCTTGTCATGTTGAATAAACAAAGATACCACATCCACTTCTAATTTTCAACCAATCCGATTACTTAATCCAGGTTGCTGGTACAAATTCATAAACTTAATGGCTAACAGTGCATCTGGATCAGTCTGCTTCTTCAAAAGCCAACTGATTTGGATCAATACTGTTTAAAAAGACAGAGCATATCTGGGTTCAGCAGGACTTGGGTTAAATAAAGAAGACAACTTATTGTTCAGGATTTTGATAGAAAATTCTACTTGGAACGTAAAAATGTCAGTCAAGAAAAGAATAGCAGATTTGTTATGTAATGTAATCATTGCACTATTTTGAACAGTCGCACATGACATGCTAAAAAAATAGAATTATATTTTTTTCTTTCTCAAAGAAAAAACCTTTTCAGAGAAAATAAGGCTGATGTTTCATGTGAATTGACATGAAATATTTACCCTTATTTTCTCGGCAAAAAGATAAAAAATGCTACTGTTGTGACTGGTGCTTTAAGGCTTAAAGTTTGATATTTTTTGCTGTGATACCCCAATCCTTGCGTGTTACCCAGCTTGACCTGATTGTTTGCTATTGGTGGATCATAGAAGTAAAAAACAAAAAAGTTGTGGAAATTGAAAGATGCTTTCAGACAGAATTAGTAGATTTTGTAACCTAGAGGAGTAAACTTGAATGTGAAATTGTGGGCCAGCTGATGCATCCATGCATCTAGGAAAGGTCTTGGTTTTTTGACTGCTTCTGCTCTATACGGGTGGACATCAGGGGAGCTACCCTGAAATCCTGTTAATGCAAATTTGTTCCCACGCCACATCCTTAACCTCTCATAATAGTGACAATGTTAAAAAAATTGTAAACAAAAGGAGGTACTCTCGCATGTTTTAATTTATTATAGAGGAATGAGCGAATTATGTATAATTTCGGGCAGTGCTATTCTATATTAATGATTTACCTTTCTACAAAGGCGGACAAAATATTGAAAAAATCTTTGCTTTGAGTAGGCGACCATAATCAAATCAAACCCAGAACTGCCTTTCTTGAGTTTAATGTCAACAAAAAGGAATGGTGCAATACCGGGTATTTTTTTGTCAGATTTCATTGAGAATGAGAGCCTTTGACACATGTTCTGCTTATATCAGCCCTTATTATTCATTCCAATGTAAAAATTTCCCCATACTCCAAAAGTTATGAGCCCTTTGAGTTAAATCCCTTGATAGGTTTTACAATTTGCCAAAAATGAAAAATTTTCATTACAGATTTCTCAGGAACAATGAAAGCTATAAAGTTGAAACTTGGTACACATAAGGACAGTGGACTGTTGTATTGTGTTTACTAGAATCAAGGTCAAGGGCCTATAACTCTTGGAGTCACATCCTTTATAGATTTTACAATTTGCCATTATTGAAAAATTTTTGTCACACATTGACACTTTTCTCAAGAACTGTACGGGTAACAAAGTTGAAACCTGTTACACATATGGACAGTGGGTTGATGTATCGTGTATACTGGAATCAGGGCCAAGGGCCCGTAACTGATGGAGTTAATTCCCTTGATAGGTTTTATGTTGTCATATTACCATGTCCTACAGTGATGTTATCTGGTAAGCATGAATTCTAAATACTTCAACACTTATAATGGGTATTTCTCCTCTGATAGCGCTGCAGCAGGGCTATAGTCAGATCCTTTGACAGGTCTAGTTTCTCCATGAAAACTTACGATGTTGGCACTCTTAGAAGCACCTCATTGAGGTGCTTCTAATGAGTACCCACAAATTATGTGTTTGTGGAGAAATAAGAAAAATTGTCAGTACTTAGGTTGGAAAATACATCTCTTCTGGAGCCATCATTTTCCTGTTTGACATTTACCGTATGTCTGTTTGTTTATCTGTGATCCACCGTTCACTAGAATCATTAACAGCTTGCTACAGTTTTCATTTCCACATTTTATTAGTGGCAGTATCAAGAAACGGACACCATCTGACCAATCAAATACAAACATGTAAGCTGCATGATCTTTAACCTTTGACCTTCACCTTTGGTGTTGTCTTCATAGATCCAGAAAGGGGCAGTATTCAAAAGAGAATTTTTATGTGTTTGAATGTCTTCTATTTTTTCACCTCAAAACATATCTTGTGGGTACTCACTAGAATGGCCTCAGCCCACAAGGTACGTTTTGGTGGGACAAAATGTCACCTTATCTGGACCTACCTCTTAATATTGTAACCCTGATTTCAGACATGTTTCAAGATTTCTTTTTTTTCTAATATGTATTTATTGAAAGCTTTATAACATTGTTTTCAAGTGGATTCAATTCAGTCTTTCCAGCTTGTACAAGGATGTAAAACAATATATTCATAAAGTCACTTACCAATTCAGCCACAGGAGCTTGAAGTTTGGTCAGAAAGGCATGTTAAAATGGCCCAAATCAACTTAGGATAGTTGATTTGGGCCATTTTAACATGCATTTCTGACCAAATTTTCTGCTCCCCGTATAGGATAGTTGATTTGGGCCATTTTAACATGCATTTCTGACCGAATTTTCTGCTCGCCGTATAGGATAGTTGATTTGGGCCATTTTAACATGGGTTTCTGACCAAATTTCAAGCTCCTGTCAAGTCAGCCCATTGTGAACAGTATCAATTGTTGATTTATGGAGAGGTGCCAAATAAATTTTTCCATTTTTTCTTGCAGAAATAGGAATCATCTGGGTGGCCAAGTTGTTAGTGCTCCCAACTTCAGATCACAAGGTCATGGGTTTGAATCCTGCTGGGGGTGAAATTCACCACATGACTGTAACACGCTTCATTGCACAGAGCCTTTCATTATATCTTCTCGATATAACTTAAATAATGTTGACAGGGACATAAAACACCAAACCATCATTATTCACCACAGAAATAGGATTGTGCTTACACATTGAAATTCTTAGGAAGATAATTCTAATTATTATTCATACTGTATGTTTTGGGGGGAGAAATAAGAAAAAATATCAACAACTCTGGATCGAAAAAAAAAAAGGTGCCTTATTTGGAATCCTGGGCCCATTTGTTCAAAAGTAACGATGTCGTTAGTTAACGTATTGTTAAAACTTTAAATATGGCATATACACTAATATTTTTGCTGAAAAAATGTGAGTAGCTTTTGCATTTGCAAAAGCTACTCACAGTTTTTCAGCAAAAATACCTGTGAATTGGATATTGTACTTACTAGAACAGTTAACATTTTGATCACTAACAAACTCGTTAGCTAACGATGCTTTGAACAACTGGGCCCAGAACTTTATATATTATAGACAAACAAAGCTGTTTTAACAGACCAGCTGACTGAAGTCAGGGTTGTCACTTGTTTACTCACAGAATTTATTGCATGCTTTTGACACTTATATTACCTTTTGTGCAGCAGTTTGCTCTTAATTTACTTATTATCTTGTGAAAGGTAAGAATATTTTAATTTTTACAGCCCTGCAAACCAACACAGATAAATGCAATTAGTGTAGATCAAGATGAGACAGCTGTCTCATCAGGATTTTCATTCTTTGCTATTCTGTTATGGATTTTAGAGTGAAAGCCCTATTCTTCAACAGTAAGCATGTCCATATTTAAAGATGGAAGATACCACTTCAGGAACTCTGAGTTGAAAGAGCTTGTACCCAAAATCCCAATGAACCTTAGTGACTAGACCACTAAATGCTCAAAAACCCTGGTAAACTGGAACTAATTAGAATTAAGCGTCATCACTGGTCACTTTCTATTGAATCTAACCTTTGAAAAGTGGAACAGTTCATAACTTGTACTAATTTTTGAAGTTTCTCTTTATATGGTAACAGTGGTGCAAATGGTTACAGACCACACTGACAGATAGGATATACCCATAAGTTTAAATGACAATTTCTTTTTCTTTTAATAGGGAAACCTCCATGAAACACCCATCAGTTGTTAGTCTTTCGTTTGATGTAGCTAATCACATCACCCTTCCACCATCCCAATATAACTTAAGTAATGTTGAAAGGAATGTAAAATACCTAATCATACTCATCAGTCTTTCTGAGAGGAAGATTTAAGGCATCAAGCACTTTGAATGGTAAAACATTATATTTAAGGGCAAGTGATGCTTTTTCAGGGGAGACAACTGTCAGTTGTTATTTTGTTTTATTTTTTCCTCTTTCTGAAAAGGAATCTACTCTATGAGAAAAGAAATTTGCTTCCTGACGGAGTATACCCCTTTTTCGGAAGGGGCATGGCTTGCAGGCAAACAGAAAAAAGTTGTCACCCTTGTAGAAACTGTCTGCAAATCTGTCAGGTGTATTGAGTCCCCTTAAATATAATAGTTAATTGTTCGAACTACTGAAGTCATGTTCTTATTTTATGAATTGCATATTTTATTTTGTTTTAATACAATTTGGATTATTTTTGTGTATGTTTTTCCTATTTAATATGTTATATATATACATTCTAAATATACCATATACAGTCTAAATATATAGACTATTATAATCCTATATTTAATTTTATTTATTCACACACTTTTATATTCCATGGTACAATTATTATATATGAGCCATGTCTCATAAAAATTATCCTCAGTATATGATGCTTAATGCAAGAAAAGGGCCCTTAAGCATAGCTGCAGATAAGGCACTTTTTTAGCCAAGAAGTATTGATATGGTTTTTTTTATTCTCCATGAAAACATATGTTGTGGGTACTCATTAGAAGTGCCTCCCTGAGGCACTTCTAATAAGTACCATAACATATGTTTTCATGGAGAAATAAAAAAACATTGCTTTCCTGATACTCCCTCATCTAGAGCTATGCTTATGACATATATGCTATGCAACAAAGGCTCATATCAGTCTGTGCATTTGTGCAGTGTGGTCACTGCCTTAGTTGCCCACTTGCAGAATGAATATTGTAGAATGTCATTGAATAGAGAAGACCCTGTCGGACCATGGATACACAGGCTGATCTGGATCTTCGCTATTGGCATATGGCATAAGGACCCTTTTCTCACATTGAACATCATGTGTTTACAGTGAAGGATTAGGTCAGATTTTTCTTTTTGCAACTTTAGATAATGGACACTTTATTTACAACCAAAAAGTATTGGTATTTTTCTTATCCCTCCGCAAAAACATATATTGTGGTACTCATCAGAAATGCCTCACCAAGGCACTTCTTATGAGTACCAACAAAATATGTTTTTATAGAAAACTATGAAAAATATTCACAAAATTCACAAAATATATATATAAAAAATGCAGTGATTTGTAATCATTCGCCAACTTTTAGCTGAGTTATGGCCCTTTTTCGACTGAGTTTTTGTTGTTAAGGTAAGATATTGGTATCCATTCAATAAGTTTTCCAGGGATGCATCGATTTCATCAGCAGTTTGCAGAAGGGTATATCATTGTTAAGTACAGGTTAAGTTAGATAGTGGTAATCATCTGCAAAATTTTGGCCAAATTAAGGCCCATTTTGACATAGTTTTTGTAGTTGTGTTGATATTGGTTTCTGCTCAATAACTTTTGCAGGGATGCATTGATATCATTGAAAGCTTGCAGAAGGATATATCATTGTAAAATACAGGTCAAGTTTGATATTGGTAATCTTCTGCAAAATTTTGGCCAAGTTATGGCCCTTTTGTTGTTGTGTTGATATTGGTTTCTGCTCTATAACTTTTGCAGGGATGCATTGATTATGTTGGAAGTTTGCAGAAGGATATATCATTATACGATACAGGTCAGGTTTGATACCTGTAATCATCCGCATAATTTTGGCAGAGTTATGGCCCTTTTTCGACTTAGTTTTTGTTGTTGTGTTGATATTGGTGTCCGCTCTATAACTTTTGTAGGGATGCATAGTTTTTGTTGTTGTGTTGATACTGGTTTCCGCTCTATAACTTTTGCAGGGATGCATTGATTTCATTGGAAGTTTGCAGAAGGATATCACATAGTAAAATACAGGTCAAGTTTGAAATTTATATTCATCCTCAAAATTTTGGCCAAAAAGTTATGGCCCTTTTTCGACTGAGTTTTTGTTGTGGGGGTTAAAATATAGGGTAAAAATATTGTTTCCCCTTTATGCCTTTTGAAGTGATGCATCAATTCCATTCGAAGTTTGTAGAATGGTATATCATTATAGCATAGATTTTGGTAATCATCTAAAACATTTTGGTCGAATTATAGCCCTTTATTTACTTAATTAATGAAATTTAGACAAAGTAGTGAGAGACTTTTAGGGATATAGGAGCGATTATTAGGACAAATACAGTGTTCTGTTTTTTTGAGGGTTTTTTTTGTTGTTTTTTTTCTTTTTTCATACCAAATGGTTGGCAATTTAAGCAGGAGACACATCTGATTCTCAGAATTCTGGGCCCAGTTGTTCAAAGCGTCAGTAGCTTAACGAGCTCGTTAAGGGTCATTTCGTTAACTGTTTTAGCGGATTCAATACACAATGTTCTGATATTTTTTGCTGAAGAAATGTGAGTAGCTACTCGCATTTTTTCAGCAAAAAATTTCAGCATATTTGCGTATCACTTGATGTAAATTTTAACGAATCGTTAACTAACGATGTCGTTAGCTTTGAACAACTGGGCCCTGGTTTGATATTAAAGATTTTATTGACATGCACCAAAAGATATGGGCCCAGTTGTTCAAAGTGTTGTTAGCTTAACTAGCCCATTCGTGGTCAAAATGTTAATTGTTCTTGTAAGTACAGTATCAAATTCACAGGTATTTTTGCTGAAAAAATGTGAGTAGCTTTTGCATTTTTGCTGAAAAAATGTGAGTAGCTTTTGCAAATGCAAAAGCTACTCACATTTTTTCAGCAAAAATATTAGCGTATATGCCATATTTGATGATCAAAGTTTTAATGATACATTAACTAATGACATTGTTAGTTTTGAACAACTGGGCCCAGATAGGATTGGGTGGATGCACAGGCTGATCTGGTCGTTTGCTGTTGACAAAAGTCCAGAGGACTCCTTTTGACATGGCACATCTGTATTACCAGTACATTAGTAACTTTTGTGTGAGTTGGCTCATATGTGTATTGCAAGAATATACTAGTAGGGATACATATATACATGTATATCTGTGTTTTATATAACAAGACTACACACATATATCTATATCTTATTATATATTTCTGTATCCCATATTACAATCTTAAACTGTTTTGTCTGTCATGGAGAGTTGGGGGGAAAGGCATAAAGTTATTTTCAGTGTTGTGAAAAACTGTCTGTCTGTAAGTGATGTTGCTTGTATTAATTAATGTAAGCACTGATCAATTAAAACTTTAAGGTGCAGTGCTTTTGGTATTTTATGAGGGATAGGTTATCAATTTACATACTTACATTCATTTATGTAAAACAAAAGAAGAACTGCAGCAGGAACCGCCTCGGAATGATCAACAGAAAAACTAGGGGGGGCTAACCCTAGTCGTGCTGAACCCAGATATGTCCTGTCTTTGCAAACAATGTAGATCCAGATCAGTTGGCTTCTGAAGAAGCCAACTGATCTGGATCTGCACTGTTTGCCATTAAGTATGTGAATTTATATCAACAATCAGGATCAAGTAATCTGATTGGCTGAAAATTAGAAGTGGGTGTGGCATCTTAATTTATTTAGCATGGCAAGGGTTAACTTGTTTCACTCACAAAACCTCAGCCTTATCTCCTGAAGCAGCTACAGACATAAACACAGTCAATAATACAAAACAAATGAAGCCAGCCTCGGTGACTCAAGTCAGATGCACGTCTGACTTGTGATCAGGAGGTTGAAGGTCTGATTCATGCCAGGACCAGCAATATTCTTTCTTGAAGACTCATGAAACATTTTCTGCAGTCATTCTCTCCCTTCTGCATTCTCTCCCTTCTGCTGATTCAAGAAGGGCAGTTGTCAGTTTCTGGCGAAAGAATGTGCTCAAGTAGTGGTTAACTGCTTAGAGGGCTAAGCCTGCCCAGGAAAAAGTGTGGTTAGGTAAAATTACTGGCTCAACATGACCTTAATAGTGTTGACCGGGCAAGCAACAAAATGAATGATAGCACAAATAGGAAGATGATGAACACAGTCATGAAAACAAAACAGATAGCAAAGTTGGCAGACTTGTAGTTGGTGACCACCTTGGAATGGTCAGCAGGGAAACTACTGGGGCAAACTAGTGATGGAAGCAATGTACTTTCCTCCAAGCCTATTGAGATGGGAGTTTCAACTTACTCTAATTTGATAAATGAATCATTTTGTTATAGCTCTGTGTTTTATGTTGTTATGTTTTATTAAAGTACATGTATATGCATGCATTGTAAAAAAGGCAATCTTTTTAGTCTTCTTTAAAATGTGTTGTTATTTTCTGTAATTATTACAGATAAGTACACTGTTTTAAGGGGGTTATTTGTTCTCTGTTTTTCTTGAATTATTTACTTCATATTCTGGCATTTTAATAGATGTATGGAAACATTTGTTGATTTAGTTAGTTATTTGTTTATGTATACATGCATATTTATTTTATTGACAAAACCTTCTTCACTGGTAGTGAAAGTGTCTGGGAGGCCAAGTGGTTGGTTAATGCTCTTGACCCAAGGTTATAATACTGTTTTCATTTTCAACTCGGCAGAGCATGAAATTTTTTCTGCTAATAAATATGAAAATGCCAACAATAGTTGGCATTTTCATATTTATAAACAGAGAAAATTTAATGCTCAGCTATGTTTAGCAAAAAGAATTTGGAATTGTTAGTAATTTGAGATTTATTAGCAGGGAAAATTTCATGGTTAGCTGAGTTAAGCATAAAAAAAGTTTTATAAGCTCGGGGCCCAACTTCAGATCCCGAGGATAGCTTTATTCATAACTTTATGGCTTTTCATTGCACACAGCCTTTCTTTGTCACCTTTCTGTCATCTTGATAAGACTTCGATAATATTGACAGGGATGTAAAACACAAAATCATCAACATCACTGGTAGTAAAAGAAACAGATTATGCTGCCAGTTTGTTTGCTTCAGAATATGTCTGGTTTGATGTCTTTGACTGACCCAATAAACCCTCAAAGCACCAGTCACAATTGCAGCAGACACCATTCTGACTTATTTATATATATATTTTTTTTAAGTAAATAAGTATTGATTAGCAGAAGATTCACATGAAATATCAAGCTTTATTTTCTCTGAAAAACAAAACAAAAAGCAAAAAAGACTAATCTGCTACAATTTTGTTTGATACTTTAAGGGTTGGTAGTTGCAGATATGATATTTTGTTTTACGAAGCAAATTTATAGCAGATGACATTCTAATTTTTTTTTTCATAGGAAGTAAGTTTTGACATTTCATGTGAATCATCTGTCAAGCAGACAAAAAATTGTTGTCTGCTGCAGTTCTGATAGGCACTTTAAGAGCTGAAACATTCTTCATGCAGTCATGAAACTTCAGTTATGGTTCAACCTGAGAATCTTTCTTATTACTTTTTCCCTTTTAGGTCTACCTCTATGCAAGGCACACCTTCTTCTAGCAGGATGTCATCAGTGAGCATGTCAGGAAGTGTGTCAGGAAGTCTGGGTAATCTTAGTAGCAACCATACGTCCAATAAGAAAAGGTTTGTGTGAATGATTTTTTTGCATATTTTAGCCTTCCACAGATATCTTCATTTCATGAATTTTTTGGATAAATTCAAATGAGATGATAATTTAACCAGAATGTCAAATATACATGTATATAAATAATTCTTTTTAGCTTACCTGAGCACATAACGCTCATGGTGAGCTATTGTGATCAACAATGTCATCTGTCATGCCATTTCAACAATATGCTTTAAATGACAACTACACCCCTAGGCCAATTTCAATCAAACTTCATAGGAATGTTGCCTAGGTGACTCTCTACTGCAATGGACAAGATGGCCCCCATCTTGAAAATCTGTTTTGAACTTCTCCTGACCTGAAAAAGCCAGTTGACTAAAAACTTAGTAGAAATCATCAGGGCAACTTGTACATTAAAAATGGCTGGATGACCATCAAAGCCACCATCTTAAAAATCTGTTTTGAACATCTTGTTTTGAACCGAAAAGCCAATTGACTCAAGACTCGGTAGGAAGTATCAGGTGTCTTGAAGATCAAAAAAGCTAAAATCATTCCGATCAGAAATCCAACATGGCTGCCACAGGAACCATTTTGAAAATCTTTTTTGAACTTCTCTTGAGCAAAAAGCCAATTGACTTAAAACATGATAGGAAGTATCGGGTGACTTGTAGCTCAAAAATAACCATGGCTGCCATCTTGAAAATCTGTAATGAAATTCTTCTCCTTAACCGAAAGGTCAGTTGACTTGAAACTTTATTGGAAGTATCAGATGACTTGCACATCAAAAATAGCTAAAATAATTAGATCAGAATTTCAATTTGGCTGCCATGGATGCCATCTTAAAAATCTACTTTTTTCTCCTGAAACGAAAGGCCAATTGACTCGAAACTTGGTAAGAAGTATCAGGGCGAATGGTAGATCAAAACTAACTACAATTGTGTCCATCAGAAATCCAAGGTAGCTGCCACCCCGCCATCCTGAAAATCTATTATGAACTTCCTCTCCTGAACCAAAAAGCCACTTGACTGGAAATTTGCTAAGAAGTATTGGGATGAATTGTAGCTAAAATCATTCCGATTAGAAATCCACGATAGAGACCAGGGCCCAGTTGTTCAAAGCTAACGATGTCGTTAGTTAACGATTCGTTAAAATTTACATTGAGTGATACGCAAATATGCTGAAACTTTTTGCTGAAAAAATGTGAGTAGCTTTTGCAGTGCAAAAGCTACTCACATTTTTTTTCAGCAAAAAATATCAGAATATTGTATATTGAATCTGCTAAAACAGTTAACGAAATGACCCTTAACGAGCTCGTTAAGCTAACAACACTTTGAACAACTGGGCCCAGGTTGAAAATGTATTTTGAACTACTTCTCCTGAACCGACAAGAAATTTCATATTATGTATTGGGGTGACTTGTAGATCAGAAATATCTTAATTCCTTCTAATTGGAAATCTGAGATGGCAGCCATGGCTGCCATCTTGAAATTCTGTTCCAAACTTCTTGTCCTGAACTGAAAGGCCAACTGACACAAAATTTCATTGGAAGTATCGAGGTGACTTGCTCAAATTACAGCTCTGGAGTAAAAAATGGCCCCACCCCAAGAGTCACTTGTCTGGTACTCAGGTGAGCAATACAGGGTCATCTTGTTTCTTTTAATTTTTCTGAGAAAATAAGGCTAGATATTTCATGTGAAATGTCAAGCCTTATTTTCTGTATCTGCTATGATTTTGAATGATGCTTTTAAAGTTAGTTTGGTATTCTTGCACCATACTCTCAGAGATATGCAGACCAGATTTGAAAAACAACATTCTTAACCCTTGTCCTGCTGAATAAATTGATGCCACGCCTATTTCCAATTTTCAGCCAATCAGATTACTTGATCCAGCTTTCTGATATAAATTCAAATACTAAATGGCAAACAGTGCAGATCCAGATCAGTTGGCTTCTTCAGAAGCCAACTGATCTGGATCTACACTGTTTGCAAAGACAGGGTATATCCGGGTTCAGCAGGACAAGGGTTAAAATTTAAATGTGTGGGCAAAAGTCTACATTGCTACTATGTCAATGCCACAGTGATTTACGTTATGTGACGTTACTGTATGATGTCAGTTTTTTATTCCAGAACTGTTAGGACCTTGTACAGATGTGAAGCAGAAAATGAAACAGAGCTTTCTTTTGAACCAAACCAGATCATCAAAAATGGTATGAAAATTCTTTTTTGCTGTCACACTGGAACTGGACCATTGTAAATTATAAAATAATACTTAACCCTAGTCCTGCTGAACCCGGAGATGCCCTGCCTTTGCAAACAGTGTAGATCTAGATCAGTTGGCTGGATCTGCACTGTTTGCTATTCAGTATTTGAATTTGTGTCAGCGACCTGGATCAGGTAATCTGATTGGCTGCCAATTAGAAATGGGCATGGCATCTTAATTTATTCAGCATGAGGAGACTGGTACACTTGGTAAATTGTTCCAATATTTTATTTGTTTTCCTGCATACCAGTCTCCTTAGAATGGGTCTTCTCTAAAAGGAAAGAATTTGCTCCCAACAGGAGTAAACTATTTCCTTTTAGAATAGACCCATTTTTGGAAGGGAAGCAAAAAAAGTGTTGATGTGGGCCTTGGTGGCTCAATTGGATGCTCGTCCGACTGGTGATCAGGTGGTTGTGGGTTCGACCCCTGCTGGGTCAGCAACATTCTTTCATGGAGATTGATCATGAAAAGTATTTTCTATGGTGATTCTGTCCCTTGATTCAAGAAGGGCAGTTGTCAGTTTCTGGCATAAGAATGTGCTCAATACTGGTTAAACGCTTAGAGGACTAAACCTGCCCAGTAAAAATGTGGTTAGTAAACTGACTGCACTCAACATGAACCCATTGGCTTGACTGGGCTGTAAAACCTCAACACAAAAAAACAAAAAAAAAAATGTTGACAAAGTTGCCTCCCCTGAAAGTGTATCTCCCCTTTAGTATTTTATAACCATGCCAGAAAGTACCTCAGAGCATCAGATAAGAGTGGGTAGCCTGTAAAATTTAATATTTTTTCTTATTTCTATTTTGTGGGTACTTGCCAGAAGCGCCTTAGGGAGGCATTCTATTACATACCCACAACATATGTTTTGTGGAGAAATAAGAAACATTTGATACTTTATAGTTGAAAAAGTGCCTTATCTGATGAATCTGTGCACCTTATCACTTATGTGGAATGTAGAAACCAAGATCAGTCTGCATGTCTGCAGATTCAGTTGTGTGTTTTATATTTAAATTTTCTTATATTGGTTTGCATCTTGTTTTTACTGCTTTTTGAAAAGGGATCTACTCTAAAAGGGAAGCATTTGCTCCCCTTGGGAGCAAATGCTTCCCTTTTAAAGTAGAGCCCTCTTAGAAGAGACTTGGGTTGCAGGAAAGCAAACTGGAAATTATAAAATTTGTTTTCTTTTGTTTGCCTACTTTAGCCAATAGTACTCTGTCAGCAAATTCAGCAGACAATAAATTGATACTGTTATACCCCGCCACACGATAGTAGTAGGGTATTATGGTTTCCCGTTGGTCATCCGTGTGTCCGTCCATGCATCTGTCCATCTGTCTGTCATACGTCCATCCATCCGTATTTTTGTTTCTAGAAGTTAACTCGAGTAAATGTCAGTGGATTTTCACCAAACCGTATGTGCATTGATATTGTGGAGATCTCTGGTTTGGGATTGCTAATGGCCAATTTTTATCGCACCTGCTTGTAGCAGGGTGCGATATAGGCGTCCGATTTTCTGTCCGTCCGTCTGTCAACATTTATGTCGACATTCGACATTTATGTCAAAGTTAGTATTCTAATCAACTACAAGACTAAACAACCATCAAACATTGCGTGAAACATCTCCCTGACCTCCTGACTTTGCAACATAGGCGTCCGCTTTTCCGTATGTCTGTCCATTCGTCCGTCCGTCTGTCAACATTTATGTCGAAGTTCGACATTTATGTCAAAGTTAGTATTTTAATCAAGTACAAGACTAAACAACCATCAAACCTTGCATGAAACATCTCCCTGACCTCCTGACTTTGCGACATAGGTGCCCACTTTTCCATTCGTCTGTCTGTTTGTCTGTCCAGCTGTCCGTCTCTTAACAGTTCTGTTATGTCGAAAGTCGACATTTATGTCAAAGTTAGTATTCTAATCAACTACAAGACTAAACAACCATCAAACCTTGTATGAAATATCTCCCTGACCTCCTGACTTTGCGACATAGGTGCCCGCTTTTCCATTCGTCTGTCCGTTCGTCCGTCCGTCCGTCTGTCTCTTAACAGTTCTGTTATGTCGAAGTTCGACATTTACGTCAAAGTTAGTATTCTAATCAACTACAATTCTACAACAACCATCATTCCTTGCATGACACATCTCCCTGACCTCCTGACTTGGCAGATATGTTGACCCAGTGACCTTGACCTATATTTTGCGCTCCATTGACTTTGACACAATTTACGTTGACGTTCCAGATCTTCTTAACTATAAGGCCAACAACTACCAAACCTTGCATAGTGCTTCTTCTAGATGTACAGACTTGGCAGGTACCTTGACCCGGTGACCTTGACCTATATTTTGCGCTCCAGTGACTTTGACATATTTTGCATCAACGTTCGATATCTCCTCAACTATAAGGCCTACAACCATCAAACCTTGCAAAGTGCTTCTCCTCAATGTACTGACTTAGCAGATACCTTGACCTGGTGACCTTGACCTATATTTTGGCTGCAATGACTTTGACATAATTTACATCAACTTTCCAGATCTCCTCAAGTGTAAGACCTCTAGCTACCAAACCTTGCATAGTGCTTCTTCTAGATGTACAGACTTGGCAGGTACCTTGACCCGGTGACCTGGACCTATATTTTGCGCTCCAGTGCCTTTTACACATTTTACGTCAACGTTCAATATCTCCTCAGCTATAAGGCCTACAACCATCAAACCTTGCATAGTGCTTCTCCTCAATGTACAGACTCTGCAGGTACCTTGACTGGGTGACCTTGACCTATATTTCACGCTCCATTGACTTTTACACCTTTTACGTCATCCTTCCATATGTCCTCAACTGTAAGGCCTTCAACCCCCAAACCTTATATAGCACTTCTTCTCGATGTACTGACTTGACAGGTACCTTGACCTGGTGACCTTGACCTATATTGTGCACTCCAGTGACTTTGACACATTTTATATTGATGTTCAGTATCTCCTCAAATATAAGACCTACAACCACTAAACCTTGCATAATGCTTCACCTCATGCCCCTGGCTTGGCAGGTACCTTGACCCAGTGACCTTGACCTATATTTGACATATGAAATAAACTTATTTAATAACCACATTCTGATTGTGGCTCATGTGACTTTTGCGCCAGCAGGTGCGATGACGCCTTCCGCGGAATTCTTGTTGTAAATTTTTGACAGAGTTATCTGCCCACGACACTTCTGATTTTTTTTTTGTTGCACCTACTTGTAGCAGGGTGTGATATAGGTGTCGCTTTTTCATCCATCCGTCCATCCATCCAACCATTCGTCTGTCCACATTTATGTCGACATTCGACATTTATGTCAAAGTTAGTATTCTAATCAACTACAAGACTAAACAACCATCTAACCTTGCATGAAACATCTCCCTGACCTCCTGACTTTGCAATATAGGCGTCTGCTTTTCCATTTGTTTGTCCGTTCGTCAGTCTGTCAACATTTATATTGAAGTTCGACATTTATGTCAAAGTTAGTATTCTAATCAACTACAAGACTAAACAACCATCAAACCTTGCATGAAACATCTTCCTGGCCTCCTAACTTTGCGATATAGGTGTCTGCTTTTCCATTTGTCTGTCCGTTCGTCTGTCAACATTTTATGTCGAAGTTCGACATTTATGCCAAAGTTAGTATTCTAATCAACTACAAGACTAAACAAACATCAAACTTGCATGAAACATCTCTCTGACCTCCTGACTTTGCGACATAGGCGTCCGCTTTTCCATTTGTCTGTATGTTCATTCATCCGCCTGTCCATTCGTCCGTCTGTTAACAGTTCTATTATGTCGAAATTCAACATTTATATTCAAAGTTAGTATTCTTATCAACTACAAGACTAAACAACAATCAAACCTTGCATGAAACATCTCTCTGACCTCCTGATTTTGCGACATAGGCGTCCGCTTTTCTGTTTGTACGTCCTTTTGTCTGTCTGTCCGTCTGTCAATATTTATGTCGAAGTTCGACCTTTATGTCAAAGTATTCTAATCAATTACAAGACTAAACAACCATCAAACCTTGCTTGAAACATCTCCCTTACCTCCTGACTTTGCGACATAGGAGTCCGCTTTTCCATTAGTCTGTTCGTCCGTCCGTCTGTCAACATTTATGTCGAAGTTCGACATTTATGTCAAAGTTAGTATTCTAATCAACTACAAGACTAAACAAACATCAAACTTGCATGAAACATCTCTCTGACCTCCTGACTTTGCGACATAGGCATCCGCTTTTCCATTTGTCTGTCTGTTCATTCGTCCGCCTGTCTGTTCGTCCGTCTGTTAACAGTTCTATTATGTCAAAGTTCAACATTTATGTCATAGTTAGTATTCTTATCAACTACAAGACTAAACAACAATCAAACCTTGCATGAAACATCTCTCTGACCTCCTGATTTTGCGACATAGGCGTCCGCTTTTCCGTTTGTACGTCCTTTTGTCTGTCTGTCCATCTGTCATCATTTATGTCGAAGTTCGAACTTTATGTCAAAGTTAGTATTCTAATCAATTACAAGACTAAACAACCATCAAACCTTGCTTGAAACATCTCTCTTACCTCCTGACTTTGCGACATAGGAGTCCGCTTTTCCATTAGTCTGTTCGTCCGTCCGTCTGTCAACATTTATGTCGTTCGACATTTATGTCAAAATTAGTATTCTAATCAACTACAAGACTAAACAACCATCAAGCCTTGCATGAAACATCTCCCTGACCTCCTGACTTTGCAACATAGGCATTCCCTTATCTGTTCGTCCGTCTGTTCATCCATCCGTCCGCCTCAACATTTATCTCGAAGTTCGACATTTAAGTCAAAGTTAGTATTCTAATCAACTACAATTTTACAACAACCATCATACCTTGCATGACACATCTCCCAGTCCTCCTGACTTGGCAGGTACATTGACCCAGTGACCTTGACCTATATTTCCCTCTCCAGTGACTGACACAATTTACGTTGACGTTCCAGATCTTCTCATCTATAAGGCGTACAACTACCAAACCTTATATAGTGCTTCTCCTAGATATACTGACTAGGCAGGTATCTTGATCTGGTGACCTTGACCTATATTTTGCACTCCAGTGACTTTGACACATTTTGCGTCAATGTTCGATATCTCCTCAACTATAAGGCCTACAACCATCAAACCTTGCAAAGTTCTTCTTCTCAATGTACTGACTTGGCAGATATCTTGACCTGGTGACCTTGACCTATATGTTGGCTGCAGTGACTTTGACATAATTTACGTTCCAGATCTCCTCAAGTGTAAGACCTCAAGCCACCAAACCTTGCATAGTGCTTCTCCTAGATGTACTGACTCGGCAGGTATCTTGACCCGGTGACCTTGACCTATATTTTGTATTTTGTGCTCCAGTGCTTTTTACACATTTTACATGCCGGCCTCGGTGGCTCATTTGGATGCGCCGTCTGACTGGAAACCCATGCCGAGGTTGGCAACATTCTTTTGTGGAGATTGATCATGAAATATTTTCTACGGTCATTCTCTCCCTTCTGCTGATTCAAGAAGGGCAGTTGTCAGTTTCTGGCGAAAGAATGTGCACAATACTGGTTAACAGCTTAGAGGACTAAGCCTGCCCGGTAAACGTGTGGTTAGGTAAACTGACTGCGCTCGACATGACCCCATTGGGTTGACTGGGCCCTAAAACCTCAACACAAACAAATACACATTTTACGTCGATGTTCAATATCTCTTCAACTATAAGGCCTACAGCCACCAAACCTTGCATAGTGCTTCTCCTCAATGGACGGACTCTGCAGGACCTACATTTCGCGCTCCATTGACTTTTACACCTTAACATTGCCCTTCCATATGTCCTCAATTATAAGACCTTCAACCACCAAACCTTGTGTAGTGCTTTTTCTCGATGTACTGACTCGGCAGGTACCTTGACCCGGAGACCTTCACTTATATTTTGCACTCTTTGACTTTGACACATTTTATGTTGATGTTTGATATCTTTTCAAATATAAGACCTACAACCACTAAACCTTGCATAGTGCTTCACCTCATTGTACTGGCTTGGCAGGTGCCTTGACCTGGTGACCTTGGCCTATATTTGACACATTTTACATTGATGTTTGATAACTCCTCAACTATAAGGCCTACAATCATCATATCTTGCATAGTTTTTCTCCTTGATGTACTGACTTGGCAGTACCTTGACCCGGTGACCTTGACCTATATTTCATGCTCCAGTGACTTTTACACATTTTACATCCACATTCCATTATCATTGGGCTGTATAATACGAAAAGTCAGTGCTGAAGATATAGCCATTAGAGAGAATGGCACTGGCCTGGAATATATGTGCCCCACTAGGCACTTTGTCTACATTTTTTTCAACCCAGTTTTCCAACTAAGCACTGCTAAGAATGAAATAAACTTATTTAATAACCACGTTCTGATTGTGGCTCCTGTGACTTTTGCTCCAGCAGTTGCGATGACGCCTTCCGCGGAATTCTAGTATTTACAGGTGATAACTTGAGTAAATATCAATGGATTTTACCAACTTTGGTTTGTGCATTTATATTGTATAGATCTGCTTTGGGATTGTTAATGGGCAAATTTAGTCAATTTTTGACACTAAATTATCTGCCTGCGACACATTCATTTTTTGTTTCAGAACAATAACTTGAGTAAATCTCAGTGGATTTTCACCAAACTTGAAATGTGCATTGATATTGTGTAGGTCTGGTTTGGGATTGTATTTGGGTACATTATGTCAATTTTTGATAGAGTTATCTCCCCATGACATGATAATGGCGATGTGTTATTGTTTCACGCTTTTATTTAAAAAAAAAAAATAGAGTTTGACCAAGGTTTTGATTGACTAAAAATAGTTTAACACCCAGTGATAATTCTGGGATAATTTATCACCAAATACTCCTCCTTAACAATTATTCTGTAATGTTTGTTCCTCCTCTCGTCTTCCAGTGCCTAGAGGCATCCAGCTGGCAAAGTGGTTAGCGCTCCCGACTTCAGATCATGAGGTTTAGCGGGGTTAGAATCTGGCTGGAGTTTGAATTCAGGTCATGACTGTAAGACGCTTCATTGCACAGAACCTTTCATTATCACCCTTCCATCATCTCGATATGACTTAAATAATGTTGAAAGGGATGTAAAAGACCAAACCATTATCATCATTCATCATCATCATCATTATCTTTCAGTGACTCTGAAAGGTTTTACGTCGTGATTGTGGCTTTTCCTTGGTAATTTCATTTCTGCTTTTGATTGTACTTTCTCTGATATTGTATTTTGTTTCATATTTCAGTGCGGATGTCCAAAGAACCTGGATGGCTGGAAGGAACAATAGATGGCAAAACTGGACTAATTCCTGAAAATTATGTGGAATATATTGACTGACAACCACTGAAAACTTATGTCTGAAAACAAAACTGCTCATTTTAATTGTTTGCAAACCAGACTGGTTATTGGTGTTGAGTCTCTTCATTTCCATTACTTCTGCAAACCAGTCATTGCAATATCATCTGTGTACCAGTCTTTTCATATTTGTGCAAACCAGTCAACCCATTACTTAACTCTAGATAAGATAATTTTCCAGCAAAATGTTCTGATTTTTTTTTCTTATTGCTCCATAAAAACATATGGTGTGGGTACTTATTGGAATCACCTTAGTGACGCGATTCCAATGAGTACCCACAACATTTGTTTACGTGGAGAAATAAAAAAATATTAACTGGATATTCTGCTTAATGTGGAGCTATGTCATAATCATATCATCTGCAAAATATCCTTGTTCATTACATCATCTGCAAGTTTCAACTGCTGCTTTCATTGAGTCCGAATATTTGAGAGCTAATCATGGTGGCTATAAATGTCTCTTTGTGATATGGTTTGACTAAATGTGTGTTATGAAGACTTACCAATGAGTCCTTTACATCACTATTGATAGAGAAAAGTTGGGTTTTTTTCTTTCTTCTCATACTTATCATTTTAATTGGTCATACATTGTACAGGAACTGACGCAGGATTTCAGTTATGAAGGTTCAGATGTACCATGCCATGATAATTACATTTTATATGCTGGGTAAAAATTTCAGCAGACGACATTTTGAAATATCTTTCTTACTTTTCCATGAAATTGGATTTGACACTTCATGCAAATTGTCTCCAATGGAGACAATTGGCATAAAGTGTCAGATCCTATTTTCTAGAAAAAAGAAGAAAATATCATCAGTTTGTCATCTGCTGAATTTGCCCATAGCCTGGTAAGCGTTAGAATCTATAAAGGTTACCCTTGGAAACACATAAAAGATATTAACCCTTGTCATGCTGAATATATTAAGGTGTCACGCCCTTTTCTATTTGTCGGCCAATCAGATTGCTTGGTCCAGCCTTTTTACACAAATTCAAATATTGAATGACACTGTGCAGATCCAGATCAGTTGGCTTATGAAGAAGCCAACTGATCTGGATCTACACTGTTTGCAAAGATAGCACATACCTGGGTTCAACAGGACCAGGGTTAAGAGTAAATATGATAGGCTTGTAGGATGCAAGTCTTGTGGGATGCCAGTCTATGATATTTTCCCTTAATGTCTTTTATGTGTTCGAGTCAGCTGTCATTTGCATGCTCAGTAACTTGCAAAATCTAATAAGCAAACTTCGAAGGCATTGCACAGTCTGCATGGAAGGCCATACTGACATGGGCATTCATTGTTTTTGTATGGTGTTATGTTCATTTGTATTTGGGCTTGTATGTATATTTGGCAAAATAATTAATTTTGCTCAATGATTACCTTAACCTATTGTATTCGGGAGACCCGTAAAAGGGTAATTGGCAAACAGTGCAGCCCCAGATCAGATGCCACAGAATGTGGTGTCTGATCAGGGTCTCCACTGTTTGCAAATAGTTAAGCCATTTTTCTCTAGGAATATGTAAATCTCATAGCCGGACGTACCTAAACTTGAAATTGGACTCTTCCAATATATAATGTGGGAGAGTCTATTCAGTATACAATAGGTTAAACAGGGTAGCAGTTTTATAATAAACACCTACCATGCTAAATAAATCAAGATACGACACCCACTAGATTTAGGTTGTTGATACAAATTTACATACTTAATGACAAACAATGCAGATCCTGAAGAAGCTAACTGATCAGGATCTACACTGTTTGCAAAGGTAGGGCATATCCAGGTTAAGAAAGTGTTGTGTGTGCAGAGAGGGTGAACTGCTCTACAAGAATTGTGTCTCCCATGGACTAATATTTATTCCCAGCTCTGTCTCCCATTGCATGTATTCTGAAAAGCCAGATATGTTAAGTCTACAGGGAATCACAGGAAACTCACAGAAAAACAGCTTTTCTCATGCCTCACGGAATTCTGGAAAAAAAAAAAAAAAAAAAAAAATCCCCAAAACTGAAAATCCTGATATTTTGGTCAAATTTTTTGAAAAGCCGCGCTTGTATTATGTAAAAAGTGTTGAAAATACCTAGTTGATCGGAAGTGTCCTGAATATCAGTCAGTACTCAGTAGACACAAAACAGAGAGTCTAAACAAATCTAAATATATAAATTGCATTGTGGGATAGTGCAATCAAGCCAAAATGGTGAAAAGGGCAGCATCTAAAGGGCAGTCCAAGAAAAAATGAAAAAAAAATAAAAATTATAGGGCAGATTTCTAGAAGAAGTGTGACTTGGTTCGCAAGAGTGATCATGGCAGCATCTTATCTGGGCAAAAAAAAAAAACAAAAAAAAAACAGGACACTAGGATGATAGGGGGAAAAAGATTTATTTTGTGATATAATAGCTGATGCCTTTTTTATGTTTGTTTACCACATAGATTATATGCTAAAAGAGTACTTTCAAAAATGGTTAATAAACAATTAACAATTAATAAACAATTTCTTAATATTATTGTCTACCTAAGGCTTAAAAAAGTATCTCTTGTATCTTCTAGAAAACTGAATATTCTAATCATAATTTAGTAGAAGGCTTACCTTAAGGACAAAATCACCCATGAACAGGGATTTATAAAAATAAAAAATGTGAAAAAGTGTCCAAAATAGCTCTCAGATTGCACCATTTTAAATCGTCTTCTCAATTTTTTTACCAGGACTCCTCTAGCAAGGCTTTGCAGCTTCGGTGCTTGACTGTATGCCTCATTCATGTTCTCTCCCTCATTTTTATTTTTTTTTAACTTAACACTTCAGAAAGGCCCTGCAATATTCCAATATATCTGTCTAAATGGATTAATTTTAAAGCTTAGGTCCTTGAATATTAATAAAAACATCTATCGGTAAGCAAGATGATTCTGAAGGGAGCATAGTATATGAGTTGTCTTGTTGAATAAGAAGAAGAATAAAGCTAAATGAACCACTTATCTAAAGCCCTACCTTCACTTGATATAGGACACTTTTTTCTTAACCAAAAGGTATACATATTTTTCTTATTTCTCCATGAAAACATATTGTGGGTACTCATTAGAAGTACCTCACTGAGGTGCTTCTAATGAAAATTGAATGAATATTTATAAAATGCAATGAAAAAATATATATTAGGCAATGATTTGCTATCAAAAGTATTCATTACATGAGAGGTGTATGTGGTTGTCAGTCATGATTTATTTTAATTTTAAGATATCCATTAATATACTGCAAAACTGCTAAATGTAACTGTGTACATCAGTGGAACTTTATGGAGATGTCAGCATCAGTCTTCCTCTGTAACTTACTCTGGACAATTTGTATGATAACTGATTTTTAACCCTTGTCCTGCTGAACCCGGATATACCCTTCCTTTACAAACATTGCAGATCCAGATCAGTTGGCTTCTGAAGATCTGGATCTGCACTGTTTGCTATTAAGTATTTGAATTTATAGCAAAAATCTATAAGTAATCTGATTGGCTGAAAATTAGAAGTAGGCGTGGCATCTTAATTTATTCAGCAGGACAAGGGTTAAAAAAGTTATCCCGAAAAACCAGTTAGAAAAAACATGAAAAATCAAATTTATTATAGTTCTTTCTATGACAGTGCAGGGACACAGGCTGATCTGGTTCTCTCCTGTTCACTTTTGTCATAAGGAGGATCCTCTTTCGATGAACTTATATGTAATTATGCTTCAGGTAGGGGAGAGGAGCATTGGGTTGCTCTTTCTGTCATACAACGCTTAGCATGCTGGGTAAAAAATTTCAGCAGACGGCATTTCGAAATATTTTTGCTTATTTTTCCCAGAAAATAGGCTTTGACATTTCATGCAAATTTTCTCCTTAGGAAGCAATTTGCATGCTATGTCAAAACCTAATTTCTTTGAAAAATATCATCAATTTGTTGTCTGCTGTATTTACCGAGATTGTGATAAAAGTTAAAGCATTTTTATAGCACTATTCAGGTATATACAACAAAGCATTTCAAGCAATAATTGTTTTATCTAACCTTTAAAGCACCAGTCACAACTGCAGCAGAGGACATTTTGAAATATATCTTTTTATTATTTTTGAGAGAACATAAGGCTTGGCATTCCATGTGAATTGTCTGCCTAGCATACAATTCACAAAAATGCCGAGTCTTATTTTTCTTCTGAATAATAATGTTGAAATATTAGAACGTTGTCTGCTATGATTTTGCTTGGCATTTTTAATATTCCTTTCAAGGTATATGTATTTATATATTTGGCTTCATCAAGAGAAAGGTGTCATCTGACATATGCAGACAGCAAAGGCCCAGATCAGCCTGCACTCACACAGTCTGCTCAGGGCCTTAGCTGCCATTTAACCCTTGTCCTGCTGAACCCGAATATATCCTGCCTTTGCAAACAGTGTAGATCCAGATCAGTTGGCTTCTAAAGAAGCCAACTGATCTGGAACTGCACTGTTTGCCATTAAGTATGTGAATAAATAGCAATAATCTGGATCTAATAATCTGATTGGCTGAAAATTAGAAGTGGGCATGGCATTTTAATTTAGTCAGCAGGACAAGGGTTAAAGAATCGACAGAAATGTGTCACCGAGAGTAAAAGACCCTGATAGGATATAGGTATAACCGGGCTCAAGATAAGAGGGATACATGTATTAGGTAAATATTTTTCTTAATTCTCCACAAAAACATATGTTGTGGGTACTTGTTAGAAGCGCCTAGTCGGTGCGCTTCTAATGAGTACCCACAACATATGTTTTCATTGAGAAATAAGAAAATAATCAATACTTTTTTAATAGAAAAAAAAACAAAAAAACACATCTTATCTACACCTATGGTGCAAGCAGGATGGTTAGGATATGCACATTTTGCATGAGCTGTACACCTTTTCACTTGACCCAGCTTGTATAATGTGGTATTTTTATTGTCATTTGTTATTGTTGCACACAAATACTTTTTATCGTAGTTTTCAGACATAAGTTTTCAGTTTATGCTTTGTTTTGCAAGTTGGCTGTGGTAGAGCTAGGAGATTAATTGGTTTGACATGTGAGAAAATTGGACACATGAACATGGCTCGGGATAATAGGGGGCATCAGGTGAATATTTTTCTAACTTCCTCGATGAAAACATGTTGTGGGTACCCATTAAAAGCGCCTTGCCAAGGTGCTTCTAATGGTTACCCACAAAATATGTTTTTGTGGAGAAATAAGAAAAATGTCAATGCCACATATGGAGTATGTAAGCACCGTTTGAAAACTCAGATCCGCGTCACGAAAACATGCCTATATAATTTTGACCCCCTTAAACCCCACTTTTATATAGTAAAACTTGAGTTTACAGGGGTATACATTATTTTTCTTATTTCTGCTCAAAAACATAGATTGTGAGTACTCATTAGAACTGCCTTGGGAGGCAGTTCTAATGAGTACCCACAGTCTATGTTTTGAGCAGAAATATGAAAAATATCAGTTTTGTATCTGAAAATTTTCAGTTTTTGGTGGTGATATTTTCTATATATTTGAGTAGGCATGTTTTCATAATCAAAGTCCAAACAGGCTTAGCTATAGCTAAGACTACTGTATTAACCCTAAGTTTCTGGACATTTTCCTTGCCATACTTGCTAAAAAATTTCAACAAATCTATTTTACTTCATGTTGCTGTGTCTGAAATAATGCTGAATGAGCGGCCAAGAGTGTACACCTGATCAGAAGCTGCATTCTGCAGCCTCTGATCTGTCTTTACACTCATTTCAAAAACACGCCTATTCAAATATATCGAAAATTTCACCACCAAAAACTGAAAGTTTTCAGATAAAAAAACTCTGATATTTTTCATATTTCTGCTCAAAATATAGATTGAATGATTACCCACAATCTATGTTTTTGAGCAGAAATAAGAAAAATAATGTATACCTCTATAAATCCCAGTTTTACTATATAAATGTGGGGTTTAAGGGGATCAAAATTATATAGACATGTCTTTGTGATGCTAAGAACACAAAAAGAATGAAAATTGGAGACTGAGTTTTATTAAAAGAGTAGCTCTATCACAACTGACTTATAGTTGTTTTAGTATATAGTTCTAGGGCATAGCACAAGCAGAAACTTCCTACACCCTGTCAACCAACAGATCAAGATTATTTAGTGTATACCTGGCTAATCAGAGTTCACCTGCAACAAGAGTACTTTGAATGTTCTAAAAATTTAAACAGAAATAATATAATTTAGACCTAAATTTTTTAGCAACTCCCACTAACAAAAAACAAAGTAACTATTTTCTGGAAGAAACCAGTCTTGCAGAAAGAAGCAATTAAACTGTTTTTTTTTCCAAAAAGATTTGTCATATTTTTCTGGGAAAGAAACAATTTACTGTTAAAAATTTTTGAATATTTATCCTACTCAGATGTAGAGAGCAGCTTTGTCAGGGCCAAAAAAAAAAAAATGGTTGACCTAGGTCTTTGATTGTGTTTTGTCCCAGTTTTATCATTTGTTGTTATATTTTGTTTTGATTACATGTATACATTATCAAATGAACTGGTGTACAAGAAAACCTATAAAATACTGTTTGTACACTGAATATTAAGACCTACATATTAAGGCTGGCTAATCAGAGCTGAAAATATAATCGATTATCAGTCCTGCCATTGTGATCAATAATCGATTACGGTAGTAATCACTGAAGATTTGGTCATAATTTACCTGACTGTCTGAGCATGAATACCATATGTTATACTATACTGTATGTATTTGGTCAGACAGGCCTGAGCAACAGTGTAGAATCAGATGAGACGCCACAAATGCGGCATCTCATCAGGATCTACACTGTTTGTCACTCATCCGTCTATTTTAGAAACAATATTGGGTAGTAAATTGTAATTGTTCAAATTTTAGTTAAAGTATGGTAAGACATTGAGGTGTCTGAATACGAAGGGTAAATACGGTAAAGTGACAGACACAAAAATCAATTGATCAATTATTAGCAAATCTGTAATGATAATCATTTTTGTGGACTTTATCGATCTATTAATCGATCATCCGATTAATTGTGCCAGCCTTACTACATATGGGCCACAATGTCAGAAAACATACCTTTGGATGCGTGCCTAGAAGAGATTCAGATAAGCCTGCAAATTTGTGTGGTCTGATCAGAATCTTCACTGCACATTTTAGATAGCCAAGGATGCAGAGTTTCTTCATGTGGGCAACAAGACTGGTCAGACTGTACGGATGTGCAGGCTGATTTCAGCTATTGGGTGAACATCATAACATTACGAAAACACGCCTATTCAAATATATAGAAAATTTCACCTTCAAAAACTGAAAATTTTCAGATAAAAAATTCTGATATTTATATTTCTGCTCAAAACATAGATTGTGGGTACTTGTTAGAACCACCTCGGTGAGGTGGTTCTAACAAGTACCACAATCTATGTTTTTGAGCAGAAATAAGAAAACTAATGTATACACATGTAAACCCCAGTTTTTGTTTGTGTTGAGGTTTTATGGCCCAGCCAACCCAATGGGGTCATGTCGAGCGAGGTCAGTTTACCTAACCACACATTTACTGGGCAGGCTTAGTCCTCTAAGCGGTTAACCAGTATTGTGCACATTCTTTCGCCAGAAACTGACAACTGCCCTTCTTGAATCAGCGAAAGGGAGAAAATATTTCACAATCAGTCTCCACGAAAGAATGTTGCCGACCTCAGCGGGGTTGAACCCACGACTTCCTGGTCTCCAGTCGGATGGGGCATCCAACTGAGCCACCGTCGGGCCCCCGTAGCCTAGTGGATAAGAGAGTTGACTCTTAATCCATTAGGTTTCTCACCGCTGTGGTTTGAGCCTCGCTCGGGTCATATGTGGGAAAGCCAAGTTCTGCTTACGGATGGTCAGGTGGTTTTTCTCCGGGTTCTCCGGTTTTCGCCCACCTTCGATGAACGATCGGCTCGATATAAGTGAAATATTCTTGAAAGGGCCGTAAAACCCAAATCAAAAAAAAAAAAAAAAAAACTGAGCCACCGAGGCCGGCAATAAAACCCCAATTTTACTATATTAAATCGGGGTCAAAATTATATAGGCATGTTTTCCTGATGGTACATTTTCTCACATTGCGTCTCATATGTGCCTCTACATGAGTATCTAGATTTTCTTAATTCTCTATGAAAACATACATTGTTGCTATGATTTAACCCTTGTCATGTTGAATATATTAAGATGCCATGCCCACTTCTAATTTTCAGCCAATCAGATAACTTGATCTAGATTATTGGCAAAAATTTATATTTAATGGCAAACCGTGCAGATCAAGATCATTTGGCTTCTTCAGAAGCCAACTGGGATCTTCTACTGTTTGCAAAGGCAGGGTATATTCAGGTTCAGCAGGACTAGGGTTAAAGTGCTCAGGGATGTTTTGTTTTCTGGAGAAATAAGAAAATATCAATACTTCTTGGTTAGAAACAAAATTAATGTCTCCCCACATTCATCACTTTTCATATACATACCCAGCAAGCATTCTACGTAAATCTACATCGGGCCGTCATCGGCCCGTCAGCTACCCTGACAGGCCGATGACGGCCCGATATAGATTTACGTAGAATGCTGACTGGGTAGTAAACAACAATAATCCACCCTGAGTATTTGAACATCCTACCAGAATATCCTTACCATATTTATCCTAAACTTTGGACAAGTCCATTTAACTACCTAATGAGATCTGGGCCCAGTTGTTTAAAGCTAACAATGTTGTTACCCAGTCAGCATTCTACGTAAATCTATATCGGGCCGTCATCGGCCCGTCAGGGTAGCTGACGGGCCGATGACGGCCTGATGTAGATTTACGTAGAATGCTAGCTGGGTAGTTAACAAGACTTTAAAATTTATATCATGTTATATGCAAATACACCTTTATTTTTTACTGAAAAAAAGGTGAGCAGCTTTTGCAATGCAAAAGGTTACTCACATTTTTTCAGCAAAAAATATCATGGTATCCAAATAGCTTCGCTAAAACATTTTACAAATTCACACTTAACAAGCTCATTAAGCTAACAATGCTTTGAATAACTGGGCCCAGAATGGCAAACAGTGCAGACTTTATAGAATCTAAAATGATCCCAGTGAATGACCTGGTCAGATTGTATAAATGTGCCTTCGCGAGTACTAGGTAGCAGGTTGTATTTTATAGGTTTTTCTGTATGCCAGCTCGTTCACTCAATACTGCCATGACATTTATGTAGCTCGTGATAAGTGGGGTATCCAGATAATATTTTCTTGTTTCTCCACATTACAAAAAACATGCCTATTCAAATATACTGAAAATTTTACCACCAAACAAAAAAAAAAAAAAAAAAAAAAATGAAAATTTTCAGATAAAAATCTGATATTTTTCATATTTCTGCTCAAAACATAGATTGTAGGTACTCGTTAGAACTGCCTCAATGAGGCAGTTCTAACGAGTACCCAACAATCTATGTTTTTAGCAGAAATAAGAAAAATAATGTATACCCCTGTAAACCCCAGTTTTACTATATAAAAGTGGGGTTTAAGGGAGTTAACATTATATAGGCATGTTTTTGTGATGATCAAATTAATATGTTGTGGGCATTACTGCAGTTGTACTAATTGCAATTGTCAGTATCCACAACATTTTTCCTTTGAGAAATAAGAAAACATGTTTTTATGGTTAAAGAAAAAGTGCCATGATTTTGTATATAAGAGCTATTGAAAGGGAAAAGAAACTAATGCAGCCATTGAGGAATGTTTTCAGTATTTGTGATGGAATTTCAGGCAAATGGAATTTTAACCATAACAAAATGGTGCATTTTAAAAATTAATCAGTTAGTGACAGGCACCCAAAAGGCATGCTTCATTTATGACAACTTGAGAAGGATTTACATTGGATACCAAAGTTTACAAGAAAAGAGAATGTGTGATTCTGGGGATATAATACTTTAATAGAATTCTGCTGTGGAAAAGTAGCATTTTCCCCACAAGACAAACTTTGAAGAGCTAGACTGATCTTTTCAAAACTACCTGTGCCATGAGAAAAGATGTCTTGGGGACATATGCAAACAGTAAAGAACCAGACCAGCTAGCAAAGCTGCACAATCTGTTAAGGGCCTGGAATCCAGTGATTCTGTAAGTGCACAGCACAGTCTGATCTGGGTATTTGTTTTTCCTATTTGCCCCAAAGGAACATTTTCACATGATGGGGTCTCATTTAAATACAGTCGACTCTTGTTATCTTGAATTCCAAGGGACACTCTGAAATACTTTGAGATATCCGTACAACATATCAGATTTGCAGAATTTAGTAAAAACTAATTCGATTAACCACATTTAACAAGTATATGTGTAATTGGACCCTTTAAGTTAAAGATATATTGAAAATATTGTGGAATAGAGGAGAAATTGTTCCTTAGGAGCAATTTCTCCTCTTTTCCACAATTTTTTTTTACATGTTAGATTTTCATGTTTAGGCAGGGAACAGATTTTCACTTCGAGATAAGCGGTTATTCGAGATACGCGAATTCAAGATAGCGAGAGTCAAATGTATTTAACATCTGATCAGACTGCAGAGGCATACACTGTGTTGGAGTAATGCTGGTCACATGTGTGGTATGGTCCATTTCTATTTGAAGATGCTAACTTAAGAATTAACATAAATTTCTGAGAAAGGGTGCAAGTTAATTTCCGTTGTGTCTGTGATAGCAGAGGTGTTAAAGAGGAGTATTTGGTGATAATTCTGTGATAATTCTTATTTCTCCATTAAAAACCTGTGTTTTTAGTACTCATTAGAAATGCCTCACTATGTTTGTGGGTACTCGTTAGAAGTGCCTCACTGAGCCATTTTTAATTAGTACCCATAACATAGGTTTTTATATAGAAAAGAAGAAAATTATCCCCGAATCATCATCTGATACTTCTTGACAATTCATCTGATAGATCCGTTTTAATTGCTTTACTATGATTTTGTTTTGTTATTTTTCACGTGCTCATTTTATTTTTCTTTTATTAAAATATCATAATGGTAAGAATTGTCTTAGTTTGATCATAGCCCCAGATAAGGAGGTTACCACTTATTTTTCTTATTATATCTCCACGAAAACATGTTGTTGGTATTCATTAGAAATGCCTCACTGAGGTGCCTCTGATGAGTGCACATAACATATGTTTTTAAAGGGAAGTAAGAAACATTTCTCCATGAAAATCAATGTTGTGGGTACACATTAGAAGTGCCTTGCAGAGGCGCTTCTAATGAGTAACCATAACAAATGTTTACATGGGGAAATAAGAAAAATAGTAGTATTTTTGGTCAAAAAAAAAAATAAATAAATAAATGCTTTATCTAGAGCTGTGAGATTGGTTCGCTATATTTATGGACTGCATTATTGTCAGAAAAAAAACAATGAATGTTTACTGACTAAAACATAACTTTGGGAATACCGAAATTTCAATGCAGAACATTGGAATTCCATGCTACATCATGGTCAGTAAACATCCATCTGTATATAAAATATTAAAGCATTTACATGTATGATTGAAGAGAACGTTTCTTCAACAGGTCATGCTGCAGTTTTTGTCGCACCTGGTTAAGCATGGGCGACTTAGGCGTTCAAGTTTCCGTCCGTTCGTCTTTCCGTCAACATTTACCCTGGGTGTCTTGTGAGCGCAACTCCTCTTACAGTTTTGTACCGATTATTTTGAAACTTTACATGTGTTTTCTTCATGGTATGAAGATGTGCATGTGGTTTGGATATAATTGTTAGATTATTTTTTGTCACTTTTAACACGTTGTGAACTTAATCATTTTTCGCATCAATATATAGACAATGGGTACCTCTTGTGAGCGCAACTCCTCTTACAGTTTTATACTGATTGTTTTGAAACTTTGCTTGTGTTTTCTGCATGGTATGAGGATGTGCGTGTGGTTTGGATATAATTGTTAGATCATTTTTTGTCACTTTTTCCACATTGTGAACTTAGTCATTTTTCACCCTTTATATATAAACAGTTGATACCTCTTGTGAGCGCAACTCCTCTTACAGTTTTGTACCGATTATTATGAAACTTTGCTTGTGTTTTCTTCATGGTATGAGGATGTATATGTTTTTTAGATATAATTGTTAAATTTTTTTTTCACTTTTTTCCACATTGTGAACTTAGTCATTTTTCACCCTCAATATATAGACAGTGGATATCTCATGAGCACAACTCCTCATACAGTTTTATGCTAATCTTTTTGGAACTTTGCACATGTTTTCTCCGTAGTCTGAAGATGTGCATGTGCTTTTCATATAATCCTTGCCATATTTTTGTCACTTTTTTGTACTTTTTGAACTTTGTCATTTACTGACCTCAGATGTATAGACAGTGGGTACCTTGTGATTGCAACTTCTCATACAATTTTAAACCAGTCTTTTTTGAACTGCACATGTTTTCTCCCAGGTCTGCAGAAGTGCCTTTGTTTTGGATATGATTTTTAAATTTGTTTTTGTCACTTTTTCCACTTTAACTTTGTCATTTTCTTAACCTCAGATTTTATGAAAGTGTACAGACTGTGGGTACTTTTTGAGCCCAGCTTCTCATGCATCATATGAGAAAATACATATGCTTTCAGTGAAAATTCCTATATTAATATCTTCTACCTGAAATAAACTTTACTTTTTTTGTGGGGTGGGGGGATGAGGGGTAGGGGGCAGGTGCGACATCAACTTCACCGAAGTTTATTTGTTTTAATTGTTGTTATTACTGGATGTATCATCTAGTGGAGGGTCACCTGACCTGAGTATATATGTAATATAGATACTTTTGTATGGTGAATATTATCTTATTATTTATTACCTCTCGAAAATAGATATACACATATAATTTGAAATTCATTTTCTCTTTGAATGTTCAACAAAAATGTCAGCAGATAAAATTTTGGATTTTTTCTTTCTTTTCTTTTCTTTAATATTTTTTCTTCAGAGAAAATGGCTTGACATTTCATTTGAATAGTCTCTTTAAGCCAGGTGCAGTTTTCTGGGAGAAATAAAAACAAATCACTCATGTATTGTCTGATGAATTTAACTTCAGTATCCCTAAGAGTTAACCTTTAACCCATTTTAGTCTAGATCTGGAGACCCCTAAAAGTAATTGTCAGACATTGCAGACCCAGATCAGACAGCACAGAATGTGTGTCTGATCAGGGTCTACACTGTTTGCATTAACAACAGGAATTTCTATAAAATATAGTTATAATAAAAACTAACCAGACTCCCTGCTATTGGAAATAGACCAGTCCAAAGAGCTGTGCTAGAAGAGTCCACTCCAATATAAGTGGGTTAATGCACCAATCACAGTAGCAGTAAATGATCTGATGAATCTGACTAATGTGAAAGAAATCTGGATACTTACAACATAAATATATAAAAATTCAAATATGCCAGAAAACTGTTAAAGCATTTAATCCATTAAAGACTGAATAAACTCTCCCACACTATATATTGGAGGATGTCCAGCTATATGATATAGCCCGGTTTCATGTATTTTTGCGTTACTAACGGTAAAGCATTTCATCATAAATGCTGAAAATAATCCTGAAGTCATCTAAATTATTATCTGAGCATTTATTTTATGTACAAATAATGCAGTTCTGTGGATTTGTTTTGTGAAAGCATTTGTGTAAACAAGCCAACCATATTGCCGTCATTTTGAACCAAAAGTCATGTGACTTTGCGTTAATTAAAATTTCGGCAAGAAATTATCATGTGATTTTCATGTTATCTTTGCAAATTTTGACCATTTTTAAAACAAAGTACCATTGCCTTAGGTTTGACATTTTCATAAAAAAAGTCATAGGTGTAAAAGTCAATTTAATTGATATAGATGTAAATGTCATTAAGGACTGTTATCACTTTGGTCAAGATATTTCTTTTCTAAGCTGAAATCATAAACAACAGTGTATTTCTGAAAACGAACCTTACCCACTAAAGCGTGACTTTGTATCTAAAATATCCAGCAGATAGGTGGCACTGCCATTTATTTTCATGGAGAAATCAGTTTAACGCGATATTAAATTTATTGTGAAAATACATGAAGGCCTCGGTGCTCAGTTGGATGTGCCATCCGACTGGAGACCAGGAGGTCACGGGTTCGACCCCCGCCGAGGTCAGCAACATTCTTTCGTGGAGATTGATCATGAAATATTTTCTAAGGTCATTCTCTCCCTTTGAAACATTGGATCTACTTTTGTGCGCGGATGAATACGAAATTGAATAGTAGTCAAAGTCACTTTCTCTAAAACCGTGTGTGGCAAAGAAGAATGACAGATTTACATCATTAAAAACTACAGAAAACTACCTATTTTGGCAATATTTGCATCCCTAATACTTAAGGTAAACGTCTTTAGATTTCGTACCCGAAAGTTTTTAACAAAGTGGCAAATGCAAACAATGCAGAACCAGATCAGAAGGAGCAGTCTGATCAGGGTCTACACTGTTTGCCATTCCACTAAGCATTTTTAAAAACAACTGCATAAAAAGCAAAATTTAAGCAAAAAAGTATGGAATAAAGTGTTCAAAATTTTAGGACCTGTACCATTATGATCCAGTCCTTAGTAGCATTTTATAGCAAACTTGGGCAGCTGCATTTCATTTTGAAATATCATTAACACTTTCAGATAATAGAAAGTAGGGTTATATAGAAATTTGTTCAGGTATCAACCTTTAACCATTAAACTGCCAATCACAACAATTGTCGTCTGCTTTGTTATCTGCTTGTGATTTTAAAAGTCATTTTTGCAAGCAGTGTGGACCTAGATCAGACTGCTCCTCTAGGAGCAGTCTGATCAGGGTCCACCCTGTTTGCCTGTATGCAAAAAAAGGTTTGAAAAGTTTGCAGGAATATTCAGCAGACAACATAAACAGACGACATTTTTAGATGCAGGTTTTCTTGGCATTTTAAGGGTTAATAAGTCCTCTGTTAGCCAAAATTTGGCTAAAAAGTGCTGGCTGTATAGAAATTAACCCATTATGCACAACTTCTCTTAAAATTGACATAAGCAAAAAGTGTAGACCCAAATCACACACTGCAGAATGCATCATCTTATCAGGGTCTACACTTTTCGCGTTATGGACAGGGACTTGTAAAAAATATGGTAACAATAAAAACTAACCAGACAATCCTTACGTTGAAATAAACCAGTCCAGAGTTAATGTAGAAGAGTCCACTTGACATAAATGTTAATGTAAATCTTGATAAACTGCTTTTTTGCTTAAGCTTATCTTCATGAATATTTAACCCATTTAGTCAGGGGACCCCTAAAAGGGTAATTGGCAAACAGTGCAGACCCAGATTAGATGCCGCAGAACACGACATCTGATCAGGGTCTCCACTGTTTGCAAATAGGTTAGTCATTTTTCTCTGGGAATATCTAAATCTAATAGCCAGGCATACCTAAGATCAGCCTGCAGATAGCATATTCTGATCAGGGGCTTTGCAGTCTGCTGAGAGAACAATTAAATACTATAGAGTATCTTTAGCATCCAAATTTGGCGGTTGACAGTAATTGCTTGTTTGTTTGTTTTTTTTTTTAATATTTTTTTGCATTCATACTTTTTAGATATATGCCTCACTATATGCATTTATTGAAAATTGGCAGAATTCCATTTTGGCATTTTTTGCCTAGATTGACAATAACACCAAAATAAAGTGACTGCTAAATATAAGTGTTTTACAGTAGTAAAGGCCCTTAGAAGACTGTTTGGCTTCACTGACTGAAGACACTTTTTCTCATGGCAGAACTCATGTGGTTTAGTTGCAAATTTAAGGTAACAGACTTAGTAGTGAATAATTGAGTAACGCTTACCACGCTGTGGTCGTACTCAGCAGACAACAAATTGATGATATTTTTTTTTATTTTTTCCAGAAAGTAAGACTTGATATTTCATGCAAATTGTCTCTATAGGAGACAATTTTGCATGAAATGCCAAGTCCTGTTTTCTGAGAAAAATAAGAGAAATATTTCAAAATGTGGACTGCTGAAATTTTTACCCAGAATGCTAAGCATTACAATACAAAATATACAAAAATCATTTTAATGCTATAATTGTTCAAGTGCTGATACTTTTTTTTTTTTTTTTTTTCTTTTGCTCATTGATTTGACAAGGGAATTAATATACTTTCAGAGGTTAAAAATCCGTCAATATTGTTTTGTCTCCCGTCTGAAAAGGGGTCTACTCTAAAAGAAAATTATTTGCTCCCTTTCTGAGCAAATTATTTCCTATTAAAGTAGAGCCGTTTTCAGAATGGTGTTTGCAAAAAAATGTCTCCCTTGTACAAAATGGCCAAAAATGTACCAGGTGTATCCAGTCCCCTTAAACTTTATCGCAGTTGTTAGTGCAGACTAGTTTTAAGGTGAGCAGGTACACTTTAAAGGGAGAGCACCCTTAAGTTTTGCCTCCCTTTTCAGAGGGAGACCACTTCATCCAAAGGGAGCAAATTCTACCCTTTAAAGATCTTTTACCTTTGAAGAGGGATGAAAGTACTTTCGGGTCAGTAATCTCCCTTTGAAGTAAATGTATATCCATTCTCCTAAAGGGAAAAGGATACTTTTGGTGATTAATCTTCATTTTTATAGGGGAGACAACTTGTCTGACTTCCTGTTTTGCTTTGCTGCAAACTAGTCCTTTCTGAAAATGGGTCTGTTCTAAAAGGAAAGAATTTGCTCCCAAAGGTTCCTTTTTGAGCAGACAACTTTCAGAAGGGTGACAAGAAAAATTTTGACAGAGTTGCTTCCCCAGAAAATGTATCCTTTGGCTTAAGCCAGAAATATTTTATGCTTTATAAATTACTTGTGCCAAAATCTTTAGTATATGGAAGTTCAAAATGCTTTTTTATTTTACTTTATTACAGTTTTTACCCTGTATATTCAGACACATTAATTACTTACCTTACTTGTTCTAATATATGAACAAGCACATTGGACTAACAGATAATGTGTCTAAAAATTACTGGGCCCAGTTGTTCAAAGCTAACGATGTCGTTAGTTAACGATTCGTTAAAATTTAGATCAAGTGATACGCGTATATGCTGAAATTTTTTGCTGAAAAAATGTGAGTAGCTTTTGCATTGCAAAAGCTACTCACATTTTTTCAACAAAAAATATCATAATACTGTATATTGAATCTGCTAAAACAGTTAACGAAATGACCCTTAACGAGCTCGTTAAGCTAATGACGCTTTGAACAACTGGGCCTTGAGTGCAAAAATAAAGATCCTGCTCAAACTGTTCATTAGGAGCAGTTTGATCTGGGTCTAAACTGTCTGAATTTTTGGGTAGATATAGTAACCAGACACTATGTAAAATATGAACAGTTTATAAACAGAAATATGGTAAATGTCCTAAAATTTCAAGCACTTTTTTTGTCAAAACTTTGCTTTTTATATAGTTGTTTCATCAAATACTTAATGGAATGGCAAACCATGTAGATCCTGATCAGACTGCTCCTTCAGGAGCATGCTAATCTGGGTCTACAATGTTTTCACTTTGGTGTATGAAATTTTAGGATATTTACTGTATGTACCCTGACAAGAGGAAAACGGGGTATGGATCCCAGTGGTGTCAGCATCTACATTGCCATAATATTTTCTTCTCTGCTTATCTAGCCCTTGGAGGGCATTGGTGGAGCAGGGGGAATTCTTACCAAATTTGACTTCCTATTGAATTGTTTCTATGACCTTGACCTGGGTGAGGGATAACAGCACTTTTCTGATAACCCATTTTTCTTTTATGCTGGCTGAACTGGGCCTTTGTTACAAGCACAATAAAATTTGTGCCCTGTCTACTTTATAGGCATAGTTATTGAATGCTTAGAGTAGAATTGTCACGTGGCCAAGCTCATTTACTGTGGAAACCCATGTTGTACAGAGCGTATTTGGTCTTTTGGTATTTTAAATGTCTTAAAAGTTTGTGAAACATTATTTCATACTTTTCTGCCTAAATTTTGTTTTGGTGTATGAAATTTTAGGAAATTAACCAAAGAAATATATTAAATGTCCTAAATTTTTTACCACCAAAAGCTCTGATGAAACTGCATATGCAAACAATGTAAACCCAGATCAGACTGCTCCTTCAGGAGCAGTCTGATCTGGGTCTACACTATTTGCTATTCCACTAAGTATTTTAATAAACAATTGCATAAAAAACAAAATTTAAACCAAAAAGGTATGGACTAAAATGTTAAAAATTTTAGAACATTTACCGTACGTAGGCTTGCTTGGTTTTTCTCTAAAAATGAATATTACGAGAGCCACAACGTGAGAAATGTATCTTCTGACATGTGTGCCAAAGGAAGACTCAAACCAGCCTGCCCAGTCTGATCAGAGTCATTGACCACATGAAGACACTTTGCGACCTTGACTATCCAAAATGATCTGAATCTATGCTGGGTGCACATATCCGAAGTTAACATTTTCTGACGTTGCTGCTCAAATGGTTTTTTATCCTAAAGTGCACCATACTGTTGTCATATTTTATCAGGGATGAATCCAAGAATTTAGAGAAGGCAAATTTTCTCAAAATCCTGGATAATTTCAACAAGTAAATTGTCTCTTTGTAGAGATTTTTAAAGGAGATTTTATTTTCGGATTTCTAATAAATTTTATTCAGATACCACACAATATTTCTATAAGTCTAGATAAGATGGGGTATCAGGTAAATATATTTCTTATTTCCCCACAAAAACATATGTTGTGGATACTCATTAGAAGCACCTCGATGAGATGCTTCTAATGAGTACCTACAACATACGTTTTTGTGGAGAAATAAGAAAATATCAAAACCGGTACTTTTTGGTTGAAACAAAAAAAAAGAGGATCTTATCTGGAGCTATGATTTGTGTAGGAATGTGGGTACACTAACATTGAAGTGTTGTATGTAAGTATTGGCAGGCATTTTAATAGTCAGAGACCCAAGGTGATGAATCTTGCAAAAAAAAATCCATGATACCTTGACCTGAAAAATACACAGCTGAATTTTCATAAATAGAATGCCTGAATGTTGCTTTATATGAAAACACAGTATAGCAAGCAATTCAAAATGAATTCATGCAGATCTACTGTTCAGTGGTTTTATATACAAATTGTGCAAGCCTTCTTTCAGTAACAAAATTAGCTGCTTATCTTTTGGATCCTAGTGTCAGCAGAACGGGTCCATGACTGTAAACCTTAGCATGCTGGGTAATTATTTCAGCAGAAAGCATTTTGAAATATTTTTCTCATATTTCCTAGAAAATAGGGTTTGACACCAGAGACAGTTTGCAGGGATTGTCAAACCCAATGTTCAGGGAAAAGAAAAAATATCAGTTTGTCATCTGCCTAATTTGCCATTTGAAAATAGGTAGTAGCATTTCATGTGGATCACCCCATTAGGAGTCCATTGACCATACTATCAAACTGAGGGTCAAATAAAAATGCTTATGTCAACTTCCAGAGTTTAAGGTATATATGACGATTAACCTATTTTAGACTGAATAAACTCCCACACACTATATATTGGAAGAGTCCAATTTCAGTTTTGGTATGTTAGGTGATTTAGATATTCCTACAGGAGAATGGTTGAACTATTTGCAAACAGTAGAGACCCTGATCAGATGCCAGGTTCTGTGGCATCTGATCTGGGTCTGCACTGTTTGCAAATTACCATTTTTGGGGTCTCCAAACTAAAATGAGTTGATATATACACATTCATATTTCAAGGAAAAATACGAGTTTTTTTTTTTTTTTTTGTTAAAAGTTATCTTTAATGTTAAAATATTTAATATAACATTAACTTAGTGTTAAGTTAACTGCTCTTAATGACTCGGCCTATATGTATATTTACTGTCGTATTGCATGCATATATATGATATATTTAATAGTACCCTATTTAACCTAAGTATTTTGACAGCCAGACCTGCGCAAACAGTGTAGACCCAGATCAGATGCTGCATTCTGCAGCATCTGATCTGGCTCTGCACTGCTTTCCACTCATTCAGCAATTTTTAGACATATTGGCAGGTAGTAAAATGGACTTGTTCAAATTTTAGGACATGACAGTAAGGAGTTTAAGTGTCTGAGTAATTAGGGTAACTATGGTAAGCAAGCATATTCTCTCTGATCTATTGTTACTCATGCTTTATACATTTTTACATCAGCTCTCATCACTACATTATCTTTGGATAGTGTACATGGAATAAATAATGGAAGAATAAAGTGTATGTTTAATTTATCGTCTACCCTATAGTTACAGGACTGAAGGTTTAAAAAGAATGGCTATACTTGTTGCAATATGTGCCATTGTTTTTATAAGGGAGGCAACTTTTGTGAACTCCTGTTTCCTGTCCTTCGCACCAGGACAGTTTTGAAAAAGGGTCTGCTCTAAAAGAAAAGTACAGTTGACTTCGATGATCTCGAATAACCGCTTATCTCGAACTGAAAACCTGGTCCCGGTTTTAACATGGAAATCTAATAACAGGTAACAAAATATTGTGGAAAAGAGGAGAAATTGCTCCTAAGAAGCAACTTCTATTTTCCACAATATTTTCAAAATGTTTCTAATCTCAGGAATCAAATTACATATCCGTTTGTTAAATGTGGTTGTTTGGTTTAATTTTTCCTTAATTCAGCAAATCTGATATGTCGACCTACAGATATCTCGAAGTATTTCAGACAGTTCCTTGAGTTCAAGATAACGAGAGTCAACTGTATAAATTTTGGAGTCTACTCTAAAAGGAGCAATTTCTTTCTGTTAGAGCAGACCCTATTCCAGAAGGGAGGCAAAATGGTTAGCAGTTGGAATGCCTGAAAGCATCTATTCTCCATAAAAGGACTATTTCCTTTACAATTCAGTTAGTGCAGTTGGTAACACATCTGACTGCAGATCCAAGGGTCCCAAGTTCAAAGTTCAAATCCCAGCTTGGCCACACAACTTTCATGGAAATTGACCATGAAATAATTACTTTTGTCATTCCTCCCCCCCCCCCCCCCCCCCCCCCCCCCCCCCCAGCTTGGCCACACAACTTTCATGGAAATTGACCATGAAATAATTACTTTTGTCATTCCTCCCCCAACCCCCCCCCCCCCCACACACACACACACACACACCCCATATTGACCAGTGGCAGCTTTTAACCCTTAACCAATTTATGTAGTGGACTCTTCTATGACAACTCTTTGGACTGGTCTTTTTCCAATAGCAGGGTGTGTGGTTAGTTTTTATTATTACTATGTTATATAGAAATTCTGGTATTTAATGCAAACAGTTTAGACTCTGATCAGATGCTGCAGATGTGCATCTGATCTGGGTCTGACATTGCCAATTATTCTTTTGGGGGATTCCTGTTTAAAATGGGTTAAAGCGCTAAGCAAATTTGTAGCAGACATTCTAAAATTGTCGTTATTTTTTAGAGAAAATAAGAGTTGGCATTTCATGAGAATTGTATGCTAGGCATGATCCATTTCCTGTGACAAATGGAGTTAAGCAAGGCTGTGTACTAGCTTCAACACTGTTAAGCATGATGTTTTCTGCCATGCTTACAGATGCTTTCCATGATGGTGACAATGGTATACCTATTAGGTATCGCTTTGATGGGAAACTTTTCAACCTACGAAGGTTGCAAGCTAAATCTAAGGTGCAGACAGAGGTGCTAGACGAGTTCCTCTTTGCTGATGACATGGCAAAGGGTGCTCCAACAGAAGAGAAAATGCAAAAAGGTGTTGATCAAGTATCTGATTCGTGTGACAGCTATGATCTCACAATCAGCATCAAAAAGACAGGTAGTATATCAGCCAGCACCTGGAAAGCCTTACAAGGAGCCTACCATCACAGTGAAAGGTTAACGACTGCAAGTGGTAGACAAGTTCACCTACCTTGGAAGCACATTGTCTAGAGTTATGCACATTGATGAAGTCAAAGCTAGAATTGCCAAAGCTGGTGCAGCATTTGGCCGGCTACGTGGAAGTATTTTGGCCGAAGTGGAATCAGACTTGGCACAAAGCTGAAAGTATATAGATCGGTAGTGCTGCCAACACTATTATACGCATGCGAAACTTGGACAGTTTACCAATGGTCAAAGACTGAACCACTTCCATACAAGCTGTCTTAGAAAACTTCTAAAGATCAAGTGGCAAGACAGGATTCCAGACACAGAAGTCCTGAAAAGGGCAGGGATGCAGAGTATACATACTCTTCTGAAATTGGCACAGTTAAGATGGACAGGCCATGTTACCAGAATGCCTGATGAACGTTTGCCAAAGAAAATCCTCTATGGAGAACTTCAGGTAGGAAAACGTTCCCATGGTGGTCAAGAAGCGATACAAGGACACCCTCAAAGCCTCCCTTAAAGACTTCAACATACCAACAGTCATAGGAACAGATTGCACAAGATTGCATCACAAAAACATGCCTATATAAATTTGACCCCCTTCAACCCCACTTTTATATGGTAAAACGGGGGTTTACAGGGGTATACATTATTTTTCTTATTTTGCTAAATAACAGATTGTTGGTACTCAGAATCGCCTCGCCGAGGCAGTTCTAACGAGTACCCACAATCTATGTTTTGAGCAGAAATATGAAAAATATCGGCGGTTTTATCTGAAAATTTTTGAGTTTTTGAAGGTGAAATCTTTTATATAAAATTTGAACAGGCATGTTTTCGTAATGGTACAAAGTGGCGAGGCCTCATAGAAAGGGGAGCTGGTGAATACGAAGCAAAAAGAATGAGCGAAGCCGAGCAGAAACGTGCACAACGGAAAGCCAGAGCTAAGGCATCACCAACAGGGCTTTCTTCCTTAGACCTCTTGTTCTATCTGCAACAGGCAGTTTAGAGCTAAGATTGGTCTCATCAGCCATCTTGGAACACACAAATAACATCACACCGTTGATTAGGATTGGTCATTGTCAGTAATGACAGACGAACAACATGCTAGGCAGACATTTCACATGAAATGTAAAGCATTATATTCTCTGAAAATATAAATCTGGTATTTCTTACAATGGATGTGAGGGAAAACCTTAGCGCAACTATGAAACGAGGACTGTGGTGGTCCTACGTTGCTCACCTACTGTGCTTTCGACATCTTTCAGAAAGTCGTTTTGTGCTTGGCGCTTTACACAGAAGAAGTAAATTTGCAAACTTTTGTCATGATTTAATGCAAAACCATTTGTTGTAACTACCTATGCATAAAAAGTTTTATTCTATTCATTGGATTTTAACAAATCAAATATTTTCACTTTTCTCTATACTTCAAATGAATGCAAATTTTGCAGAAATCTGTAGGGTAGGTAACTTAGAGGCACATTTTCAACAAGTTCCGCTTGTTCAATTTTTCTGAAATTTTCACAATATTGTCGTGAAACATCAGGGCCCAGTTGTTCAAAGCTAACGATGTCGTTAGTTAACGATTCGTTAAAATTTACATCGAGTGATACGCAAATATGCTGAAATTTTTTGCTGAAAAAAAAATGTGAGTAGCTTTTGCAATGCAAAAGCTACTCACATTATTTCAGCAAAAAATATCAGAATATTGTATATTGAATCCGCTAAAACAGTTAACGAAATGACCCTTAACGAGCTCGTTAAGCTAACGACGCTTTGAACAACTGGGCCCAGTAATTTAAATTCAGCAAAGAAAAGTAAAAAATATTTTCTTAGACAAAAACTCCAAAAAATCACTTTACTATAGAAATTGCATAGGTCAGACCAATTTTCGGTCGTAAATTTAATTTTACTGTAAATGTTTGAGAACAAAACACTGAAACAGAAAAGACAAATGGTTTCTGACTAGATATCGTCAATCAGAACAAAATGTTTTCATTCAAAATAAAACGCCAAGCAAAAAACGTCTTTCCGAGAGATGTCGAAAGGACAGTAAGCTAACAGATTTGCATACTAAATATTGGAAGTTTCACACAAGTAGATTGCCGTAGGATTTTATATAAATTTCATTTTCAAGAGTGACATGATGGTCCTATAAAATGTAGCAATGTCGAATAAGGCAATCAGTGCCTCATTTTTGTCCGATCTTTGAACAACTTACAAAGAAGACAATACAAGGATCATTCCACCCAAGTTTGGTCAAAATCCATGCAATAAAGAAAGTGTGATTAGACTGGAAGGATGGACAACGAAAATAGATGATGACCAATCACAATTTCACAGGTCAGATCACAAATGATCCCTGGGAGGGAGCAGTGTTTGACCCCAGGGCTGTAATTTAAATAGTCTTGATAAAGTTTCCTAGATGAAGCTACATACCAAATATCAAAGGCCTTGGCCTTCTAGTTTCATACAAGAAGAATTTTAAAGCTTTTCCTTATATTATATAAAACAAGAAGCCCCTGTTAACAAATTTGGTAGAGGTCCATTAGATGAAGCTGGAGAAGGTCCTCTACCTCATCTGTGAAACGACATAGTGAAACACACAGTAAAAGAAAAAAAAAAACTGTGATGAAACAAAGCAAATGGCGATCTGAAGCCAGAACAGAAGAAAACCACAAACAGGACCACGATGAACCCAACCACAAACGTTGATAGGCAGGTACCGACCATCTGAAACAGACTGAGGAGGGAGCTGTCATTTATTCTGCGGACCGACCCACTTTCGTACAATTAAAGAGGGAAGCAAAGCTATTAACCATAATTCATTACGAAAACACGTCTATTCAAATATACTGAAAACTTTACCACCAGAAAATGAAAATTTTCAGATAAAAAATTCTGATTTTTTTTCTTCATATTTCTGCTCAAAACATAGATTGTGGGTACTTGTTAGAACCGCCTCGGCGAGGCGGTTCTAACGGGTACCCACAATCTATGTTTTTGAGTTGAAATGAGAAGAATAATGTATAACCCAGTCAACCCCAGTTTTACTATATAAAAGTGAGGTTTAAGGGGCTCAAAATTATATGGGTGTGTTTTCGTGATGTGGGTTAACAACCATGCAAAGATGAATAGACCATTAAGCCCACTTGGTAGTTTGATGATGTGTTTAAAAGTAGTAATAATTGAATGGCAAACAGTGTAGATCTTGAACAATGGCTGCGTTCTCTGCCGTATGATCTGGGTCTGTACAGTTTGCTCAGGTCTGTCTGTCCGAATATAGTGTAAATGCGGTATGGAAAGATGACGTGTGTTACAAGTATTGCAGTAAGAAAGTGCTTACTTTCAGTCCGCGGACACCTGGCAACACCTTTGATTTCTGAAGGTTCAACTGTTTAATTTGGTATTCTGCTTAACTCTAAAAACATTCAGACACATCAACTCCTTACAATACTTATCCGAGAACTTGGATAAATCCACTGTTCTACTTGTTGATACGTGGCGTCTGATCTGGATCTACACTTTTATCTCAGACCTCTCTATCCCGAATAATTAAGGTACGTTGGAAAATAAAACTATTGTTATCTCTCATTAAGCATCCTCATTAATTCTCTCTCCACGAATCTACAGACTAATCACGAAAACATGCCTACATAATTTTAACCACCTTAAACCCCACTTGTATATAGTATAACTGGGGTTTCCAGGGATATACATGTTTTCTTATTTCTGCTCAAAAACATAGATTGTGGTTACTCCTTAGAACCGCCTCGTCGAGGTGGTTCTAACTACTACCCACAATCTATGTTGCGAGCAGAAATATAAAAAAAAAATATAAGAATTTTTTATCTGAAAATTTCCATTTTTTGGTGATAAAATTTTCAGTATACTTGAATAGGCATGTTTTCGTAATGTACTGTATTTACCCTAAATTTTCGAATACCTGAACTCCTTTTTACTAGTCCTGACGTTTTAACAAGCCCATATGACTACCAGTTGCGGTATCTAAAAACTGCTAGGTTAGGTGTAAACAGTGTAAACCCAGATCAGACGCCCTGTTAGTTGGTGTCTGATCTGGGTCTTCACAGTTCGCGCAGGTTTGTCTGTCCGAATACTTAGGACAAATTACGGTACGAGCTGCGCCATAAGAAAAGGTATCTTCGTGGTACATATGAACAGTAAAGATCCAGATCAGCTATGAAGCCGCACAATCTGATAACGGTTTATGTTATACAATATACAGTATATGGATGTATACTACAGTATCCAAGATGCTATAAGCGGACAGCGAGTGCTATAGGCAGATTGCGCAATGCACATAGTGGTCTGGGTCTTCGCTATCCGGATATGCTCCGAAGACATGTTTTCCCATGGAGTGTCTCATATACATGTATTTACGTGTATATAGTCTGCCACGCTACATTCAGCTGGAAAAATAGTCTCTCTCATCTTATGCTTGAGCGATGTTCACTTCTGCTTAAATTTGTCATGCTATCGTGTTTTCATTATCAGGAATAGCTGAACACCTGTCGACACTAACATTCCAAAAACATATACGGAGTGATTTAGGTCCATTTGAGTCTTTTGTTAATACTGGCATGTTTCCTGAGCAGATAGCTGTTATTGAGACATTGTCTAAATTTAGAATATTCCCGGATTACGCATGCGTACAAAGAGTAAACTTTCCAAGGGACATAATATAATAGATTGGAATTCCCTTCAGTTATCTACCCTGAAATTGAATTTGGGTATTTTCCCGTCTAAATATAGATCAATAGTCCGACTATTTATTTGACTGTCGTATACGTCCAATGTAAGGACAAGGATGAGCAGAGAAGGAACTACCATGACAATACCAGGAAAATAGGCATTTAACGGCGACCGATTTCAATTTATTTTGACGTTTGTCTGTTGTAATACATGAGCCTCGCCATGAGAAACGCTGTTTTTACCCTAAGTATTCGGACACCTGATCACTTACCATACTTGTCCTAAATTTTCAAGAACAAGTCCATTTTACTATCTGTTGAAGTTATAAAATACGACAAGATGAGTGGCCTACGCTATTTGCTCAGGCCTACCTGTCCGAAAACTTAGGGTAAATACGGTATGCGAACAGGAAAGATCCAGATCAGCCAGCAAAACCGTAGTATCTAATAAAGTATTAGTTATACATCGACATATTCTACAGTAAAAATCTTCTGTAAGCGGACAGCGGAGGCCAGATTAGACCGCGCGAATGCTTAGGCTGAGCTTGGCTTGCGTTGTCCGCACTAGCTACCAAAGCTCATTTTACATGTCTCTACTCCTATCTATTCCTTTCATTCTCTGTTTCATCATTGATTCTTTGTATGATTTCTTCTCAGAGGGCGGTGTCTAACTGAAGCATATATGTCATATCCCTTTCAGCTTAAAGAGACTCTATACACTTTCAGGGAGTGGGGAGGCATCTTTTTAAAAACTGTTGTTACTCTATTCTGAAAAAGGGTCTACACTAAAATGAAAGTATTTGCTTCCCTTTATAGTTGACCCCTTTTCAGAGGGGTCAGAGGGGTCTTGTAAAGCCATGAAAAGATGGTGAAACAAGGCTGCTAGTAGCGAAGCGCTAAGACCAACCTCAGGATGTTTAATGGGCGCAATAGTCAGCTTATCACTAACTACCTACAGTCGAACCTCAATAGCTCGAACCCGGATGCCTCGTTTACCATGGCTAATTCGAACTCGTTTTTGAGCCCCTACGAAATTCTTCCGATAGTTCAAGAAAAAAAAATATGTAGGAAAATTTTCTTATTTTATCATGAAATTGTATGTGGTGTGTACTCATTAGAATCGCCTCATCGAAGCGATTCTAATAAGTACACTCGACATACCATTATTGTGAAGAAGATCGAAAACATTTCCCTAAATGATCACGATTTGCTTCATGACCTGGCACCATGATTAACCCTCATTGGCTCGAACTACCCATGTCCCGAATAAATTTTCATGGTCTCAAAGATGTTCGAGTCATTGATGTTTTACTGTATTTACCCTAAATTTTGGTTCGCCTTCACTCCTTATCCGCCGGCCTCCATAGCGCAGTCGCTAGCGTGTCTGACTGCAGATCCAGGGTGTGTGTGTGTGTGTGGGGGGGGGGGGGGGGAGGGGGGGAGGGGAGTTTCAAGTTCGAATCCTAGCTCGGCCACATAACTTTAGTGGAGATTGACGATGAAATTATTGCTACGGTCATTCTCCCCTTCCGCTGATTCAAGAAGGGCAATTATAAGGTTATAAGTTACTGGCGATAGTATGTGCACTAGTACTGTTTAACGGCTTAGATGTCTAAATCTGTCCAGGAAAAGAGTAATTAGGCTAACTTACCGGCTCGATATGGCCTTTATAGTGTAGACTAGGCTCAGTGTAAAACTCAAATTTAAACTCACTACTTACCATACTTGTCATAGTATTTGAACAATATAATTTATCAAAGACAACCTGATATTGAGAACAAAGAACACATCAAGACATAAAATCGGAGTTTCGATTTCATTGAGACTCTTCGTATGACAGTGCTACATACGCCCCACTAGCGCCGGGCTAAACGGAACTCGAAAATTTTACACCATTTTTAGACCCTTTTTTTTTTTTTTTTTTTTTTTTTTTTAAATCGTCCTTTAAAATAGCGATGTCCGGGCGGACGGGCGTCGGGCGTCGTCCCGAGGTTAACCTTTTGATTAACATTTTTCAAAGTTATATGTTACCTTTATTCTTCAGTAGATTGCTTTCATATTTCGCAGGGATGAAGAGAATGACCAGTAGGTGTGCCACGTGCAAGAGAGACAACTGTCACTTTCTTTGTGATGTACTTACCTCCCCTGACATCCGAGGTTTACCTTTTGGTTAACCATTTGTTAGAATAACGATTTTGAAAAACCGTCCATAATGCCGTTAGGCGTTTTTCTTGTAAAATCCCATGACAGGTAAACTCGAATATTTTCTACATGTGGAAATCTTATGACAAGTATGGCACCTTTTACCACGTGTTGATGTGTCTAAACCAATGCTGGATGAGTGACAAACAGTGTAGACCCTGATTGGAACCGTCGTTCTGCGGCATCTGATCTAGGTCTACTCGGTTTGTTCATGCCTATCTGTCCCAATACCTAGTTTTTGTTACGGCACATCATTTCTGATACATACAAGTATTTATTACTGTATTACGTGCTTAGTACCAGATAAGTTCCAGATATATATATATGTATATATATATATATATATATATATATATATATATATATATATATATATATATATATATATATATATACAGTCGACTCTCGTTATCTCGAACTCCAAGGGACTCACTGAAACACTTCGAGATATCCGTACCTCGACATATCAGAGTTGAGAGAGGGTAAAATAATAAATTGAACAACCACATTTAACAAATGAATATGTAATTTGACTCCTGAAGTTAGAAATATATATATATATATATATAATATATATATATATATATATATATATATATATATATATATATATATATATATATATAATAATGCGGAGAAGAGGAGAAATTGCTCCTTAGGAGCAATTTCTCCTCTTTTCCACATTATTTTGTTACCTGTTGTCTAAGTTTCATGTTAAAACAGGACCAGATTTTCACTTCGAGATAAGCGGTAATTCGAAATAAGCGAGTTCGAGATAACGAGGTTCGACTGTATATATATATATATTTTTTCTAGGATTCGATTCTTCACCGGATTCGATTCTTCACCGAAGTCATTTACCATATTTATCTTAAACACTCGGACATTTTAACTCCTTACTTTCTTGATCGTGATGTGTCTAAAGGGAACAGTTAAATGACAAATAAAGTAGATCCTGAACAGACCCTGTGTTTCGTGGCGTATAGTCTGGGTCTGCACATGACGCATGTTACTAGTGCAACATAAATGGAGTGCTTATTTTTTCCGCGGACACCTGGCATTACCTTGAGTTACTGAAGGTTCTTAAAGTTTTTAATTTGTTACCATTTTTACCTAAACATTTGGACACCCAAACTCATTACCATAATTTTCCTAAAAATTGAACAATGAATTCTTAATTTAACTAGAAAAGGTTTTGTTTTGTTTTTTTGAAAAAAAAAAAAAACAAAAAAAAAAAAAACACAAAACAAAACAAATGTCCCCCTTATCCCGCCAGAGTTGTCATTCTTGTACGCAACACGTCATCTCGTCCTGTTCTACATTTCAAGCATCATCAAAATATTCCGTAAGGTATTCGTGCTACAGAGCAGAGACAAGAAATCAAATTCAAACACAAGAAGGGGAGATAACTCCAAAAGTTGTCATTCTTGTATGTGACATGTCGTCTGGTCCTGTTCTTCATTACTACCAAGTATCATCAAAATATTCCAAAGAGTATTCGACTTACATAGGGGACACTAAATGAATGCATAATCAGTGTCAAATATAACAAAGGGAGATAACATCAAAAGTAAGGAAGGCAGAGTTGTCATTCTTGTAAGGAACACGTCCTATTGTCCTCTTCTACAGTTCTACAAGGTACCATCAAACTATTTTGAAGTGTATACCAGTTACAGAGCATTTTGGAGATAACTACACTGGCGTCTGATCTAGGTCTACTCGGTTTGTTCATGCCTATCTGTCCCAATACCTAGTATTGTTACGGCACATCATTTGAAATGAAGTCCGTTTGACTATCTCGTGATGTGTCTTAAGGGAACAGTTAAATGGTAAAAAGAGCAGATCCTGAACAGACGCTGTGTTCCGCGGCGTATGGTCTGGGTCTGCATTTGACGCATGTTACTAATGCAACATAAAAAAGCTTATATTTTCCGCGGACACTTGGCATTACCTTGAGTTACTGAAGATGCTTAAAGTTTTTAATTAGTAACCGTATTTACCCTAAACATTTGGTCACCCGAACTCATTATCATATTTTTTCTAAAAACTGAACAATGAATTCTAAATTTAATAACTATATCAGAGCAATAAAACACACACACACACACACACACACACACACACACACACACACACACACAAAAGAATGAAAATAGCTGATACGTTGAAGTTTTCTAATTCAGACTAGCTAGCTTCGGCCAGTTAGGCCTCATCAGTGACCCGCAATTAAATTCGCGAAAATCTTGGAGTGGCACTATACTTATCGTAGCGTACCGTATTTATTCTAATATTCGGACACTTTAACACCTTTTCATCCTTACCATACCAGTTCAGATATTTGAACAACTCCATACTTATACCTGTTAAGGTGTCTAAAACCGCTGGATGAGTGACAAACAGTGTAGACCACGATCGGAGGCCGCATTCTGAGGCGGCCGACTGGGCCTATTCTGTTTGCTGTTGCCTATCTGTCCGAATACTTAGGATACATACGGTATACGCGAATAGCTACCTGCTCATCCACGCACGCTGATCAGGGCCTTCGCTGTCCGTCGTGAGGAGGTATGGACACTATTAAATGTACCAGCGGGAAACGAAGACACTGGTAAGACTGCAGGAATGTAAAGACTGATAAGAGCCTTTGGAGTTAGCATTTCCTTTCACGATATATATTCATGCAGATATTATATGGTCCAGGAAATCAGACTCAGTTGGAGAGGGGCGCTGGAAGTGAAGTAATTCTAGCTCTCGCCTGCTGAACTAGCGGTTATGGGTCTAATCTGCTTAAGGCAGAATTATTCTCATGACTGAGCGATGTTCATTTAACAGTTTCACATTTTTATTGTCCTGAAATGGTTGAACTAATGTCGACTGGACATTTAAACACCAATATATCTAATATATGTACGGAGTTATTCAGGTCCAACTGAGCCTTTTTTGTTAACATAGGCACGTTTTCTGAGTAGATAGCAATTATTAAGATGTTTTCTAAATTTAGAATATTTCCGGATTGTGCATGCGCACAAAGAGCAAACTGTCCAAGGGACATAATATAATAGCTTGGAATTCCCTTTAGTTATCTACCCTGAAACTGAATTTGGGGAGTTTCCCATCAAAATATAGAATCAATAGTCCGACTATTTATATGATTGGCGTATACGTCCAATGTAAGGACGATGGTGTGCAAAGGCAGAACTGCCCCGCAAATACTAGGAAAAAATGCAGCTCACGACGACTGATGTCTACTTTTTTTTTTAATCTATTCTAAAACATGAGTCTCGCCATGAGAAAAGGTGTTTTCGGAGCCTATCGTTTTTACCCTAAATATTCGCACACCTGACCACCTTTAAATATTCGCACACTTGACCTCATTACTTGTCCTAAATTTTGAGCATGTCCATTTTACTACCTGTTGAAGTGTATGTGGCAAACCATGTAGATTCTGATCAGACGCTGCGTTCTTTGAGGTTTGATCCGGGTCTGCACAGTTCTGTTCGAAACGTTTGTGTAGTTACGGTATGAAAACATGACACATGTTACTAGTGAAGCAGGAAGGAAGTGCTTACTTTCCGCGGACACCTGGCATCACCCATCTCGTAGCTATTCTAATTGGTACAAAAGCAGCGTGTGTGTGTGTGTGTGTGTGTGTGTGTGTGTGTGTGTGTGTGTGTGTGTGTGGTAGACAAAATCAACATTGTTTGAAAAAATCTGACCTTAAGTTATGTATACCACATTTGACCCTAAAGATTGGGACAGACAAAGTGGACCAAGATCAGACGCCACAAAATGTCTTATTAGGGTCTACTCTGTGTGCCACTCATTCAGCAGCTTTGGAAACATTAGCAGGCAGTAAAATACAAATTTTAAGAGAAGTATGGTAAGGACTTGAAGTGTTCTATTATTAGGAAAAATGCGTTAAAAAGCATATTACTCCCATAAAGTACCGTAAAATGCGATGATACGCAAAGTGTGAAATAAGCAAACCATATTAAACGGTGACAAACCCTTGCTTACATATCTCTAGATAAGAAGAGTATAAAGATAAATATTCATGTATTCTGTTTTTCACACTCACACGCACACACGCATACACGCACGTACGCACGCGAGCGCGAGTTCGCCATTCACACACACACGCGCAAGCGCGCATGCATGCACACAAGCACACGCGAGCGCACGCATGCACGTAAGCTTATCAAGTTCCACATCTTCTAACTAAGCATATGTCAATTCTCTTGAAACTTGGATGAAACTCAGATTCAAGTGAATGGCATATTGTATACTTGAATACAGGTTTAAACGGGTCAAATATTTATTTATTTATTGAGACCCCATGTTCGAGACAGAGGTAAAATCTATCTAGAAGAGTTTAGAGAACATATATGATACTATAAGTGAATACCTGTTATCGTATGTACCTCGAGTCTTCGGACACCTTAATACCTTACCAAGAAGAATTTAGAGAACATATATGATACTGTAAGTGAATACCTGTTATCGTATTTACCACGAGTCTTCGGACACCTTAATACCTTACCATACTTATACTAAAATTTGAACAATCCCATTTTACCATTTGTTTTTGTGTCTAAACATTGCTGGATGAATGGAAAATAGTGTAGATCTTAAACAATGGCCGTGTTCTCTGCCGGATGATCTGGGTCTGTACAGTTTGCTCAGGTCTGTCTGTCCGAATATACAGTGTAAATGCGGTATGGAAAGATGACGTGTGTTACAAGTTTTGCTGGAAGAAAGTGCTTACTTTCCGCGGACACCTGGCAAAACCTTTGATTTCTGAAGGTTCAAGTGTTTAATTTGTTACTCTGTTTTACTCTAAAAACATTCGGACACATCAACTCCTTACCATACTTATCCGAAAACTTGGATAAATCCACTATTCTACCTGTTGATACCTGGCGTCTGATCTGGATCTATACTTTTTTCTCAGACCTCTCTATCCCGAATAATTAAGGTACGTTGGAAAAAAAACTATTGCTATCTCTCATTAAGCATCCTCTTACATTAATTCCGTCTCTCCAGGAATCTACAGACTAATCACGAAAACATACCTATATAATTTTGACCCCCTTAAACCCCATTGTTATATAGTAAAACTGGGGTTTACAGGGATACACATTATTTTTTCTTATTTCTGCTCAAAAACATAGATTGTAGTACTCGTTAGAACCGTCTCGTCGAAGTGGTTCTAACGAGTACCCACAATTTATGTTTTGAGCAGAAATATGAAAAAAAAAAAAAATATATATATATAAAAAATTTTTTATCTGAAAATTTCCATTTTTTGGTGACAAAATTTTCAGCATGTTTTCGTAATGTACTGTATTTACCCTAAACTTTCGAACACCTTAACTCCTTTTTACTAGTCCTGACGTTTTAACAAGCCCATTTGATTACCAGTTGCAGTATCTAAAAACTGCTAGGTTAGGTGCAAACAGTGTAGACCCAGATCAGACGCCCCGTAAGATGGCGTCTGATCTGGGTCACAACTGTTTGCGTAGGTTTGTCTGTCCAAATACTTAGGACAAATTACGGTACGAGCTAGCTGCACCATAAAGAAAAGTTATCATTGGGTACATATGAACAGTAAAGATCCAGATCAGCTATGAAGCCGCACAATCTGATAACAGTTTATGTTATACAATATACAGTATATGGATGTATACTACAGTATCCAAGGTGCTATAAGCGGACAGCGAGTTCTATAGCCAGACTGCACAATGCACATGGTGTTCTTGGCATTCGCTGTCCGGATATGTCCCGAAGACACATTTTCCCATGGAGTGTCTCATATACATGTATTTACATGTATATAGTCTACCACGCAACATTCGGCTGAATAAATTGTCTCTCTCTTTTTATGACTGAGCGATGTTCACTTCTGCTTAACTTTGTCATGCTATCACGTTTTCATTGTCAGGAATAGCTGAACACCTGTCGACACTAACATTCCAAAAACATGTACGGAGTGATTTAGGTCCATTGGAATCTTTTGTTAATACTGGCACGTTTCCTAAGCAGATAGCAGTTATTGAGACATTTTACTAAATTTAGAAAAATCCTGGATTGCGCATGCGTACAAAGAGTAATTCTCCAAGGGACATAATAGAATAGATTGGAATTTCCTTTAGTTATCTACCCTGAAATTGAATTTGGGTATTTTCCCGTCTAAATATAGATCAACAGTCCAACTATTTATTTGACTGTCGTATACGTCCAATGTAAGGACAAGGGTGTGCAAAGAAGGAACTACCATGGCAACACCAGGAAAATAGGCATTTAACGACGACCGATTTCAATTTATTTTGACGTTTGTCTATTGTAATACATTACCCTCGCCATGAGAAACGCTGTTTTCGGGCCTACCGTTTTTACCCTAAGTATTCGGACACCTGATCACTTACCATACTTGTCCTAAAATTTTCAAGAACAAGTCAATTTTACTATCTGTTGAAGTTATAAAATGCGACTAGATGAATGGCTCACGGTGTAGACCCTGATCAGACGCTGCATTCTACGTCTACTCTATTTGCTCAGGCCTACTTGTCCGAAAACTTAGGGTTAATACGGTATGCGAACAGGAACGATCCACTTCAGCTAGCAAAGCCACAGAATCTGATAAAGGTTTAAGTTATACATCGATATATTCTACAGTAAAAATCTTCTGTAAACGGACAGCGGAGGCCTATTTAGACAACATAAATGGACGCGCGAATTTTTAGGCTGAGCTTCGCTTGCGCACTAGCTACTAAGGCTCATTTACATGTTTCTACTCCTGTGTATTCCTTTCATTCCCACGTATTGGCCAATTGTTTTATCATTGATTCTTTGTATGATTTCTTCTCAGAGGCGGTGTCTAACTTAAGCATATCCCTTTCAGCTTAAAGAGACTCTATACACTTTCGTGGGGTGGGGAGGCACCTCTTTCAAAACTGTCGTTCCTCTATTCTGAAAATGAGTGTGCTCTAAAATGAAAGGCTTTACTCCCCAAGGGGTCTTGTAAAGCCATGTAAAGGTTGTGAAGCAAGGCTGCTAGTAGTGAAGCGATAAGACTAACCTCAAGACGTTTAATGGGCGCAATAGTCAGCTTATCACTAACTACCTATTAACCCTAAATTTTGGTTAGCCTTCACTCCTTATCCGCCGGCCTCAATAGCGCAGTCACTAGCGTGTCTGACTGCAGATCCATGGGGAATGGGTCTCAAGTTCGAATCCTAGCTCGGCCACATAACTTCCGTGGAGATTGACCATGAAATTATTGCTACGGTCATTCTCCCCTTCCGCTGATTCAAGAAGGACAGTTATCAGTTACTGGTGATAGCAAGTGCACAAGTACTGTTTAACTGTTTTTAGATGTCTAAATCTGTCCAGGAAAAGAGTAATTAGGTTAACTGACCGGCTCGACATGGCCTTTATAGTGAAGACTAGGCTCAGTGTAAAACTCAAATTTAAACTCACTACTTACCATACTTGTCATAGTATTTGAACAATATAATTTATCAAAGTCAAGTTGATATTGAGAAAAAAGAACACATAAAGACATAAATTCGGAGTTTCAATTTCATTGAGACTCTTCGTATGACAGAATAGTTTGCAGTGCTACATGCGCCCCACTAGCGCTGGCCTAAACGGAACTCGAAAATTTTATATCATTTTTGGACTGTGTTTTCTTTTTAAGTCGTCTTTTAAAATAGCAATGTCGGGGCGGGCAGGAGTTGGGAGTCGGGCGTCGTCCCAGGTTAACCTTTTGGTTAACCATTTTTTTTTCTTCAAATGTATATGTTACCTTTATTCTTCAGTGGATTGCTTTCATATTTGGTAGGGATGAAGAGAAGGACCAGTAGGTGTGTCATGTTCAAGAGTGACAACTCTGACTTTCTTCGTTATGTACTTACCTCCCCTGACGTCCGAGGTTTACCTGTTGGTTAACCTTTTTTTCAGAATAACCTTTTTGAAAAAACAAAACAAAAAAAGAAACCGCCCATAATACCGTCAGGCGTTTTTCTTGTAAAATGCCACGACAAGTGACCAGAACTCGAATATTTTCTACATGTGGAAATCTTATGACAAGTATGACCACTTTTACCACGCGTTGATGTGTCTAAACCAGTGCTGTATGAGTGACAAACAGTGTAGACCCTAATCGGAACCGGCGTTCTGTGGCGTCTGAACTAGGACTACTCGGTTTGTTCATGCCTATCTGTCCCAATAACTAATTTTGTTACGGCACATCATTTCTGATACATACATGTATTTATTACTGACATATTACACCCTTCCCATTAAGCATTCTACATAAATCTATAGCGGGCCGTTATCGGCCCGTCAGGGTAGCTGACGGGCCGATAACGGCCCGCTATAGATTTGTGTAGAATGCTAGCTGGGTTAGTACCAGACTTTTTTAGGAATCGATTCTTCACCGAAGTCACTTACCATATTTATCTTAAACACTCGGACATTTTAATTCCTTACTTTCTTGATCTAAAATTTGAAAAGAAGTCCGTTTAACTATCTCGTGATGTGTCTAAAGGGAACAGTTAAATGGCAAATAGAGTAGATCCTGAACAGACGCTGTGTTCCGCGGCGTATGGTCTAGGTCTGCACATGGCGCATGTTACTAGTGCAATATAAAAGGAGTGCTTATATTTTCCGCGGACACCTTGACATTACCTTGAATAACTGAAGGTTCTTAAAGTTTTTGATACCGTATTTACCCTAAACATTTGGACACCCGAACTCATTATCATAATTTTCCTAAAAAATGAACGATGAATTCTAAATTTAATGACTATATCAGAGCAATAAACACACACACACACACGCACTCAAAAGAATGAAAATAGCTGATACGTTGAAGTTTTCTAATTCAGACTAAGTAGTCTCGGCCAGTTAGGCCTCATCAGTGAACTACAATTAAATTTGCGAAAATCTCGGAGTGGCACCACACTTATCGTAGCGTACCGTATTTATTCTAATATTCGGACACTTTAACACCTTTTCATCCTTACCATACCAGTCCAGATATTTGAACAACTCCATACTTATACCTGTTAACATGTCTAAAACTGCTGGATGAGTGACAAACAGTGTAGACCCAGATCGGAGGCCACATTCTGAGGCGTTCAACTGTGCCTATTCTATTAGCTATTGCCTGTCTGTCCGAATACTTAGGGTACATACGGTATATGTGAATAGCTAAGATCCTTCTCATCCACGCACGCTGATCAGGACCTTCGCTGTCCGTCGTGAGGAAGTGTTGACACTATCAAATGCACCAGCGAGAAACGAAGACACTGATGAGACTGCGGGAATGTAAAGCCTGATAAGAACCTTTGGAGTTAGCATTTCCTTTCACGATATATATTCATGCTGATATTATATGGTCCAGGAAATCAGACTCAGTTGGAGAGGGGCGCTGGAAGTGGAGTAATTCTAGCTCTCGCCTGCTGAACTAGCGGTTGAGGGTCGAATCCGCTTGAGGCAGAATTATTCTCATGACTGAGCGATGTTCATTTAACACTTTCATATTTTTATTGTCCTGAAATGGTTGAACTAATGTCGACTGGACATTTAAACACCAACATATCTAATATATGTGCGGAGTTATTCAGGTCTAACTGAGCTTTTTTTGTTAACATAGGCACGTTTTCTGAGTAGATAGCAGTTATTAAGATGTTTTCTAAATTTAGAATATTTCCGGATTACGCATGCGCACAAAGAGCAAACTCTCCAAGGGACATAATATGATAGCTTGGAATTCCCTTTAGTTATCTACCCTGAAATTAAATTCGGTGATTTTTCCCATCTAATTATAGAATCAATAGTCCGACTGTTTATATGATTGTCGTATACGTCCAATGTAAGGGCGATGGTGTGCAAAGGCAGAACTGCCCCGCAAATACTAGGAAAAGATGCATCTAACGACGACTGATGTCTACTTTTTTTTATCTGTTCTAAAACATGAGCCTCGCCATGAGAAAATGTTTTTCGGGGCCTATCGTTTTTACCCTAAATATTCGCACACTTGATCTCCTTTAAATATTCACACACTTGACCTCATTACTTGTCCTAAATTTTGAGCATGTCCATTTTACTACCTGTTGAAGTGTATGTGGCAAACCATGTAGATTCTGATCAGACGCTGCGTTCTGTGGTGTCTGACCTGGGTCTACACTGCTTGCTCAGGTCTGTCTTGCCCAAGCTTATGGTAATCATGGAACAATGATTTTGTAATGACTCGGACATAACAGACACTAAGCAACAGATAGCTTTCCTTTCCGGATTTGGCTCATTTACACATTTCACCTACCGTATTTGCCCTTAATATTCAGACACTGTAATTAATGTCCTAAACATTGAAGTCCATTTGGCTATCTGGTGACGTGTCTAATAGTTGGTAGTGGAATGCTGAACAGTGTGGATCCTGATCAGACGCCGCGTTCTTTGAGGTTTGATCCGGGTCTGCACAGTTTACTCAGGTCTGTCTGTTCGACAATTTTGTGTATTTACGGTATGGAAACATGACACATGTTACTAGTGAAGCAGGAAGGAAGTGCTTACTTTCCGCGGACACCTGGCATCATCCATCTCGTAGCTATTCTAATTGGTACCAAAGCAGTGTGTGTGTGTGTGTGTGTGTGTGTGTGTGTGTGTGTGTGTGTGTGTGTGTGTGTGTGTGTGTTCTATGGCGGTGGGTCTTCTAATCTTTGTGTCTTTTTATCATGATTTGCCCTGTTCGTTGTCATTTGTGTGTGTGTGTGTGTGTGTGTGTGTGTGTGTGTGTGTGTGTGTGAAGACAAAATCAACATTGTTTGAAACAATCTGGCCTAAAGTTATGTATACCACATTTGACCCTAAAGATTGGGACAGACAAAGTGGACCCTGATCAGACGCCACATAATGTCTTATCAGGGTCTACTCTGTGTGCCACTCATTCAGCAGCTTTGGAAACATCAGCAGGCAGTAAAATACAACGTTTAAGTGAAGTATGGTAAGGACTTGAAGTGTTCTATTATTCGGAAAAAAATGCGTTAAAAAGCATATTACTCTCATAAAATACCGTAAAATGCGATGATACGCAAAGTGTGAAATAAGCAAAATATTCCCCATTCCCATATTATACGGCGACAAAGCCTTGCTTACATATCTCTAGATAAGAAGAGTATAAAGATAAATATTCATGTATTCTGTTTTTCACACACACACACGCATACACGCACGTACGCACGCGAGCGCGAGTTCGCCATTCACACACGCACGCGCAAGCGCTCATGCATGCACACAAGCACGCGCGAGCGCACGCATGCACGTAAGCTTATCAAATTCCACATCTTCTAACTAAGCATATGTCAATTCTCTTGAAACTTGGATGGCATATTGTCTACTTGAACACAGGTTTAAACGGGTCAAATATTTATTTATTTATTGAGACCCCATGTTCGAGACTGAGGTAAAATTTCTATCTAGAAGAGTTTAGAGAACATATATGATACTGTAGGTGAGTACCTGTTGTCGTATTTACCAAGAGTCTTCGGACACCTTAATACCTTACCAAGAAGAGTTTAGAGAACATCTATGATACTGTGAGTACCTGTTATCGTATTTACCTCGAGTCTTGCTGGATGAATGGCAAATAGTGTAGATCTTAAACAATGGCCGCGTTCTCTGCCGTATGATCTGGGTCTGTACAGTTTGCTCAGGTCTGTCTGTCCGAATATACAATTATATAGTGTAAATGCGATATGGAAAGATGACGTTTGTTACAAGTATTGCTGGAAGAAAGTGCTTACTTTCCGCGGACACCTGGCAAAACCTTTGATTTCTGAAGGTTCAAGTGTTTAATTTGTTACCCTGTTTAACTCGAAAAACATTCGGACACACCAACTCCATACCATACTTATCCGAAAACTTGGATAAATCCACTGCTCTACCTGTTGATATGCGGCGTCTGATCTGGATCAACACTTTTTTCTCAGACCTTTCTATCCCGAATAATTAAGGTACGTTGGAAAAACAAACTATTGCTATCTCTCATTCAGCATCCTCTTACATTAATTCTCTCTCCAGGAATCTACAGACTAATCATGAAAACATACCTATTTAATTTTGACCCCCTTAAACCCCACTGTTATATAGTAAAACTGGGGTTTACAGGAATACACATTATTTTTCTTATTTCTGCTCAAAAACATAGGTTGTAGTACTCGTTAGAACCGCCTCGTCGAGGTGGTTCTAACGAGTACCCACAATCTATGTTTTGAGCAGAAATATGAAAAAAAATAAGATTTTTTTTTTATCTGAAAATTTCCATTTTTTGGGAATAAAATTTTCAGTATACTTGAATAGGCATGTTTTCGTAATGTACTGTATTTACCCTAAATGTTCGAACACCTTAACTCCTTTTTACTAGTCCTGACGTTGTAACAAGCCCAGTTGCAGTATCTAAAAACTGCTAGGTTAGGTGCAAACAGTGTAGACCCAGATCAGACGCCCCAGTAGGTGGCGTCTGATCTGGGTCACAACTGTTTGCGTAGGTTTGTCTGTCCAAATACTTAAGACAAATTACGGTACGAGCTGCGCCATAAGAAAAGTTATCTTTGGGGTACATATGAACAGTAAAGACCCAGATCAGCTATGAAGCCGCACAATCTGATAACAGTTTATGTTATACAATATACAGTATACTACAGTATCCAAGGTGCTATAAGCGGACAGCAAGTTCTATAGCCAGACTGCGCAATGCACATGGTGATCTGGGCATTCGCTGTCCGGATCATGTCCCGAAGACACATTTTCCCATGGAGTGTCTCATATATATACATGTATATGGTCTACCACGCAACATTCAGCTGGATAAATTGTCTCTCTCTTCTTATAACTGAGCGATGTTCACTTCTGCTTAACTTTGTCATGCTATCATGTTTTAATTGTCAGGAATAGCTGAACGCCTGTCGATTAACATTCCAAAAACATGTACGGACTGAAGTTATAAAATGCGACTAGATGAATGGCTCACGGTGTAGACCCTGATCAGACGCTGCATTCTGCGTCTAGACTATTTGCTCAGGCCTACCTGTCCGAAAACTTAGGGTTAATACGGTATGCGAACAGGGAACGATTCACTTTAGCAAGCAAAGAGGCCTGATTAGACCGCGCGAATTTTTAGGCCGAGCTTGGCTTGCGTTGTCCGCACTAGCTACTAAGGCTCATTTACATGTCTCTACTCCTGTCTATTCCTTTCATTCGCACGTATTGGCAAATTGTTTCATCACTGATTATTTGTATGAGTTTTCTCAGAGGGCGGTGTCTAACTTAAGCATATATGTCATATCCCTTTCAGCTTAAAAACACTTTCAGGAGGTGGGGAGACATCTCTTTCAAAACTGTTGTTCCTCTATTCTGAAAATGGGTCTGCTCTAAAATGAAAGTATTTGCTACCCTTTATAGTTGACCCCTTTTCAGAGGGGTCTTGTAAAGCTATGAAAACGTGGTGACACAAGGCTGCTAAAAGCGAAGCGCTAAGACTTACCCCAGGATGTTTAATGGGCACAATAGTCAGCTTATCACTAACTACCTATTTATCCTGAATTTTGGTTTGCCTTCACTCCTTACCCGCCGGCCTCCATAGCGCAGTCATTAGCGTGTCTAACTGCAGGGGAGGAGGGGGTGTATCAAGTTAGAATCCTAACTCGGCCACATAACTTTCGTGGAGATTGACAATGAAATTATTTCTATGGTCATTCTCCCCTTCCGCTGATTCAAGAAGGGCAGTTATCAGTTACTGGCGATAGTATGTGCACAAGTACTGTTTAACGGCTCAGGTGTCTAAGTCTCTCCAGGAAAAGAGTAATAAGGTTAACTGACCGGCTCGACATGGCCTTTATAGTGTAGGCTAGGCTCAGTGTAAAACTCAAATTTAAACTCACTACTTACAATACTTGTCATAGTATTTGAACAATTTAATTTATCAAAGTCGAGTTGATACTGAGAAAAAAAGAACACATAAAGACATAAATTTGGAGTTTCGTTTTCATTGAGACTCTTCGTATGACAGAATACTTTGCAGTGCTACGTACATGCGCCCCACTAGCGCCGGCCTATAGGGAACTCGAAAATTTTACATCATTTTTGGACTTTTTTTTTTTTTAAATCGTCTTTTAAAATAGCAATGTCGGGACGGGCGGGCGTCGGGCATCTTCCCAGGTTAACCTTTTGTTGGTTAACCTTTTTTTTTCAAAGTTATAACTTTTATTCTTTGGTGGATTGCTTTCATATTTGGTAGGGATGAAGAGAAGGATCAGTATGTGTGTCATGTTCAAGAGAGACAATTCTGCTTTCTTTGTTATGTACTGACCTCCCCTGACGTCCGAGGTTTACCTTTCGGTTAACCCCCTTTTTTTTCAGATTAACCTTTTTGAAAAACCCGTCCATAATGCCGTCAGGCGTTTTTCTTGTAAAATCCCACGACAAGTGACCAGAACTCGAATATTTTCTACATGTGGAAATCTTATGACAAGTATGACCCCTTTTACCACGTGTTCATGTGCCTAAACCAATGCTGGATGAGTGAAAAACAGTGTAGACCCTAATCGGAACCGGCGTTCTGCGCCGTCTGAACAAGGTATACTCGGTTTCGATTTCATTGAGACTCTTCGTATGACAGAGTACTTTGCAGTGCTACATACGCCCCACTAGCGCCGGCCTAAACGTAAGTCGAAAATTTTACATCACTTTTGACGTTTTTTTGTTTGTTTTTATTTTAATTCGTCCTTTAAAATAGCGATGTACGGGCGTCGGGCGTCATTCCAGGTTAACCTTTTGGTTAACCTTTTTTTTTCAAATTTAAACTCACTACTTACCATACTTGTCATAGTATTTAAACAATTTAATTTATCAAAGTCGAGTTGATATTGAGAAAAAAGAACACAAAAAGACATAAATTCGGAGTTTCGATGTCATTGAGACTCTTCGTATGACAGAATACTTTGCAGTGCTACATGCGTCCCACTAGCGCCGGCCTAAACGGAACTCGTAAATTTTACATCATTTTTGGACTGTTTTTTTTTTATGACAAGTATGACCCCTTTTACCACGTGTTCATGTGCCTAAACCAATGCTGGATGAGTGACAAACAGTGTAGACCCTAATCGGAACCGGCGTTCTGCGCCGTCTGAACAAGGTATACTCGGTTTCTATTTCATTGAGACTCTTCGTATGACAGAATACTTTGCAGTGCTACATACGCCCCACTAGTGCCGGCCTAAACGTAAGTCGAAAATTTTACATCACTTTTGACGTTTTTTTTTTTTTTTTTTTTTGTTTTTATTTTAATTCGTCCTCTAAAATAGCGATGTCCGGGCGTCGGGCGTCGTCCCAGGTTAACCTTTTGGTTAACCTTTTTTTTTTTTTTTTTTTTTTTTTTCAAATTTAAACTCACTACTTACCATACTTGTCATAGTATTTGAACAATTTAATTTATCAAAGTCAAGTTGATATTGAGAAAAAAGAACACACAGACATAAATTCGGAGTTTCGATTTCATTGAGACTCTTCGTATGACAGAATACTTTGCAGTGCTACATGCGTCCCACTAGCGCCGGCCTAAACGGAACTCGTACATTTTACATCACATTTGGACTGTTTTTTTTTTTTTTTTTTTTTTTGTTTTTTTTTTTTTTTAAATCGTCTTTTAAAATAGCAATGTCGGGGCGGGCGGGAGTTGGGCGTCGTCCCAGGTTAACCTTTTGGTTAACCTTTTTTTCAAAGTTATATGTTATCTTTATTTTTCAGTGGATTGCTTTCATATTTAGTGGGGATGAAGAGAAGGACCAGTAGGTGTGTCATGTGCAAGGGAGACAACTCTCACTTTCGTCGTTAAGTACTTACCTCCCCTGACGTCCGAGGTTTACCTCTTGGTTAACCTTTTTTTCAGAATAACCTTTTTGCAAAACCCGTCCATAATGCCGTCAGGTAGTTTTTTTTTCTTATTAAATCCCTAGTTAAGTAACCAGAACTCGAATATTTTATACGTATGGAAATCTTATGCCACTTTAATCTTATGCCACGTACTGCCCATTTTACTATTATGTTGATGTTTCTAAAACAACGCTGGATGAGTGATAAATAGTGTAGACCCTGATCGGAACCCGCGTTCTGCAGCGTCCGATATAGGTCTACCCGGTATGTTCATGCCTATCTATCCCAATACCTAGTTTTGTTACGACACATTATTTCTGACACATACATGTATTTATTAGTGACATATTACACGCTTAGTACCAGATATTTTTGTTTTTTAAGGATTCGATTCTTGACCGGTCACTTACCATATATATCTTAAATACTCGGGCATTTTAACTCCTTACTTTCTTGATCCAAAATTTGAAATGAAGTCCGTTTAACTATCTCGTGATGTGCCTAAAGGGGGCCGTTAAATGGCAACTAGAGTAGATCCTGAACAGACGCTGCGTTCCGTGGCGCATGGTCTAGGTCTGCACATGACGCATGTTACTAGTGCAACATAGACAGTGCTTATGTTTTCTGCGGACACCTGGCATTACCTTTAGTTACTGAAGGTTCTGAAAGTTTTTAATTTGTTACCGTATTTACCCTGAACATTTGGACACCCGAACTCATTATCATAATTTTCCTAAAAATTAAACAATGAATTCTAAATTTAATGACTATATCAGAGCAACAAACACACACACATACGCACGCACGCCCGCATTCTGAGGGGTCCAACTGAGCCTATTCTGTGTGCTGTTGCCTATCTGTACATGTACTTAGGGTACATACGGTATATGTGAATAGCTAAGATCCTGCTCATCCACGCACGCTGATCAGGACCTTCGCTGTCCGTCTTGAGTAAGTGTTGACACTATCAAATGTACTAGCGAGAACCGAAGACACTGATAAGACTGCGGGAATGTAAAGCCTGATAAGAGCCTTTGGTGTTAGCGTTTCCTTTCACGATATACATTCATGCAGATATTATATGGTCCAGGTAATCAATGATTTTCGCAGGGAGACGGGCGCTGGAAGTGGATTAATTCTAGCTCTCGCCTGCTGAACTAGCTGTTGTGGGTCTAATCCGCCTGTGGCAGAATTATTCTCATGACTGAGCGATGTTCATTTAACACTTTCATATTTTCATTGTCCTGAAATGGTCCAACGGAACTAATGTCGACTGGACATTTAAACACCAACATATCTAATATATGTGCGGAGTTATTCAGGTCCAACTGAGCCTTTTTTGTTAACATAGGCACGTTTCCTGAGCAGATAGTAATTATTGAGATGTTTTCTAAATTTAGAATATTTCCGTATTGCGCGTGCTCACAAAGAGCAAACTCTCCAAGGGCATAATATAATTGCCCTTTTGTTATCTACCCTGAAACTGAATTCGGGGATTTTCCCATCTAAATACAGTTGACTCTCGTTATCTCGACCCCTCTTATCTCGATCCTATCACTTATGTCGAACTCGGACCATGACGAAGGAAAACAAAATGTAAGATGCGGCGCCGCCGGTCTCTCAGTTAATGAAAGTCATAATAGGCCATTGATAAATAAATCAATATTTTATTTTTCCACTTTGTCCAGGTAATTACAAACAACACAAACAATGTCTAAAATCCGTAATTATGAAATCACGTGCGTGTCGAGTCGGATTTGACACGCGGCGCTCAACACCGTCTCGTGTCATTGATTTGTAAGATAAAAAGCAGCTCAGAATAGTGTTATGGAAGATTAATCAACGAAGTTTCTTTAATTTATTGTTTAGTTATGCTCTTCACTTTTGAGTACTGTCCGTCTGAATGATATAGCGTCTTCAAGAAAAGTCAGTGCGCGACAGGTTCCGACTCAGATCAGCCTGTATTGAACATACTAGCTCAGTCTGAATCTTCGCTTGTTACTCTTTGGTCAGGCGGTGCTCTTTGGTAAGCCCAGATAAGGCTCATGCGTATAATGGAAAATTCGTGGGCGTGCAGGCTGATCCGAGTCTTTGACAGTCGCACAGTCTTCTAATAGGAGTTGTCGTGCACGGCCTCAAATAGACGAATCACACGTGGGTACCGATGTTAACCCTTCCGACCCTGTAGACTGATACGGATACCCGCACAAATAGTGTAGGTCCAGATGAGACGGCTCATAACGGGCTTTCTCTGCAGGATCTACAATTTGCCGCGCTGAGAGGGTTCGTTTATGCCAGGGGAGATAATCCAAACTAGCTTACAGCTGCCGCTTAACATTGTAAGCGTTTTATGTAAAAGCGGAAACCAGTCAACTCTTTATCGAGCGTCTATGCGAAGGGAGCTAATCCAAACCAGTTCATAATGTATAGCTAACACAACCCGGAAACAAGTGATTTATTTATAGCTCACATGGAAATCCAAATTTGCAGGAGTATTAAAAGACAACAAGAGACGTTTGAAATTTATTATTATTAACATTTATTGATGATATTATTCCAAGAGAACTATTGCATCTCCTAAAACAAACAGTAACAATGCAAACTGAAGAACGCGTATATTATTTAAATTGCCATATACATGTGCCTTCCAGCCACGTTTTGGGGAACAGAGGCGAACAGTCGTCATACATGTACCTATGACGTCACAGTTTGGTTGTCTCGAACTACTGATAACTCGAACATTTTTATCAGGTCCCGTGAAGTTCGAGATAACGAGAGTCGACTGTATAGAATCAATAGTCCGACTATTTATATGACTGTCGTAAAAGTCCAATGTAAGGGCGATGGTGTGCAAAGGCAAAACTACCCCGCAAATTCTAGGAAAAGATGTATCTAACGACGACTGATTTCTGCTTGTTTTTTTATCTGTTGTAAAACATGAGCCTCGCCATGAAAAAAAAAGTGCTTTCGGGGCCTATCGTTTTTACCCTAAATATTCGCACACTTAATTTCCTTTAGATATTCTCACACTTGACCTCATTACTTGTCCTAAATTTTGAGCATGTCCATTTTACTACCTGTTGAAGTGACTGTGGCAAACCATGTAGATTCTGATCAGACTCTGTGTTCTGCGGTGTCTGACATGGGTCTACACTGCTTGCTCAGGTCTGTCTTGCCCAAGCTTATGGTAATCATGGAACAACGATTTAGTAATGACTCGGACATAACAGACGCTAAGTAACAGATAGCTTTCCTTTCCGGATTTGGCTCCTTTACACATTTCATCTACCGTAATATTCAGACATTTAAACTATTGTCCTAAACATTGAAGTTCATTTGGCTATCTGGTGACGTGTCTAATAGGTGATAGTGGAATGCTGAACAGTGTGGATCCTGATCATACGCCGCGTTCTTTGAGGTTTGATCCGGGTCTGCACAGTTTACTCATGTCTGTTTGTCCGATAATTGTGTATATTTACGGTATGGAAACATAACACATGTTACTAGTGCAGCAGGAAGGAAATGCTTACTTTCCGCGGACACCTGGCATCTCTCTCTCTCTCTCTCTCTCTCTCTCTCTCTCTCCCGACGACTTATCTCTCCAATGAAAACATGTTTAAATATTTACTGGACACGGTTCTCGTAGCCATTCTAATTGGTACCAAAGCTGTGCGTGTGTGTGTGTATGTGTGCGTACATTCTTCTGCGTATGTGTGTGTGTGTGTGTGTGTGTGTGTGTGTGTGTGTATGAAGCAGACAAAATCAACATTGTTTGAAAAAATCTGACTAAAGTTATGTATACCACATTTAACCCTAAAGATTGGGACAGACAAAGTGGACCCAGATCAGACGCCAAAGAATGTCTTATCAGGGACTACTCTGTGTGCTACTCATTCAGCAGCTTTGGAAACATCAGCAGGCAGTAAAATACAAATTTTAAGAGAAGTATGGTAAGGGCTTGAAGTGTTCTATTACTAGGGTAAATGCGGTAAAATCATTACGTATTTCCATAAAATACTGTAAAATGCGATGATACGCAAAGTGTGAAATAAGCAAAATATTCCTCATTCCAATGTTATACGGCGACAAAGCCTTGCTTACATATCTCTAGATAAGAGGAGTATAAAGATAAATATTCATGTATTCTGTTTTTCACACACACAAGCACACACGCATACACGCACGTACGCACGCGAGCGCGAGCTTGCCATTCACACACGCACGCGCGAGCGCGCATGCTTGCACACAAGCACGCTCGAGCGCACGCATGCACGTAGGCTTATCAAGATCAACTTTTTCTAACTAAGCATTTGTCAATTCTCTTGAAACTTGGATGAAACTCAGGTTCAAGCGGATGGCATATTGTATACTTGAACACAGGTTTAAACGGGTCAAATATTTATTTATTTATTGAGACCCCAAGTTGAGACTGAGGTAAAATTTCTATCTAGAAGAGTTTAGAGAACATATATGATACTGTGAGTACCTGTTATCGTATTTACCACGAGTCTTCGGACACCTTAATACCTTACCAAGAAGAGTTTAGAGAACATATATCATCTAGTAAGTGAGTACCTGTTATCGTATTTACCACGAGTCTTCGGACACCTTAATACCTTACCAAGAAGAGTTTAGAGAACATATATGATACTGTAAGTGAGTACCTGTTATCGTATTTACCTCGAGTCTTCGGACATCTTAATACCTTACCAAGAAGAGTTTAGAGAACATATATGATACTGTAAGTGAGGACCTGTTATCGTATTTACCTCGAGTCTTCGGACATCTTAATACCTTACCAAGAAGAGTTTAGAGAACATATATGATACTGTGAGTACCTGTTATCGTATTTATCTCGAGTCTTCGGACACCTTAATACCTTACCAAGAAGAGTTTAGAGAACATATATGATACTATATGTGAGTACCTGTTATCGTATTTACCACGAGTCTTCGGACACCTTAATGCATTACCAAGAAGAGTTTAGAGAACATATATGATACTGTAAGTGAGTACCTGTTATCGTATTTACCACGAGTCTTCGGACACCTTAATACCTTACCAAGAAGAGTTTAGAGAACATATACGATACTGTGAGTACCTGTTATCGTATTTACCATGAGTCTTCGGACACCTTAATACCTTACCAAGAAGAGTTTAGAGAACATATATCATCTAGTAAGTGAGTACCTGTTATCGTATTTACCACGAGTCTTCGGACACCTTAATACCTTACCAAGAAGAGTTTAGAGAACATATATGATACTGTAAGTGAGAACCTGTTATCGTATGTACCTCGTGTCTTCGGACATCTTAATACCTTACCAAGAAGAGTTTAGAGAACATATATGATACTGTGAGTACCTGTTATCGTATTTACCTCGAGTCTTCGGACACCTTAATACCTTACCATACTTATCCTAAAATTTGAACAAGCCCATTTTACCATTTGTTCTTGTGTCTAAACATTGCTGGACGAATGGCAAATAGTGTAGATCTTAAACAATGGCTGCGTTCTCTGCCTTATGATCTGGGTCTGTACATTTTGCTCAGGTCTGTTTGTCCGAATTTACAGTGTAAATGCGGTATGGAAAGATGACGTGTGTTACAAGTATTGCTGGAAGAAAGTGCTTACTTTCCGCGGACACCTGGCATCACCTTTGATTTCTGAAGGTTCAAGCGTTTAATTTGTTACCCTATTTAACCCCAAAAACATTCGGACACATCAACTCCTTACCATACTAATCCGAAAACTTGGATAAATCCACCGTTCTACCTGTTAATATGCGGCGTCTGATCTGGATCTACACTTTTTTCTCAGACCTCTCTATCCCGAATAATTAAGGTATGTAGAAAAAAAAACTATTGCTATCTCATATTAAGCATCTTCTTACACTAGTTCTCTCTCCAGGAATCTACAGACTAATCACGGAAACATACATAAATAAGTTTGTCCCCCTTAAACCCCACTGTTATATAGTAAAACTGGGGTTTACAGGGATACACATTATTTTTCTTATTTCTGCTTAAAAACATAGATTGTTGGTACTCGTTAGAACCGCCTCGTCGAGGTGGTTCTAACGAGTACCCACAATCTATGTTTTGAGCAGAAATATGAAAAAATATAAGAATTTTTTTATCTGAAAATTTCCATTTTTTTGTGATAAAATTTTCAGTATACTTGAGTAGGCATGTTTTCGTAAATGTACTGTATTTACCCTAAATGTTCGAACACCTTAACTCCTTTTTACTAGTCCTGACGTTTTAACTAGCCATTTGACTACCAATTGCGTATCTAAAAACTGCTAGGTTAGATGCAAACAGTGTAGACCCAGATCAGATGCCCCGTTAGGTGGCGTCTGATCTGGGTCACAACTGTTTGCGTAGGTTTGTCTGTCCAAATACTTAGGACAAATTACAGTACGCACTAGCTGCGCCATAAAGAAAAATTATCTTCGGGGTACATATGAACAGTAAAGATCCAGATCACCTATGAAGCCGCACAATCTGATAACAGTTTATGTTATACAATATACAGTATATGGATGTATACTACAGTATCCAAGGTGCTATAAGCGGACAGCAAGTTCTATAGCCAGACTGCGCAATGCACATGGTGATCTGGGCATTCGCTGTCCGGATATGTCCCGAAGACACATTTTCCCATGGAGTGTCTCATATACATGTATTTACATGTATATGGTCTACCACGCAACATTCAGCTGGATAAATTGTCTCTCTCTTCTTATGACTGAGCGATGTTCACTTCTGCTTAACTTTGTCATGCTATCACGTTTTCATTGTCAGGAATAGCTGAACACCTGTCGACACTAACATTCCAAAAACATGTACGGACTGATTTAGGTCCATTTGAGTCTTTTGTTAATACTGGCACGTTTCCTAAGCAGATAGCAGTTACTGAGACATTTTCTAAATTTAGAAAATTCCTGGATTGCGCATGCGTACAAAGAGTAAATTCTCCAAGGGACATAATAGGATAGATTGGAATTTCCTTCAGTTATCTACCCTGAAACTGAATTTGGGTATTTTCCCGTCTAAATATAGATCAATAGTCCGACTATTTATTTGACTGTCGTATACGTCCAATGTAAGGACAAGGGTGAGCAGAGAAGGAACTACCATGGCAACACCAGGAAAATAGACATTTAACGACGACCGATTTCAATTTATTTTGACGTTTGTCTATCGCCATGAGAAACGCTGTTTTCGGGGCCTACCGTTTTTACCCTAAGTATTTGGACACCTGATCACTTACCATACTTGCCCTAAAACTTTCAAGAACAAGTCAATTTTACTATCTGTTGAAGTTATAAAATGCGACTAGATGAATGGCTCACGGTGTAGACCCTGATCAGACGCTGCATTCTGCGTCTAGTCTATTTGCTCAGGCCTACCTGTCCGAAAACTTAGGGTTAATACGGTATGTGAACAGGGAACGATTCACTTTAGCAAGCAAAGAGGCCTGATTAGACCGCGCGAATTTTAAGGCCGAGCTTGGCTTGCGTTGTCCGCACTAGCTACTAAGGCTCATTTACATGTCTCTACTCCTGTCTATTCCTTTCATTCCCACGTATTGGCAAATTGTTTCATCATTGGTTCTTTGTATGAGTTTTCTCAGACGGCGGTGTCTAACTTAAGCATATATGTCATATCCCTTTCAGCTTAAAGAGACTCTATACACTTTCAGGAGGTGGGGAGACATCTCTTTCAAAACTGTTGTTCCTCTCTTCTGAAAATGGGTCTACTCTAAAATGAAAGTATTTGCTTCCCTTTATAGTTGACCCCTTTTCAGAGGGGTCTTGTAAAGCTATGAAAACGTGGTGACACAAGGCTGCTAAAAGCGAAGCGCTAAGACTTACCCCAGGATGTTTAATGGGCACAATAGTCAGCTTATCACTAACTACCTATTTATCCTGAATTTTGGTTTGCCTTCACTCCTTACCCGCCGGCCTCCATAGCGCAGTCATTAGCGTGTCTAACTGCAGGGGAGGAGGGGGGGGGTCTCAAGTTCGAATCCTAACTCGGCCACATAACTTTCGTGGAGATTGACCATGAAATTATTCCTACGGTCATTCTCCCCTTCCGCTTATTCAAGAAGGGCAGTTATCAGTTGCTGGCGATAGTATGTGCACAAGTACTGTTTAACGGCTTAGGTGTCTAAGTCTCTCCAGGAAAAGAGTAATAAGGTTAACTGACCGGCTAGACATGGCCTTTATAGTGTAGGCTAGGCTCAGTGTAAAACTCAAATTTAAACTCACTACTTACCATACTTGTCATAGTATTTGAACAATTTAATTTATCAAAGTCGAGTTGATATTGAGAAAAAAGAACACATAAAGACATAAATTTGGAGTTTCGATTTCATTGAGACTCTTCGTATGACAAAATAGTTTGCAGTGCTACGTACATGCGCCCCACTAGCGCCGCCTAAAGGGAACTCGAAAATTTTACATCATTTTTGGACTTTTTTTTTTTAAATCATCTTTTAAAATAGCAATGTCGGGGCGGGCGGGCGTCGGGCATCGACCCAGGTTAACCTTTTGTTGGTTAACCTTTTTGTCAAAGTTATATGTTACCTTTATTCTTTAGTGGATTGCTTTCATGTTTGGTAGGGATGAAGAGAAGGACCAGTATGTGTGTCATGCTCAAGAGAGACAATTCTGCTTTCTTTGTTATGTACTGACCTCCCCTGATATCCGAGGTTTACCTTTCGGTTAACCCCCTTTTTTCAGAATAACCTTTTTGAAAAACCCGTCCATAATGCCGTCAGGCGTTTTTCTTGTAAAATCCCACGACAAGTGACCAGAACTCGAATATTTTCTACATGTGGAAATCTTATGACAAGTATGACCCCTTTTACCACGTGTTCATGTGCCTAAACCAATGCTGGATGAGTGACAAACAGTGTAGACCCTAATCGGAACCGGCGTTCTGCGCCGTCTGAACAAGGTATACTCGGTTTCGATTTCATTGAGACTCTTCGTATGACAGAGTACTTTGCAGTGCTACATACGCCCCACTAGCGCCGGCCTAAACGTAAGTCGAAAATTTTACATCACTTTTGACGTTTTTTTGTTTGTTTTTATTTTAATTCGTCCTTTAAAATAGCGATGTCCGGGCGTCGGGCGTCATTCCAGGTTAACCTTTTGGTTAACCTTTTTTTTTCAAATTTAAACTCACTACTTACCATACTTGTCATAGTATTTGAACAATTTAATTTATCAAAGTCGAGTTGATATTGAGAAAAAAGAACACAAAAAGACATAAATTCGGAGTTTCGATGTCATTGAGACTCTTCGTATGACAGAATACTTTGCAGTGCTACATGCGTCCCACTAGCGCCGGCCTAAACGGAACTCGTAAATTTTACATCATTTTTGGACTGTTTTTTTTTTTTTTTTTTTTTTTTTTTTTTCTTTTTTAAATCGTCTTTTAAAATAGCAATGTCGGGGCGGGTGGGAGTCGGGCGTCGTCCCAGGTTATCCTTTTGGTTAACCTTTTTTCAAAGTTATATGTTATCTTTATTTTTCAGTGGATTGCTTTCATATTTAGTGGGGATGAAGAGAAGGACCAGTAGGTGTCATGTGCAAGGGAGACAACTCTCACTTTCGTCGTTAAGTACTTACCTCCCCTGACGTCCGAGGTTTACCTCTTGGTTAACCTTTTTTTCAGAATAACCTTTTTGCAAAACCCGTCCATAATGCCGTCAGGTAGTTTTAAATCCCTAGTTAAGTAACCAGAACTCGAATATTTTCTACGTATGGAAATCTTATGCCACTTTAATCTTATGCCACGTACTGCCCCCTTTACTATTATGTTGATGTATCTAAAACAATGCTGGATGAGTGATAAATAGTGTAGACCCTGATCGGAACCCGCGTTCTGCAGCGTCCGATATAGGTCTACCCGGTATGTTCATGCCTATCTATCCCAATACCTAGTTTTGTTACGACACATTATTTCTGACACATACATGTATTTATTAGTGACATATTACACGCTTAGTACCAGATATTTTTGTTTTTTAAGGATTCGATTCTTGACCGGTCACTTACCATATATATCTTAAATACTCGGGCATTTTAACTCCTTACTTTCTTGATCCAAAATTTGAAATGAAGTCCGTTTGACTATCTCGTGGTGTGTCTAAAGGGAGCCGTTAAATGGCAACTAGAGTAGATCCTGAACAGACGCTGCGTTCCGTGGCGTATGGTCTGGGTCTGCACATGACGCATGTTACTAGTGCAACATAGACAGTGCTTATGTTTTCTGCGGACACCTGGCATTACCTTTAGTTACTGAAGGCTCTGAAAGTTTTTAATTTGTTACCGTATTTACCCTGAACATTTGGACACCCGAACTCATTATCATAATTTTCCTAAAAATTAAACAATGAATTCTAAATTTAATGACGATATCAGAGCAATAAACACACACACACACACGCACGCACGCACGCAAAAGAATGAAGATAGCTGAAGCGTTGAAGTTTTCTAATTCAGACTAAGTAGCTTTGGCCAGTTAGGCCTCATCAGTAACCAACAATTAAATTTGCAAAAATCTCGGAGTGGCACCACACTTATCGTAGCGTACCATATTTATTCTAATATTCGGACACTTTAACACCTTTTCACCAGATATTTGAACAACTTCATACTTATACATGTTAACGTGTCTAAAACTGCTGGGTGATTGACAAACAGTGTAGACCCGGATCGGGATAAATCGTTAAAAAGATAATAGCAACTGGGATGTAGATAGAAAGACGTTGGATCTTCTGCTACCTTTGGTCTTCAAAGAAACTTCTTAAGTCCTTCTGGCTTATAAATTCCCCTCGGTTTTTTGGTTTTTTCTTGTCGTCGTTTCCGGTTGTTTGAGAATTAGTCTTTAACAGATGTCTGACAGATCAAACCTTCTGTTTTTCCATAACTTATCTAGTTTGGTCTTAAATTCTAATACGGTTTTGGAATTTACAATATTTTGAGGTAAGCTGTTCCACACTGGGATATTTCTCATTGTTAATTTGATAGATTTATTTGCACGGGGCTTGTTTAATTTCAGGTTGTGGCCTCTTAATTGACTGATTTCCGAAAGGGTGAAAAATACATTCTTATGAATTATCTTGAATACATGCATGGTGTCAAATCTCTTTCTGCGATAGTGTATAGTAAGTAGATTCAATCTTGATATGTCAGTCCACACAATTCAGGAGTCAAACGGGTAGCCCTACGTTGGGCCTTGGACCCAATATACACGGTCCGAGGTTGGGCATTCTCCAAGCCTTGTGTGTACTTGCTATCGATTTGTACCCGGATTTATATACCGAAAAGTATGTTATATTTGTTTATGTGTTTATGACAATTATTCAAACAAAATTTGTTCAAACTAAACAATAAACTCACATTCCTCACATGAATAATAACTGAAAACTGAAATCATAGCTTTTTGGTTCTTCTTTTATGGTACATTCGTTTTTTCTTATTTATATTAGGTTAGGTTTAGTCACATTCCGTTCTTTAACTTTGATCATAATCATGTAGGCGCACCAGTTTCAAGGGAAACGAAAACAGACGCTGACATCAAGCATTTAGACGATTCCTAAGTCGTGGCAGACTGTAAACTTCCGGGTTACGAAGCAGCTGTGATGGAGTTGACACTTACGTCGGTTTTTCTGTGTCTCGTACTTCTTGCGATCATATTTCTTATACTGGTAAGTAGCTGCTTTATCAATCCAACGGTTTTGTTGAGATTTGAACTACGTCACCAATTTTACGCGATGCAAATTGAAGCTGATGCAACATTTTCATGATATGGCAAAAGTGGGTGGAGTAATTTTAGAGTCATTTCTTTGCAGTTCCTTCCGTCTTTGCTTCTTTATTCTGTCATCGCACTTCATTACGTCATTACAGCATTTATGCTCATTACATTAGTATACCACAGATATGCATGGTAGCGGAGTGATTTATTCACTGGCTTCTGGTGTTAACCAGGTTTGATCCCTGCTCATGATAATAAATTTTATGAGTCTGAACATCAACAGTCCTTCAGATTGAGACTTTAACTGTGGGCCACTTAGCAGGGAGTATGTTAGGGAAATCATCACCAAAACAAAATTGTTCCTACATGGTGATCTATCCTGCAAAACTGCTCCCTACTGGTAATGGTCAAAAACAAATAACTGCACAAATGATAGCTAGGTAGAAGGAAATAAAGTAAACTATTTAGTGACAGAAAATCTTAGAAAGCAAGAAGTTTTGCAGAATAGTGAAAAGTCAGGACTGTCAGTCTCATTTGCTGAATTGATACAAATAGGATCAAGTTGCTACTTGTTCATCCTTTGTTTCACAGAAAGTGGCAGTGCAATAATTATTGCTTTGGCTTCTGGTACTAGAGGTCTGGGTTCCATTCAACGAGCCTGCTTTTTTATTTATTTATTTAATTTTTTTAACTTTTCATAGTATCCGCTATTCATCTTCTCTTATTTCTGAAGATGTGCAATCACCTGCTTATAATTCTTACAAAGGGATGTTGCACTTACATATGGATAGAGGTAAGGGCACTAACCACTGAGCAGTTCATTTGTACAAAACACTTGTCAGTCTTGTTCACAAGTGCTTACATCATTTGAGCCCTACAAGATTGCATGTGCACCCAACAAAGACTGGTCAGCCTGCTCTGAATCTCTTTGTGGGTAGCCAAGGATCCAAAGTGACTTGAAGCAGACAGCAAAGACTCTAATCAGACTGTGTGGATGCACAGAGGATCCGTGTCTTCTCTGGGTGCCCATGCAGTCTTGTAGGAAATGCTGTGCCCAAGCGTATTTGTAATGATACGGGTCGCATGACTTACCGAAATACCGGAATACCCATCAAAAATACAGGAATATTTGTGAAAGACACCTACTGAGGACACCAGTAGTGGCTTTAATTAATTAAGATATACGACCCGTATCAAGACGCAATCTTTGTTGTCAGGCAGCTGCAAGAGAAGTATCTAGCTTCCAATAAGAGACTCTACATGGCTTTCTTAGACCTGGAGAAGGCGTTTGATCGAGTACCTCGGAAGGTCATCTGGTGGGCGCTGAGAAAACTTGGTGTGGAGGAGTGGATTGTGCGACTGGTGCAGGGGATGTATGCAAATGCACGGAGCCGTGTCCGTGAGGGGTACAGTGAAGAGTTTGAAGTGAAGGTTGGTGTTCACCAAGGATCAGTACTCAGCCCACTGCTCTTCATCATTGTGCTTGAAGCCCTTTCACCAGAGTTCCGCTCTGGGGTCCCCTGGGAGGACCTCTATGCCGATGACCTTGTTATCATCACTGAATCCCTTGAGGAATGTGTCAGGAGGCTCTTGACTTGGAAAGAAGCAATGGAGAAGAAAGGACTGAGAGTAAATGCAGGAAAGACAAAGATCATGATCTGCGGTACGGGACTGGACCTCCTGCAGAGTTCAGCCGAGTTTCCATGCGCTGTCTGTCGCACTGGAGTGGGCAATAACAGCATCTTCTGCAATGGCTGCAAGCACTGGGTGCACAAGAAATGCAGTGGGCTCAAGCGCTTGAAAAAGGACCCTGACTATAGATGTACACGGTGCCAGGGAACTGCACGCCCCTTGGATGGCAGACCACAGAAGGAGGTCCAGGTCGGACCTGACAAGCTTGAGGTGGTAGCTTCCTTTTGCTACCAAGGAGACACGCTCTCAGCAGCAGGTGGCTGTGAACTTTCAACCACAACACGTGTGAAAACCGCCTGGAAGAAGTTCAAGGATCTGCTACCAGTCCTCTCTTCACGCCACCTCTCTTTTAAAACACGTGGCCATGTGTACAGCTCTTGTGTGCGGAGCGCAATGCTCCATGCCAGCGAGACTTGGCCATTGACAAAGCCGAACCTCCAGCGTCTGCAGCAAAATGACAGGGCAATGATCAGACAGATCTGCAATGTCAGGCCGCAAGACATTGTCACCACCAGGTCCAATGAGCTACTCGTGCGGCTTGGCATTGAGGATCTGGACCTCATTCTGAAGGAGAGAAGACTTCAATGGTATGGACATGTGGAACACTCCAGTGGTGCAATCAAGACAGCCTTTGACATACAGGTTGATGGAAAGCGTGGGCCTGGGAGGCCCAAAATGACATGGAAGCAGCTGACAGAGAGGGATTGCAGAGAGTGGAAGCTCTCGGCTATCAACCCTCATGATAGACGTACCTGGAGATCTGGTGTGAGATCTGCCATGCGTGCAGCAAGCCAGCTATCTGGAAGGGGGGCCCACTGATGTGGATGTTGCCCCTGTACCTGCACATTAATCAAAAATCCGATTATGATATGATGATATGAACATATTGGAAAAGGGAGAGTCTTTTAACTTGTATCCGCAAATAATTTGCAAATTGTTTTTGAAGTGTTGTCTTTGAAAACAATTTGTCCACACAATTTCCTCTGGTTGGTTGGGGTATAAGACAAATTCGGATGTCTCATGGTTGTACCTTCTTTTTTTTTTTTTTTTTTTTTTTTTTTTTTCTATGTAACTCATGCACATTCTTTTATTTACAATGTACCTCACTTTTATTTACAGTGATTGCATTAAGGGAAGTCTGGGAGTCAGAGACTCCCAACAATGTACCTCACTTTTATTTACAGTGCTTGCATTAAGGGAAGTCTGGGAGTCAGAGACTCCCAAAAAAATGCTCTGGGACTTCCAAAAATCAATGCCAGGAAGTCGGGGACTCCCAACTTTTAAAGATATTTAGTCATTTATAACAAAAATTTAGACTGAATTTATGTGTTATTTAGCTTAAGAATGGGGGTTTTACTACATAAATGAGAGTTTAAGAATATTGAGGTTGAATTTCTGAAAGTGAGTGAAAAAATTTGATCACCAGGACTTCCAGATATTAGAGCTAGGAAGTCCTGGGACTTCCTGATTTTGACAGTTAGTGCAAGCACTGATTTACCAACATTGAGTTTGACTGGGACCCAGACCACCTGTCTTATCAACAACCAGTGGAAGGCCCGCCCATCCCAATCACCATTGATATGGTTAAGAAGGCTGTCTCACAGATGAAGGCTGGCAAAGCACCAGGCCCATCAGGCATAGTGGTGGTGATGATATGAGCAGCCGATGACATGGACGCCTCCATGATCCGTGACCTCGCAGCTGCAGTCATTCGTGATGGCAAGGTACCCTCTGACTGGGAGCAGAGTTTCATTGTCTGCCTCTACAAGGGAAAGGGGGATGCATTGGAAAGGGGCAACTACCGCGGTCTCAAGCTGACAGAGCAGGTTATGAAAACCCTGGAGAGGATTGTGGACGGCCTCATCAGACAGTTGGTGTCAATTGGCAATTCCCAGTTTGGCTTCGTCCCAGGCAGAGGCACTACAGACGCAATCTTTGTTGTCAGGCAGCTGCAAGAGAAGTATCTAGCTGCCAACAAGAGACTCTACATGGCTTTCGTAGACCTGAAGAAGGCGTTTGATCGAGTACCTCGGAAGGTCATCTGGTGGGCGCTAAGAAAACTTGATGTGGAGGAATGGATTGTGTGACTGGTGCAGGGGATGTATGCAAATGCGCAGAAGCCGTGTCCATGTTGGTGAGGGGTGCAATGAAGAGTTTGAAGTGAAGGTTGGTGTTCACCAAAGATCGGTACTCAGCCCGCTGCTCTTCATCATTGTGCTTGAAGCCTTATCACGAGAGATCCACTCTGGGGTCCCCTAGGAGGACCTCTATGCTGATGACCTTGTTATCATCGCTGAATCGCTTGAGGACGCTGTTGACTTAGAAAAAAGTAATGGAGAAGAAAGGACTGAAAGACAAAGATTATGATCAGTGGTATGGGACTGGACCTCCTGCAAAGTTCAGAAGAGTTTCCATGCGTAGGCAGCAACAGCATCTTCTGTAATGGCTGCAAGCACTGGATGCACAAGAAATGCAGTGGGCTCAAGCGCTTGACAAAAGACCCTGACTACAGATGTACACAGTGCCAGGGAACTGCATGCCCCTTGGATGGCAGACCACAGGAGGTCCAGGTCGGACCTGACAAGCTTGAGGTGGTAGCTTCCTTTTGCTACCTAGGAGACATGCCATAGGTGGCTGTGAACTTTCAACCACAACACATGTGAAAACTGCCTGGAAGAAGTTCAAGGATCTGCTACCAGTTCTCTCTTCATGCCACCTCTTTCAAAACACGTGGCCGTGTGTACAGCTCTTGTGTGTGGAGCGCAATACTTCATGCCAGCGAGACTTGGCCATTGACAAAGCCAAACCTCCAGTGTCTGCAGCGAAATGACAGGGCAATGATCAGACAGATCTGCAATGTCAGGCTGCAAGACATTGCTACCACCAGGTCCAATGGGCTACTTGTGCAGCTTGGCTTTGAGGATCTGGACTTCATTCTGAAGGAAAGAAGACTCCTATGGTATGGACATGTGGAACGCTTTGACATATAGGTTGATTGAAAGTGTGGTCCTGGGAGGTCCAAGATGACATGGAAGCAGCTGACGGAGAGGGATTGCAGAGAGTGGAAGCTCTCGGCTATCAACCCTCATGATAGACGTACCTGGAGGTCTGGTGTGAGATCTGCCATGCGTGCAGCAAGCCAGCTATCTGGAAGGGGGCCCGCTGATGTGGATGTTGCCCCTGTACCTACATGTTAATCAAAAGTCTGATTATGATGATTATGATGACTTGCTGTTGATTTTTTTTCACCCTGTATGGAAATTAATTGGCTCGCTGTTTTTTTGTTGTTGTTTTTTTTTTTCCAACAGATTTTCGATCTGACAGACAGTCATTATTTCCATTAGAGGAGACAACTGACAAAACTGGCACGTATTAAAAAATTAAAAAATCTACATATTGGGCCAGATGCAGACAGTGTAGACCCAGATCAGACACTGCAGAGAACAAGGGAATGAAATAATTTGGGGGGAATAGGGATCATGAAAATTTGGAAAACACTTTTAGAACAATAAGACCTGTGCGACCAGTGAATACTCAGATCAGAGTGCAAATCAGTTTTCATTGTTATTATAGGTATCTTTCACAGGTATCCCTGTATTTTCCACGGGTATTCCGGTATTTCGGTAGTATTCCTGTATTTTGGTAAGTCGTGTGACCGGTAATGATACCATTCTTAAAAAAGATGTAACAAAAGTTATCCTTTACTATTGTTGCAGTTGTAACATTATTTTTACCTACATGTATTATCACATTATCTGGAGATGTCACATTACCTGGACTTGTTGTCACATTACCTGGAGTTGTTATCACATCTGGAGTTGTTTTCACATCATCTGGAGTTGTTTTCACATAATCTTGATTTGATGTCACATCATCTGGAGTTCTTGTCACATTATCTGGAGTTGTTGTCACATTATCTGGAAATGTAAATATACATGTACATGTATTTGAATGTAGTTTTCTAACATGCTAGGCTGCTAGAATATATATAAATCTTTTTCTTCAGCTTGTGATTGCAATCTACATGACATCAACACCGTATCCTTACCTAGGTCGCTATGAGAGTGAGAAGTATTTTCAAAATCCACAGAAGTCAGAGAAATCCAAGTTTCCCAGTATTCATGATCCTCCCAGCATGGACTTGTCAGTGATTGTGCCAGCTTACAATGAGGAGGAGAGATGTAAGAGTCTGTTAACCCTTAAACCGCCAATCACAACAATTGTCGTCTGCTTTGTCATATGCTTGTGAATTTAAAAGTCATTTCTGCAAACAGTGTGAACCCAGATCAGACTGCTCCTTTAGGACACTGTTTGCTTGTATGCAAAAGTAGGTTTGAAAAGTTTGCATGAATATTCAGCAGACGACATAAATAGACGACATTTTCAGATGCCAGTTTTCTTAACATTTTAAGGGTTAAGGGGACTAGACACACTTTGTAGATTTTTTACCAAGGGAGACCATCTTTGTGACTTCCTGTTTGGGTTTCTGACTGGCTAGCCCCTTCTGAAAAAGGTGCCTGCTCAGAAAGGGAAGAATTTGCTCTTTTTGGGACCCCTTTTCAGAAGGGAGACAAAATGAAAATAATAGTTGCCTGACTTCCCTCCCTGAAGGTGTATCAGTTATATCTCCACAAAAACATACATTGAGATACTAATTAGAAACTCTTCATTGAGGTACTTCTGATGAGTACCCACAATGTATGTTTTCATGGATAAATAAGAAGTTACCCCTTCTTATCTGGAACTATGGAGAGAAGACCATAGTCAGTCCTATGTGCAACTGTTTCAAGTTACATTTCACATTAACTGATTTGAAACCAGCATATATTTACTGTTTACGGAAGTAACTTGAATAAGTTAATTTTTCAGGTTTTATGGTGTTTTTTTTTTTTTTGCCATTTGTCATTTTCATTTCTTCTCAAATTCAGAATATGCATGTGAGTGGGATAATTTTCGTTGCTGGGTGTCTGCTTACAAAAAAAAAATGACTGTCAGATCAATAATCTTTTGTATGTGTGGCTGGGAAATCTATACATTAGACTTAGTATCAGTATCTTTACAGTAGACACCTGTTACACCATTAAGTTGAGTATACATAGCAACAGATAGGGCCCTTTTTTCATCCGAAAAATGCTATTTTCTTTCTTATTACGCCAAGAAAACATATGTTGTGGGTACTCATTAGAAGTGCCTCGGAGATGCGCTTCTAGTGAGTACCCACAACATATGTTTTCGTGGAGAAATAAGAAAAATATTATGTGGATACCCCCTCTTATCTGTAGCTATGGTATATCGTATTTACCCTAAGTATTTGGACACCTTAACTCCTTATCATACTTGTCCAAAAATTTGAAAAAAAAAGAAGTCTTCTTTACTACCTGTTTATGTGTCTAAAATAGTGCTGGATGAGTGGCAAACATTGTTGACCCTGATCAGATGCCATATTCTGTTACCTTTGATCTGGGTCTACAATGTTTGCAAAGGCCTATCTGTCCCAATACTTAGGGTTATAACTGTAGCTCTATTGATACCATGTTACACTTGTCGCAGATCTCTAGGTAAGATGGAGTATCAGGTGAATATCTTTCTTATTTCTCAATGAAAACGTATGTTGTTAGTATGTTGTTGGTACTCATTAGAAGTGCCTCAATGAGGCACTTCTAATGAGTACCACAACATATGTTTTTGTGGAGAAATAAGAAAAATATCAATACTTTATGGTTGATGTGCTTTATCTATGGCTCTACTTGTATGTAATGAAAGAAATTTGCTTGCAATAAAAGAGTGTATCCAGATAATAGTTTTCTAGTTTCTCAATGAAAACATGTTGTTGGTACTCATTAAAAGTGCCTAATGAGTGCTAATGAGTACCACAATATATATTTTTGTTGAGAAATTAGAAAAATATCAATACTTTTCGGTTGAAAACAAGTTCCTTATCTAGGGCTATGCTTGTCAGTAATGAAAGAGAATTGTATTGCAATGAAAAAATATCAAGGATGGTAGACAAAAAAAAAAAAAAAAAAAAAAAAAAAAAATGAAACATAATGTTTTATGAGAAACTAATGAAATTCTAGATTTAGACCCAAAAGTACTTGCTGAAAGCAGTTATTCATTACGAAAACAAGCCTATTCAAATATATTGAAAATTTTCACCACCAAAAACTGAAAGTTTTCAGATAAAAATTCTGATTTTTTTCATATTTCTGCTCAGAACATAGATTGTGGGTACTCGTTAGAATTGCCTTAGCAAAGTGGTTCTAACAAGTACCCACAATCTATGTTTCTAAGCAGAAATAAGAAAAATAATGTATATCCCTGTAAACCCCAGTTTTACCATATAAAAAGTAGGCTTAAGGGGGTCAAAATTATATGTTTTGTGATGTGTTTCAAAACCATAAAAGTAAATCATAGCTCCATATAAGGTACCTTTTTACCCAAAAGTGTTGGTATTATTCTTCTTTCTCCACAAAAATGTGGTGGTACTAGGTAGAAGTGCTTAACCAAGTTGTTCAGATTTTAGGAACAGTATGGTAAGGAGTATAGTTGTTGAGAATTTTAGGTTTAATAGTGTATATGAGTAGCAATTGAAAGGAGTTACACATACATGTCTGAGTTGTAGTCAGTCTGCTCATTATGACAGTTATGGACAGTATCTTCACTATATACCTTGTGTATATATTTCTAGCTATAATACATTGTGATTTGATAAAACTTGCTTAGTCACTGATTTTCCCAATGAAAAGGGAGACAAATATTTCTGTGTCAGAGTTATTTCCCTTGATGTTGTTTCCTTCCATTTGAGTGTGATAAATTTCATTTCAGTATCAACAATGATGGATGAAGCTCTGGAACATTTAGAAAACAGACAGGTTGGTAGCTTTTTAACCCATTTTAAACTGAATAAACTCACACACACTATATACATGTATTGGAATAGTCCAGTTTGAAATTTAGGTATTTCAGGCTGTGTATTTTGTTTTAATAGATGTTCCTAAAGAAAAATGGATAAACTATTTGTATTTATACCCCCATTCTGCAAACTATGTTTGAGGGGGATATACTATTTTCACGTCCATCTCTCGATCCTTTTCATTCTTGAAGGCAGTCATTACCTTGCGAGGGTGTATTTGATACAGATAGGCACTGCTTATTGACACTTCTTGTTGCAAACAGTGGAGACCCTGATCAGATGCCCCATTCTGCCACATCTAATCTGGGTGCCAATTACTCTTGTGGGGGTCTCCAGACTGAAATGGGTTAATATTTTGCAGGGTTCATATTTTCAACAATTTTATTACTAATTTTGCATTTCTCAGGACAAATGTATGTATCAGAATGTGTGACTTCTGTTGTGAAAAGTTTTGCTAAACTACATGTAATAATATATGCACCACATGATTGGGGAATCACGATTTCGATAATGGGGTTTCTGAGAGGGGTGGGCACTATATTTATGCAGAATTTTAGTGGAGACAGGTAAGTATAAATTATTGAATGCTGTTTGGAACAGAATTGATTTGGATGCAGTAAAGTACAGATATTTTTTAACAATATTCTCATTGGAATTGCACAGAAATTGTTGCCATGATAGAGCCACAGAAACCAGTTGCTTTGGGTTATTATCAAAATGGCACTGTTGCCATAAAACAGGCTAGCATAACAAAACTCCTTGATTTTGTATGGGCCTTTAAACGGTCTTATATCCAAAACTGTCTTATGAAAGATTAATAAGCAGTGCTTGTTAGATACCCCAGCAAGGACCAAAATGTAATGGATGGATTGGTGGACAGACAACGTGAAAACAGTAATCACCAGCACCCCGCACCCCTCCCAAACTGTATGGAGGGAGGTGGTGTGGGGGGGGGGGGGGAGTGGGGGGAGGTCAGTATAATAAACCATTTTATAAAGAAGTTTGACTTCCCAATTTCTTCTATGATGGCATATACATGTAATGGATAATCGGATAGTTTTTGTACTATAGGGCTCACTCAGTACTGTTAAAGAGTTTCAGTCACACAACCTGGTCATACCTACCTTATTACCAGACAGATCTGCATGCTGTAAGGTGCTCCCAGAAGTTTGTATCAAACAAAAATGTATAGATTTTATAAGAGCTGACCATTTATGGCTATGTTGTCTCATCTGGATCTGCAGCAAGGTATCTTGATAACTGTTTGAGCTAGAGCCTTGAAACTTGGTGAGCTTACTGCAGCTAGGAGATAGATCACCTGATTAACATTTGAAAAAAAAATCAAATATGTTTTATGAGAGCTATGTCCCTCTTTAACTTTGTCATTTTGTAGGGACAAATGTATATTTAAGGACATAGTGTTTTACAAACACAGTTCTAGTTTATGATAAGATTTATAATGTGAATGTATTTTCAGAAGAGTAACCCTTCATTCAGTTACGAAGTTATTATTGTCGATGATGGCAGCAAGGATAAAACAACACAGGTAAAAAAAAATCAGCTTCTGCAATTACATAGCTCCAGCTAAGGCACTTTCTTTTAACCTAAAAGAACTGATATTTTTCTTATTTCTCCACAAAAACATATGTTGTGGTACTCATAAAAAGTGCCTCAGGGAGGCTCTTCTAATGAGCACCACAACATGTTTTCATGAAGAAATAAGAAAAAATTATCTGAATACTGCTTGTCTGGAACCATGAATTACTCTTAATATACCATAACCTACTACCATGTATCATATTTAGCCTAAGTATTGGGACAGACAAGCCTGATCAAACCATGTAGACATGGGAACCAATTGGTAAAATCCCCCTCCCCTCATTTCCTGAATTTTATTTTATTGTTAATGGTATATAGTTCTCATTTTTCAGTTAGTTTGTTTGTATGTATGTACATAGGTTCATTCATCCGCCTGTCTGTTAGTTAACATCTACGTCAAAAGTTTGCATTAAAGTTTGATTTCATTGATACATTTGTATATGATTGATTTCATTGATATTAGGACTAATGTAGGATAATGGTCCAAACTTTTTTGCAGTACAAGCCTTACCCTACTTGGCTGCATCTTTTACTATTTATAGATTGTTATGCCCCCGCCACAAAGTGGAGGAGGGCATATAGTTGTACCCTCCATCACATGTCTGTCCATTTGTGTGTCATTCCATCACACTTCATTGTACTGTGCATGTCTCAGCAACCCCTGCTACAGTTTTCAAGTTAACGGTAGGAAACTTGCACCATAGTAAGGATTATAGACTGAGCAAGTGGATAAAGGTCACAGCACTCGGATCAAGTTACTTTTGGTAGAGTTACCTACCCTTGATTTACTTTGAAATTTGCCTTATACACATGGATAGTGCAACTCCTCCTACAGTTTTCTAGGCAATGGTTTGAACAATGCACCACAGTAAGGATATAGACTGAGCATGTGCATTAAGGTCACAACAATAGTAGGGTCTGTGTCTCCCCAACTTCTCCCACAGTTTTCAAGATAGTGATTTGAATTTTTTAGCAAAGTAAGAATATAGTCTGAGCATTTGCATAAGGACACAGAACTCTGATCTAATTATTATTGGGAGAGTTACGTACCCTTGATTTACTTAGAAAATATGTCTTATACACATGGCATAGTAGGCTTTGTTTCTCCACAATTTCTACAGTTTTCAGGACAGTAAATTGAAACTTGTAGCAAAGGAAGTATATTGGCAGGGCAGGTGCATAAAGTTCACAGAACTCTGATCAACTTTTTATTGATATAGTTACATACTCTTGATCTACTTAGAAATTTTGCCATAAAAAAATACAAAAAAAAAAAAAAAAAAAAAAAAAAAAAAAAATAAATTGGCAGTTATGGGGGCATTCATCCTCTTTAGGTATCATCTAGTTTTTACTTATTTTTCAGACAGCTTTAGAGTATTCCAAGAATCATGGTACAGAAAAAGTACGAGTTCTTACACTGGAGAAGAATAGAGGAAAGGGTGGTGCTATAAGGCTGGTAGGTTTCAAAGAAAAACCAAGATTTTCTATCCGGAAATGATGACTTTTTCATGGCATCTGCTTTAGGGTCTAATTTTGCATCATCCATCAGCATTTTGGGTCAACCTTAGCATTTAAATTCACTTTTTGGAAGTGTTTTTAAAAAAATCCATCCTTTAAAATAGCAATGGTCGGGCGTTGGGTGGGCGTCGGGGGTCGTTCCAGGTTTACTTTTTGGTTAACCTTTTTTCAAAGTTATATGTTACCTTTATTCTTCAGTGGATTGCTTTCATATTTGTTAGGGATGAAGAGGAGGACCAGTAGGCATGTCACATACATGCAAGAGGGATAACTCTCACTTTCTTGATTATGTACTTATCTCCCCTGACATCCAAGGTTTACCTTTGGTTAGCCTTTTTGAAAAACCAATGCATAATGCTGTTAGGAGTTTTTCTTGTTTTCAGCTATAATTACTACAGTCATTAACCTTTTCAACCCTGAGTTTTTGAAGAATCTTCCATCTTTGAATTTAGAAAAATCCATTCTTGTAAGTAAGGGATTCAGTAAAAAATAAAAAGCAGAATGGTAAACAGTATAGATCAAGATGAGATGGCTCGTTATGAGCTGTCTCATCTGGATTTATACTGTTTGCAGAAGTGTCTGTTTGGGTCTTCAGGACTAAAAGGGCTAACCCATTTATGCCTAGTGGACGTCTACCTTTACTCGTTGGACAAATCCATTTCCTATATAAGGGGTGTTTGGGTAGTTTTTATCATTATCATGTTTTGTAAAAATACAATCTGAATTTAATTCAACAGTGTAGACCCTGATCAGATGTCACATTCTGTGGTGTCTTATCTGGGTCTTCACTGTGTGCCAATGTCCCTTTTCATGGGACACAAGGCATACATGGGTTAAACTTGGCATGTACTTCCCCACTAACAGGACTGAAGTTCAGCATATCCGGGAATGAGTACCCACAACATAGTTTTTGTGGAGAAATAAGAAAGATGTTTGTCTAGATGCTCCTCTTATCTTGAGCTACGCGCTTGTGGCAAAATAGGCTGACAGGGCATATTGGTTTTGGGTTGTGCATCTTCCATTCATCAAGAACCATTCATCAAGAAACTTTCTCGAGCCATGCATCTTTGAAAAAAATCAATCAGCAAGATATCTTGAAAATTTGAGCTAGGCACTTGAAACCTGGTCAACTGATAGGGGATGATGAGGAGATTACCTGATTAAATTTAAAAGAAAAAAAAGTAACTTATTTTCCCAGAGTTACGACTCTTTGAAAATTTAGGCATTTTGAAAAAATCAGAATGAAATCTTTTCAGCAAGATATTTTGAAAAGTATTTGAGCTAGGGGCTTGAAACTGATAGGAGATGATAAGTAGATTATCTGATTGAATTAAAAAAAAATCAAGTATTTTTTCAGAATTATGTCCCTTTGAAAATTTAGACTTTTTAAAATTTGTCAGCAAGATATCTTGAAATTTATTTCAGCTAGGGGATTGAAACTTGATCAACTTTTAGTAGATGATGATTAGATTACCTGATTAAATTTTTCAAAAAATCACCTTTTTCCGGAGTTATGGCCCTTTGAATTTTTTTGCATTACCTGATTAAGTTATGAAAAATCTGATTAATTTTGTCAGAGTTATGCCCCTTTCCAACGCTGACATTTTGTAGTTGTGACATAGCATTTTACGAACACATTTCTAGTTTTTCTTATTTTTGCCAGAAAACAGGTTTTGACATTTCATAAAAATTGTGTCAGGTGGAGACAATTTGCATGAAGTGCCAAAACCTGTTTTCTGGGAAAAATAAGAAAAATATTTCAATATGTTGTCTGCTTAAAATATTACCCAGAGTGCTATTTTTTGCTCAGTTAACTTCCCATAGCAGTTGAGTCCCTTTTTCCATTTTTGTGGCAGTATTAAAGCCCTTATGTTGGTTTTTGTGGCGTGAACTACTTCTGCAGTTTTTTCTTCATTTTCTTAAAACTTTAAAGAAATGATCAGCATGATAAGTTTTGTTGCATAACATTTTATTTTTTTTCAGAGCAGAGTTACAGGCCCTTGGCACTTCCATCCATCTGCCTGTCCAAGTTTCTACAAAGTTTATGCTAGATGGATCTTTACAGAACTAATCAGCATGATGCCGCCAGTGTGTTACATTAAAATTTATCGGGTCACACGAATCACCGAAATACCTGAATACTACCGAAATACCGGAATACCCGTGAAAAATATAGGTATACCTGTGAAAGATACCTATTAAAGACACCAATATTGGCTTTAATTAATTAAGTAATATTATGTCAACCTAAAGGAAAAGGGATAATACTTTAACCACAAATAATTTGCAAATTGTCTTTGAAGTGTGTTTTTTTTTATTTGAAAACATTGTTGATAGTCCGCTAAATCTGAGCCAGAATACGACCGGAATACCCGTGAAAAACGTGAATTACCTACACTTCAAACACACACACACACACAAAAAAAAAAAAAAAAAAAAAAAAAAAAAAAACTCTCTACCCCGAATATCAGCGTTTTGCGGACTTCCCAAAAACACTGGGAATCAAACCGATGCGAAATTCCTCTGCGTAATTTCACTAAATACCTGTCCTTTTTTATTTATTTAATAAATAAATTTATTTAGGTATATCTTTAATAAATATATTTATTTATTTATATACATGTATTTATTTTTCTACCATATAGTACAGTCTGCGCGAAGGTTATATCGTCCACGCTCATGCGGATGCGCAGGTTGATCTGAGTCGCTGGTAGCAAAGGTCTTATTATCCCAAAAGTGTTTTCCAAATTTCCGCATTCCGATCCACCTAAATTAGGTTCCCTTGTTTTCTTAAAATATTAACCAGTGCTGCCTTGTACCGGATTCTTTGGCTTAGTCTACTCCGGCCACATAAGTGGGTCTGGCATGGTCATTTTTACTTAATATGCCGTAGGAAACAAAACAAACACATGGAAATCACAAAAAAACACAAAGAGAATCAAACATCTTCCCCCAATCGACGAGATACGTATTTATAGTTGGTATTCCTGTAACTGCCTTTTCCCATGCAACAACCGCACGCGCTTAGTATAAATGACGTATGGTAAAAGACCGGGAAAGTCTCACTCGCGTGCAGCAACTGCACGTGTCAATATAAATTTACTTAAAGGGGCGCTTCTGCTATCAAAGAGGCATTGAATCAATAAGACAGCCCATGTGAAAAGAGTGTCTGTCACACAAAAACACACTTTACGCACACAAGGGCAATAGAGGCTAATGACAATTCAAATGAGTAAGTTTTTACGTCCCAGTAACAGCTAGGTCAGAGAAATGTGGACCTTTGTTTAAAGTCCCGTATGAAAGGCTTGATGAACTGGACGACAAAACGTACTATAGTACTATGTACGTGCGACCAGCAAAGACTCAGGTCAGTCTGTGCATTGACCCACTATATAAAGCAAGCTTCTTGGATAGTCCGGAGTCCGAAGAAGGTGCATACTGTACGATCAGCGAAGGGTCTGATCAGAATGTCACACTGGTTATCCCGGTTTGGACAGCCCGGCTATCGAAATTAAATACGAATACTCTGATCAGAATATGCAGTTGCGCAGATTGACCCGAGTCTTCGCTTGTCGCACAAGACGTTTTGTTAAACCCATAGATTGTAGGAGGTACATACGATTAGCGAAGGCTCTGATCTGACTACTGATGTGCAGGCTCAGAGTGTGCAGGCTGATTCGTCTCTTCGTACAAGTTTTATTGTCGGTTTTGCCATGCACAGACCCATGCGTATTTGTTTGTGCAGACCATAACGCTTAACATTCTGGGTAAAGTTTTCAACAGACGACATTTTGAAATATTTTTCCATTCTTCTAAGAAAACAGGATTTGCATTCATGCAAATTGTCTCCATTGTATGAAATGTCAAATCCTGTTTTCTTGGTAATAAAACAAATAACGATTTTTTTTTTTTTTTTTTTTGTCGTCTGCTGAATTAGCCCAGATAGTGTAATTCGATACCCGCGAGCACCAAGTGTTGTGTCTTTGAGCAGGACACTTTATCCGCATAGCTTAGTATTGGTTTCTACCCAGGAAGACTAGAATGCCTGTGAGGGCATATGCCAATACATGTATGACCAAATAGCATTTTGAAGATGCTTTCCTGCCGATGCTAGTTTTATACATGCGTCTATTTTACTCGTTAAATAAATTACGATCTTGGTTTTGCATATCAAATGTTGAAGACACAAAAACAGAACACTTTACATGGAAACGAAAGTTTTGAAGATTGCTCTATAAGCCAATAAAGATGTTATTAATGTATATATTGTAAGAGAATAACATAACAATATTCATTTGTACCCTGGTAAATGCGGGGTAACGTCCTCAGACTGCAGGGTTTTTACTCTTTTAAGGGAGGTAACTCCAGAAACTTGTAACTGCCAATCTTGAAGCAATGGAAGAGCGAATGACCGTAGCAAATGTGTTTCATGATAAGTGGGGATCGAATCGTGTTCGATTCCCGCCGGTGCGATATCATTTTTCCAATAAAGTCAGTGCAAACAACTTATAGCTCGAAAGGAGACGTGCCATATTTATATGAGGGTAAAACGAGAGAGAGAGAGAGAGAGTTTGCAAAACTTGTCAGATTCTGGCTGGTCCATTTTAGGTACATCTAGCTATGAGATTTGGTTATTCCTAGAAAAATGGCTAAACTGTTTTTGCAAACAGTGAATACCGGACCAGACGCCGCGTTCTATTATCTCAAAATGACTTTTTTTCTTTCTTTTTTTTTCTTTTTTTTTTTTTTTTTTTTTTTTGTCGTTGTTGAAAGAGACATAAGACACCCAAGTCATGGTGATTTAAATGGACAGTCGTATCCCTGGTCCAATCATCAACCGTCCAGGCCTCGATTCGAGTAGTGTAGATACATTCCAGCGTGTCCGTTTGTCTCCTTTGTCAAATGAAATGTATCCATACTTTAACCCTTGAAGCGCTTAGCATATTCAGCAGACGGCATTTACATCTTTTTCTTATTTTCCTGTGTAAATTAAGCGTGACATTATATGTGAATCGTCTGCTGGATTCAAAAGAAATGTTCATCCTAATGGTTAGATCGGCATCTCCTCTAGAATTTATAGCAGTGCTTCGGGGGTTCAAACTATTTTCTTGGCAGCAGCAGCACGTGTAAAGTGAATATAGGAAGACTCAGGCGACCACACCCTTAATCCAAAACTAAAACTGGGTGATTAAGGTAAGACGTGTTTTTTTTTTTGTTTTTTTTTGTTTTTTGTTTGTTTTTTTTGTTTGTTGTTGTTATTTTTTTTTGCGGGGAGAGCGCTATATATAAAATTTCGCGATGTATTCGGGGTAATATTTACACAGACTGATGCAACGATTTTCATATTTATAAAGGCATGCTGCTGGAACACATTATTTATATTAATATATTTATATTATATTTAAAATAATATTCATAAAAGCTCCATGGATGTAAGGATGACGTTACTCAACATGATTGCATTGGTTGTTTAATCTGCGTAAGTTTCAAACATGCGTAAATGATAAACTTTCGGTGAGTCGTGTTTGAGACTTACTACTGGCCATATTTTTTTTTTTTATATATACATGTACATCATACATAACTAAATCAATCGGATTAAATTATTCACTGAATTGATAAATGTTTTATACGAAAAGTCGTATGTACTTTTCGTTTGAAGTGTAGGAAATTCACGTTTTTCACGGGTATTCCGGTCGTATTCCGACTCTGATTTAGCGGACTATTAACAATGTTTTCAAATAATAATAATAATAATAATAATAATAATAATAAAAACACTTTAAAGAGAATTTGCAAATTATTTGAGGTTAAAATATATGCCCTTTTCCATTAGGTTGACTTAATATTAATTAATTAATTAAAGCCAAAATTGGTGTCTTTAATAGGTATCTTTCACAGGTATACCTATATTTTTCACGGGTATTCCGGTATTTCGGTAGTATTCCGGTATTTCGGTGATTCGTGTGACCGAAATTTATCTACAGTCAACTCTCGTTATCTCGAATTCCAAGGGACTCTCTGAAATACTTCGAGATACAGTACCTCGACATATCAGATTTGCAGAATTGAGGAAAAAATAATTGGAACAACCACATTTGACAAATATATGTGTAATTGGACTCTGAAGTTAGAGATGTATTGAAAATATTGTGGAAAAGAGGAGAAATTGCTCCTTAGGAGCAATTTCTCCTCTTTTCCACATTATATTTTTCCTGTTGTTAGATTTTCATGATTAGGCAGGGACCAGATTTTCACTTCGAGATAAGCGGTTATTCGAGATAAGCGAGTTCGAGATAACGAGAGTCAACTGTATTTTATGTTATTTTTTATTTTAAAAGGCTTATATCCCCTTACCTCATTTTCTATTTTATTGTGTAAAAGCACCACTGCAAGGCTGTAAATAAGTCTGATCAGAATCTTCCCTGAATACATTTTGGAAAGCCAAGAATGCAAAGTTTCTTCATGTGGCCAATGATAATTCTGATCAGACTGTGCAGATGCACAGCCTGAATGTGTCTTCTTTAGGTGTTTTCTAACTTTGCGACTCACCCTTATTTCAGGGTATGTTGGTTGCCAGAGGAAAACGGTTGTTGTTTGCTGATGCAGATGGAGCTAGTAAATTTAGTGAATTTTTAGAGAAACTGGAGAGAGAAATGGTTAAAACTGTAAAGAAATCCAATAATTTAGCGGTGGTATGTGGCTCTAGAGCTCATCTGGAAGAGGAGTCTATTGCTCAGGTAGGTATGAATGAGAACTTTTGAGGGTTCTTTGAAATAGGTTCTAAAAGAAAAGACCCTTTAACCCTTAAAGCGCCAATCACAACTGCAGCAGACGACAATTTTTTTTAAAAAATATTATTTTTCAGAGAAGTCTTGACATTTCATATGAATCATCTGTTTGGCAGATGATTCACATGAAATGTCATGACTTGTTTTCTCTGACAAATAAAAAAAAAAGAAATTAGAATGTCGTCTGCTGCAAATTTTGCTTGACACTTTAATGGTTAAGAGTCTGGAAAAGTCTCTCAAAGGACAGCAGAAAAGTTCTCAGATCATTCTCCGTTCAGGGCTTTTAACCCATTTTTTACCCATTTATTCCTAGTGGTTTCTTCTACCTCAACTCTTCGGACAAGTTCATTTCCTATATTTTCTACGGTCATCCCTTCCGCTGATTCAAGAAGGGCAGTTGTCAGTTTCTGGTGAAAGAATGCTGACAATACTAGTTAACCGCTTAGAGGACTAAGCCTGCCCAGTAAACATGTGGTTAGGTAAACTGACCGCGCTTGACATGACCCCATTGGGTTGACTGGGCTGTAAAACGTCAACAAACAAATCATTTCCTATATAAGAGGTGTCTGGTTAGTTTTTATTATAACCATGTTTTGTACAAATTTCTGAACTTAATGCAAACAGTGTAGACCCTGATCAGATGCCACATTCTGCAGTGTCTGATCTGGATCTACACTGTTTTCCAATGTCCCTTTTATGGGATGCTAGGCTTAAATGGGTTGATCTGGAGACCCTTAAAGGGTTAGTGGCAAACATTGCAGACCAAGATCAGACACTGCAGAATGCACTTTCTGATCAGGTTCTCTATTGTTTGCAAAAAGTTTAGCCATTTTCCTTTAGGAATATCTAAATCACTTAGCTTGACATACCTAAAATTGAAATTGGACTCTTGCATTGTATGGTGTGGGGGAGTCTATTCAGTCTACAATGGGTTATAAAGCTGACTGATGATAATTCTACAGTAGACATTGATTCTGGTAGCACAAGGCCCTGATCAGTATGCAATAAAGTGTTTGAAATTTTAGGACATTTATCATTTTTGTTGTACCTGCTTGTAGCAGGGTGAGACATAGGACTTTGAATTTCCGTCCATCCGTCGGTCAACAGTTTACGTCAAGTCTAGCAATAGAGTGAATTTCTCTGAAGCGGTGATAGCTGGGAGTGTCAAACCTTGTGTAATAATTGCCCTTGACATACTCTTCAAGCATGCACTATGAACCTGTGCCCTTGACCTAGATTTCGTACTTTAGTGACCTTGTCATGATTTTATGTCGAGTCTAGCATTATTCACATTGAGTCTAGCATTAAAGTGTATTTCTCTGAAGCGGTTAATAATGCATATTTTTTAAGTCAACTCCTACTAGAACTTTTGTTGGATCTTTTCAAAACTTTACACATACATTACAGACATATTGAACATGTGCATGTGAAATTTTGTTGCTGAGCAAATATTTATTCACAAAATGACAGCATTTTTTACTTTATTAGCCATTTTAGAACACTTTCACCTAGTCAATGATAGTTAATAGTGTATAATTTGTGAAATCAACTCATCTTACACCGCTCATTGGATCTTTCCAAAACATTGAAGATATGTTACAGACATATTAAAGAAGTGCCTGTGCAAGTTTGATGCTGAAAATCTTATTTTTTTGACAAAATAGCAGGATTTTTAACTTAGCAATTTAACGACAACTGCACCTAGTTTTAATCACATAATGTGCCATTCATACAAATTTCCATCTATCCATCCGTCCATTTTGTTTTGGTTTTTGAGGGGGTATCTAATAAACACTGCTTATTGACATTTCTTGTTTTATCATGAAAATGTTTGTTGTTTGAATTAAAATTGCCTCACCAAAGGGATTCTAATGAGTACACACAACATACTATGATTTTATACAAGATCGAAAAGACATCACTAAATTATCCCCTTTTGCCTCCTGACCTGGTGCTTTGATTAACCCGCATTCATTGGCTTGAACTATCCATGTCTAAAACAAAGTTCCATGGTCCCAAAGATGTTAACCCTTAAAGCGCCAAGCAAAATTTGTAGCAGACGACATTTAAATTTTTTTTTTTTCCGAGAAAACAAGTCTTGACATTTCATGTGAATTGCCTGCCAAGCAGAAAAAATATATATAAAAAATATATATAAAAAATTGTCGTCAGTTGCAGTTGTAATTGGTGCTTTAAGGGTTAAATGTTGTTGAAATTTAAATGTATGTTGTCCTTTTCTTTTCTTTTTCAGAGGTCTATTTTTAGAACATTCTTGATGCATGGATTCCATTTCCTTGTCTCATTTTTATGTGTGAAAGGAATCAGAGATACTCAGTGTGGCTTCAAACTATTTACTAGAGAGACAGCAATTTTACTATTTTCAAATCTTCATGTAGAAAGATGGTAGGTATAATAGAACAAGTTTTTCGGCATTAACCCATTTACATCAAATGGACTCTTCCACTACAACTCTTTGTTCCGGTCTATTTCCAATAACAGGGTGTCTTGTTTGTTTTTGTTGTTGCAACTGTTTTAACAAGCAGGAGCAGCTTATGGATCATTTTCATGGGGTGTCTTTGGCATTGGCATTGTCGCCGTTGTTGGTGTCAACAATGTTACTACGCGTTTCAATATTCATTAGACTTTCAGTCGAGTGCAGAGAATCAAAGCACGACATTCTGATGTCATCACAGAAGTCATTGCTCCAAAAAAACTGTTTGAAACAAACATGAAACAGTTTTATATTGCAGTCTTGTCGATTGCGCAATTCTAATTTTTGACATACGACTGCAGAGTTATCCTGCATGCGATTGGTTTCGATTCTGTGGGCGGAGACAATTAAGCCCAGTAAATGATCTGTGATTGACTTGTCCTCTATCTGGCCAAGTTCATCCAAAATGTTGACCTATTCATATACTGCCCTTTTATTAGCTCACCTGAGCCGAAGGCTCATGTGAGGTATTAGTATAGCAAGGCTCCGTCGTCCGTCCGTCGGTCGTCCACACTTTCAAACGACATCTCCTCTGAAGCCACTTGGCCGATTGGGCTCAAATTTTATCTGTAGCATCCTTGGGCAAGGGGAACAAAAGTTTATGTTTTTTATGAAAATCGGCTTTTTTATTTGGTCGCTATGGCAACCGAATGTTTCTATTGACTTATAATGGGGAAAATGGAAAAATTGCATTAACTGCCAAACAGTTGTAGTTAGTTTGACCAAACTTTTATACAAATGTTCCTATTAATATTCTTCTAATAGCCATATGCTTTTATGCCACTGCTTATTTTTATTGGTTGCCATGGTAACCAAAATGCAAAAAATAACTAAAAATACATTAAAAAATCTTCTTCGTCGGAACCACTGGGCCGATTGGGCTCAAATTTTATATGTAGCATCCTTGGGCTTAGGGAATGAAAGTTTGTTTGTGTTTTTTATGAAAATCGGTTTATTAATTTGGTTACTATGGCAACTTAAAGTTTCCATTGACTGATAATGGAGAAAACTGAAAAATAGCATTTACTGCCAAACAGTTGAAGATATTTTGACCAAACTTTTTTAAAAATGTTTCTTTTAATATTCTTCTAATAGCCATATGCTTTTATGCCACTGCTTATCATTATTGGTTGCCATGGTAACCAAAATGCAAAAAAATGACTAAAATACCTTCAAAAATCTTCTTCTCTGGAACCACTGGTCCAATTGGGCTCAAATTTTACATGTAGCATCCTTGGGCTTAGGGAATGAAAGTTTGTTTTTTTATGAAAATCGGCCTATTAGTTTGGTTGCTATGGCAACTTAAAGTTTCCATTGACTTTTAATGGAGAAAACCAAAAAATGGCATTTACTGCCAAACAGTTGAAGATATTTTGACCAAAACTTTATAGAAATGTTCCTTTTATTTATGAAAACCAGCTTATCGGTTAAGTTGTTTTGGCCTACTTTCACTTTCCATGTACTCATAATAGGGAAAATTGAAAAATTTCAGTTAGTGACTAACCGTTGCAGATATTTTGACAAGCAAAACAATCCTCTCTTCCACAACCACTGAAGGAATTCATACCAAATTTTGCATAAAAACTGAGGAAACTATGATCATCATACTTGGGGCTACAGATGTCCTGACTGCAGGCTATGGACTTGGGCAAAAATGCAAGTTGTGAGGAATGATCAAATATACAAATTTTTATGAAAAACATGTTCAAGGGCATGTATGCTCCTCGCCTAAGCTATATACATGTGGAAAAAACCATGCTTTCAGATGAAACCTCCTCAAATGCCACTAGGCCCTTTGGGTCTGTATTTCATATTTAACATGTTGGCAAAAGGGAACAACAAGTTAAGTGTTTTTTTTGCAAATCCATAGCTCAGAATGGCTGCCATGGCTAAAATAGACTTTAAGCAAAAATCTTCTCCAAATCAGCTGAACCCATGGCTAAAAATAGACTACACAAAAAAAAAACGTCTCCAAATTAGGACTAAATTTGGCATGAAGCACTAGGGAATTACCTTTCATGCTTTCATTTCTTTTTTCCATTATCAATTTCTAACAATTCTCCATTAGCACAATTGGCAGTTGAGCGAATTGTGGCCCTTGGGCCTCTTGTTTTTTTATACCCATTTATTACTTGTAATTAGACAAATAACTCAGTCAGTCCAATGAATACCAAGAGAACAAGTAGCCTTGAAAAATCTGAGAGAGAAAAATTTATGCATATACCGGGATGTCAGACAAGTGGGGCCTTTCACATACAAATCAGGAAAAATCAGATCAATCATATACATTTTGTTGAAAAAAAAAAGGGGCTAATCATATACCTGGCAGTGCTGAAAAGGGTGCCGTTCAACATGCATATCCGTACTATGCCATATATAGGAAGTTCCCCTCCCCCCCACGCACACACTCACACACACACACACACAAACACACCTGCCAAGTCTGTTTCCAACACATGAAAACTGTTTAAAACAGAACACATGCAGAGACTGGCAAAAGAATTTAGAATACGCAATAATGCACTGTGTTAACGTGGTTTCTCCAGCTGACTGCAAGTACTATTTTAAGCATGTTGGATATTTAAGTATATGAGTAATTAGACAACCAGTGTGTTAACTCTAACCGTGCTATGGCAAATTCAGCAAATGACAAACTGATGACAGTTTTTCCTAGAAAATAGTATCGAACACTTCATGCAAATAGTCTCCTCAGGAGAAGATTTGCATGAAATGTCTAATTGTGTATGCTGGAAAAAAGGAAGAAGATTGTCATCAGTTTGTCATCTGCTGAATTGGTAAAGGTTAACAGATACATTTCACAGAGATACAGTGGCCACGTGATGACGTGTGAGCAAAAATCTGGCAGGACTAGGGTGTAGTATACCCTTTTTAGGTATTTGTCACCCGGTGTCTGTGTAGGGGGATGGGGGGCTGTAAAAATGAACATTATCCATCCTTGCATTTGTGTGTACATTAGTGTGTCCATCACAAATCTTGTGTTCACAACTCCTTCTACATCTTTCATTGGATTCTTTGAAATTTTGCAGATTTTCTTTCTATGATGTGATGATGTGTACCTGATTTTGGATTTTATGTGGCTGTTTTTGTCAGTTGTAGTCCTTTCAAACTTGAATTTTTATCTGCAAAGCTTATAATCACAACTCCTGCATCCTCAATCAGATTCTCTTGAAATTATGCAGATTTTCTTCCTGCAATGTGAAGATTGGCAGCGGATTTTGTATTTTTGATTTGACAGTTATCACCCTTTCAGACTTTAGATTTTCATCAGCACACTTTGTGTCCACAACTCCTACTATGTTTACCCTAAGTATTGGGACGTCTTAACTCCCTATCATACATTACAAAAACATGCCTATATAAAAACATGTATACTGAAAATTTTACCACCAAAAAATGAAAATATTCAGATAAAAATTTCTGATATTTTTCATATTTCTGCTCAAAACATAGATTGTGGGTACTTGTTAGAACCGCCTCAATGAGGCGGTTCTAACGAGTACCCACAATCTATGTTTTTGAGCAGAAATAAGAAAAATAATGTATACCCCTGTAAACCCCAGTTTTACTATATAAAAGGGGAGTATAAGGGGGTCAAAATTTTATAGGCATGTTTTCGTGATGCTCGTCCTAAAAGTTGAAAAGGTTTATTTTACCACCTGCTTATACGTCTGAAAAACTGCTGGATGAGTAGCAAATAGTGTAGACTAGGATCAGATGCCTAGTTCTGCAGCATCGGATCTGGGTCTACACCCTTTGCTCGGGGCTGTCTCTCCAAATACTTATGGTTATTACCATTTATCTTTCATGAGTTTTACAGGTTTTCTTCCTATGATATGAAGATGTGCACCTGATTTTCAATTTTTGGTTCAGCTATTTTTGAGTGAGTTATGAAACTTTTAGATTTCAATCCCCAAAGCTTGTGTCTGCAACTTCTCCTATATCCTTCATAAAATTCATTTGAAAATTTGTATATTTTCTCTCTGGGATATGAAAATGTGCTATTTTTTACAGAATTATGGCCCATTTAGACATAGAATTTGCAACCACCAAAGCTTGTATCTGTAACTCCTCCTACATCTTCTTTTGGATTCTTTTGGAAATTTGCAGGTTTTCTTCCTATGATGTGAAAAGTGCACCTCGTATAAAAAACAACAAAAGTTTCACACTTTAGTTAGAGCCTGTGTCTTTGATTTGGATACCTTTGTCAAGTTCCTTCAGTAAGGCTTTTGAAAATTAAAGCACACAGTGCAGTGATTACAGTCAAACCTCAATGGCTCGAACATCTTTGGGACCATGGAAATTCGTTCGAGACATGGGTAGTTCTAGCCACAGAGGGTTAATTATGGCACTAGTTCAGGAAGCAAATAGTGATAATTTAGGGAAATCTTTTCGATTTTCTACACAATGATTGTATGTTGAGTGTACTCATTAGAATTGCCTCATTGAGGCAATTCTAATGAGTGCACACAACACACAACATTCAATTCCATGATAAAATCAGAAAAAATCCCTAAATATTTGTTTTCTTGAGCTATTTGAAGGATTTTGTAGGGACTGAAAAAAGAGTTTGAATCATCCACGGTAAACGAGCCATTCGGGTTCGAGCCATTGAGGTTATACTGTAGATTGAAGAAGATTTCCAAATAAAGTGCAGTATGAAGAAAGAGTTCTTTCTGTTCTGTGTGAACAGATAAGGACCAGATCAGCATTCACAAACAGCTTGTTCAGGAACTTACATAGATCTAGATGAGATGCTTTTTTCTGGCAAGCAGTATTGATATCATTACGAAAACCTGCCTATTCAAATATATTGAAATTTCCACCACCAAAAACTGAAAGTTTTCAGATAAAAATTCTGATATTCTTCATATTTCTGCTCAAAACATAGATTGAAGGTACTTGTTAGAACTGCCTCGCCGAGGCGGTTCTAACAAGTACCCACAATCTATGTTTTTGAGCAGAAATAAGAAAAATAATGTATACCCCTGTAAACCCCAGTTTTACTATATAAATGTGGGGTTTAAAGGGGTCAAAATTATATAGGTATGTTTTCGTGATGTTTTGGTGTTTCTGCACAAAAAGCTGAGACATTTGTATTGAGTACCCATAGCGTATGTTTTTTGTTCTGATATAAGAAAAAAAGAATTACTTGTATATGAACACCCCTCTTATGTAATCTTGTGATTATTTATCTGTTCAGTCTCATGACAAAAAAATGTTGTGCAGTGTAGAGGCAAATAGCAAAGGCCCAGTCACAATCAAGTCTCTAGGTATTAGGGTATGCCGACAAGTATTAATGAAAATATGTTTCCCATTCTCATCAGAAGCTTGGCTGGGCACTTCTAATGGGTACCCACAGCATATGCTTTCATGGTGAAATACAGTTTAACCTCAATGGCTCGAACCCGGATGGCTCGTTTACCCTGGATGATTTGAACTCTTTTTTCAGTCCCTACAAAATCCTTCCAATAGTATAACTTCAATGGCTCGAACCCGGATGGCTCTTTTACCCTGGATGATTTGAACTCTTTTTTCAGTCCCTACAAAATCCTTCAAATAGCTCAAGAATACAAATATTTAGGGATTTTTTCTTATTTTATCTTGAATTATATGTTGTGTGTAGTCATTAGAATTGCCTCATCGAGGCAATTCTAATGAGTACACTCAACATACAATCATTGTGTAAAATAAAAAAAAAAAAAAATCCCTAAATTATTGCTGTTTGCTTCCTGAACTGGTGCCATGATTAACCCTCAGTGGCTCGAACTACCCATGTCTCGAACAATTTTCTGTGGTCCCAAAGATGTTTGAGCAATTGAAGTTCGACTGTATCAATATTTGGTTAAAAAAGCACTTTATCTTTAGCTATGCCACTTTCTGGGCTAATGTGGCCCATTGCCATTCACATATGAGCAATGCCATGTGAAAACATGTCTTCGGGCATATGCGATCTTCAGGCATATGCGGACAGTGAAGGCCCTGATTAACCTGTGCAGTCCGATTAGGACCTTCACTGTCTACTAACAAAATCATCAGACACTATAGAATATATCAGTGGAGAGCAGATGCCTGGATTAGACTTTGCACATGCTGGGGATAAATCTGATATTTCACATGATGAAAGAGAGTGTTTTGCTTGGTGTGGCTATATGATAAAATGACCCATTTCTGATACTGTAGCTTGAATGTTTCTTTTCAGGGCATTTGATGTAGATATGTTATATATAGCACAGTTTCTCAACATTCCAACAGTTGAAGTAGCAATAGCTTGGCAAGAAATAGAAGGTAAATATAGTAGCCAGTATGAACCGGCACACAAAAACAGGGGCGGTTTTCCGATTTGTGGTTCTTCCCGTGCGCAGTCCCCTATTTGGGCTACAGACATATGTTTTTACCTGAAGCTTCCTCAAGATCTGTACTACACGTCTGCAAACAGCAAGGCTCTAGTGAAACTGCACTTATGTGCAGGCTCACCTGAGCCTTTGTTAGCGGCCTATGTGATAAGTACCGATTTCTCGTGCTGGTTCAGATATGATGTTTGAAATTGGGTGAGTGGTTAGCCATCAAGATGGCAGGTCACAAGATCCTGGGCTTGAATCCCCTTGGAGGCAGAATTCAGCACATGACTATGGAGCTTCAGTGCACAGAGCCTTTCACTAGCACCCTCCCAGTCTTTCGATGTGACTTAACTCTTGTCCTGCTGAACCCGGATATGCCATGCCTATGCAAACAGTGTAGATTCAGATCAGTTGGCTTCTGAAGAAGCCAACTGATCTGAATCTGCACTGTTTGCCATTCAGTTTATGAATTTATGTCAATAATCTCGATCAAGGCATCTGATTGGCTGACACTTAGAAGTGGGTGTGGCATCTTAATTTATTCAGCATGACAATGGTTAATATTAAAAGGGACACAAAATACTAAATCATCATCATCATCCTCATCCTCATCATGTGTAGTGTATGATCAGTCTGTGAATCTTTGTAGTCTTATCAAGGTCTTCTCTGTTGATTGGTACAGTCAACAGTAGCCAGTGATACTGAAAGCCTACAGTGAAGACTCTGATCAGATTAGGCTTATCTGGGTATTTGTTGCCCATATATAGCATAAGGGCCTTTTTCCTATGTTGCAAAATATATTTTTATGGGTATCAGATTCTCAGTTTATATTATTTAGCCTTGACCCCTCTATGGGAAAACACAGCGGATTTCAGCAGATTTCTAATAATGTTTAAAACTTGTGCAGATTGTTCCCTAAGGAGGATGAGGAGTGGGGAGGGGAGGGATGGAGGTTCAGGAAAATAAGGTAAGGCACAAAATTGAATTGTCTGCAAATAATTACATTTTGTAGATTGTCTGCTACCATTTCAAATGGTGTTTTAACCCTTGTCCTGCTGAATAAATTAAGATGACACACCCACTTCTAATTTTCAGCTAATCAGATTACTTGATTTGGATTTTTTGCTATAAATTCATATACTTAATGGCGAATAGTGCAGATCCAGATGAAGAAGCCAACTGATCTGGATCTACACTGTTTGTAAAGGATACATCGGGGCTCAGCAGGACAAAGGTTAAGTTTGTCGATTGAGCCATTTTTAGTTTGCCTGTACAAAAGTACTGGTAGAGCTATAGCAGTCACCACGATATCGATGTCAGCATAGGTTAAAGTTTTTATTGCATAAAAAGCAGTGTCGCAGGTTATTAGCAGCTGTGCATTGACCCGCGAAAAGCCGTATATTAACAAGGCAATTCACATGCTGTTAATGCATGGCTACACAAGTTTCAATATGATCATACCGGGGCCACAGATTTGCTGCCATTACGAGATGTGTACTGCCCGGCCCTAGAACGAGCATAGTCCGTTTGCGAGACATCGGTGAAACGGCGAAACAAAATAGTGCAAGAAATAATGCAAAATGTAGCAGATGTCTTCAGTTTTTATGCAATGATAGCGATTGAACATGGTTTTTCAATGCATTAACATTCGCCAGGTCCCTAACATGGTTTTTCAATGCATTAACATTCGCCAGGTCCCGAGGGAGGTGTTGAAAACCGCGGCAGGAGGCCGCGGTTTTCAACACCTCCCTCGGGACCTGACAAATGTTAATGCATGAAAAACCATTTTTGATCCCTATATACATTGCAAAAGGCTACATCTTCTGAACCTCTGGAAGTAGTTCATACTTGCCCTGATGTTATATACTGATCAGGGCCCAGTTGTTCAAAGCTAACGACATCGTTAGTTAACGATTCGTTAAAATTTACATCGAGTGATATGCAAATATGCTGAAATTTTTTGCTGAAAAAATGTGAGTAGCTTTTGCAGTGCAAAAGCTACTCACATTTTTTTCAGCAAAAAATATCAGAATATTGTATATTGAATCTGCTAAAACAGTTAATGAAATGACCCTTAACGAGCTCGTTAAGCTAACGACGCTTTGAACAACTGGGCCCTGAAGTTCTATACTGTACCATCCTGAGGTACACGAGTCACAACTTAGAAAAAAATTATTTTAAAGTTTTTGGTTAAAGTTGTGAGAGGCAAAGCGTGATTCAGGTGAGCTAGCTATCCTGTAACAGGGCTTATTTCTTCTTTTAATCAATCTTAAGCACTCTTAAATCCTTGGCAAATGCAGCAGTTGTCATAGCAATGATTTTTTCTTATTTTACACAGAAAATAGTTTCTGGCCAAAATACTGGTTAACCGCTTAGAGCACTAAGCCTGCCCAATAAAAGTGTGGTTAGGTAAACTGACCATGCTAGATATGACCCCATTGGGCTGGCTGGGCCATAAAACCTCAACACAAACAAACAAACCTGGAAAACAGATTTTGACATTTTGTGTGCACAGAAGTTGGTATGAAATGTCAAGTCCTACTTTCAGGTAATAGTAAGAACAATAACTCGTGTGTCTTTCCAGCAGGTTGAGGGTTAATGAATGTTTATACACCTTTATTTCAGGTTCAAAAATGATACCAGTGTGGAGTTGGTTGCAAATGGGCAAAGATTTATTGTTAATAAGACTACGATATTTACTGGGTGCTTGGCGTATTAACACAGACCCAAAGTCTGAGTAACTGTGATATATGAATGTGTTCCTAGTTCAGGTGTTCATCAGATATTGTCACAAAAGTGTGATTATGCTTTTTTTTATTATCTACCTATCTTCTACTGGCAGGCATATTTGGCTGTTCGATTATTTCAACTTTAACCCTTTGTCTGGTCTAATTTCAGCAGATGACAAATTGATGATACCTTTAGTATTTTTCTCAGAACATAGGCATTAACATTTAATGCAAATTGTCTTCTTCGGAGATAATTTGCATAAATGTCAAAATCTGTTTTCTGTGACAAAATAGACTATTTGGAAATGTCATCTGCTGAGTTTTACCCCAGAATGCTAAGATTTAACAGAGCCCTATCATCTGAAAGTCCATTATGTCCCCAAAACGAAAGAAACATGGGATTGACTGTTTTTGTTGCTGAGCCCACATTGTGAAGATATAATGTGCATAATAAATTTAGCGAAATGGTGAATCTGAACCAGATTTGCTTGGTGGTGGTGTTGTGGATGAGTACAGCGTGGTCAGTTACTTGGGTTAGTTGAGTGGGGGCATCTTTTTTTCTTTTCAATAAAAAACATTTCTGATATATTGTTTGAGATCAGCAGAGGTCAAAACTAACCTGCAGCTTCTTGCATTATGATAGAAAGGTCTTTGCACATTGTTTACTAGATCGTACTTGCAGAATCTAAATCACTATCAGAAAGAATGAACACCTTTTCAAGGGAAATCACTCTGACCTGGAAGTATTTGCCTCTCATTTGAAAGTGGGGCTAGTCTTAAAGGAAAGAATTTGCTCCCAGGGGAGCAAATTCTTTCCTTTAAGAGTACCCCAGTTTTAGAAGTGAGTCATGTGCAAAGCGTAAAATCATCTGGGTGGACGAGTGGTAAGCGCTTCCCGACTTCAATCACAAGGTCTCGGGTTGGAATCCCGCTGGAGGCAGAATTCAGCTCATGACTGTATGGTGCTTCTTTGCACAGAGCCTGGCATTGTCTCAATATGACTCAAATAATGTTGAAAGGGATGTAAAACACCAAACCATCATCATCATCATATACAAAAGGTACAGAGGGATTTAAATTCTTTACTGCTGGACTTGAGTGTTCTCCCTTTAAACACTTCTAAAGAGTACCCACAACATATGCTCTTCTGGGTGAATGAGAAAAATATTATCAGGATATCTCCTCTTATCTGAAGCTATGATATTTATCCTGAACAGTTTATTCCTGAACATATAATGTAGAACCAAACCAGATGTCACAGAGTACAGCATGATACATTGTAGTTCCAGATCTGGGCCCAGTTGTTCAAAGCTAACAATGTTGTTAATTAACGATTTGTTAAAATTAACGAGTGGTACGCAAATATGCTAAAATTCTTAGCTGAAAAAATGTGAGTAGCTTTTGCAGTGCAAAAGCTACTCACATTTTTTCAGCAAAAAATATCAGAATATTGTATATTGAATCCGCTAAAACAGTTAACGAAATGACCCTTAAGAGCTTGTTAAGCTAACGACGCTTTGAGCAGCTGGGCCCTGAGGAGTAAAATAATAAATGGTTCTCTACGAAAACATATATTGTGGTTACTCATTAGAATCACCATGGCAGAGTACTTCTGTGAGCACAACATATGTTTCTGTGGAGAAAAAAAAAATATCTGTACTCTATGGTTGAAAAAAAGTGCCTTAACTGGCAGCTGATCAAAGTTTGCACTGTTTTTACAGATCTAGCATTGTCAACTAGTCGAATGCACTTTGAATTCAGGAAAAACTATGTTAACTTTTATCACTATAACGGCAAATTTTGCAGATGACAAATTGATATTTTTTCTTATTTTCCCTTGAAAACACGTTTTGACATTTCATACAAATTGTCTCCAGTGGAGACAATTTGCACTGGAGACAATTTGCAGAAATGTCAAATCCTGTTTTCTGGGAAAAATAAGAAAACTACTGGAGACAATTTCCATGAAATGTCAAATCCTTTTTTCTGGGAATAAAACTCAGACGACATATTTTTCCATGAAAACAGGTTTTGACATTTCATGGAAATTAGAGACAATCTGCATGGAATGGCAAATCCTGTTTTCTGGGAAAAATAAGAAAAAATATTTAGAAATGTTTTCCACTGAGAATTTTACCCAGAATACTAAGTGTTAAGAAGTGTTTGAACAATTCAGGGAATTAGAGAAAATTTCAGCTGTTGGAAGAAGGTATTTTTCATGTAAAAAATTATGGCATAACAATACAGCTTAGTTAGTGTCATTTCATTTGATGCAGGTTGTGCGGGCCCTCGTAGCCTAGTGGATGACTCTTAATCCATTAGGTTTCTCATCGCTGTGGTTCGAGCCTCGCTCGGGTCATATGTGGGAAAGCCAAGTTCTGCTTACGGATGGTCAGGTGGTTTTTCTCCGGGTACTCCGGTTTTCGCCCACCTTCGATGAATGATCAGCTCGATATAAGTGAAATATTCTTGAAATGGCCGTAAAACCCAAATCAAATTGATGCAGGTTGCCATTGTTACAGAATTGTCATAGGCGGTGTCTTGCTGTTCTCTGTCTCAACAAGAAGTTGACAAATAAATCTTTAAACTAACGTTGTTTTCATTTATATAATGTTGTTTACCAGGCTTCATAGTGTAGTCTTTACTGCATCTGACTGCAGATCTAGTAGTCATATGTTTGAGTCCAAGCCCGGTCACTTTGATGGAGATTGGTCATGAAATAATTTCTATGAACAATCTCTCCCTTCAGTTGGTTCAAGAACGGCTGTTGTCAGTTGCTGGCAAAGGAATGTACACTAAGTACTGATAATCGCTTAGAAGAATAACCGTTCAAGAAAGGTGTGATTAAGTTAACTGACAAGCTCCGCATGGCTTTCAGTGTTGACTTGGCCGTAAAACTCAAGTAAAAAGAATATATATATATATATATATATATATATATATATATATATATATATATATATATATATATATATACACACTTCAACCTCTGTAAAACATGGTTCGTTATAGCACAGTTTTGGATACAACACGGTTCAAAGATGGATCCCAGAAATGTATAGTTTATATTGAAAAATGACCATAAATGGTCATTTTTCAATATAATCTATACATTTTTGTTTGGACATAACACCGTTGCTTAACTAACACAGTTAATGCTATGGAACCCAATAATAGTGTTATAAAGAGGTTGTGGTGTATGTTATCCACAGTGAAAAAGTGGTTAAATAAAGTTTTTTGACAGGCATTCAATAGTTTGTATATAGTACTTGGAAAGACAGATCTGAGAAAACTGTAGAACCAGGATAAATGCAGTACAAGCTATCCTATCTGGGTCTACAGCATCTTCATATCATCCAGCTATTTCTAGTCTCATCGACAAGTAGCGCGCTACGGATGTATTTGAAGTAGGGCGAGTATAATACACTACAACCACTTTATAACATGGTTCGTTATAACACGGTTTTGGATATAACACGGTTCGAAGATGGATCCCAAAAATGTATAGATTATATTGAAAAATGACCATAAATGGTCATTTTTCAATATAATCTATACATTTTTGTTTGGATATAACATGGTTGTTTAACTAACACGGTTTATGCTATGGACCCCAACAATAGTGTTATAAAGAGGTTGTTGTGTAAGGAGTTAAGGTGTCCAAAATATTTAGACTAAATATGGTAATTACGGTAAAGTTCAGCTGGAATAGGGAGAAACAAATAAACTACAAAGTCAGTGTATCTTTTTTATATTTAATATAAAACTTTTAAAAAAAGCTGCTAAAAATACTTCTATATATAAAACTATGGAATCAACATCATGATATGTATATGTCAGAAATAGAAATTTCCTACACAAAATAAAAATTTAGTTGACTCCCATTATGTAAAACACTGATCTCTCAAAAACTCTTCATATGTCAAAGTAAAATTTGTAGCACTGTTGGATGCATTTTTATGCCCTCTCTAAGGGCATATAGTGTTACCCCTGAACGTCCGTCTCTGTCCGCGTCGGAAATGGCGTTAGCATTTTGCATTTAAGTTTCTCAGGCGTTAACAATTTGTGTGTAAGTTCTTCAGGCGGGGGTATCAGTGTCCTTTGGACACATTTCTAGGCTGTATACATTTTTCCATTTCAGGGGAATGGCTCCAGTTTCAGGGATGGCACCTGTCACATTGTTCTTGCTCCTTTCTGGAAAGATGTCTATTCTAAAAAGGAAAGAATTTGCTCCCCCCTGGGAGCAAAATCTTTCCTTTTAGAGTAGACTCCCTTTTAAGAAGGGAAATGATGTGCAGGGAAGCAAACAAGAAGTGACAAATGTTGTCTTCCTAGTAAAAATGGCAGAAAATGTATCGTATATCAAGTCTCAATCAAGTCCTTCTGCCCTGAACTACTACCATCTTCCATGATGTTTCTGAACCCTTGTACTGTATGATAATGACCTGCCCTCGGTGGCTCAGTGGGATGTGCCTCTGACTGGTGATCAGGAGGTCTGGGGTTCGATCCCAGCCGGGTCCTGCAACATTTTTTCGATGAGATTGATCATGAAATTTTTTCTAGACATTCTCTCCCTTCTGCTGATTCAAGAAGGGCAGTTGTCAGTTTGGTTAATGAATGTGCACAAGTACTGGTTAACCACTTAGAGCCTGCCCGGGAAAAGGTGGTTAGGTAAACTGACAGTGCCCCACATGACCCTAATGGACTGACTGGGTTGTAAAACCTCAACACAAACAAACTGTGAGATAATGAGAGTCAACTATTTTCTATAGATAATATCGCAAGGCCCAAGATGAAAGGCATACTCAGAAAAAAAACTTAAGTTCAGAACATCAAGCCCTATTTTCATTTTTTTTTTTTTTTTTTTGTAGCACCTGCATCAACATGGGCATGCAAGTTCCATTCGTTTGTTCCTTGATGTATTGACATCCATCTCAGTGACCTACCTAAATGAAGTCTACAAACTGTAGCACTTAACAGTTTATTTCTCTTTACTGATTCATTACAAAAACCTGCCTATTCAAATATACGGAAAACTTTACCACCAAAAAATGAAAATTTTCAGATAAAAAAAATCTGATATTTTCATATTTCTGCTTAAAACATAGATTGTGGGTACTCATTAGAACTGCCTCAATGAGGCAGTTCTAATGAGTACCCACAATCTATGTTTTTGAGCACAAATAAGAAAAATAATGCATACCCCTTTAAACCCCAGTTTTACTGTATAAAAGTGGGGTTTAAGGGCGTCTAAATTATATAGGCATATTTTCGTGTTTTTAGTATGCAGGTACATCAACTTCAATAAAGTTCTTTCTTTGTTTTTTTCACTATACTTGCCCAGCAAGACTTAGCAATAAAGGTTAACCCTCAACCCATTTTAGACTAAATAAGCTCCCTGCCCACTCACTATTATACGTTGGAAGAGTCCAGTTTAAATGCTAGATAAGTCAGGCTATGTGATTTATATATTCCTAGAGAAAAACTATTTGCAAACAGTGGAGACCCTGATCAGATGCCACATTCTACGGTATTTGATCTGGGTCTACACTTTCGTCTAGGCAGTTGATTAACAGGAAATATTAAAACTTTATAAAGTAAATATTTCTGAATATTTGCTACTGCACTATTGTAAGTGATACTTAAACCTATACCACTCTCTGGGCAAATTTAGCAGATGACAAACTGATATTTTTCATTTTTTTTTTTTTTTTTTTTCAAGAAAATAGGCTTTAACATTTCATGCAAATTATCTCCTTACGATTTGCTGAAAATTCCACACAGCATGCTAAAAAATACCTTGGGAATATCCTTTCATCTGAAGCCTTGATTAGTGAAAAAAAAACAACACAGCACATAAATACATATTATTGCATAAAAAGCAGTGTCGCACATTAACAGCCGTGCATTAACAAGCAAAAAGCCGTGTATTAACAAGGCAATTCACGTGCTGTTAATGCACGGCTATGCAACTTTCAATATGATCATACCGGGGCCACAGATTTGCTGTCGTTACCAGATGTGTACTGCCCGGCCCTAGAACGAGCAAAGTCAGTGGAAATTACATTCGCGAGACATCGGTGAAAAGCGAAACAAAATAATAAAAGAAATAACGTGAAACATAGCAAATGTTTTCAGTTTTTATGCAATAATAGCCTTTGGCCTCGGTTTTCAACACCTGCCATGGGACCTGGCAAATGTAAATGCATGAAAAACCATGTTTGATCCCTCGATATTGACAAGAATAAAGTGTCCATTTTAATTCATGCATGTCTGCAAGCATGCAAAAAGTATAAGGTATAAACCCATGAATGTTTATTAGCAATGAGGTAGATAGGATTTCCTGTGTCTTACATCAAAAGAATTCTGCAGAAAGTGGTGATACACCTATACAGGTTAAAATTTTATTAGACCGTGGCATGTAGGTAATGGTCACAAAAAACAACAGTCATCACGAAAACATACCTATATAATTTTGACCCCATGAAACCCCACTTTTATATGGTAAAACTGGTATTTACAGGGGTATACATTATTTTTTTCATTTTTCTGCTCAAAAATATAGATTGTGGGTACTCATTAAAACTGCCTCTACAAGGCAGTTCTAATAAGTACCCATAATCTGTGTTTTTGAGCAGAAATATGAAAAATATCAGAATTTTTATCTGGAGACTTTCAGTTTTTGGTGGTGAAATTTCCAATATATTTGAATAGGCATGTTTTCGTAATGGTTTTAAGTCCCTGTTAAAGAGGAAGTGTACCTCAGGTTTGACAAGTGGATGTTGTATGATTTATCAGAGATGGAGCAAACTGCTAGGGTTGATGCCAAAAAATGACACTTGTCATTAGACCATGAAGTCTAGGTCATGGTCATAAAATGAAACTGCAGTGTTTGGGTCCCTGTCAGAAAGATGGTGTTTTCCAGGGCCCAGTTGTTCAAAGCTAATGACATTGTTAGTTAACGATTTGTTAAAATTTACATAGAGTGATACACAAATATGCTGAAATTTTTTCAGCAAAAAATAGAGTATTGTATATTGAATCTGCTATAACAGTTAACAAAATGACCCTTATCGAGCTCGTTAAGCTAATGACGCTTTGAACAAAGCCCAGGTTTGCTGACTATAGGCCATAAGGGTAACCAGAAATGGAACTAAATGTGGGTGGATGTAAACAATAGCAAGTTGCTAGACCGTGAAAAAGTATTCATGGTCATAAAATGATGCCACATTGTTTGAGTCCTTGTTAGGGAGAATTTGTATTGCAGGTAAGATGATTGCAAGAAGTTATTCAGAAACGAATGTCAAACTGGGGTGACTGCAAATGTTGACTGACTGGTGAATGGAAAACTGTACCCCTAGATCACACCTGTTTGCTTAAACAGGTGTGGCAAAAATATTAGTTTTCCCTGTGCAACACAATGGCCAATAAACACTCATCCATTTATATAATTATGATACTATTTACCAGTATACAGACAGTGAGCAATTCCACTTTATCCTTGTTAGAGTATATATAAAAATATTTATTCTAAAAGTGCAATGATATATGACATAGTTCTAAATGAGAAACTTTTTTTAGCCAGAAAGTATTGATATTTTTCTCATTTCTTGATGAAAACGTAACTTGTGGTACTCATTAGAAGTGCCTAGCAAGACACTTCTAGCAAGTAAACACAACAAGTTTTAATGGAGAAACAGGAAAACATGTTGTGGTACTCATAAGAATGTCTCACTGAAGCGCATCTATTGAGTATCCATGTTTTAATGGAGAAATAAGAAAAACATGTACCTAGTACGCCTTTTTGTCTGGAGCTATGATGTGATCTAACCTATCATAATAACCCTGAGTATGGGAGAGATAATTTCAAACAGTCTAGACTAAGATCTGTGGCATCAGATCAGGGTCCATAATGTTTGCCTTAAATACAGCAATATTTAACCCTTGTCCTGCTGAACACGGATACACCCTGCCTTTGCAAACAGTGTAGATCCAGATCAGCTGGCTTCTGAAGAAGCACTGATCTGGATCTGCACTGTTTGCAATTCAGTATTTGAATTTATATTAATAACCCAGATCAAGTAATCTGATTGGCTGAAAATTGGAAAAGGGCTTGGCATCTTTATTCAGCAGGACAAGGGTTATGACACATCAGCAGGTGGTAGTATGGACTATTTCAAATTTAAAGACAAGCAAGCAGATAAGGTGTCCCAATTAAGGACAAGTAAGTAGATAAGGTGTCACAATACTTAGAAGATACTGTATGTCATAGAAAAGACATACCACTCATAATGGTATTTTGAATGTCCAAGCATAGGTCCAGAATATAAAAAAGAGTACATCTGGGATTTCTTACTTCTGAACCAAAACATACATGTGGGTTCTCATTGGAATTGCATCAATCAAACAATTCAAAACAGTATTGACAAGTTCAATTCTTGTGCAAAAATTACAAAAGTTATCCTCAACTTATATTCGATTATCTGGTGCTATGCCCCAGCATAAAAAAATTGAGCAAAGTTGCAATAAAACACATACACACATAAATTACTGACCTCTATAGGTAGATCAAGCTATCTGCTGTGCTGTGTGAAGAGGGTGTTAACTCCTCCTTATTTCAGAAATAAAAATGTAAAATGATAATACCCCACCACTATCTTGTCGAGGGCAGATAACTCTGTCAAAAACTGATGACATTTGCCCATAAGCATTCCCAAACCAGATTTCCACAACATCAATGCACATATTAAGTTGCCATTAAATCCATTGAGATTTACTCAAGTTATTGTCCTCAAACAATAATACCAAACCGAAGAAATTTGCCCATTAGCAATCCCAAACCAGACCTCAATGCACATACCAAATTTGGTAAAAATCCACTGATATTTACTCAAGTAATCATCCAGTAACAAAAATATGGATAGATGGACGCAAGACAGATGGATGGACAGACACATGGATGACCAACATGATACCATAATACCCCTCCACCAGGGAGGGGTGGATATAAAAAGAAAAATTCAAAATTTGCCATTCTATACGCTAAATTTCACATCTCACTTATTTGACACTTCATCAGTTCTGACACATCTGGAAAAATATAAAAGCCCAAAGCAGTATTGTAGCAGACACATTTTCTTTTTATTTTTCAGAGAAAATAAGACTTGGTATTTCATGTTAATCGTCTGCTAGCAGACAATTCACATGAAAAGTCAAGCCTTATTTTCTCTGAAAAACATACAAAAACTATCAAAATATCATCTGCTGCAATTGTGACTAACCAATTTATGCTTGATTATTTTCAATAATCTTACAATCATGAACTTTGGAAGGGTCCATTATATAGTCAAAGGGCTGTAATATAGAAATTGTCATAGTTGCTTTAATTATTGAAACTTTCTAATGTTATTGCAAACTGTAGACTCTGATCAGATGCTGCATTCTGTGGCATCTGATCTGGGTCTACACTGTTTGCCAATGTCCGCTTTATGGACGCTAGGCATAAATGGGTTAACACTTTAAGGGTTATGAGTATTATGCTTGGAGAAGATTTTAAATTAATCTAACAATTTCAAGAAATAACAACAGATCTCACAGACTGAAGACCAGAGTTTATGGCATATATGCCATACTTCCCACAATTATAAGTGAGCCACAACTTCGGAAAATGTACCTTTTAACCAATGCATCTTGCAAAGACTCAGATCAACATGCACATCTGTACAGTCTGATCAGCCATCAATGTTCATAATTTATCCACAGAGTGCCCAGCAAAAACTGAGTAAAATATTTTAGTTGTTTTACGGCCCAGTCAACACTATTAAAGCCATGTAGAGTGCAATCAGTTTACCTAATCACACTTTTCCTGGGAGGCTTAGTCCTCTAACTGTTGATCCTGGGCAGGCTTAGTCCTCTAAGTGTTGACCAGTACTTGTGCACATTCTTTTGCCAAAAACTGGCAACTGTCCCCTTCTGGAATCAGCAGAAGGGGGAGAGCTGATTGTATTGATAAATCTGACAGGATTTACATGTAATAACATTTATGCCTCTGGACACCAGTACACAAATACTTTGATTTTTAACACTGTAAATATTAATTGCTAAAGTTCAAACATTGAAAAATAAAGAAACTTGAACAAGTGCCCTGGAGGCCATGAATACTCCTGTTCGGCACCATTTCTTTATTACAAAAAAAATTGTCGATGACAATGATCAAAGACAAAATCTATGGATCATGAAATATATGTCACTGATCCACATAGAGTTTACAAAATTGATCATAGAATGACATAGATCCATTATCACAATTACAACATTTATTAACAGAATCAAGATATGAAGCAAAATCACTGGTCCATATTTTTATAAGTCACTGACCTACATATACTTGATATGGCCAATGTCTTAATCCTACAGAGTCTATAGGCTTTGTTAAGGCTATGTGACATCTACTTTTGGGGCTTCGCAGATGGGTTTAAAGACTAAATACCAAATGCCTGTGGTATCATAAACAAATACTAACCTCATGTAAAGACATAGGACAGTGATCATAGCTACAGATACGGCATTTTATTTTTTCCACTGAAAACTGCCAATATTTGTTGCATCCGCGTTAACCTGGACGACTTTGTGTACTTAAGTTCACCCTAGCGACCACCCTAATGAAGTCTACAAACTGTAAAACTTTACATTTAATTTTGCTTCACTGACTGTTTTAACCCTGAAAGCGCCAATCACAACTATTGTCGTCTGCTTTGTCTTCTGCTGGTTACTTTAAAAGTCACTTCTGCAAACAGTGTGGACCCAGATCAGACTGCTCCTTTAGGAGCAGTCTGATCTGGGTCCACACTGTTTGCCTGTATGCAAAAATAGGTTTGAAAAGTTTGCAAGAATATTCAGCAGACGACATAAACAGATGACATTTTCAGATGCAGGTTTTCTTGGCGCTTTAAGGGTTAAGACTTTTTGTAGCACCTGTGTTAGCATGGGCAACTTAGGCATGCAAGTTTCTGCTTGTTCATCTGTGTACTCCACCCTACAAACAGTAAAACTTTACATTTCATGTCACTTCAATGATCATCTCACTGAGTTAAACAAGGATGACATTTTTTCACTCTTCTGGTGCTTGTCTTTATATTTTGGTGCGACATAAACTTCAATGAAGTTCTTTCTATTTTTTTCTTATGTCTCCACTAAACATGTTGTGGTTCTTATCAGTAGGGCCTCACTGAGGGACTCCTAATGAGTACCCATATAACACACGTTTTCGTGAAAAAATAAGAAAAAAATATTATGTGGTTACTCAAGGAAGCGTATGCCAGATTTGAAAATTATAGGTCATATAGTTAATCAGAAATAGAATTAAATACTAGGGTTGTCATATAAATGACAAAGTTATTCAATCATGAAATACAGGTCAAGGTCATAAAATGAAATTGCACAGTATTGAGCTGATGTTGGGGAGAAAGAACATGCCATGTTAGATGCTTGAAGGAGTTACAGTTCATCAGAAATGATGCATAATGCTTGGGCTGACATAAAAATGGCAGAATTGTTAGACCTGGCAAAGAAGGTCATGGTCATAAAATGATATGTTTGAGTCCATGCTAGTGAGAAAGTGTATGCTAGGTAAGATGACTGTAGGTGTAAAAGTCATTCAGAAATGAACTTGAACCTTACTGTTGATGGATGAATGAAGAGATGGGCATGCACAGGACTGCGGAAATACCATGCCTGACTTATCCAACTTTTCCCATTTCCCTGAGGACAAGTACAAAAATTTCAATTTACATGTCCTGGACAAGGACTTCATAGCTCTTGCAAAGAAGAGTATCCAGATTATCTTGTTGCTTTAAGAAAACATATGTTGTTGAGGCACTTCTAATGAGTACCCACAACCTATGTTTTGAGAAATAAGACAAATTTCAATTTTTGAGCAATTAAAATCTTAGTCGGACAAGTAGATTTTGACTATTTGTCCGTTGACAATAAAATTTGATAATTCCACAATCCTGCAATAAAAAAGTGAGCAAGTGCAAATTTGTAGCTTCATTAAATAAATTCTAGCTATGTAAAATGTCTGTTATGTGGCTACAATAAATATGCTAAAACTTTAAACACGTTATTCCCCTCTTTTTCATTGCTTAATTTTTGCTTTTTACGCAGCTGTTTCTTAAAATACTTAACCCTTCTCTTGCTAAACATGTCATGCCCTGTCTTAGCAGACAGTGTAGATCCAGATCTGATCTGGATCTGAACTGTTTGTCATTAAACATGTGAATTTCAATCAAAAATCCGGATCAAGAAATCTGATTGGCTGGAAATTAGAAGTGGGCGTGGCATCTTAATTTATTCAGCTTGAGAAGGGTTAATGGAATGGAAAACAGTGTAGACCCTGATCAGACTGCTCCTGAAGGAGGATTTTCCAATTCATCAGAAACTTTGGTGTGTGAAATTTTAGGACATCTACCATAAATGGAATAAAGCCCTATCAAATACACTGAAGCCACCTTAAATTTTAGCCCCCAATATATCCATTTGGGAATAGACAAATGAAAGGATGCAAAACCAGACACATACATAACACCTGTTGAACAGATGTGACCAATAATAGTGACCATTTCACAATGGGCCTACCAGTACTCACAGTCCTAGACCAGTGAGACTTGACATATTGCATTAAAACTCTGGAAGTTTATTGAGTCCAGGGTCTCACTCAGATGAAGTCTGAGTTTTATGGAAAAAAATGTAGGAAAATATTGCAGGACTCACAGGTAAATGAGATGCTGCCAATATCAACACTTTTCAGTTTAAAAGTATCTTACACATTATGCTAAACCTAAACTTTCCAAACCACCCTTTTTGGTAAAGAATGTACCTGCTGTAAAAGATCTTGATGCAAATTTTATCGAATCATATGATATTATGAAAACAAGTCTATTCAAATATATATAAAATTTCACCTCCAAAAACTGAAAATTTACAGATAAAAATCTGACATTTTTCCTATTTCTGCTCAAAACACCAGTCATTAGAACTGCCTCTGCAAGGCAGTGCATTCTAACAAGTACCTAAGTTTATGAGCAAAAATAAGAAAAATAATGTAAACCCCTTAAACCCCAGTTTTACTATATAAGTGGGGTTTAAGGGGGTCAAAATTATATAGGCATGTTTTCGTGATGAAACATAAGAAAGCTACTCTTTATTAATGTTGCCTTTCCCTTTAACTCTTTGCATGCTGGGTAATTTTGCGTGCTTTTTTTTTTGTCATCTGTGGATTTGTTTTTAAAATTAACTTTATCAAGAAAGATCTTTCAGAAATACCAACAGAGTATCAAACAGTTTGGATCCAGATCAGGCCAGACATTCAGTCGGGCCTAATCTGGGTCCAAACTGTTTGCAAAGGTTATCAGCAGATGACAAAAGTTGCCACTAGTAGAAAAAGAGTTAAGTAACAAAAGTTTTTTTGACCAATATTATTCCAAGAACACTTCCCAGCACATATGTCCATACTGAGCCTTTTAACTTGTTAGACTCATTACAATATATTGTGTTACAGTAGCAAATTTCCACCGGTATGCCAGCATAAGTTGTCTCTTCACAACCTTCATTACGATGGGCTACACAACCTCGTGTCACTTCAACAACTCGACGACTACCTTCATCTGTAAGAGGAAAGCACATTAATCTTTATCACTTTCTGAACAATGTTCATTCGAACAAAAATGTCTAGGAATCATTCTTCATTATAATTTTAATATTTTTTGTTTGGATACGGCATTTCTTTGGCCCAATTTCCAACTGTGTACTATCAGAAACCATGCTTTGATGATGATGACGATTTGCCAAATTGGTGTTTTACGTCTCTTTCAACATTATCTTAAGTGGGCCATGTCAAGCAAAAAAGTGTCAATGAACATGAGCAAAATGCAGAGATCCCCCTGTCATGACATGTTTTTCTCTTAGAAAAAAAAAAAATGGCAAAAAAATTAATGCTCAACTGATAATTTAACAAGATGTTTTATGACTATACTGTCCTGAGCTCTCCATACATAATGAGTCTGTTCACAACAAGTGGCATTACCAGATTTATCTGGAGGACTACTTTTCTCTGATAACACTGGTGCCCTGCACTATAATATATAATCTTAAATTTTTATTTTTTAACCCTTCTCATGCTGAATAAATTAAGATGCCATGCCCACTTCTAATTTCCAGCCAATCAGATTACTTGATCCAAGTTTTTGATCGATTCAGTTTTGAGCTACTTCATTGTGTTTAATATTTAAAGAATTTTTCGTCTGGAGTTCTAGTAATGTAAAAGTATTACTTTACTAATTGTGTAATAAAGCATCATTTTATGGACATCTCTGCAGAGTTTTATGGCCTCAGTCATAAGAAACATATAGAAATGTTATACCCCACTAACCCAACTTTGATATAGTATAAGTCGGGGGGGGGGGGGGGGGGGGGGGGGGGGCTGCACGGACATGCAGGTCGATCTTGGTCTTCACTGTCCACATATTGTATTCGATCTAATTTACAGCGCTGTGCACTTAGGTTTCTCAAAATAACTGGAAAAATGTGTAGTAAAAATATCCACCTTATAAGGGCACACTTTTAAGAAAGTTCAGCGGAGGACTTCAGAAGGAGCGTATTTAATGCTGCCTATGCGATGTTATGTTCTGATTTTCTTTATGAAATCATATGTTGTAGGTACTCGTTTGAATTGCCTCGACAAGTTGAGGCAATTCAAACAGGTACCCACAACATATGCTTTTATAAAGAAGTTGATAAAAATACACTAAGATAACTAAATTGCTTGACTGTGCGCTGATAGGTCCATGTGCGGTAATCAGGTGATTACGGTACATGCCCAAAGTTACTTCTTCAAATGGCGAGGCCTAATTCATATCAACAGGATGAAGGGGTGATGATGAAAGGCTCTGTGCAATGAAGTCCAGTATAGTAATGAGCTGGTCTATCTCAAGTGGCTCAAATCCGGGACCTGATCATCCGAAGCCATACTATCACCACCCATGTTATAAAGAGATTCTTGTGTACAGTAATTACAATGACTAAATTCCTAAAAGAAGAGGGCCATGATGGCCCTATATCACTCACCTGAATCATGTTATACATAGCACTGCTAACAAAGATGCGGTTCTAAAGGTCATGGTGACCTTAACCATGAGCTTTGCCCTAAGGGTCATCCATTGGTGAAGACCAAAATGCCTTCTTAGTTTGAGGGTCCTAGCCCCAAGCATTGCCAAAGTTTCAAGTGTTTTAGCACTAAAGGTCCTGGTGACTTTGGCCTTTGCCCTCAGGCTCATCTACTGGTGAGGACCAACATCTCTACTAAATTTGAGGGTCCTAACCATAAGTAACCGTAAGCATTGCAGAATTATGAGCTCGTTTTGGTATTTAAGGTCACAGTGACCTTGACCTTTGACTTAAAGTCATCTACTCTTCAGGTCCATCCTCCCTATTAGTTTGATAGTCCTAGGCCTAATCATTGCCAATGGCTTTTTGCTCTACATAAGACGTGACCCCACCCCCTCTGGACGGGGTCTCTTTTCACCCCAGAGGCATAATTTGAACTCTTGTCAGAGCACCTCTAAGTAATGCTACATACCAAATATCAAAGGCCTAGGCCTTGCACTTTCAGACAAGAAGATTTTAATTTTTTTCCTATACAAGTCTATGTAAACCATGTCGGCTCCAGAGCAGGGCTTTTTTCGGACCTAAGGTTACCGGTATATTTTGAACTATCTTGGCATGGGTCCATTAGATGAAGCTATCTACCAAATAATATGAATTTAATAAGTGCTACCCATATCTGTGCATCCAAATTACAAAAAAAATGTATCATCACATGCTTCATAGGTGGGCTGGCCAAATTAAACTGAATTTGATTTCAGACCATGCTTGACTTCTGAATCCACTGCATGAATTGCGATAAAACTTGCAAGTCAACAATATTTCATAGTTAGAGAAACTGCCTCCAAATTGTGGGACTTTTACCCGAACCAATCACATGAATACGGGTCCTGCTTAGTTACTAGCAGCTCTGCCATGGAGGCTTTAGGCAGCCTATCTATTTTGCGGGCCCTGATGGACTGGACCATGCTTTCCAAATACCAAAAACTAGTGTATGCCTATGACAGGTACAACAACAATATACTGTCATTTGCTTACATGTACCTGAAATCCATTTTACTGCTTCAGGATTTTGCCTAAAGATTTTTTAACGTTTGTGCGTTTTTTGTCTTTGTTTTTCTTTGGTCTTTTTTTTTTTTTTGAGTCTACAAATTATGAAAAGCTGACAAAAAAAAACAAACAAAAAAACATAAAACAACAATTTACAAACCAGTCGAACAAACACATTATTGTGTCATTTTTTTTTTTAAGATTATCACATGAAAAGCGTAAAGTCTATGTATTATCTAAAAATCTATATCAAAGTGTACCTTGTGCATAAAACAAATCATGCTTAGCTTGTAAATAGATGGAGAATGGATAGAAATATTATAAAATTCGATGTAGAGTCAAAATTCAAAATGGCCGTGAATGCAAATTTTGTAGGCTGACATCATAAGTCTCGTGATCCAACTCCTTGCAATTGGATTACTTGGCATTACAAGATAAGAGGGGGTATCCACATAATATTTTTCTTATTTCTCTATAAAAACATATGTTGTAGGTACTCATTAGAAGCGCCTCAGTGAGGTGCTTCTAATGAGTACCCATAACATATGTTTTTCGTGAAGAAATAAGAATGATACCAGCATTTTTCAGATGAAAAAAAAACGCCTTATCTGTTGCTATGCCCAAAGATGTTCGAGCCACTGTTTGGATTGTACATACAGGCCTTTGATAAATTTCTATTCAAGAAGCCCAGAAGAAACAGAAGCTATCATATTACCCTTGCTAAAAATTGGTACACCTGTACTCCTGTCCTAGAATTTGAACAAGTTCGGAAATTACTACCTGCTGATTTGTATAAAACTTGTTGGATGAATGTCAAACATTGCAGACCCTAAACAGATACCGCATTACAAATGTATGTGGTATCTGGCCTTGGTTTGCATGGTTTGCTCTGGCATGCTGTCCCAATACTAGTAAACAGGGTAATAAATTACAGGTCTCTTAGCAGTTCTTGTGAAAAAATAGCTGTTTGTTTTCAAAATGCTCATTAGCAAAATCAAACGAATTCATTTAAATTTAAATCCAGTCATACAGAAAGACAAATTCTGCTGAAAAAAAAAGAAACTAATAACGAAAACAGGCCTATTCAAATATATTGAAAATTTCACAACACAAACTGGAAGTTTTCAGATAAAACTTCTGGTATGTTTCATATTCTGTTCAAAACATAGATTCAAGGTACACGTTAGAGCCACCTTGGCGAGACAGTTCTAACAAGTATCTACAATCTATGTTTTTGAGCAGAAATAAGAAAATAATGTATACCCATGTATACCCCAGTTTTACGATATAAAAGTGGGGTTTATGGAGGTCAAAATTATAAATACATGTATAAGTATGTTTTTGTGATGTTATTTCCCACAGAACAACTTGTTTAAACTGTCATACACATCCAAAATATTATTTCCAAAACCCTTAGAACATAGCTCCAGACAAGACCCAGCAGGCACATGACGTAAATACAATGTCGCCTCAACGTCGATGCAATGTCATGACGTTGCATCGATGTTGAGGCGACGTTATATTTACGTCATGTGCCCGCTGGGGAGGTGGTATCTTATTTCTCCATGAAAACATGTTGTAGATACCTTAAATGGAACCTGACCAATATTTTATAATTATATGCTTGTGTATAAAATATTAATCCAATTCACTAATCTTTTCAAAAGTTATGGAACAGAAACCTTTTTTTTTTCAAAGTTGAAAAAGGGCAATAACTCCCAAAATCATTGGTGGATTTTACCCTAAATCGAACGACCTACATTTTATGATTATATACTTGTGTGTAAAATTTGAATCCAATACACTAATCTTTTCAGAAGATATCGAACTGAAACCATTTTTTAACTATTTTTTCAATGTTGATAAAGGGTCATAACTCCAAAAATAATTGGTGGATTTTATCCTAAATCAAACTTGACCTATATTTTAGAATTATATGCTTGTGTATTAAATATGAATTCAATACACTAATCTTTTTAGAAGTTATGGAACAGAAACTATTTTTCAGTTGAAAAAGGGCCACAACTCCCAAAATAATAGGTGGATTTTACTCTTAATCGAACCTGACCTACATTTTATGCGTATATACCTGCGTATAAAATTTCAATCCAATACACCAATCCTTTCAAAAGATGTAAGAATGTCATAAAAAAATCTAAACAGTATGTTATTTCGAGGGTTGAGCGCAAGACTGGCGTAAGTCAGATGGTTGTTTTTCCCCAAACCTAATCTCCTCACCATGAAGGTGTTATGAAGATTACAACATTTCTTTCTGTAAACAATGAAAATTTAGGTGCCATTGCTCGTATGAGCAATGGCACCTAAATTTGCATTGTTTACAAAGGGGTCCAAGTTGCCCCTAAACAAGGGTTTCAAAAATATGTTTGAGTTACCATAATCTTGCGCTCAACCCTCGATTTAAAATTATTAAAGCCTTAACACCATTAAGTCCTTCGTTGATTCTTGCATGTAGCAACATGTACCCTATTAAATCAAGTTTAAGCCTTCAAAAATAACTTGGTCTCGGGGTTATGTCACAGATACCATCAAACTGCCATAGTCACACATTATGTGTTACTGCAGCACTTTGGTGGTATCTTCATGCTGATTTTTGGCATGCTTAGATTTATCTCGTTGCTATAGTTTATCAATTTCTTTTGCAGGTAAAATTTCGATAACCAGTCTGGCAAATGTCACATGCATGGATAATCTGACCAATCAGAGATCGTTTTACTGACTGCCTATTGTGAGAAACTGCAATAGCTAAAAATGGTGTCTATCTTGCAGACAAAGACTCTGACATCTAGATTTTTTTTTTGATGCCAAACTGAATCCCTGAAAAAGTAGCAGGTGCAGAGGTCAAAGTAAGTCGTGATTTTGGGCGGTTGCCAACTTTTGACGAAATACTTGCCTACAACAGCCACCTCTGTATAATAGCTTTTAACAAAATACTTGCCTACATGTACAACAGCCACCTTTGTATGATAGCCAATTTTATTCATTCCTAAGGATGGCTTTTGTAGGGAAGTTGCACTGTCGGTACTTTTGGGTTGAAAAAACAAGTGCCTTATCTGGAGCTATGCTTTAGGGTAAGGAAAAAAAAAATTTCAAGTAAAGCAAATTCCTTAGAAGGTTTAGAAAGGAAAATAAAGGTCTTAAAGAAAGAATTTTTAACATTTAAACATTTTAAAGGTTTCAAAGATTTCAGTTTGCCAGTAATGATGATGGTGTGCGTGTGCATGTGAGGTGGGAGTCATTTAACTCATTGTAGTCGAGAGACCCATAAAAGGGTACTTGGCAAACAGTGCAGACCCAGATCAGATGCCGCAGAACGCTGCGTCTGATCAAGGTCTCCACTGTTTGCAAATAGTTTATCCATTTTTCTCTAGGGAATATGTAGACCTAGTAGCCGGACATACCTAAAATTAAAATTGGACTCTTCCAATATATAGTGTTGGGGAGTCTATTCAATCTACAATGGTTAATTATTGTCCTTACTTCTATATCCTCTGGCCTTGAAACAGGTTCCCTGCATTACACACTCTGAGGCATCAACAGATGTCAATCTAAAAACATCACCACATCTGTCTGAATACAAGCCACCTTGTGTTGAACATATGTAACAGCTGATGTTTGCAGAGGCTTTATATAAAAGAAAATGTACATACCAAATTATCATTAGTACGGTAAATGTCCTAAAATTTTGAACATTTTATTCCTTACTATTTTATCCTAAATTTTGATTTCTATGCAGCTGTTTCTTAAAATACTTAGTAGAGTGCCAAACAGTGTAGACCCTGATCAGACTGCTCCTTCAGGAGCAGTCTGATCTGGGTATGCATTGTTTGCATATGTCATTTTGTCAGACACTGGTGTTCGAAATTTTAGGACATTTACCGTAACAAATATTTTTATTCTTCACAAAAACAAATTATGCTGTGAGTATACATTAGATATGTTGTGGGTACAAACACATATGTTGTGGATAGTTATAAGAACAGCCTTGCAGAGGCCAGTGTGCAGTATGATCTGGGCCTAGTCTGATCTGAGTCTACACTCTTGGCATGCACTCAGTGATGCTTTTTCAGTTTCCACAATTGTTATTGTGCTGGGGTTTAATGACACTTCTACTCTTGTGTGGGTCATTTTGTGTCCTCTTCCAGAAAAAAGGAGAAGAGAGATAGAAGAAATAGAGATGAAAGAGAGGGACAGTGGAGAAAGTAAAATGAATGACAGAATACGAGGGTGAGTCAATAAGTAACCAGCCTATCCCATTTCCGATGGACCGAGACGGTCACGATTTTCATGCTTTCTTTCAATATATGTTTTATACATGGGTACAAAACTGCACATATACCGAGTCATTCTTTAATAAGATACTGAATGTCAAACATGGCTAGAGATGCAAACGAATGCTTTTCATAAAGTTGAGTACCGTGCTGTAATTCGGTACTTGTATTTAAAAGGTAAAACAGGCAAGGAAATACACGGCGAGTTAGCTGATGTTTATGGGTCTTCTGCACCATTTTATGCTCAGGTTAAATTTTGGGTAGGGGAATTCAAATGCAGTAGAACCTCTTCAGAAGATGAAGCCAGGTCTGAACGCCCATTGGATGCCACTGACGAAGAAATGTGTAAGAAAGTTCGGGATCTGGTATACTCTGATAGGCAAATTCAGGTGGAAGAAATAGCGCAGGCATTAGGCATTTCACATGGTAGCGTTTCAACAATCTTACATGATCGTTTAGGTATGCGCAAGCTAACAGCCCGTTGGGTCCCCAAATCCCTTAGCGATGAGCAAATGGCAACCAGAGCATCAGTATGCAGTGCCTTGTTGAAGCGTTTTAGGTCAAAAGATGATTTTCTTTTGCATCTGGTGACTGTAGATGAGACTTGGGTTCATTATTATGAGCCAGAGAATAAAGCTCTGAGTCCTCAGTGGGTAGGGCCTGGGTCCCCGAGGCCAAAGAAGTTCAAGACACAACCATCTGCTGGCAAGGTGATGGCCACAGTATTTTGGGATGCAAAAGGCGTTATTATGTAGGACTTTTTACCCAAGAGAAGTACAAAAACTGTAGTGTACTATGCAAACTTGTTAGCCCAGCTGAGAACCGCATCCGTGAAAAACGCCGAGGTAAACTCTCTAAAGGTGATTAGCTGCAACAGGACAATGCGAGAGTCCACACTTGCAAAGTTGCAATGGATGCTGTAGAGCGAAATGGGTATGAAATTAATACAACATCCTGCATATTCGCCTGACCTAGCTCCTAGCAACTTCTTCCTATTCCCAAACTTGAAAAAGGATATCCGTGGACCATTTCCGGTCTGATGAAGAAGTCGTGACGGCAGCTGAGGAATGGGTCAATGGGGAAAGGACCCTGACTTTTTCAGTGCTGGGCTGACGGCACTTGAACACAGTTGGTCTAAGTGCATCACACTAGAGGGCAATTACATTGAAAAAGAAGAGTTGGATCTCAACCAGAAATAAGTTAGGCTGGTTACTTATTGACTCACCCTCGTAAATAAAAACATTCCCCCTCTACCCTTTCCTGCTGCAAGGATAGCAGTCTTGCCCAACTGTAAACCAATATCAGCTGGATGCTCCGGTGATGAAAGGTACACGACACTTTTGCCTCCCCCAACCACCCCCATTCAGTTTCTACAAACACAACTTTCAGCATATATACATGTATTGTGGGACTATACAATATTTACTGGCTGCAAAAAGAGAAAAGGTGTCTACGTTAAAGTGCTGGTGGTGCAGGTCTGGATCAGATGACACATTCTCTGTTTGATCTGGGCATGCTGCACTAGGCCAAATAATAAAATATGTGTGTTTTGGGTAACCCTACCTAATTTTCTTGGTGAAACTTAGCAATTTTTTTTATGTTTTCTCAAAAAAAAAAAAAAAAAAAAAAAAAAATAAGCTAAATATTTGGACAAGGAGGGCTAAGCAAACAGTGTAAACCCAGATGATCAGGGTATCCACTGTTTGGCATTCTATCAGTACTTTTAGAAACATTTAAGAATAATCAAACAGACTTGGTAAAATTTTATGTGAATTACATGCAAAGTTCAAATATCTATAAAGGTCCATTCCGCAAAATTGGCTCCCTGCGGATAATGGTTGAATATAAAACCAAGATAACACACTCCTGACAAACTGAGTGATCATGACATGGTTACAGGACCTTTAAAATTCTTTATTCCTTCAAGGAAGAAACCACAGCATAAGGTTTATTTGTATCAGAAGGGTGTATTTGACTCTTTGAGGTGAGATTCTTCAAACTTTGCAAAGGATAAATATTTCAACGGTCACTATAGCAGCAACAAACACTTTTCAAAACTTAAACGCAGAACTCCAACAGGGGTTTAAATGACAAAGTATGACCTGACCTTGACCAAGGCAGAAGGTCAAACTGAGGAAGGGGTGTGTGCTATTGAAAGGTCTTATCCTTATGTTGGTGTGGGCCAAATATTAAAGGGGTATCTTGAATACTTCAGCAGTTACAAAGACTTTTCAAAACTTAAATGCAGAACTCCAACATGGGTTTAAATGACAAAGTATGACCTGACCTTGACCTAGGCAGAAGGTCAAACTGAGGAAGGGTATGTGCTATTAAAAAGTCTAACCCTAAGGCTGGTGTGGACCGAATATTAAAGCTCTATCTTGAATACTTCAGCAGTTATGTACACTTTTCAAAATTAAAACTTAAACATGGGTGTATATGACAAAGTAAAAACTGACCTTGACCTACATAAATGGTCTAACTTGGGAAAGTTTCTACCCTAAGGTAGGCGTAGGCCAAATATGAATGCAGTACCTTAAATAATTAAAAAACTATGCACACCTTTGTAAACTGACGCCAACAACTGGGTGACAACATAAGCTCTCCAGGGACATAGTCCCAGTGAGCTAATAAATTGATTGGTGACATTAAGGTTAACCCCAAAGACTTCTATTGGTATACCAACAATCAGAGGAAAGACAATCATGGTGTCCCTCCTCTCAAAAGGTGGAATGGTTGTGGTTTGGCCGAATCTGAAACTCGGCACACTGTGGAGTTCAGTATACAGATGTATTCTCCAAAACTTCGGAAAGTGAGGTCCCTCTGCTTGAGAAGTCAGCTCTGCCTATGAGCGATATTCACGTTTCAAATGAAGGTGTTATAAAAATGATGAAAGGGTTTAAATCCCTCAAAGGCTTTGGTACCTGATGAACTTCATCCCTGAGTCCTTAAAGAACTTGCGGTAGAACTTGGTCCTGTATTTGCTCACTTGTTTCAACAATCTCTTGATAAGGGTGAAGTCCCCAAGGAATGGTCTTTGGCTAACATCTTCCCACTTTATAAGAAGGGCAAGAGAGCTTTATCACGTAACTATTGTCCAGTGTCATTGACATGTGTTCCTTGCAAGATGCTTGAACACATACATGTAGTTATTTACAAATATTACAATGTATGGCTCATCTAAATGAACACAAGCTTCTATCAGGCAGGCAGAACCGTAGCTGTGAAACACAGCTGATCACAGTAATAAATGATTGGGCTAAAATTTTGGATGCAGGAGGTCAAGTACAATAGTAGATACATTCATATTGGACTTCGAGAAGGCATTTGACACTCCTCCTCATGAACTTCTGAAATGCAAACTCCATGGATGTGGCATAAGTTGAAAAACTTTAGTATGGATAGATTCATTTCTGTGTAATAGGCAACAAAAGATTGTAGTCTATGGAGCAAAATCTCAGTGTGAACCTGTTTTGTCTGGTGTGCAGCAGGGCACTGTTTTCGGTCCACTGTTGCTGTCCTTGTATAAATGATATCATGGTTGGAATACAGGGTTTTCAGTAAAATGTTTTAGAGGAGGCAAGAACAGAATTTGAGGCAGCCATTTTGGCTACTGCCTACATAACCGTATTTACCATATAATATATTTGGACAGACAGGCATGAGCAAACCGTGTAGACTCATCTCATCTGGGTCTATACTGTCTGCCAATCATCCAGCAAGGTTTAGACCCAACAATGGGTAGTAAATTGTACTTAATGAAATTTTATAACAAGTATGGTAAGGAGTTGAGATATTCGAATACTTAAGGTAAATATGGTATTGTAATGCAACAAGAAAGGACTTTAGGCGGCCAGAAAAGTCTTTGAGACAGTCATTTTGGCCTCCAGCCACCTCTTAATGAAAACCCTGGAATAGAATGTGATTTTTTTTTTGTTCGCTGATGACTGTGTCTGCTATTGTCAGACTGACAGCACTGAAGACACATCAAAACTTCAAAAGGATACTGATCAACTGGGCTAATGAATAAGGAAATGGAGTATGAGATTTCAGCCCATGAAATGTAATATTATACAGCTTCCTAGGAAGCAGATCAAAAAGATCCATGCAGTTTACTCCTTAGAAGGAACAGTCCTTGAAAATGTGGATATTAAATACGTTGGTGTGACAATCTCTAAGGATTTGAAATGGAATACTCATGTTAGCAATGTTTGCACAAAAGCAAAAAGAACTCTTGGTTTCTTAAGACGTAACCTATCGTCATGACCCCAAGATGTTAAAGAAATGGCATACAAGGGGTTGGTGCGACCAGTCCTGGAGTATGCTAGCCCTGTTTGGGACCCACATGGAATAACAGTCCAGGAAGAATAAGAAAAGGTTCAGAATCATGCAGCTAGGTTTGTTTGTGTTGCGTTTTTACAGCCCAGTCAACCCAATGGGGTCATGTCGAGCGCAGTCAGTTTACCTAGCCACACATTTACTGGGCAGGCTTAGTCTTCTAAGCGGTTAACCAGTATTGTGCACATTCTTTCGCCAGAAACTGACAACTGCCCTCTTGAATCAGCGGAAGGGAGAGAATGACCGTAGAAAATATTTCATGATCAATCTCCATGAAAGAATGTTGCCGACCTCGGCGGGGGTTGAATCCGCGACCTCCTTGTCTCCAGTTGGACAGCGCATCCAACTGAGCCACCGAGACCGGCTCCCGTGCAGCTAGGTTTGTGACTGGAAACTACAACTTTGAAACTGGAAGGATGACTAGCATTCTTGAACAGTTAGGGGTGGGAGTCTCTTCACAAAAGATGCAAAGGTAGTAAACTCATTTGCTCTTCAATGGTCTGAAAGATAGAGCTAGTATACCTTGTGATGACCTTCACCCCAAGGGGCGCAGTAGGAATCAGCATTCAATGGCATTTCAAGTGCCATATGCTAGAACTGACATTTATAAGTACAGTAACTTCCCAGGCACCATCTGGGATTGGAATGCACTCCCTGCATCTATAATCTCATCTGCTGAAGGTTCTGAGGACCCTGTCTCTAGATTCACATCAGTTGTGAGATCTAGAGACTAGTCTTTGCAATCGTTGGCCCTGGTGAATGAATGTCTACTGATGTTACACCAGTAAAATATCATACATGTGATTCTCCTGGCATGAGTTAAAAACCTCCCGGAATTAAGGCAATCTCCCGGTCTCCTGTTTCTTTTTTTAATTCACCAAACAAACAACTCATTTATGTCGAAAAGAGAGAAATTAGTTGTGCTCTAGCTAGCTTTAGGAGTGTGTGCCAATAAAGCCATTGACAAAGGACTGATAAGGTAAGTGATAGGATGAGTGACACGCTTCAAGTATCAGGTTTGTTTTACAGCTTAACTCACACCGTCTCCTTTTGAAAGATGTTTAATGATATTAATTGGCATTACATTTGTGGTATCTAGAAATGTTTTATGAAACTACTGGCAAACAGTGTAGACCTTGAGCAGTCTTTAGGAGCAGTCTGGTCTTGGTCTACAGTGCTTGCTCTGTCAGAATATTTAGGGTAAATATGGGAAAAAAAAGGCAATAAATCAGTGTTTGAACCTTCAAAAATGTCCCGATACGGAATCAGAAGCCCTGATCAAATTTGTTAAATCTTCCGATTTGAAAATTGGGCCATCACATGTATGAAATATTCTAATTCTGAGAAGTAACAGAAGATATTAACGTAAGTTTTTTTTTGTTTTTTTTTTTGTTTTTTTTACCGAGCTAAGCTTGTTTTACGAAGTAGAGCCACCAAGACAAAACTGAGCTATCAATCTTGTCATGATGCCATACGCCCGCGAGGACATTCTAGGCATTTGCGCTGTCGAGCAATCCAAGTGTGTTACTAGAAAAGATAAAAGCATGTCAGTTAGTGACAAAGTATGATAGTGAAGGGGATGAAAGAGGATAGGTTAAAATAGATGAGAATAGCTAAAATCAGGTTAAAAACAATCTATAGTTGGGATCTTAAGGATTGACGTGCTGCAACTTGCCAATTTCAACCTTGAATATGTCAAGGCTTGGTGAGCTGACAGCACTTTCTGGGAGGGCATTCCACTGAATGACTGCCAGTAGAAAAAAGGAATACAGTGTATTTTCTTATGACATGAAAGCCGTAACAGAGGAATGAAACATAGCTGAAAAAATTTCCGGGTCCTCCAGGATAAAAATCCAATGCTCTAACCACTGAGCCAAAAAGTCGACTCTCTGACGCAGCTGTCAGAGATTGAATATATACTTAGAAGCTATGCGTAATCTGCCAAGGCAGATAATCGAAGGTAGGAGTGCTCTGTCGTAACAATTTATAAAAGTCCTTCCCTGTGTGAATTTGATGGAATGTCATAGAATGGCCGCGATGGGAAGTACGGGGGTTGGGTTTGGTGTAATCTGGGAGAGGTACTCACTGCAACCATGTTATTGAAAATCTTGTAGAATAAGCAGAGACACGTCTCTGCTCAAGAGTTCGCCAACCCAAAGTTTCAAGCAAGGCCGAAACACTTGCCATTCTGTCAAAGTTACAGGTGGTCCGATGACTACTGTCCTTTCGACATCTCTTGGAAAGACGCTTTTTGCTTGGCGTTTTAATTCAAATGAAAATATTTTGTTCTGATTGACACTATCTTATCAGAAACCATTTGTCCTTTATGTTTCAGTGTTTTATTCTCAAATATTTACACAAAAATTAAAGTTACGGCCAAAAGTTGGTCTGGCCTATGCAATATCTTTAGTAAAGTGATTTTTTTTAATTTTTGTCTAAGAAAATATTTTTTACTTTTCTTGAGTTACTGATGTTTTACAACAATATTGTGAAAATTTCAAAAAAATTGAACAAGTGGAACTTGTTGAAAATCTGGCTCCAAGTTACCTACCCTATAGATTTCTGCATGATTTGGCTTCATTTTTACTATGGGGAAAAAGTGAAAATATTTGATTTTTTAAAAACCAATGACCAGAAAAAAAAAATTTTATACATAGGTAGTTACGACAAATGATTTTGCATTAAATCATGACAAAAATTTGCAAATTTACTTCTGTGAAAAGCGTCAAGCAAAAAACGACTTTCTGAAAGATGTCGAAAGCACAGTAATATTTTTTCCAGTTATGCAAAGAAATAACACATATCGAAGTAACAAGGCTAATTACCAAATGTGAAAACACAAAATAACAAAATCAGAATAGCTGCATATGCCATTTTCTTTCTGAAAGAAAGGTTTTCATAATTGTCATCTGATTTCCTGTTGGTGTTCTAGTAAACTCGTATGTGGCATTTTATCCGGACCATATATATCGGTGCACACTAATGTCCGGGATGTTCGTGATGTAATGTCCGGGATGTATGGGGTAGTGGTGCATTGCCCTTAATATCTCGACTTATGGTGGTTAGAATTTGATAAAATTGGTATCATTTGAAAATTTACGCTCCATTCTAAAAGATTGTTAAAAAACATTTTCCATGTTTTACCCCTTTGAGGTCGATTTCAAACTTTGAAATGTTAGGGATGTAATGTCCGGGATGTATAGGTAGTGGTGCGTTGTCCTTAATATCTCAACTTTTAGTTGTCAGTTTAATAGAAAATTGTATCATTTAAAAATCTATCATCCATTCTAAAAGATTATTAAAAGCATTACCCAGTTTTTACCTCTTTGAGGTCGATTTTGGACTTTAAAATATCCGGGATGTTCGGAATGTAATGTCCGGGATGTATAGGTAGTGGTGCGAGGTCCTTAATATCTCAGAATTTAATAAAATTTATATCATTTAAAAATTTAAGCTCTATCCTAAATGATTATTAAAATATTTTCCAATTTTACCCCTCTGAGGTCGATTTCGGACTTTGAAATGTCCGGGATGTCCAGGATGTAATTCCCAGGATGTATAGGTAGCGGTGCGTAATTGTCCTTAATATCTCAATTTTTGGTGATCAGAATTTAATAAAAGATTATATCATTTGAAAATGTAAGCTCAGGGCGTGAGTTCGAATCACCCAGTGACCGAGTCTTTTCTCTCTCTCTCTCTCTCTCTCTCTCTCAAATTCAGTACGCCTCTTCATGGTGACATTTTTTAGGTTGGAATACAACCAGTATTTTTCATTTCTTTAGAGGTGCATGATTATTGCACATTTTACCTGTACTATGTGCAAAATGACATGCAAAGCTACAAATGGGATATATGGAGTGCAAAGTAACAAATGTGATAAAGATGTCTATCCTACTCGTATTACATTTAATTTTCTCAACATAGGCATAATAATCACCTTTCATCAGGTTAACAAGCCTATTCAATGAAGATTCCATCAAAACCCAGTTTTATAAAGCAAAACTGGCTTTATTAGTTGCATTTATCAATTTTGTTATTTCTGTTCTAAAGCTCGTACGGTACTTGCACGTGCGCGTCACACTGCGATAAACTTTTTTTTTTTTTAATTTCCGTATCTCAACAGTCACGTGACAGAAAGCATTCATATTTGGAGCATGTGTACAGAGGAGGGTTTTCTGCGATTCTATGAGAATGGACCCTGAGTTCAAGCTTCGGGATGGGGCTAAAGGTAAAAATTCTGGGAAACCTGTAAAGTGCTCTTATGGTGCGGTTAAGTTTTTGTGCTTATATCTCGATAGTCAGTCGTCAAAAAAGCACTCATATTTAGAACATGCGTATGTACATGCCATCTTCATTCAGGTGCATGGTCACCTATGTTTTATAAATAAACTAAAAGGGTTCTTCAGGTGCAAGGTCCACCTTTGTTGTTGCCATAGTGCTATGTCCAGTCGTGTTCACATTTGCATAGCTGTTTTCATTGACCGGTCAGTTTTTCCATCAGTTTGAGTTTGACACGTTGCAGGCATTAATTGCAAGAATCATACATTGAGCATATTATAATACATTTCAAACAGCATGAATCGTCTCCGGATTAAAAAAAAAAATACAGTACAGTCCATGTGTGTTTTTTATTTTGCGCGCTCATGTGGTTTGCACGCTCAAGTGGTTTTTTAGTGTCAAGTGTTTTTTTTTTTTTTTTTTTTTTTCACGAGAAATTTCTCGGCATAAATCACCTGATAAAAAAACAGTACAGCCCACACAGGTCTTTTCTTTTGCACGCTCGCGCTTTTTAGTGTTTCCACGTGAAATGGTTTGGCTTTATATACTTGTCAGATTAACGTCTAATTATGTCCCCCCCCCCCACCACCACCATGGGGAGGAGGGGGGGGGGGCATATTGTTTTTCGTGCGGATCCCGTCGGCGTCGGCGGCGACGTCGGCGTCGGCGTAGCCTCTTGTCCGTACTCTATCTGGCTAAAATATGTCCATTCAATAAGGAGATTTTGTTTGTGTTGAGGTTTTACGGCCCAGTCAACCCAATGGGGTCATGTCGAGCGCGATCAGTTTACCTAAGCACACATTTACTGGGCAGACTTAGTCCTCTAAGCGGTTAACCAGTATTGTGCATATTCTTTCGCCAGAAACTGACAACTGCCCTTCTTGAATCAACGGAAGGGAGAGAATGACCGTAGAAAATATTTCATGATCAATCTCCACGAAAGAATGTTGCCGACCTCGGCAGGGGTGAACCCGCGACCGCCTGGTCTCCAGTTGGATGCGCCATTCGGTTGATTGGGCCGTAAAACCTCAACACAAACAAAATCTCCTTATTGAATGGACATATTTTAGCCACACTTACACAAATATATCATTGGGAGGGGAACAATGCTGGTTAGATTTTGGTGACATTGACCCCATTTTCAAGGTCACAGGAGGGCTTAGATTGTTGGAACATGGCTTGTCCGCATCCTATCTCTTGAAGGAATGAATAAATTTTAACCAAAATTGCACATCTATATTGCTGGAACATGTAAAAGAACTGATTAGATTTTGGTGACATTGACCCCATTTTCAAGGTCACAGGAGGGCTTAGATTGTTGGAAAATGGCTTGTCCGCACCCTGTCTCTTGTAGGAATGCATAGATTTTGACCAAACTTTCACATCTACAATGCTGGGACATGTTAAAGAACTGATTAGATTTGGTGACCTTGACCCCTTTTTCAAGGTCACAGGAGGGCTTAGATTTGTTGGAAAATGGTTTGTATGCACCCTATCTCCTGAATGAATAAACGGATTTGACCAAACTTATACAGCTGTATTGTTGAGACATGGAAAACAACTGATTAGATTTTGGTGACCTTGACCCCATTTTCAAGGTCACAGTAAGGCGTAAAATGTTGGAAAATTGCTTGTCTGCACCCTATCTCCTAAATGAATGAATGGATTTTGACCAAACTTCTACATTTTAATTGTTGAGGCATGGAAAAGAACTGGTTAGATTTTGACGACCTTGACCCCATTTTTAAGGTCACACTAAGGTTTAGATTGGTGGAAAATGGCTTGTCTGCACCTTGTCTCCTGAAGGAATGAGTAGACATCGACCAGACTTGCACAGCTATATTTTTGGGACATGGAAAAGAACTGATTAGATTTTGGTGACCTTGACACCATTTTTAAGGTCACACTAGGGCTTAGATTGTTGGAAAATGGATTGTCTGCCCTGTATCTCTTGAAGGAATGGATGGATTTTTAATTAAACTTGCACAGCCGAATTGTTGTGGCATGGAAAATAACTAATTTTATTTTGGTGACCTTGACCCCATTTTCAAGGTCGCAGGAGGGCTCAGATTGTTGGATAATGGCTTGTCTGCACGCTATCTGCTGAATGAATGGATGGATTTTGACCAAACTTGCACAGCTATATTGTTAAGACAGAGACAACAACTGATTAGATTTTTTGTGACCTTGATCCCATTTTCAAGGTTACACAAGGGCTATGATTTTAGAAAATGGCTTGTCAGCACGCTATCTCATTGAGGAATGGATGAATTTTGACCAAACTTACATATAGGTATATTGTGACCTTGAGTTTATTATAGATACAATCTATTTTAACAATATGTCTGTTCAAACTGGTGGGGGCGGGGAGGGGGGAGGGGGTGGGAGGGACATACGTTTTCCTCCGAAAACACTGTTCTAGTTTATTCTCATTTCATTCAAAAAAGTTTAATAAACCTTAATAAAGCATACATTAAAGACTCACATTGTTGTTATTTTTTACCTGTTACATTGAAAATTTATTAAACTTTAGTATACCCTTGTCCCATATCTCTAAGTAAACATGAACAAAATTTGCGCCGGTACTTAGACGTTTACGTATAAATATTTCGTCTTGTCTTTTAATTTATCCTACTCTAAAAAGAGGTTGACCGGTTCCTATTCCTGCTCTCAATTGTCAAATCAAACACCTGTGAGATAATTTCAGTTATGTCCTTGTAGACGCATTATTAGGATGTATGCTTTGGTCAGCCTGTTTCCCTGAAATCAGAAGAAACTGGAACAAATAACAGATTTTCAATACCTTTATGTGTAGCTTATTTTTTAATGCTCTGATAAGCAGTCTTCTCAGTTGTACTGCCACCAAATCATGCAGTTAACTTAGAAACTATTTCTGCAAATATATTTCCTTATTGTACGAGGGAGCTTATTGTGGTCTAATTCAATAAGGGAATTTTGTTTTATTATTTACATGTGATGAGTAGGAATCCTGAAACATTTAATTTCTAAGTGGCATATCTTCGGAGAGAAATGGAAAACTTATTTCCTATATATGGTCCATTCAATAATAATAATAATAATAAAATGAATTAATAAGCCGCCCGCTATAAAATTATCGCATGCTGTATCAACCCATTAATACCTAACGTCCCATAAAAGGGACATTGGCAAACAATGTAGATCAAGATCTGACGCCGCGTCTGATTTGAGTCTACACTGTTTGCATTAAATATAAGATTTCTATAAAACATGGTAACGACAGAAAACAACCAGACACCCTTTCAATTTGGAAAAAGGCCAGTCCAAAATGTTGAGATAGCAGTCCTCTCGGCATAAACGGGTTAAGGTGAAGATAACCTATTCATCACAAAAAAATGCCTATATAATTTTGACCCCCTTAAACCCCACTTTTATATAGTAAAACTGGGGCTTACAGGGGTATACATTATTTTCTTATTTCTGCTCTAAAACATAGATTGTGGGTACTCGTTAGAACCGCCTCGTCGAGGCGGTTCTAACGAGTACCCACAATCTATGTTTTGAGCAGAAATATGAAAAATATTAGAAATTTTCATCTGAAAAATTTCATTTTTTGGTGGTTAAATTTTCAGTATATTTGAATAGGCGTGTTTTCGTAAATATTGGGACCTTAACTCCTTACCACACTTGTTCTAAGATTTTAACACGTCCATTGTAACTACCTATGAATACGTCTAAAAACAGTTGATTGGTGGCAATCAGTGTAAACCCTAATCAGACGCGTCTCACCTGTTTCTTCACTGTTTGCTCTGGCCTGCTGTCCGAATATTTAGGGGCAATATGGTAAGCTTTATCTATAGGCATCAAATTGGTCATATTTTTTTTTTATATATATATATATATATTTAACGCTTAGCATGCTGGGTAAAAATTTCAGCAGACGACATTTTGAAATATTTTCCTATTTGTCCCTGAAAATAAAGTTTGACATTTTATGTAAATTGTCTCTAAAACAATTTGCATGAACTATCAAAGCTGTTTTTCAGAGGAAAATAAGAAAAAAAATATCATCAGTTCGTCGTCCGTTGAATTTACCCATAGCATGCTTACTGTTAAACAAAACATTATCAGGACGGTTACTGAACTTCATACTTAGTCAACACTGGCATGCTCAGTAAAAACTCAGCAGACAACATTTTGAAAAATTTTCTTATTTTTTCCCTAGAAAACAGGATTTGACATCTGATGCAAATTGCCATTTTGCATTAAATATCAAGTCCTATATTCTGGGAAAAATAAGAAAACAAATGTCAGCTTGTCTTCTGCTGAATTAGCCTATAGCATGCTAAATGTTCAAGGAGACATTATAAGGAAAACTGTCAGACGTCATACACAAATAGCACTATTCAGTCAAGCACATATCATTATGATTTATTCTTTCATCTTTTTCGCGTCTCTAATGACTGCATTTGCGAATGATAGCGACATTTGCAAGGATATACAATCGGATTTGGATCGCCTAAAGGATGAACTAAGGGAACTCCAGAAATTTAAAGAACATGCGAATCAATTTGACAGGCGGCTGGAAAAGGAAGTCAAAGAGTTAAGAATGCTGTTGAATAGACCAGACACAGTTAGAGGTAATTCAGCTGTGAAGAGGAACAAGTGTATAAAAATAATAATAATAAAGGCTTTATTTCTTGAGGATAAAATATTTAATATGAATGCTAATCGAATATACGGTCCTCATAAATGAAACATAACTAATGATATACGAGATACGATCAAAAAGTTCTCGGCCCGAAGTACTTGGAAAAATAAACTGACGTGAAACTCCAATCAGTTGATAATTTGATATTATTTAACAGATTTAGTAGAAAGAATAAAATTTAAAAGCTACTGATTTCAATAGGAATTCGCTGCAAACAGAGGAAGGGTGTGTTAAACTGAGAACATGGGCAAAGTTGATTTTAAGCAGTCATAAAGTACCTATATAAGAAAGGCATGTCCGCGAAGGAAGTTCATGATGACTTCATTAAACCGTTGGGGATGAGTCGCCTTCTTACAGCACGGTGAATAATGGTCTGCTGAATTTAGGAGCGGGAGGGAGAGCGTGGAGGATTATGAACGGTCTGGGCGACCTAAAGAAGCTACTATAGACGAAAACGTTGAGCTTGTGCACGGTCTGATCAGAAGAAGACTACGTGATGTAGCTAGACAAACAGGCATAAGTTTTGGGGAAGTTCATTCTATCTTGACTGATATCTTAGGGGTATCCAAGGTCTCGGCTAGATAGGTCCCCAAAATGTTGACCAAAGATCAGAAGAAGAGCAGGCTTGATATTTCAAAGTATCTCCCGTCTCTCTGTGAAGATGACCCTGAGGAATTTATGCGTCGAGTTGTGACCCATGATGAGACTTGGGTCTATCACTTTGATCATAAGGCCAAAAAGCAGAGTATGTAGTGGGAGCACCCTAGTTCACTCCCCACTCCTCTAAGAACTTTCTGAAAGTTTGTTGTTGTTTTTTTCCAGCAGGCAAGGTGATGGCCTCTATTTTTGGGAATAGTCAGAGCGTTATCATGGTGGATTATCTTGAGGAAACGATAAAAGATGTTTATTATGCAAAAGAACTAAGGCGGGTGCGTCAGGAGATTATGAAGAAAAGAAAAGTTAAGATGATACGATGTGTTCTGCTCTCGCAAGACAATGCACCAGCCCACATCTCTCAAGTTGTTATGGCTGCTGCGACTAAATACAGATTCGAGGCCTTGATCATCTATTTACGATATTGGTTTGCCTAAAACCTAGATAGCATTCTGTCTAAATCTATATCGGACCTGTCGGGCCTATAACGGTCCGATATAGATTTAAGCAGAATGTTAATTAGATAGGTACAAATCATTATAATTAAAATGGATTTTTATTCTCCTATTGCTTTTCAGACCGCCGACAGGCGCACGTTCCTCCTCTGTGGACACACTGTCCAAATGGCTCCGTTCAACATCAAAGTTCATGTTACATGGTTTCCCATGAAGTCGCTAACTGGCCTGATGCTCTTGTGAGTGTATAATAATTTTCTTTCTTTCAAATTGCCGGCAATCTAAGGAAATGGACTCATTTTCAAATGATACGGCTCTATCGAAGTTATTTCTACCCCAGTTCTGAAAAGGGGTCAACTCTAAAATGAAAGACTTTTCTCTCATTAAGAGCAAATTCTTTTCTTTCAGGATAGACTTTTTTCAGAAGGGTTGGGTATGCAGAAAACAAGGTTACAAAAGTAAGTGATCTCCCATGTAAAAGTAGCAGGAAATATATCTGGCCCTAAAATGTGCAGGCTGGTCTGAATCTTTGTTGCGGTTCGTTTATCTTAAATATTCCGACAGTCAGGCCTAAACAAACCGTTTTTAGATTAGATCAGACACCGAGCAACGTGGCAATAAAATTCACTTAATTACATATTAGGGCAGACATGGTAAGCAATGACAGTGTCCGAATATATATTTAGAGTAAATACGTTATGAGATTTTTTTATATTGACACGAGGGGCGTTCATTTAAAGTTGTCATTGGGGTTCTACAGGGCGCGTTATTAATCTCATTAACATTTTGTTTACTTCAACACTTCGAAGTATTCTCCCTAGACGGAAACACACATTTCAAATCTCGAAATCCATTCTGTAAGGCAGAGAAGTAGGCCTTTTTAGGTATACCTTGAAGACACTGGTAAATTGCACTACCAAGTGCACTTCGGGATTCATAATGACGACCAGAAAGGGTTTTCTTTAGTAAAGGAAACAGGAAAAAGTCGCAGGGACTACGGTCTGGCGAATAAGGTGGATGAGAGAGCTGAACTACCTTTTCTTCTTTCAAGAAGTCTTGGACGAGAACACACTTGTGAGCAGGTGCGTTGTACACCGGTTACAGGTGTACGTTTTTCATAGTGTGCCTTTACTTTTGAGTGTATATGATCGAACCAACTTGAACTTTCAATAACTTTTGAAAGACTGAACGGATTAGCTCGAAATTTCATCCTATTATAGAAAATCACTTCCCCGTGAAATCACCGCAGTTTTCACGTGCTCCTTACAGCCACGCGGTATGGTGGGCCATTAGTGACACAATTAAATGAACGCCCCTCGTATGGAGCATTGATTTGCTTTCTTTATATGTTACATACATTTATGCAAATATTCTGAAGTCCGTAGATGTTTTCAGCCCTGCAGACCAAAACCAGATACCTGTGCAAATAGTATAGATCCAGATGAGCCGTCTCATCAGTATCTACACTGTTTGCCATTATGTTTATGATTTTGGCTAAAACCTCTTTTTGCAACAGTGAGCAAATCCATATTCAAAAAATGAAGAGTCTGTTTCAGAAAATAAGGGGTGAAAGAGTTAAATTGCCTATGTCTGATATAGAATATTACGACTGTATTTTTTTCTGTATATGTTCCACACATTTCTGCAAAAGTACTGAAGCCCTTGGACATTCGTTTTAAGTTCCCTCTGTATGGAATAGGATGATTTTTTTCTTATATGTTACATATACTTTTGTGACTGTACTGAAGCTTATAGATATTTCGTTTTAAGTTGCCTATGTCTGGAATAGGATAAAGATTACGATTGATATTTTTGTTTGTATTTTACATGCATTTATGCAAATGTTTCGACGCCGAAAGATGTTTCAAGTTTCGAATGTCTGGAATAAGATAGAGACTACGACTGATTTTTGGCCTGAACTTCTCTTGCCAAGCCTAAGGCCATAGTAGTCATACCAAAATTTTAACTCCTGCCAAATCGTTTACGGAAAACTCCGAGTAAAAGTGCAAAGTACCACCTGCAACGACGCTGAAAAAAGGGCCCGTGAAAATAAATATATATTCGGGTTGAACATAACAATAAGGTTTATGTTTACAACAAATTTCGATAGATGTATGATGCTTCTCATACGAAACTGTTTGAGTAAGAATTTTTAGCCCTAATGAGCTTATTCATAATTGCGATTATTACGCTATATGGAGATAGCCGATCTTGATAGCAGACAGTAGAGCGGAAAAGTACGAGTATTTCCGTATCTGAAAAGCCGAGAGATTTTGATGTTTAAAACCTTTAAAACTTATATTTCTCCTTATTTTTAGATTCTGTTTTTGAAAATCACTTACTAGAGAACACAAAATTGAGTTTCTTAGTCTCATGGTTTAAGAGTTATGTCTCTAATCTGTTGATAACTTTCAGCTATATTTACTGTTAAAAATAATAATTAAATATAAACCAAAGAAAGACCGATACCTGAAAATTTCTCCAAGGGTTGTACATAGAGTACAATAAACAGGGATTCAGTCCCCGTACATATTATTACAATTGCGCAACTCCACGCGCAGCTAACGCTGCTGCATTAAAATCTAAAATCACTTACTAGAGAATACAAAATTGAGTTTCTCAGACTTACGGTTTTAGAGTTCCAGGTCTTGCAGGCAAAGGTGCCTGAGCGTCCGTCTGTCTGGCTATCTGTCCGTCTGGAGTTATCTCCTTTACTTATACTCTGGATGCACGCCTTATTTTTTTCATGATTTTTGCATTGTTTGTTGAAAATCATTTACCAGGGAACACAAAACTGAGTTTCTTAGTCTTATGGTTTAAGAATTACAGACATTGCAGGCAACGGGCCTTATATTTCTCCTTATTTTTAGATTCTGTTTTGAAAATCACTTACTAGAGAACACAAAATTGAGTTTCTTAGTCACATGGTTTAAGAGTTACTGACCTTGTATGCAAAAGGCCTTATATTTCACATTATGTTTAGATTCTTTGTTAACTAGAAATGTGCCCAAAGTACACAGATGCCCCCGCATTGACGAAGGCTAATTTGGCCAGGATTGCACAGTTTTATAGAGGTACACAAAGACTGTGGACACATTTCTAGTTTTTGTGTGTCTGTGTGTGGGGGGTGGGGGTGGGGGGAATATATTTTACAAGCTTTCAAATGGATCTCTAGTCATTTGTCATTGCATGCAAATATTAAATCTTGTTTCAATATGGATGCAAATACAACTGGTTATCTTGTCTATACAAACCTTTGTAGGACAACATGAATATTCAGTTTCACGTTTTCACATAATTTCAATTAATCTTTCAGATAATTAAACTTTCATTAATATCATGATTTTTTTTAATTTCTGCAAGAATAGATTGATCCAATATGCTGAAACTGGCATTTATGTCACTCAGTGGTTGTAAGTTTTTCATTCAGATCAGTTACTTAATTAACATGTGAATAAATAAGTACATAATGAAACAAACTTTTCCATTATGAAAATAAAAAAAAAAGTTAAAGATGATTAAATGCTGTGTTTCTATTGTTTCTGTTTGTCACTCGATGTAGGAGGGGAGGGTGTGTAAAAATGACCCTTGTTCTTCTGCGTGTCATTCTATCCGTCTGTGTGTCCATCGCACATCTTGTGCCCCTAGCGCCTCCAACATCTTTTATCGAATACTTGTGGAATTTTGAAGATTTTCTTCTTTTTTTTTTCTCTCTCTCTCTCTCTTTTTAATATGAGGATGTACATGTGGTATTGAATGTTTGATCCAATTATTTCTGATTTAATTACAGCCCTTGTGAACTGAGAAATAGCAATTTTTAAAGTTTGTGTCCACATCTCCTCCTACATCTTTTGCATGTTTTCTTATCATTATATGAAGATTTGCATTTTGAATTGTTGAGTCTGTTTCATTCAAAGTTACTGATGAGGTTTTATTGCATTATGGCCCATACTCTAACTCTTATAGATTTAATCTTAAAATAATACATCTGTTTTAGAATATTATTTGCCCAAACATTTGGTAACATTTGGCATTCAGCCTTTAATTATCAAAATACCACCATTATATGTCTTCAGGAATATTTCTTTCTTCTGATCTTAATCAGTTGAAAGCCTGTATTTTAATTTCACTTTATAATTAATAAAACAATGAACAAAACTAGACTTTTCGTTTTCATTAATACATATCCAGTGACAGTCCAACATAAATATCATTCCTTTGGCTTTAGCTTACCAGAGCAGAAGGCTCCGAAAATCGCCGTCATAGTCTGGCATCGTCAACACTTTCAGACAACATCTCCTCTGACACCACAAGGCAAATCGAGTCCAAATTTCGTCTGTAGGACCTTGGGCTGGGGGATTGACAGTTTGTATTTTTTATGAAACTCGACACTTTGGTTTGGTTGCAATGCCAGTTACAGTTTCCATATACTTATAATGGGAAAGTATTTACTGCCCAGCAATTGCAGATACTTTGACAAAATGTATACTGTAATGTTCCTTGAGTAATCTTTTATGAGCAATAAGGCTTTACTTTTACTGATTGCCATGGAAAATAGAAAGAATTCCTTAAAATGATCACCTCAGAAACCATATTCTCTATGAGGCTTAGACTTTCGTTTTAAATATTCATCATATTAGCCTTTACAGATTTTGTATTTATTTGAAATCAGGTGAACTTTGAAGCTTCTGGGTCTTGTGAAGCCCAGGCCACCGGCGCCAACAGCGCTTTGATTTATTTATATATTACAAACATTTATACACATTTTCTGAAGCCGAAATATGTTTCGTTTTAAGACCCCTATGTTTGGAATAGGATAAAGACTAGACTGACTTTTTTTAAGTGTTTCATACATTTCTACAAATGTTCTGAAACCTATAGTTTTTTTTTCTTGTTTTAAGTACAAAGGGTAGACACTAGGTATTTGCGATGACATGTTTAACCCTTAAAGCGCCAAGAAAAACTGCATCTGAAAATGTCGTCTGTTTATGTCGTCTGCTGAATATTCTTGCAGATTTTTCAAACCTATTTTTGCATACAGGCAAACAGTGTGGACCCCGATCAGACTGCTCTAAAGCAGTCTGATCTGGGTCCACACTGTTTGCAAAAATGACTTTTAAAATCACAAGCAGATGACAAAGCAGACGACAATAGTTGTGACTGGCGCTTTAAGGGTTAATGTACTGCAGTTGAAAATGCAGATCTAGTATACTTCTTTTTATTTATTTTTTTTCACCAATTTAGTTCACATGTTTTAAGGGCCAAGGTGTGTCAGAACATGCTAAAGACCCTTTTCTCTTATGATATATTTTGTCAGTTTAAGGCTAACCTTTAACTTGAGACCAAATTTGGAAGAGCGTTCAGTTAAAATAAAAGTAAAAAAGATTGCCTATGGAAACACAGAACACATTATAGATAGAAAATGGGAGTCTCGGTTTTATTGAGACGCTCATAAGCAGTAATGAAGTTTGCAACACTGCTTACGCCCTCTAGCGTATATATGAGTAGGACATTTCAAAGAAACCACAATGGGTCCAGTGACCCCAAAGGAAATGAGAATATAATCTGCACTATGGAAAAGTAATTAGGCTCTTGTGGTTGCGCCCATCGTGATCCTGTTTCTGGTTTTCCTTTTTAATAGCTTTAGCTCGCCACTGAGCCCCTTTGCTTCGTTTCGTCACAGTATTTGTGATTATTTGTGTTGCACTTTGATGTTTCACTGATAAGGTAGAAGACGCCCTAGGCGGACTGAGCACACACTTGTAATTTGGAGCTGCATCAAAACTAAGGGGTGAGGTTTCGCGTGAGTAAAACTGGTTTAACCCTTAAACTGCCAGTCACAACAATTGTCGTCTGATTTTTCATTTGCTTGTGATTTTAAAAGTCATTATTGCAAACAGTGTGGACCCAGATCAGACTGCTAGGAGCAGTCTGATCAGGGTCCACACTGTTTGCCTGTATGCAAAATAGGTTTGAAAAACTTGCAAGAATATTCAGCAGACGACATAAACAGACGACATTTTCAGATGCAGGTTTTCTTGGCATTTTAAGGGTTAAAACTTCCACCCTCTTACGACATGAAAGTCGTAACAAAGGAATGAAGCATAGCTGAAAAAATTTCCCGCCTATTAAAAATCCAGTGCTCTAACCACTGAGCCAAAGAGTGACTCTTTGGCTCAGTGGTTAGTGCATTGGATATATATCCGGACAGACCGGGCCCGAATCCCACACTAGGCGGAATTTTTTTCCGCTATGCTTCATTCCTTTGTTACGACTTTCATGTCGTACGAACCCCTCCCCCTCCAGTAGTTTTTCTACTGACAGTAGACAGTTCCCTTGTTGCAATTCTTTGTCCGTGCGTCGGTGGTGTCACATGTGAAGTTTGTTTTTTCATTGTATGTTCTTTATCTCCTTTTCATTTGGCGCCTCGGGCGCCTCGCCTTATTTCCTGTACTCTACTCTTTTATTCCAGGTTTATTGCGAAGCGTATGGAGGTAATTTGGCTTTCATTGAATCTGCCAGCGAGCAACAGTTCATCGCATCTCACATACAAAAAGTAAACGGTACGTTATTACATTAATGCCCTTATACATACGCAAACAATGTCTGAGTGTCTATTCGGGACATTCTCTGTCCTTTGATATATTTTAAAATGATCCCATTGTGTTTCGGTTATCGCCCGCTGTATTAACCCGAGACCCATTATCTGTCCGAAGGCTTAACTTTTAACCTCAGGGCAGAAAATGCGGTCTCGGTTTGAAAGAACGGGCGATTTAACCAAACATTACATGTATGCGGTCATCATTTTATGACTTTTTTTTCTCATATTCATATCTGCATTGTACTGGCTTTTAAGTTCAAAAACACCAATAATGATGGTAAAATAGCACGTAAGGTCACATCCGTGATGCTGATGACGTTACAATAGGGTCTCAAGCGGGCTGATAAAACCTGTCATTTTAAAATACACTACTACAGGTAAAAAAACACGCAGTCTGATAACCGATTTCCATTCAAAATACACTGTTTCCCGTTATGATAAAAATCTATAAGGCTGCCTTTGGAAACAAAGAACACAGTATAGATAGAAAATGGGAGTTGTGAGGATTTCCACGCCATGATTCTATTAGTATTTTTTCTGTAATTTCAGCTGTAGGCACCGACCCCACGCATTACTACTGGGTAGGTGGCTTAGACGCAGTGTCTGAAAACGAATGGTTCTGGGCAAAAACAATACAACCTTTGACGGTAAGGTCAAATATACTCACAGGTAAAAGGAAATGGATGCTTATAATTTTCTTATATTATACTGCAACGTCACATACTATAGTGTTGGATTTGCGCCCAGCTATCAATATATTTAGTCGGACCCATCATGGTCCTGTTTGCCCTTTTCATTCGGAAAACACGCCTATTCATATATATTGAAAATTTCACCACCAAAAACTGAATTAATTTTTCAGATAAAAATTCTGATATTTGTTATATTCCTGCTCGAAATATAGATTGTGGGTACTTGTTAGAACGGTTCTAACGGGTACCCACAATCTATGTTTTTGAGCAGAAATAAGAAACATAATGTATACCCCTGTAAACCCTAGTTTTACTATATAAAAGTGGGGTTTATGGGGGTCAAAATTACGAGTTTTCTTATGTTCAGAATTCATACAGACATTGAACCTTATGTTTTGTTTCATCGTGTGTGTGTGTGTGTGTGTGTGTGTGTGTGTGTGTGTGTGTGTGTGTGTGTGCTTTACTGTCATGGTTCACTCATGAGGTAGCGGACCTCAAAAAGGCGAGATTTTGTGAGAGTAAAACTGCTAAAGTAGGCCACATTAGTTTTTCTACTGCCCATTCTAAGGTGGTTCCTCTGTTGCAGTTCTTCTTTGTTCGTGTGTTGGTGGTTACATATATGGCTTTCTTTTGTTATTGTTTATTCCTCATCTCTTTTGGTGAATCGGGAAGACTGCTTCGTGACTTATTCATTTCCTGTATACTTTCACTTCTTTCCTGGGTACCTTCACCTCTTTCCTGGGTACCTTCACCTCTGTCCTGGGTACCTTCACCTCTTTCCTGGGTACCTACACCTCTTTCCAGGGTACCTTCACCTCTTTCCTGGGTACCTGCACTTCTTTTCTGGAAACCTTCACTTATATTAACGTATGTCAGCTTTACTGCTGAAGTGAACTGATCATAGCCATGTATGTTACATTTCTCCTTTCATCCCTGTTTCTGTTGTGGACTTTTCCATCATGCTCGGAACCAGTGTTCAAAATATGGGTTTCAGTCAAAACTCAAAACAGAATGGCAGACAGAGTATTTCCTGATTGATGAGACGGCTCATTATCTCATAATAATCAACACTGTTTGCAAAAACAAAGTCTGATTTAGGCTAAAAGAATTTAAAAAAAATGAGCATAACTTTACACAAAAAGGTAAGAGAAAAGTCCAGGGAGTGCCACAATCACAAACCGCAGCCCTTTCCAGACACCAAGAGGAAGAGGAAACCGATAAAACCAAATAAGTACAAATCGAACAAACGTACTAAAAGCACTATGATTAGCTCTCTCTTCCCCAGGCGAGGTTATCGCAATGCTAAAAGGACTGAAAAACACAAGAACAAAATAACACAAGGTTAAGACATAAAACAAATCGCCTCGTAGAATAAACCACAAAGCAACAAAGAGTAAGACTAACACTGGGACCACCGCTAACCATAATAATGCTGATAAATGAGCAACAACTCAAAAAACTTTACATTTTAACAAGGGCGCCCAACGAAGCCTCAAATCAGCCTGCATGTCTGTGCATTCTGATCAGAGTCTTCGTTGTCTGCAAGAAGAAACTTGGCACCCTAGAATGCGTCCAGTGAAGATTCTGATCAGACTGCGCGAATGCATTTTCTAAGGTACGCCTTCTGACTTTGTGGCTGAATGTGCACGCTATTTCAGTACAAGAACTGGTCTCCTGGAGAGCCCGACAACTCCGCAACCCATAATTCCAAGCGTCAGGATTGTTTGGGACTATTCAGTAACGGTCTTTGGGATGATGGTTGGTGTGAAGACAAACATAACTTCATCTGTGAAATTAAGTTAGTATAATCGACCGTCTCACTCTTTGGATTGTGGAGCGTAAAGTGAGCTCAAAACTGTAAAAATATAACGGTCTGTTGACTGATATGGCTGCAAACCTATATATTATAGTTATGCCTTCAGCTTTGAAGAATTCGGATAGTGGGTAGAGGAGCATACTAATTAGTGCTTGTCTTTCCATTCGTTCGTCCATACAAATCTTGCAAGAAAAATATCTAAGGAGCCACTTGAGTTAGGCTCATGAATTTTGCTAGCAGTTTGGAACCAATTTGTAGATATCGAACTATGTCCCCTTTTCAGACATTTTTCGTCTTTTTGTCCGTCCGTACGTCACGTGTTTGAGACCTCTTTGAAACCACGTACGCTAGGATTTTGATATTTTCATAAGAATAAGCTGACCCGTATTTTTATTTTTCACTTTTGTCAGATTCTTCATGGTAGACATCACGAAAACAAACCTATATAATTTTGACCCCCTCAAACCCCACTTTTATATAGTAAAACTGAAGTTTACAGGGGTAAACATTATTTTTCTTATTTCTGCTAAAAAATATAGATTGTGGGTACCCACAATCTATGTTTTGAGCAGGATTATGAAAAATATCAGAGTTTTTTATCTGAAAATTTTCAGTTTTTGGTTGTAAAATTTTCAATATAATTGAATAGGCGTGTTTTCGTAATGGTTACACATTTTAGAAATAAAAATCTTGTAAGCAAAATATCTAAGGAACCGTGCCCCTTTCCAACATTGACCTTTTGTATGGTCAAACATTTATTTTGAAGGTGGGAGTGGGGGTGTGCATAGTGATTTGCAAACACATATCTAGTAACTTTTTCCATTGCATGACAGTGGGTCAGTCCTGAAAACACTTTTGCAAAAAGGTATGTCTCAAATTAGATTTTATGGCGACTTAACTATAAATTCAGGGATTGTTGACAAAAACTGATTTTTAACAGTTTAATAAAGATTGTCACTTGCTACAGTACAACATAGATATTCTGCGGCAAGCTGCATGCATGGTTGTTAACCACATTATGGTTGATTCCCTCTTTAATTTTACAACGTGGGTCGGTCCTCGGTCTAAATGACGAATCCTTCAGTCTAATTAAGATGGCTGACGCCTGACGAGCAAAGTTCTTCAGTTACAATCATTGTTTCTCCCTCGAGGGTTGATTAACTTTTTAAACTTACAACAAATGTGATGAAAGCTTTCTATTACGACGCAAAGTTTGTCCCTGGATATTGTCTGCCCCTTCCCCTTGACTACATACTGTGTGTAAAAATTATGAAACTTAACTAAATAAAATAATACCAGGGAAATATTCTTTCTGGAGCTTACACAAGTGATCAAAATGATAAAGCTTTCTGTCACTGTCACAATATTGTCCTCGGCTTGTTGTCTGTCCTTACCACAGGGCAATGTACAAGCAACCAAGAAGAAAACATCCATTTAATTTCACAGTTGAACGTGATTTTTTAGCCTTACAAAACATCAGCTTCTGTAACCTTAAAATGGGCCCTTTCTGTATGTACAAAATTAGACTTTAACATTTGCATGGGCCGCGTCTAGTGACAAAGTGCCTTCGAACATTCACATCATCCTGCGCATGCGTAAAGTATCATCCGGGCCTTTGCTCTCCATTAATACATTCTGCAGTAGCCAATGATTCTGTTGGCGGAAAGTGAAGGGAGCTATGCAGAAACGTCATAACATTTTATATTGCAACACCTAAATGATTTGGATTGACCTGAACTATCCAGGTCGTATGGGTAAAACCCGGGACTCGGGCCTAACCGTCCAAATGAACCCAATGACTACACGCAGTCAAATGAATACATGTAGTCACGATATAGGCAGCACCATGCGAAAAAAGTGTTTTCGGGCATACGCGGACAGCGAGTGCCCAGATCAGCCTGCGTATCTGTGCAGTCTGATCAGGACCTTCACGTTGTCAACTTATTGACTCATTGAGTACTGTAGAACATAATGAAGCACAGTGAACCCTCGTTACAACGACAGCATTTGTTCTCAAAGATGTTGCCATTAAAATGAATTTGCTTTTGTACAGAATACTTAATGAGCAGATTGATATGTAAGAAAGGTCTTGTTTTGTTCTTATTTCCTCACAAAACATATGTTTTGGATATTTGTTAGAATCGCCTCAACGAGGCGATTCTAACAAATATCCAAAACATGTTTCTTTAAAATAATAAATACAATATTCTTGCATAATTTTGACTAATTGCCACCTCTTAAGCGAAGGTTTCGGGACAGTCAAATTGTCATTATAACGAAGTTGTCGTTGTATCGAGTGTCGGTATAAGGAGGGTTGTCTGTATAGCAAAGTTGCTGATCAGGCTATATATATATATATATATATATATATATATATATATATATATATATATATATATATATATCTTCGCTGGGTGAACTGGATCGTTACTGTTTTCATTTACCCCGAAGACACCTTTTCTCATGGCACGGCTCATACGTATAGTCACTTGGTTGCATTTGTAGTACGCCTGCCTAAAAGGTTAGTGGCTGTGTGCATAATGCGGAACTCAAAGACCCAGATTAGCTGGCATATCCGCGCGGTCGGATTAGGGTCGTTAGTGTAACTCAGTATATTTCGTCGTATCTACTGTTACTTTGTGTGGACTGTGATGTCCGTAATGAGTGTTCGAATGCGCAGTTTAATATAGGCCGTCGCTGACCACATATGCGAATTTAACTTTAATCTGCTGTCCACAAAATTAACCCTTAAAGCGCCAATCACAAATAAAGCAGACGACAATTTTGATTTTTGTTTTCAGAAGAAAACGAGTCTTGATATTTCATGTGAATCGTCCGCTTGGCAGACGATTCGCATGAAATATCCAGACTTGTTTTCTCTGAAAAGTAAAAAATGAAATTTTAGAATGTCGTCTGCTACAAAATTTGTTTGGCGCTTTAAAGGTTAATAGACAAACGTTGTTGTTATTCTGGAACGAAAAATAGTAATTGATAGTTTATGAATTTCAGATCTATCACAGAAAAAAAAAAAGAAAAACAAAATATATCCTATTTAAATTTGGCTCTTTGTGGGTTTAAGATGCCTTCGAGCCCTTTGTTTTGTTTCATCATAGAGTTTGTGATTATTTGTGTTGCACTGCAATGTTTCACTGATGAGGAAGAGAACCCCTATGGGGATCGATTAAATGCTTGTAATTTGGAGCTGCATCAGACTAAAGGGTGAGGTTTCGCGTGAGTAAATCTGCGTCTAGTCACGTGTAGTTTTTGTCGCACTTGCGGCGTCTGATCAGGGTCTCCACGGTTTGCAAATAGCTCAACCATTTTTTTTCTGTAGGAATACCTATATAATATAACATGACATGCATAAAATCGAAAATAGACTCTTCCAATATATAGTGTGAGAGAGTTTATTCACTTTTTAATGGGTTAACTTCAGCGAAGCTCTATTTTCCCACTGACTTTTCCTGTGCGGCTCCTCTTTGCAATTCTTCTTTGCTCGTGCGTCGGTGGTTTCATATATGACGTTTGTTTTGTGATTGTATGTTCGTCATCTCTCTTTTGTGCATCGGGAAGCATGTGTTTCGTGCTTGTTAGATACACGAAACGAAAAATAGTTACATGCTTGTTGTACGACATCGAATAAACCGTTTTTATATTGTTACTCCCGTCTCTTTGATATTTTAGCCAATGCACAGCATTGCCGATAAAATTGCATGTGCACCCAGCGAGGACTCAGATCAGCCATAAGCCCAGTCAGCATTCTACGTAAATCTATATCGGGCCGTCATCGGCCCGTCAGGGTAGCTGACGGGCCGATGACGGCCCGATGTAGATTTACGTAGAATGCTAGCTGGGAGACGCTTTGGATCTTTAGCTTACGTCATGTGAAGACGCTGATCAGGCTGTTTGGCTGCGCAGCGCTGCGCTGATCTGAGTCCACGCTGGACACTCTTGCAGTCTTGTAGATAATGCCTCGTTAATTTTTTTATTGTTGTTGTTTGTTTTGTTTTCAGCTTGGATGTCGATGGGCAGGTTGTTGGTTAGTGGATTACATGTATTGGCTTAATAAATTATTGATAAGCTGCATTTTGCTTTCGTTTGATAAGTTATTATATTATTTTTTTCTTTTTTCCAAATGCAAGAGAGGCGGCCCTAGGAAAATTGTAGTTAGATAAACTGACCGGCTCGACATGACCTTAATAATGTTGGCTTGGCCGTTGAACAGGTTGCATTCCAAACCAAACCAAATGCAAGGAAACATATTAAACCGCGTTGGGGAATCACGTGGCTTGTATCACATCTCGTCAAAAGCTCTTCTATAAAACTATAACAGTATTGCAGATTTTGCCTCCAAAGTGTGCTGATAAACTCATTTATGCCTAACATTCAAACATCCAATAAAGGGATATTGGGAAACGTTGTAAACCGAGATCAGACGCCGCAGAGCGCAGCGTCTGATCAGGGTTTACAATGTTTGCATTATGAATGGGAATTTCTGTCTGTCTGAGATGAAAGTACCGGGAACAAACCAGACACCCTTTGCCTTGGAAATGAACCTGTCCTAAGAGAGAGATAGACGTGTGCACTTGGCATAAATGGGTTAAGGTTTTTTTTTGTTTTTTTTTTTTTTTCGGCACCTCTTCCCCTTTCCGATCCCATTTTTTACATACCGTATTTTATATAATATTATCATTATTTACAAAAATGTATGTATGTATGTATGTATGTATGTATGTATGTATGTATGTATGTATGTATGTATGTTCTGAGTGGTAAGTATCTGGATGTATTTGTTGGTAGGTAGGTAAGCAGGTAAATAGATAGATAGGTATATATGTAGGTAAGTAGGTAGGTAGTTAGGTTGGTAGGTATGTAGGTAAATGAACGATATTTAAGTATATTTGTATGCATGTATGTATGTATGTTGCTGGGTGATAGGCATCTTGATGTATTAGGGGGTACGCAGGTGGCAAGGCAGGTTCACAAAAGCAAACATGTATGTATGTATGTATGTATGTATGTATGTATGTATGTATGTATGTATGTATTTATAGTAGAACCTCGATAATTCAAACTCCAATAATTCAAAATTCTCAATAATTCAAAATCATCTTGAAGTCCCAACTGAAATATATGTATGCATTTCAAACCTCACTTATTCAAAATCTCAATAATTCAAACAAAACTGTTTCGTCCCTTGGACTTTGAATTATTGAGGTTCCACTGTATGTATGATTTTCTGAATGGTAAGTATCTGGATGCATTTGTAGATTAGGTAGACAAGTAGATAGGTAGGTAGGTAGATAGACAGGTATGTATATAGGTAAGTATGTAGATATGTAGGTAGGTAGGTTATTAAGTAGGTAGATAGGTAGATGATAAATATTTACGTTATGATAAAATAAGAAAAATTCCTAAAATGTCCCCATTAATGTGGGTTCTTGAACTATCGGGAGAATTTCATAAGGACTCAAAAACGAGTTCGAATCAGCCATGGTAAATGAGCCATCTGTGTTCGAGTCATTAAAGGGTTATAGTATCTTATTTCACAAGGACATATATAGTCTGATTTGACATCCCTCACGAGGTACCCATCACGAAAACATGCCCATATAATGTTGAACCCCTTAAACCCCACTTTTATATAGTAAAACTAGGGTTTACAGAGGTATACATTATTTTTCATATTTCTGCTCAAAAACATAGATTGTAGGAACTCGTTAGAGCCGCCTCGCTGAGGCGGCTCTAACGAGTACCCACAATCTATGTTTTGAGCAGAAATATGAAAAATATCAGAATTTTTCTCTGAAAATTTTCGGTTTTTGGTGGTAAAATTTTCAGTATATTTGAATAGGCTTGTTTTCATAAAGTACACAAGGAGAGATGAGGAATAAAACAGACAAAACAAACGCCACATATGAAACCACAGACGCACAAAGAACTACAACAAAGAAACCGCCTTCGAATGGTCAGTAGGAAAACTTCTGAGGGATAAACCAGTTTTACTCGCGCGAATTCTTCACCTTTAAGTCTGATGCAGCTCCAATTACAAATTCAGCAAAACCCCGATGCCTCGAACATCGATAGCTCGTTTACCTTGAATGATTCGAACTCGTTTTTGAGTCCCTACGAAATTCTTACGATAACTCAAGAAAACAAAATTATTTTATTTTTATTATAAAATGCATGTTGTGAGTACTCATTAGAATCGCCTCATCGAGGCGATTCTAATGAGTACACTCAACATACGATTACTTTATAGATCAAAAAGACTTTCCTAAATTATCATCATTTGCTTTCTGACCTGGCGCCATGAATAACCCTCAGTGGCTCGAACTACCCATGTCTCGAATGAATTTCCATGGTCCCAAAGGTGTTTGAGCCATTGAGGTTTTACTGTAGATGTTCAGTCCGTATTCGGGTCCTCTACCATATCTGTGAAACATCACAGTGAAACAAATGATAATGACAAACACTGATGAAACAAAGTAAAGGGCTCAATGGCGATCTGAAGCCAGAACACAAGAAAACCATAAACAGGACCACGATTAGCCCGACCATAGACATTAACAGTCAGGCGCCGACTACCGGAAACAGATTGAGGAGCGAGCCGTCATTTAGTCTAAGGACCGACTCACTGTCGTAGACTACCGGAAACAGATTGAGGAGCGAGCCGTCATTTAGTCTAAGGACCGACTCACTGTCATACAGTTAAAGCACTTCATGGAATAAGTCTACCCACAATATTCCAATCAATACACACTTTCTGGTGTTTCTTTAGCCATGTCTTATCTTTTAATTTATCCTATTCTAACAAGGATTTGACCGCCTCCTTTTCCTGCTATCAGCTGCCAACCCATGCACCTGCCAGTTAATTTCAGTTATGGCCCTTTTAGACTCACTACTAGTTTGGCCCCAGACTCTTTCTTTATTTTTCTTCTCTTTCTTTTTCTTCTCTTTTTTTGCGGGGATACAACACTTGTATAGCTTATAGAATTTTTGTTTACTTCAGTCCCTTGGCTAGAAGTTCAGCCATAGGAAGCTTGAAGTTCGATTAAAGCGGATCATGATAAAAAAACAATAATGTAGAGAAAGAGAGAAATAGATATAAAACAAAAACGACTGGAGCCAGTCTAACTCACTACATGTATTAGGATATTAGCTCTGGTTCACCTTTGTTCCTGAAATCAGAAGAAACTCGAACAAATAACATATTTTCAAGACCTGCATATGCAGCTCATTCTGTGGTGCTCTCATAAGCAGTTCTGTCAGCCACACTGCCACTTAACTAGGCAGTCAATCAAGCATTACGAAAACATACCTATTTAAACATACTGAAAATTTTACCACCAAAAAAATGAAAATTTTCAGATAAAAAAAAAAATCTGATATTTTTCATATTTCTCCTCAAAGCATAGATTGTGGGTACTCGTTAGAACCGCCTCGCCGAGGCGGTTCTAACGAGTACCCACAATCTATGTTTTGAGCAAAAATAAGAAAAATAATGTATACCCCTGTAAACCCCAGTTTTACTATATAAAAGTGGGGTCTAAGGGGGTCAAAATTATATAGGCATGTTTTCGTGATGGAACTATTTGTGTGAATATAATTCCTTATTCTGGCCAACAAAATAAGGGGGTTATACGTGGTCTGACTCCATAAGGTGAGCTTTTTACTATATACATATGATGAGTAGGAATCCTGAAGCATTTTTTTTTTGTTTTTAATTGGCAGATCTTCGGAGAGAAACGGAAAATTATTTCATACATATGATAAAAAATAAATTAAAAAAAAATAAAATATAATAAAAAAATAAAAAAAATAAAATAAAAATAAAATAAATAAATAAAAAAATAAATAAATTAATAAATTGTCTGCTATAACGTCCCACAAAAGGGACATTGGCAAACAATGTAGACCTAGATCAGACGCCGTATTACGCTGCGTCTGATCTGAATCTACAATGTTTGCATAAATACAATAATTTCTAAAAAAAAATAATAATAATAAAAACAACTAGACACCCTTTCCATCTGGAAAAAAGACCTGTCCAAAGTGTTGAGATAGCAGAGTCCTCTTGGCATAAATGGGTTAAGGTAAAGATTACCTACTTACCCTAAATATTGGGACACCTTAACTCTTTACCACACGTCCTAAGATTTGAACACGTCCATTGTAACTATCTATATATTAATGCGTCTAAAACGGTTGATAAGTGGCAATCAGTGTAGACTCTGATCAGACGCCACACAATGCGGCGTCTCATCTGTTTCTATACTGTTTGTTCAGGCATGTGTGCCCCAATACTTAGGGGCAATACGGTTAGTCTTATCTCTGCACAACTTTGGTCGTATTTTTATCTTTAACACAAAGCATGCTTGATAAAAAGCTCTGCAGACGACATTTAGAAATATTTTTTAAATATTTTCCCAGAAAATAGGATTTGACATTTAACTCCACCCCTGTTGTGCCTGTGTAGGTGGCACAACCGGGACAGAGATAGCTCACATCTTGTTGCTATTTATTTATATATTAAAAGTAAGTTGGATGCTTAATTTATGTTTTAATCGTCTCTCACATGTATCAAATACAATATAACAAATACTGTTCTCTGGAGAGAAAAAAAAAATAAGAAAAAAAAAATCTCATCCGATTGTCGTATGCTGAATTCGCCCATAGCGTGTTAAATGTTAAGTAAGACATTATCAGGACTGGAAGGATTATTCTACTTCATGCACAGATGTACATGTTCAGTCAATGCTTAGCATGCTGAGTAAAATTTTCAGCAAACGACATTTTGGATTTTTTTTTTTTTTTTTTTTTTTTTTTTTTTTCTATTTTCCCAGGAAATAGGATCTGTTATTCCATGCAAATTGTGTCGTTAGGAGACAATTTGCATGAAATATCAAATCTATTTTCTAGGAAAAATAAACAAACAATCATCAGTTTGTCGTCTGCTGGTTTTGCCAATTGCATGCTGAGTGTAAATAGAGACATTATATGGAGAACTACTGTAGGTCATATTCAAATAGCACTATTCCGTCAAGTACGTCATTATGCTTTATTCTGTCATCCTTTTCGCGTCACTGACAATAGCATTTGCGAATGACAGCGACATTTGCATGAATATAAAATCGGAGTTGGATCGCCTGAAGGATGAACTAAGGGAGCTCCAGACATTTAAAGAACATGCCAATCAAGTTGAATGGCAGCTAGAAAAAGGAAGTCAAAGAGTTAAGAAAGTTGTTGAATAGACCGGACACAGTAAGAGGTAATTCATCTATGAAGAGAGGAACCCAGGTAGCATTCTTTATAAATCTATTGCGGGCCGTTATCGGCCCGTCAGCTACCCTGACGGGCCTATAACGGCCCGCTATAGATTTATAAAGAATGCTTTCTGGGCGTCCATGTGTATATACGAGGTGCTCGAAAAAAAAAGTCACAGGAAAAACGTCAAAGAAAAAAAGTCACCAGAAAAAGTCGCAGACAATAAAAGCATACTCTACATTATCTATATATTTATTTGCACATATGCTAAATAAAGTACGGAGTTCTATAAAGCTCACTCTGTCACTAATGCATATTCCTGACCTAGAGTTGTGAAAAATAGGACACTCTGTCATTGTTGGACATAAGTCGTTTCGGTTATTCCGGTGTAGGTTGCACAACCGGGCAGGGTTACCTCACATCTTGTTGATAAGTAAGTTGGTTGCATTATTTATTTTTAATCGTTTCTCATAATTCATATCTGAACGGCAATTTTACATTGTTATGTGATATAGAAAATGATTTTATATAATTGTAAAATTGGTGAGACGTTAATAATAAACTATATATACAACAAACAGCATTGAGGATATGGGCTGACATAATTGCATGTGAGTGTGGACGAGCTATATCCCAGTAAGCATTCTTTATAAATCTATAGCGGGCCGTTATCGGCCCGTCAGGGTAGCTGACTGGCCGATAACGGCCCGCTATAGATTTATAAAGAATGCTAGCTGGATCTCTTGCCAGTCAGTCTATGTCCAACTATGATTTACTCATCCATTGATGAACAACAAAAAAATGAAAATTCAATGAAAGTCATGAAATATATTCAAAGTAAAAGTACGCAGCATGCAGCACTGAGTACATGAACTGACATATTGGCATGTTGTTGTGGATAGGCCGTATCACTTGCCCTCACACTGTGAAATACCCGCTTATAATAAAAACAAACAAACAAACAAACAAACAAAACTGAACGTTATTGTTATTATTATTTTTGTGTACAGATATGAAATGAGATATATGCACCTATTACTTATGTGTTAGATAACTATTTGTAATACTGGATTTGGAACGGGTGATTGTGACCATTTTTGTTCAAGCTGAGCCTGACTAGCTAGTTTCGGCCAGATAAGCCAAGAAAATACCACAACCAAGACGCACAGCCTTCCAAAAGCACCGTAAGAAGAGTTCAGGAACATACAATAACAACACAACATACGAAACCACCGACGAACGAACAAAGACGAACTCCCAGCGGGCACATGACGTTTATACAACGTCGCATTAACGTCGACGCAACGTCCTTTATGCCAGACTAGAAACTTTCGACCAATTTCGTCTTAGCACTGACCCTCATATAAATTTTCATGAATCCCGGAATGAGCTTAACGATCATAAAGGACCAGAAAACACAAATTACACTATAATGAAGTATGGGGAGGCGTTCAAGACTGACTGTATGATTTATTATTCGCCTTCAACAACTTTCAAGCACTATTCATCAATCGAAAACGCTTGACAATAACAAAAAAAGTCAACCCCTCTTTATAGCGACACTTGATACAACGACGAAATTCGTTATAATGATAATTTGGCTGGCACGAGACCCTCGCTGAAGAGGTGGCCGTTAATAAAAAAAAATACGCAAAAATATTGTAATTAATACTTCAAGAAACATATGTTTTGGATGTTTGTTAGGCGATTCTTACAAAGATCCAAAACGTATACTCTGTGAGTAAATAAGAATAAAACAAGGCCTTACTTACATACATACGTATCATTCTCCTAATTAAGCATTCTTTACTACAACAAATTCATTTTAATGGCAATATCTTTTGTGACAAATATTGTCGTTGTAACGGGTCCCACTGCTCGTACTGAAACTCTGAGCAAGTTGGTTTCTTTGATTATTTTAACCTTGATTAAAGGGTAAGGATATACCTTCAGTGGAGGCAATTCCCCTCTAAGAAAGGGATCTGCTCTAAAAAGGAATAATTTGCTCCCTTTGTGATCAAATTCTTTCCTTTTAGAGTGGATCCTTTTTTCATAAAGAGATTGATGTATGAGAATACAAACAAAAAGTCACAGATTTTAACCCTTGTCCTGCTGAATAAATTAAGATTCCACGCCCTTTTCAAATTTTCAGCCAATCTTTTTTCTTGATCAAGATTTTTGATATAAATCCACATACTGAATGGCAAACAGTGCAGATCCAGATCAGTTGGCTTCTTAGAAGCCAACTGATCTGGACCTTCAGTTTGCAAAGGCGGGGTATATCCGAGTTCAGCAGGACAAGACTTAAAGCTATTCCAATTTTAATATGGCGGAAATATATATAATATGTATTATGCATTAAGTTTCCTAAGACAACTTTGAATCAATGACTAACTTCATTTTATTTTTTATTTACGATCATCACGAAAACATGCCTATACAATGCTGACCCCTTAAACCCCATTTTTATATAGTAAAACTGGGGTTTACAGGGGTATACATTATTTTTCTTATTCTGCTCAAAAGCATAGATTGTGGGTACTCGTTAGAACCGCCTCGCCGAGGCGGTTCTAACGAGTACCCACAATCTATGTTTTTGAGCAGAAATATGAAAATTATCAGAGTTTTTTATCTGAAAATTTTCAGTTTTTGGAGGTGAAATTTTCTTTTTATTGGAATAGGCGTGTTTTCGTAATGTGTTGGTTTACATGCGCATACCATAATAAGTAATCTGGATTTTATTCTCCTGTTGTGTTACAGATCGCCGACAGATACATGTTCCACCTCTGTGGACACAGTGTCCAAATGGCTCCGTTCGACATCAAAATTCATGTTACAAGGTTTCCCACGAGGTCGCAAACTGGCCTGATGCTCTTGTGAGTGTACTATCATTTTCTTACTTTCCAACTGCCAGTAACTAAGGGACATGGGCATATTTTCAACTGAAACAGCTCTGTCAAAGTTGTTTCTGTCTCGGTTCTGAAGAGTGATCTACTTTAAAAGAAAAAAAAATGCTCTCACACTAGGAGCAAAATCTTTTCTTTTAGGATAGACTATTTTTTTCAGAAGGTTTTGGTGTGCAGAAAAGCAAAGCGGAAGTTACAAAAATTGGGTCATCACGAAAACATGCCTCCCCTCAAACCCCACTTTTATATAGGGGTGTACATTATTTTCTTTTTATTTCTGCTCAAAATACATAGATTGTTGGTACTCGTTAGAACCGCCTCGGCGAGGCGGTTCTAACGAGTACCCACAATCAATGTTTTGAGCAGAAATATGGAAAATATCAGGTTTTTTGGGTTTGTTTTTTTTTGGGGGTTTGTTTTTTTTTTCGGAAAATTTTCACTTCTTGCAGGCCAGATTTTCTATGTATTTGAATAGGTGTGTTTACGTAATGTAAAAGAAGCAGGAAATCTACCAATGTATCTATGGTCAGCATCATGCGACTGAGGCCCACCGAATGATCTGTTTGGCATTTGATTTCCACCACGTGCTCTTTCGTCCATCCGTATTCGGTATGCATCTTTGTAAGTGGTACAACCGACACAGAGTAGGCTCATGTCTTCAAAAAACTGTGATATGTATGAATATATGTATATTCTTGGGGTAACTGCTTAATCGTATTTGAACGGCAACTTTACATTCCTTTGGGACATTACACACACACACACACACACACACACACACACATATATATATATATATATATATATATATATATATATATATATATATATATATATATATATATATATATGGTAACTGCTTAATCGCATTTGAACGGCAACTTTACATTCCTTTGGGACATTATATATATATCCGTATTCGATATGCATCGGTATGCGTCCGCGGCGTCTGATCTGGGTCTACACTGTTTGCTCAGGCCTGTCTGTCCAAATACGTAGACTATGTACGGTAATTTGATTAATCGAACCCCTCCCCCCCCCCCCACACACACACACACTCCCCCCCCCCCCCCACCTCAAAAATCATCCTGGATCCGCCACTGCGCTAATTCATCCTAGTGCCATACCTGGCTCATCATTCGAACAATAAAATCTTTAATCCTTCTCTTGCTGAACATGATATGACCTGTATTAGCAATCAGTGTAGATCCAGATCAGTTGGCTTCTGAAGAAGCCAGTTGATCTGGATCTGTACTGTTTGTCATTAAATATGTGAATTTTTTTAAAAACCCCGGATCAGTTAATCTGATTGGCTGGAAATTAGAAGTGGGTGTGGCATCTTAATTTATTCAGCATGACAAGGGTTAAATATTGCCCTTAGAAACACCAAAAACATAAAATAACATAAATCGGTGTTTCGGTTTCATTGAATGAATTTTCCTATCCGTTGAGGTGTCTAAAACTGCTGAAATAGTTAGCGGCAAAGACATCATTTTTAGTTCGCCGGGACTATGTCCCTGGAGAGCTTTTGTTGTCACGCAGTCGTTGGCGTCGGCGTCTGTCCGCATCCGCTTCCGTGTCGGCGTCGACGTCCGCGTCCGCATTAGCATAATGTTTAAGTTTTCAAAGGTGTGAATAGGTTGTTTTTTTTTATTATTATTATTTAAGGTACTGCTTTCATATTTGGCCTACACCTACCTTAGCGAAAGACTTTTCAACAGCATACACCCCTAACCCCCTCTATACAGGTCAAGTTCACATTTTGTCATTTACACTCGTGTTTAAGTGCTGCGTTTAAGTTTTGAAAAGTGTTCGTAACTGCTGAAAAATTCAAGATACCGTTTTAATGTTTGGTCAAGACCTACCTTGGGGTAAGACCTTTTAATAGCACACACTACTTTCTCAGTTTGACCTTCTGCCTAGGTCAAGGTCAGGTCATACTTTATCATTTTAACCCATGTTAAGTTCTGTGTTTAAGTTTTGAAAAGTGTACGTAACTGCTGAAGTATTCAAGATACCGCTTTAATATTTGGCCCACATCTACGTTAGGGTAAGACCGTTTTCAAGGTTAAGCTTGTTGTAGATGGTGATAAGCACAATGAAAGCATTCAAATTGCTGTATCCATGAAATAGGTTGATTCATTAATGAATTGCCTCATTTGGTGTTGTAATACTTTTTATCACATGACCGTCAAGTTATTCAGTGAAATAACCCATGTCATAAAAATCATATAACCACACGTGTTATAACACCTGCAAGGCTTCCCATTGGTTAGCCTAATTACCCTCATTAATATTCGTATTACACCGCTTATTGATAGCAACCAAGATGGTGTCTGCATTCGTCGATACAACTTTCACATTTGGAACAGATCCTGCCTTCAATTTTGAGATGATTTTGAGAAGAACGATAAATGTCAGACCGACGGAGAGGGGAAGACACAAAACAATGACACTGTGAATAACACGGCTACCAGAAATATTCATGGTGGTTAAAATTCGATGTTTTCCGGCAACATATTTGTAGGCACTCTCAACATCGATATCGTGAAGCCGTCAATGAAAAAAAAAAAAAAAAAAATCATCACCTTCTCAAAAAAAGCATTGGAGGATGACATGACTCAGACAGTCAATAAATGTGTCATATCAAAATCCAAACTACAGTTAACAGTCTTGAAATCTGTCGTTTACTTGAGTGCGTCAAACACCGCATAAAACTATTGATCAAGGTCAATGACCTTTAAATACATGTATGACAGCTGATTGTGGGGGATTTCCCTATTGATTCTCAGTGACGTATTGACTCGCTATGACGTTGTTCAATGGAATGTTTAGTTTTGAATAGATTTATTCAAGTGAACTTTTTATTAGCTCAAATAAAAATTATCATTATTTCCTTCAGTTTAACGAAGTAATAAATGGCATATTTATCTTGTTTCTAGTTATTTTCGGGGTAATCAAATAATATGCGAACTATATTTGTTGCGTAGTACTACTTAATCCTTGGTAGTGAGTTGTTCCGCTTAGCTATGGAAAGCCGTTATCTTTAAAATATATTTTTTGCATATTTTGTCATCGGAAGGGCCATGTGATAAACAGAATCTTACATTCGTGGTCATTTAATATGAAATTTATGAAACTCGTTGGGTAATTTCGGTATTTTGCTCGCTAAAGCTCGCAAAATACCAAAATTACCCAAACTCGTTTCATAAATTTCATATTAAATGACCACTCATGTAAGATCCTTTATGTCTTATGTTTCTCCGTGTGTCTTCTTAGGTTTTGTCTTTCCTTTTCTCAGTTCTGTCTGACGTTTCCCCTTTTGTCCCGATTTTCCCAATCAACCATTTAATGAGACAGTCACGGTCTTCTTAACAATCATGTCTTCCAAAGATATCGGATCACCTCTTTCCTGCGAGCTGCGTTGTTTTCTGACAATTGTTATAGAAACTCCTGTATTTAATGCAAACAATGTAGATCCTTATCAGACACCACGTTTTTGTGGCGTCTGAACTATTTACAGAGATTTTGTGATATTGTCATTTACTGTCTTGTATAGGCACAAACTGATGTGTTGCCATTTGTTACATATAAATCATTAGGTGTTCAAAAAATCTATCGCCTTATACATTAGCGTAGTCACAACCGATTAATTTTTACGCAAACCCAGGAAATATCTTGAAAACTATACCTAAAATCGCTTCAAAAATAGGGACTGCTCTTAAATAAAGGAAAGAATTTGCTTTCGAAGGCTAAAGAAAGCAAAATGTTTTATGTTAATGTCACTTTATCATAAATATTTTCCTTACGCATGTTACGCACATGCGTATGTGCGTAATGAGTACTACGCCTATGTTATGCATAAATCATTAGCTGCACAAGGATTTTCTTTCATCGTTTAAGTAATAACAATATTTGTGAAAATTGTTTAAAACTGGTTCAGATAGAAAAAAAGTGTATGGGGTAGCGAATATCACGACATCATACAAGTTGAATTCATGGCAAAACCGTATTAGATCCACAACGCGAGAAAATATACGTTCTGACATCTGTGCCCAACGAAGATTCAAATAAGTCTGCACATAGGGAAACATGGCATTCTTGCCTATCCAAAATGCGGCCAGTGAAGATTCGGATCAGACTGCACGAATAAATAAACAGTTTTTCAAGGGCAAAAGAGTGTCATAACATGCTGAAAGACTCAGTCCTTTTATGATGCATTTTGCCAGTCTAAGGAAGTTGGAAGTCAAGGGATATTGTGAGGGTCAGAACTGAGTCAAATGTTATTATGCAGTCCTATGTAAAATTAATGAAGCTTCTGTGGGTCATCGTGGTCCTGTTTGTGGTTCTCTTGTGTTCAGATCCCTATTGAGTCCTTTGATTTGTTTCATCACAATGTTTGTGGTTATTTGTGTTGCACCGTGATATTTCACTAATATAGAGGACCCCTATGCGGACCGAACATATATTTGTAATTTGGAGCTGCATCAGAATTAAGATTGTGGTTTCGCACGAGTAAAACTGGTGTAAACCTCACCACCCCACCCCATACCCCGCCACCCACACCCAGTAGTTTTTTCTACTGATTTTCCAAGGCGGTTGCTCTATTGCAGGTCTTTTTCGTGCGTCCGAGATTTCATATGTGGCGTTTGTTTTGTCATTATTTGTTCCTCATTTCTTTTTCGTTTTGGGCCTCTGGAGGGCTATGCTTCGTCATTGTGACATTTCCTAAGTATCTCCACACTTTTTCCTACTCAACTCCCAGTGGGCACACAACGTTGAATTAACGTCATTTCAACGTTGATTCAATGTCTAGGACGTTGAATCAACATTTAAACGACGTTGTTTCAACAGTCTTTGCCCGCTGGGCTCTTTTATTCCAGGTTTATTGCGAAGCATATGGAGGTAATTTGGCTTTCATTGAATCTGCGAGTGAGCAACAATTCATTACATCTCACATGAAAACAGTAAACGGTACGTTATTACATTAATGTCCTTATACATGTGAAAACATAATGTCTGAGCGCTGGTCAGGACATTCTCTGTCCTTTGATATATATTTTGAGATTATCCTATTGTGTTTTGGTTATCGCCCGCTGTATCAACCCGGGACCCTTTATCTAAGCCTTCGGGAGGTAACGGGGTCTCTATGTAAATCTGTCGGGCAATAACCAAAACACCATGTGATAATTTGTTTATCACACAATTATTCAAATATGCTTCTTAACGATGTTAAAAAACTGCGTAAGGTCATAGTTGTGATGCTGACGTCACAATAACATCGCAAGCGGGCTGATAATTTCTGTCCGTTAAAAATACACTGCTTCAGGTTATCAGACTGATAACCGCTTTCCATTCAAATTACATTGTTTCCCGATATAACCCTGATTATCTCTAGCCGCTGACCTTGTATCAAAGGTATGAGGAACACATTATCACATACACAAAAGGTAGGTTATAATGCCAGATATGAGCCAGTGGCACAGCATTTCCTACAAGATCGCATGTCTACCAAGCAATGGCTCAGATCAGCCTGCTCATTTTGCATTTGCACAGGCTGATCAGAGTCATTGCTTGGCGCTGTATGGGTACATCTAAACTTTCTTTAAACGCACGACAGAGATTCCGCTTAGAATGTTAGGATGAGCAGGCTGATCTGAGTCTCCACTCGGCCTACAAACAATCTTGTAGTAAATGCTGTGTTCCGGCTCATATACATGCAGTAGTGAGGCTGAGGTCAATATACATGTAGCCATGAGTCTGAGGTCAATATACATGTAGTCATGAGTCTGAGGTCAATATACATGCAGTAGTGAGTCTGAGGTTAATATACATGCAGTAATGAGTCTGAGATCAATATACATGTAGTAATGAGTCTGAAATCAATATACATGTAGTAATGAGTCTGAAATCAATATACATGTAGTAATGAGTCTGAGGTCAATGTACATGTAGTCATGAGTGAGGTCAATATACATGTAGTCATGAGTCTGAGATCAATACACATGTAGTCATGAGTCTGAGGTCAGTATACATGTAGCAAAGAGTCTGAGGTCAATATACATGTAGTAATGAGTCTGAGGTCAATATACATGTAGTAATGAGTCTGAGGTCAATATACATGTAGCCATGAGTCTGAGGTCAATATACATGTAGTCATGAGTCTGAGGTCAATATACATGTAGTCATGAGTCTGAGGTCAATATACATGTAGCCATGAGTCTAAGGTCAATATACATGTAGTAATGAGTCTGAGGACAAGGTACATGTAGTAATGAGTCTGAGGTCAATGTACATGTAGTAGTGCGTCTGAGGTCAATATACATGTAGCCATGAGTCTAAGGTCAATGTACATGTAGTCATAAATCTGAGGTCAATATACATGTAGTAATGAGTCTGAGGTCAATGTACACGTAGTAATGAGTCTGAGGTTAATATACATGTAGTAAGGAGTCTGAGGTCAATATACATGTAGTAATGAGTCTGAGGTCAATGTACATGTAGTAATGAGTCTGAGGTCAATGTACACGTAGTAATGAGTCTGAGGTTAATATACATGTAGTAATGAGTCTGAGGTCAATATACATGTAGTAATGAGTCTGAGGTTAATGTACACGTAGTAATGAGTCTGAGGTTAATATACATGTAGTAATGAGTCTGAGGTTAATATACATGTAGTAATGAGTCTGAGGTCAATATACATGTAGTAATGAGTCTGAGGTCAATGTACACGTAGTAATGAGTCTGAGGTTAATATACTTGTAGTAATGAGTCTGAGGACAAGGTACATGTAGTAATGAGTCTGAGGTCAATGTACATGTAGTAGTGCGTCTGAGGTCCATATACATGTAGTAATGAGTCTGAGGTCAATGTACATGAAGTTGTTGGTCTGAGGTCCATGTACATGTAGTAATGAGTCTGAGGTCAATGTACATGTAGTAGTGAGTCTGAGGTCCATATACATGTAGTTATGAGTCTGAGGTCAATGTACATGTAGTAGTGAGTCTGAGGTCCATATACATGTAGTTATGAGTCTGAGGTCAATGTACATGTAGTAGTGAGTCTGAGGTCCATATACATGTAGTTATGAGTCTGAGATCAATATACTAAACTCGTATTTCGGAAAATCATAAAGTCGATGTACACAAAGGCAAAATTAGGAATGTTCAGACAGACAGGCATGGACCAAAACAAATGGGATGTAATCTGGCGTCCATGGAAAGTAAGCATTACTTGGTAAGCACGCTTCGTCTACCATGCCTATTAGCCTGAACAGAGACTTAGGAAAATATGGGAATTAATGTCGGGTAGTAGAAAGTCTGTTTATGGCTGGAAACTACCAGTTGAAGGGATTGGCAAGGTCATGATGCTTTTTATAGAACTTAATGAATATGTGATAATATACCAGGGCCCAGTTGTTCAAAACTAACGATGTCGTTAGTTAACGATTCGTTAAAATTTACATCGAGTGATACGCAAATATGCTGAAATTTTTTGCTGAAAAAATGTGAGTAGCTTTTGCAGTACTCACATTTTTTCAGCAAAAAATATCAGAATATTGTATATTGAATCCGCTAAAACAGTTAACGAAATGACCCTTAACGAGCTCGTTAAGCTAACGACGCTTTGAACAACTGAGCCCTGATTGTTCATAAAGTTTTAAAGAAACAAGACATTCAGCGGATTCTTGCAATACCTCCATGCCACTAAGAAATAAACCACATCACGAAAACATAATCTATATAATTTTGACCCCCATAAACCCCACTTTTATATACTAAAACTGGGGTTTACGTAGGTATACATTATATTTTCTAATTTCTACTCAAAAAACATAAATTTTGGATACTCGTTAGAACCGCCTCGGCAAGGCGGTTCTTACGAGTACACACAAGCTATGTTTTGAGCAGAAGTATGAAAAATATAAGAATTTTTATCTGGAAACTTTCAATTTTTGGTGATGAAATGTTCAATATATTTGAAAAGGCGTGTTTTATTAATGACATGTTGGTGGACGTATGCCGTATGCTTTGCAGCCGTAGAGGAGACAATAATAAAATACAATCTGCTGACACATTACATAAAATTTTGTTTTGAAAGAACTGATTCGGGTTTGCATGATAGACCTTGAACAGACTGTGTAAGGGCTGGCTGGCCTGGTCATTCACAGTTGTGAGGATTTCCATACCCCGACTCCATCAGTATTCTTTTCTTTTGTAATTTCAGCTGGAAGCACCGACCCCGCGCATTACTACTGGATAGGTGGCTTAGACGCATTGTCTGAAAACGAATGGTTCTGGGCAAAAACAATACAACCTTTGACGGTAAGGTCAAATATACTAACAGGCAAAAGGAAGTGTACGCTTTTTGAATACCCACACTTTTCTTATTGACCGAATCGCGCCGGTCTCTTAATATAGCTTTGGATTTTTAGATATGGGAGACTATTCGATTAGCTCACTAAGGACGTTTTATATTTGCCGGGACGTCGGTTTGTGACGATCCCGGCAAATATAAAAAATCTTAAAATAAAATGTTATAAGCAGATTAATGTCTATTTTATTTTCATTTCAATCAAGAAATTTCATAAAAATTTAATAAAAGCAAAAATGAACTCTTTCGGTGCCAAATTTCAGACGACTTTTGTCGTCTGCTTTTCTTTTTTAACAAACAATCGCTTGAAAAGAAGTTGAAAGACTGAATGTCAAACAGCGTAGATCCAGATGAGACGGTTCATCTGGATCTATGCTGTTTGCAAAAGCCTATTATTATCGCCTGTGGCTGTAAAAGTTAAAGAATCACTTTATTGTTCGATTTTGTACCTGTTACATTGAAAATTATTTGTTAACTTTTAGTTTCCCCTTGTCCCATAGCCTATCTCTATGTAAACATGGACAAAATTTGCGCCGGTACTTAGACGTTTACGTCTAAATATTCTGTCTTGTATTTTACTGCAAAAGCCCATACGCACGGTGTGACCCAGAAAACTTGACACTCCAGTTGTTTTCAGCTCTGTGAGTGTGTACATTGCTCTCAAGGACCATTCCATCCTTTTATACCCTATTCAGTTACACTTATACTTCTGATACCGAAGTACCGTTCTGGATTTAAGTTTGTCAGTATCTCATTACGAAAACATGCCTATTCAAATATACTGAAAATTTTATCACCAAAAAAATGAAAATTTTTAGATAAAAACTTCTGTTATTTTTCACATTCCGCTCAAAACATAGAGCCGAGGCGGTTCTAACGAGTACCCACAAGCTATGTTTTTGAGCAGAAATAAGAAAAATAATGTATACCCCTGTAAACCCCAGTTTTACTATATAAAAGTGGGGTTTAAGGGGGTCAAAATTATATAGGCACGTTTTCGTCATGTAATGATATAAGCTCTACGAATATTTATGACAGTATCTAGTGATATGATCTCTACTAAAATTTATTATTTTGAGTTTTATAAATTTTTCCGTTTTTTGGATGGCGGTGTTCCTTGTTCTACATATTTCTCAGTTGGTTCGTTTTGTCATCGAGTCAAGTCAGTGACTAATAATGGATAAAAAAAAAAAAGATCTTATATGTTAAACGTCTTAAATAGGCTGTACAGGTATCATAAATAACGTAAAACATTTTCTTAGTTTTTCGACGAAGTCGGTTAAATTCATTCGCTGATCAATGAATGTACATATCTGTATGGAAAGCAGTACATGTCGTAAGATATTCATATTTTGCGTGAGACGTTAATTTTCATATTATTAAAGTCGATTTTCTTAAGTGCAGTGTCTTGGGATGTTTGATATCTGGTTTTTAACTTATCGCTATAAATGATATTAAAATATGAAACAGAACTACAGAAGAAAGAACTGAATGTCTGGTAAATTCATTTTTCCCATTTTTTCGATTGTACTAGTGTGCTTCCGTAAATATTGCTTTCGTAAGAAAACTTGGTTAGCTTTTAAAAAGGTTAGCTTTTTTGAAAAGCCTAGAAAGTCATTTTTTGCAATATTAAATAATGCAGTGGCATGTAATGATGTTTCAAAGAGCTAAACCAAAGTACACTTCCTGACATTTATGTCTATTTAACGTGAATAATCGAAGTGGTATATGGCTTTGTAGGTTATCAAGGGTATGTTTGTGTGCATTGGGTGTTTAGACGCACCATAGTTTAGGTAGTCCGTGTTACCTCATCTAAGTCATCCATGAGTTCCCATTACGAAAACACGCCTATTCAAATATATAGAAAATTTCACCTCCAAAAACTGAAAATTTTCAGATAAAAGAAACTCTGATATTTTTCATATTTCTGCTCAAAGCATAGATTATGGGTACTCGTTACAACCGCCTCGCCGAGGCGGTTCTAACGAGCACCCACAATCTATGTTTTTGAGCAAAAATAAGAAAAATAATATATACCCCTGTAAACCCCAGTTTTACTATATAAAAGTGGAGTTTAAGGGGATCAAAATTATATAGGAATGTTTTCGTGATGCTATTCCACATGATCAGCCCTCAGCACCTACCAAATTGAAAAAAAAATTTTACTTTTCTTCGTCGCTTATCTTCTTTTTTGAAGCTGCTTCTTGTATCGAATTAACCCACTTATGCTTATGCCAACGTCCCATGAAAAGGACATCGGCAAACAGTGTAGACCAAGATCTGATCAGGGTCTAAACGGTTGCATTGGAAACAGGATATTAATAATAAAAAAAAAAACTAACTAGACACACCTTCTATTTTAAATGGACCTGTCCAAAGAACTGAGGTTGAAGAGTCCACTCGGCATAAATGGATTAAAGTCATACAAGAACGTTGGGTTGAAAACACTTGTGAAAGAAGCTTTGTTGGAACCTAAATTTTTATGGCGACAGTCTATAAATTCAGAAAGATTGTTGGCAAAAATATAAATGAAGATACCCAGGAAATGCCACAATCACGTACCACTGCCCTTCCGATACGATCATAAAATGTGGCATCTGACAGCCTGTAAAATTTCATTTAGTCTCTCGGTTTTGAAACGAAATGATTTTTTATCGTATCTCTGAATTAATGTTACCAACATTAATTCAGAGATATGATAAAACATTATTTCATTTTTGATCCAGTTTAAAACAAGAAACTAACTGAAATTTTACAGGCTGCCAGATGCCACATTTTATGATCTTATTGATACCATATATCAATTTATTAAACCTTTCTTGGAGTAAAAATGTCTATTGTTTAGATATGTAGAGCCTTTAAGGCCACATTAGTTTTTCTACTGACCATTCTAAGATGGTTCCTCTGTTGCATTTCTTCTCTGTTCGTGTGTTGATGGTTACATATATGGCGTTTCTTTTGTTATTGTTTGTTCCTCATCTCTCGCTGACTCGGGAAGACTGTTTCGTTATCGATTCATTTCCTGGGACCTTCACTTATATAAACATATGATGCGCAGCGCACAAAAAGGGCCCTTACGCATTTTCCGGGCAACGTAGATCCAAATCAGCGTGCGCATCTGAGCAGTCTAATCTGGCCACTTTCTTTTCGTAGACACATAGTACAGTATCCATCGATTCTATAAGCGGACAACGAAGGCCCAGCTCAGCCTGCGCTTATGCGCAGGCTTATCAGGGCCTGCGCTGTCCGCATATTACATAAATGCTCTTTTCGTGCGTTGAACTGAACATGTACATGCATGAAACATTAACCCTTTCAAATCTGCGTTTCTATAATAGACTCTTCTATGCACGTGGACACATCCACAAGCTGTTAAAAGAGAATCAGTTGTAAATCAAGAACAGAATGGCAGATCTCAGTGAAGATCCTGATGGGACGGCACATTTTGAGCCGTTTCATCTGGATCTACTCTGTTTGCAAAAGTATGTGTCTTGGTCTACAAGGCTGAAAGGGTTAACCAATTTTTTACACTTCCCATGATAATACTAATAATTGAGCCGCGACGAGAGAAAACACACCTTTTGATAAGTTTGCTCAACGAAGACTTAAATAAGCCTGCATATCCGCGCAGTCTGATTAGAATCTTTGTTGTCCGCAAGAAGACTTTACACCCTTGGTTGTCTAAAATGTGTCGAGTGAAGATTCTGATCAGACTTCGAGAATGCGCAGACTGATCTGAATCTTCACTGGGCAGACATGCTCTAAGGTACATTTATTGACGTTGCGTCTCAAATATGTTCTATTTCAGTACAAAAACTGGGCTCCTGGTAATCCCGACAACCACAGAACCCACAATTCAAAGCGTCAGGATTGCTTGGCACTCTTCAGTAACGGTCTTTGGGATGACGGTTGGTGTGAGGACAAACATAACTTCATCTGTGAAATTAAGTTAGTATAGACGACCTTTCCTCTCTTTGGGTCGCAGAGAGTAACGTGAGGTCAGAACTGCAAAAATTCACGGTCGTCCATTGACTAATTATACATGTATGGTTGTAAGCCTATACATGATAAACTCTAATTTTATCTTTTTCAGGCTGAAATTTCGCGATAATTTTTAAAATGTATGTTTTTTAAAGAAACTTTTTTGGATGAAAGTTGTAGAAGAAAATAAGCGCCGACATCCCAGAGAGGTTTCACGTTTCATTACGAAAACCTGCCTATTCAAATATACTGAAAAGTTAATCACCGAAAAATTGAAAATTTTCAGACAAAAAATTCAAATATTTTTCATATTTCTGCTCAAAACATAGATTGTGGTACTCGTTAGAACCGCCTCGCAGAGGCGGTTCTAACGAATATCCACAATCTATGTTTTGAGCAGAAATAAGAAAAATAATGTATACCCCTTTACCCCAGTTTTACTATATAAAAGTGGGGTTTAAGGGGGTCGAAATTATATAGCCGTGTTTTCGTGATGTGAAACAGTCATAGGTTTCACAGTAATCAGATGAAGATTTTACGATTTCTTGAAGTTCCGTAGAACTTTAAAGGCACCGCCTCTCTAGACCTCAACGATTGTCAGAACTCAAGATCAAATTTCTTATTTAAAGGCGAAATAGTTATTTTTTACTGTTTCTCGTCATTTTGAGCTTAATTAGAATTGTCTAAGCGCGATGATTCTAAAACAATCTAAGAAGAATAAAAGAGAAAACACAGCAAATGCTCAGCTTATCTATCGTCCTGAACCGTTTATAAAATTAACGCCAAGGTTGACTGAATGTCTGTAAATAGCAAGAAAATAGCACGCATGAAGAGATGATTGGCCGGCAGTAATATACATTACCTGTAAAGTGCACGTGGATGTCAATCACAGACTTAGAAACTCGGCAGTTTTTATAGTTTTGAAAACCTCCATCAATAGACGGCCAAACTGTTCAATGTTACGTCCATTGAACTTTTTGGAGCTGTCGGCGCCTCTCTTCCCCTACAACTTTTATCTTTTAAAACCCCAATGACTCGAACACCAAAGGCTCGTTTACCATGGCTAATTCGAACTCGTTTTTGAGTCCCTAGGACATTCTCTTGATAGCTCAAGAAAGCAAATATTTTAGGGAAATTTTCTTATCGTGAAATGTATGTTGTGTGTACTCATTTGAATCGCCTGATCGAGGCGATTCTCATTAGTACACACGACATACTATTATTTTATGGAAGAGCGAAAAGACTTCCCTAAATTATCGTCATTTGTTTCCTGACTTGGCACCATGATTGACTCAGTTGCTCGAACTACCCACATCTCGAACATGTTTCCATGGTCCCAAAGATGTTCGAGCCACTGAGGTTCGCCTGCTGTTGCGTTTGTAGTAACCTTCCTAAACAGTCAGTGGTTTGAGATTAGCCGGCATATCTACACGGTCGCATTGGATCTTCAGTGCACTTTATTAAATTCTGTCGTATCCCGGCACTGATTTTCTGACTGGACTGTGATGTTCCTAACGAGTGAGTTCGAATGCGCAGTCTGATCTGGGCCATCGCTGACCTCATATACGAAATTAACTAAAACAATGCATATCACAAAAATAATAGAAAAACCTGTTGTTTTCCTGGAAGAAAAAAGTAGGAATTGACAATCATGGCCATATCTAAATTTGGCGTTTTGTGGGTTAAATATGCCTTCGAGCCCTTTGTTTAGTTTCATCACAGTGTTTATGATTATTTGTGTTGCACTGTGATGTTTCTCTGATGAGATAGAGAACCCCTGTGGGGACAGAACACATGCTTGTACTTTGGAGCTGCACCGGAATTAAAGGTGAGGTTTCGCGCGAGCTTGGACCCAATATATTAGGTCCGAGGCGCGAGTCATTATGAAAACACGCCTACTCAAGTGAAAAGAAAATTTCACCTCCAATAACTTATAATTTTCAGATAAAAAAAACCCAGATATTTTTCATATTTCTGCTCAAAACATAGATTGTGTTACTCGTTAGAACCGCCTCGCCGAGGCGGTTCTAACGAGTACCCACAATCTATGTTTTGTAGCAGAAATAAGAAAAATAATGTATACCCCTGTAAACCCCAGTTTTACTATATAAAAGTGGAGTTTTAGGGGATCCAAATTATATAGGCATGTTTTCGTGATGAAAACTGTTCTTAGTCCCCAGAAGTTTTTTTTTTCTACTGACGGCTCCAAGCTATTGCTCTGTTCCAGCTCTTCCTGTCTGTGCTTCGGTGGTTTCATATGTGGTGTTTGTTTTGTCATTGTTTGTTCCTCATCTCTCCTTCTTTTGGTGCTTAAGGAAGTCTGCGCTTCGTATTTGTGGCTTTCCCGAGGTATCTTCGCTTATATCTTTGAAGTCTTCGCTACTTCTACTGAAACGAAAAATAGTAATAGACTTGATGTATGCCGTCGAACAAAACGTTTTATATCTGTCACCTATCTCCCTGATATTTATGCAGATGCACAGCATTCCCTATAATATTGTAAATGCGCCAGCAAAGACTCTGATCAGCCTTGAACAACTAGCTGATTAGAGTCTTAGCTATTCGCCGGATGACGCTTTGGATCCTTGCTTCCCAGTGAGCACCATGTGATCTGGGTCCTCGCTAGGAGCTCAAGCAATCTAGTAGGAAATGAGGAGCCACTCCTTATTAATGATTGTATTGTTGTTGTTGTTGTTGTTGTTGTCTATAACGTTGTTGTTTTCTTTTTTCAGCTTGGATGTTGAAGGACAGATTGTTGGTTAGTGAATTATATGTATTGGTTTAATAAATTATTGATACGCTGCTGTTTGCTTTCGATAAATCATTTGTTGTTATTTTTCCAAAAAAAAAAAAAAAAAAAAAAAAAGAAAGAAAGAAAGAAAGAAAAAAGAGCCGGTCCCGGTGGCTCAGTTGGATATTTTCTACGGTCATTCTTTCTTTTTCTATTGTTTTAAGAGGGGCAGTTGTCAGTTCTGGTGAAAGAATTTGCACAAGTACTGATCAACCGCTTAGAGGACTAAGCCTGCTCAGGAAAAGTGTGGTATGGTAAACTGGCCGACTCAATATGACCTTAATAGTGTCAGCATGGCCGTTAAAATCAAAACAAAAAAAAAATGCAAGCGAAACGTATTAAACCGCGGTGGGGAATTACGTACTTTGTCTGATGTCTCGTCAGAACTGTAACAATAATGCAGGTTTTGCCTCCAAAGTGCGGTGGTTAACCCGTTTATGTCCAGTGTTCATAAAAGGGACATTGGCAAACAGTGTAAACCCAGATCAGACGCCGCAGAACGCGGTTCTGATCAGGGTCTACACTGTTTTGCATAAAGAATGGACATTTTCGTAAAAAATGATAATACTGTAAAGTAGACGCTCCTTACATGGGAAAAGAACCTGTCCCAATAGCGAGGTAGAAGAGTCCACAATGCATAAATAGTTAAGGTGATTAGATACAACTGGTGAACAGAAATAAGAAAATTAATGTATATTCCTGTAAACCCCAGTTTTACTGTATAAAAGTGGGGTTTAATAGGGTCAAAACTGTGCAGGCATGTTTTCTTGATGAAGTTTTACCCATCGTGCTGAGTGTTAAAGACTTGTTCTTAGACGCCTTCTCGTTTAATAATTTACCACTGGTGATTGTGATCTTGCAGGTGACGCATATTAGTTACAACGTGAGAAAACGTACTTTCTGATAGGTGCGCCAAACGAAGACATAAGTCGACCTGCGCATCCCCGCAATCTAATTAGTCTGCGTTGTCCGCATGAAGAAACTATACATCTTTGGTTATCCAAAATGCGCCCAGTAAAGATTCTGCCGGACTGTGCGAATGTACAGGATGGTCTAAATCTCCCCTGAGTGCACATGTCCACATATTGTATCGCCCCGCCCATTTTTTGTGTTATTGATCATACATATGATACGGATTTTACTCATTTATTTACATATGTATTAGTCATAGTTTATCTGATATATAGGTATAAATATAACCTTGTCCGGTGACCTGTGATTTCTGGTGTGATGTAATACAGCTGGGAACATGAAGCCTTAGGTCGCCGAACAGATTTTTTTTATCTATAATTCAAGAGACCGGAGGGGGTGGGGCGTAAAATTATATTGTTAACTTTTCAGGTGAACGCTAACTTACTAACAACTAATACAGTCAATAAGTTTCCCAAATTTACCAGAAATTGCATTGTACATACTGCCTGTTGGCTGCATTACATTCTTAGGTCAGATTCATTTTTTTTCTGTGTAATCTGCAATATATGACAGAATTAATATATCACGCCTGGTAAACTATCACAGGTACCTCCGCGGAGGTACCGATTAAATGGTTGTGATAGATATCCGGAACTACCTGTGATGGTCAAAAACTAGACATAAAAAGATAGGTGTTCATCTTTTTTGATAAAATACACAATAACCAGAGAGTTTACTGAAAACCAAAGAGTGCTGCTATTCGACCCTTATAGGCATAAAGTTTTGTCACACGTCATATCCCCCAGAACTTTCCATATTTACCAAAGACACGACCTTTGAAGTGGCTTCGAAGTAAGCCCGAAGTACTCGAAACAGAAAAAAGATCGATCGTTTTTGGTTCTAAATGTGGATATCTTGCATACAAATCTGTTTATCTTGGTACACTGAAATAAAGTAAACCTGTTTGCCTGAATACAGATATCGATAAACTCCAAATAAGGCTGGATTCTTCAAAAAACAGCTGGAGATGCCTGTGACGTCGTGGTGGTGCCTGTGATGTAAAGGAATATAGTGAAAATCTGAAGAGTTATTGCAGCTGCAAATATTGATATAATTCTCTAGATTACTGCCTGGAAAGAATCATTCATTCAGCGTCGCAATAAGCTATCATAATGTGTATGCCATGAATTTCCATGTTAAAGTTATAAAACATAATCTCAAAGAATTATTGGTGCTTTTGAGTTAGATTGTCATAGAATGCTCACTGAAGTAGACTTTTTTCTTGAATGGTGATGACTGTAATCGGGAGGTGTTGCCTGCTCGCCATTCGAACTCGTAGAAAATTGTCTTTGCTCAATATATCACACGCCATGCCATCTACATATGTGATGTACCAAACGTATAAAAAATGCCGATGCCTGTCATCGTAAATTATGACGCAATTTGAGCATTACCGGAACACCTAAAATAACTACGTTGTTGACCCTTTTGGGAACTCGTGATCGGAATTTTACTGTAAATCATATGAAATTCAGTCTCCAAATGGCCACTATGTGCATCAAATATGCTGACAAAAGAGCAATTTTCCGACATATTCTTGAATTTGCAAACGCTTCGACAAAATATTTTCATAGTGGTTATTTGGTGACTGAATTTAACACGATTTACAGTAAGATTCCGATACTTCACTATATTAAAAGATGTAATGTCGAGATTATGTTATGTGTTGATGATGTAACACTTAGGCCTTACGGGTGTGTTTGAATTCTAGCGCTGGCAATATAAAACAGCAAGAGTGAATCACTTGCAACACCTTCGAGTCCACTCACCACAAAGTTAACATAAACGGCGAGCCAGGCCGCGTAGCGCAGTCGGTAGAGCGTCTAACTCAATAGCCAGAGGTCCCCACTTACTTTTCTTTCTCCTTCCGCTGATTCAAGAAGGGCAGTTGTCAGTTACTGACGAAAGTATGTTCACTTATTACCGGTTAACCCCATAGGAGGTCTAAGCCTGCCCAGAAATAGTAGGGTAAGGTTAACTGATAGTCCCGTCATGATTTTAATTATTTACAGAGGACGTAAAGAAACAAAACAACAAAACTACAACAACGCATACAGCGAGCGTCATATGACATAGGCCTATGCGAGCGATACGCATACATGTTACCGAAAGGGTCAACATCGTAGGTTATTTTAGGTGTTCCGGTAATGCTCAAATTGCGTCATTATTTACGGTGACAGGCATCGGCATTTTTTATACTTTTGGTACACCATATGTGTAGCTGGCGTGGCGTGTGATATATTTAGCAAAGACAATTTTCTACGAGTTGGAGTGACGAACAGGCAGCACCTCCCGATTACAGTCACCGCCATTCAAGAAAAAAAAGTCTTACTTCAGTGAGCATTCTATGACAATCTAACTCAAAAGCACCAATTAATAATTCTTTGAGATTATGTTTTATAACTTTAACATGGAAATTCATGATATACACATTATGCGATGCTGAATGAATGATTCTTTCCAGGCAGTGATCTAGAGAAGAATTGTATCAATATTTGCAGCTGCAATAACTCTTCAGATTTTCACTATATTTCTTTACATCACAGGCACCGCCACGACGTCACAGGCACCTCCAGCTGTTTTTTGAAGAATCCAGCCTTATTTGGAATTTATCGAGATCTGTATTCAGGTAAACAGGTTTACTTTACATCAGTGTACCAAGATAAACAGATTTGTATGCAAGATATCCGCATTTAGAACCAAAAACGATCGGTCTTTTCGTGTTTCGAGTACTTCGGGCTTACTTCTAAGCCACTTCAAAGGTCGTGTCTTTGGTAAATATGGAAAGTTCTGGGGGATATGACGTGTGACAAAACTTTATGCCTATAAGGGTCGAGTAGCACTCTGTGATTTTCAGTAAACTCTCTGGTTATTGTGTATTTTATCAAAAAAGACGAACACCTGTCTTTTTATGTCTAGTTTTTGACCATCACAGGTAGCTCCGGATATCTGTCACAACAATTTAATCGGTACCTCCGCGGAGATACCTGTGATAGTTTACCAGGCGTGTATATGTGGTACAGAAATGTTGTGCAGTTAAATTTTTGCTTTTGAAGTGAACAAAAAAGGCATCTGACTGGTGGAAATGGTAGATTGTGCTGCATGTACACCAGATATTTCTTTTCAAAAACTGTCTTAGATCATCACATAAATGCACAGGACTACGCACATCACGAAAACATGCCTGTATAATATTGATCCCCTTAAACCCCACATTTATATAGTAAAACTGGGGTTTATAGGGGTATACATTATTTTTCTTATTTCTGCTCAAAACATTCACCAGTTGTATCTAATCAACTTAACTATTAACGTCAACAATGGTTAACACATTTAAGCCTAGCGTCCCATAAAAGGGACATTGGTAAACAGCGTAGACCCAGATCAGACGCCACAGAACGCGGCGTCTGAAAAAGGTATTCATTGTTGGCATTAAGTAAAGAAATTTCTATAAAACATGGCAATAATAAAATCTAACTAAACATTACTTATATAGGAAATTGACTTGTCCAAAGAGTTGAGGTAGAAGAGTCCACTCGGCATAAATGGGTTAGCAAAAGCTGACGTACGTATAAGAAGAACTGCACCAGGAAAAACTATTGGGAGGCTGAATATAGGGAATGTTATATCACCAAAAGCTAGATTGGTCCAGTGGCAAGAATTTGGTACATGTTGACTTGGTTCTGTTACAGGGGAAGAGGACGATTGTACTAATTTAACTCGTGCGAAACATTTCCCTTAATTCTGATGCAGTCCCAACTCCAAATATAATGCTCGGTCTGCGTACGGGTCCACTGCTTCATCGGTGAAACAGCTCAGTAAAACACTATAATCACAAACACTGTGATAAACAAAACAAAGAGTTCAGTGGTGATCTGAAAGCAGCGCGCGCAAGAAAACTATATGTAGGACCAAAATGGTCCAGACCACAAACATCGACAATCAAGCACTAACATTCTGAAACAGATTGTGGCAGTAGCCGTCGTCCTTTGAGTCAAACGAAAAAGTGCCTTCCACATGCGCAAAGTGTGCAAATTCAGATCATCTTGCGCATGCGTAAAATATCTTCTATTCTCTATTCATACATTCTGTAGTATCCAGAGATTCTGTTAACGGAGAGGAAAGGCCCTGATCAGACTGCGCGGATGCGCAGGTTGATCTGGGCCTTCGCTGTCCGCGTATGCCCGAAGACACGTTTTTATATGGTCCGCGTCAAAGAAAAAAAGTGTCTTTGAGCATGGGCATCACGTGCAGATTCACATCATCCTGCGCATGCGCAAGGTCTCATCCGGATCTTTGCACTCCATTAATACAGTCCATAGTATCCAATGATTCAGGCAGCGGACAACGTAGGACCTGGGGCTTCGTTATCTACGCATGCCACGAAGGTATATTTTCGCTTGGTGCGGCATATACTGTGTCGAAAAAATCAGTATAAGAATTCCTTCTAAATGTAAAGACTAAGCCGACATAAAATTCAGCCGTCGTGCGGGAGTGCTTTCAAACCAACGTTATATCTGGCAATCAACGCTTAGCATTTCAGCAGACGACATTTGAAAATATTTTTCGTTTTCTTTTTCTAGAAAAAAGGTTTAGACATTTCATGAAAATTGTCTCTGTAGGAGCAAATGATGGTATGTCGAGTCTAACGCTTTAAATGCGTAAAATAAGAAATTAAGCATTTTCAATATAATAGATTTACATTGTACGTATTTCGTTTTACTTAAATAATCGAAACCTTTTATCGCATAAAACTAAATTTTCTTTTCGTCATCTGAACTTTCGGCAAGGTATCCATGACTTCTATGGGAATTATGGTTTGTTCCATGTTACGAAAACACGCCTATTCAAATATAATTGAAAATTTATCGACCAGAAAAAGAAAATTTTCAAATAAAAAAATCTGATATTTTTCATATTCATGCTCAAAATATAGATTGTGGGTACTCGTTAGAACCGCCTCTGCGAGGCGGTTCTAACAAATACCTACAATCTATGTTTTTGAGCAAAATTTGAAAAATAATGTATGCCCTTTTAAACCCCAGTTTTACTATATAAAAGTGGGGTTTAAGGGGGTCAAAATTATATAGGCACGTTTTCGTGATGAGCTGACAAGGCTGCAAACAATGTTTTCATTGTGTGACGTTTGTCGTACTGTCAATATTTTGGAAAAAAAAAATAATAATCATAATTTGGTAGTTCTAAAGCATATACGCAGACTTTCTGGTAGTGTTCCTACTGATCGTTCGAAGGCGGTTCCTCTGATGTATACTTCTTCTTTGTTTGTGAGTCGGTGGGGGTCATTCGTGGCGTCTGTTTTGTCATTATGTGTCCCTCTGTTTTGTCATTATTTGTCATTATCTGTCCATCACGAAAACATGCCTATATAATTTTGACCCCCTTAAACCTCACTTTTTTATAGTAAAATAAACGTCAAAAAGATTGCCTTTGGAAACAAAAAAAAAGCACACTACGGATTAGAAAATGGGGTTTATAGGGGTATACATTATTTTATGGGGCTTATAGGGGTATACATTATTTTTCTTATTACTGCTCAAAAATATGGATTGTGGGTACGCGTTAGAACCGCCTCGTTGCTCAAAAACATAATTTGGGTACGCGTTAGAACCGCCTCGCCGAGGCGGTTCTAACGTATCCCCACAATCTATGTTTTTGAGCAGAAATATAAAAAATATCAGAAATTTGATTTTTTTATCTGAAAATTTTCATTTTTTTTTGGTGGTAAAATTTTCAATATATTTGAATAGGCCTTCAACATACCAACAGAGTCGTGGGAACAGATTGCACAGGATCGAACAAAATGGCGAGGCCTCATAAGAACGGGAGCTGATGAATACGAAGCGAAAATGAATCAGCGAAGCCGAGCAGAAAGGTGCATAGCGGAAAGCCAGACCTAAGGCATCACCAACAGAGCTTTCTTCCTCAGACCTCTCTTGTTCTATCTGCAATGGGCAGTTTAGAGCTAAGATTGGTCTCATCAGCCATCTTCGAACACATAAAAAATAACACATCCCACAGCTGATTAGGATTGGTCATTGTCAGTAATGACAGACGAACATACAAACCAAGATGATAAACAATAAGAAATCCGATAAAAATCACACCTTCCAGCTAAAATACGTATGTAGCGTTTAGCATGCCGGGTAAAAACTTCATCAGACGACATTTTCAAATATTAGTCTTATTTTTCACAGAAAAAAGGATCTGACATTTCATGAAAATTAGGAGACAATTTGCATTAAATGTCAAATCCTATTTTCTTGGAAAAATAAAAAAAAATATCATCAGTTTGTCGTCTGCTGAATAGCAATGTAAGTGTTGAGTAGGACCAAGGAAAAATAATAATCAATGTTGAGTAAAGATTAGAAGCATGTACAATCTGATTAGAATCTACATCCTTATTTTACAATGTTTTTACGCATATTTTACAATGTTCGAAGACTGCATATTACAAAATGCGCAGTCTTATCAGAAAGCACGTGTAAGAACGACGAACCGTATTCATGACAAGGAAAATTTCGCTTGTCCGGGATATGAACGGTATTAACGCTTAGCTGGGTATTCATTTCAACAGACGACATTTTGAAATGTGTTTCTTAGGATTTTTTTTTCCAAGAAATAAGATTTGAAATTTCAAGCAAGTTGTCTAAGGCGACAGTGTGCAAAAAATGTCAAATCTTTATTTTTATCTTTAAAATTCAACAAGTTGTCGTCTTCTGAATTTGCCCAGAGCGTGCTTAATATTAACCGAGTTCAATTTATTTCATTTGACCATCTCACCTTACATATCAACCAGAAAAATCAAACTGAGAACAACACCACGCAAAAAAGGGACCATATTGTAACAGCGAATGCCTGGATCAGACATCGCAGTAGAGCAGTCTGATAAGGGTTCTCGTTTCCAAAAAAAAATATTGTTTCCTGCCCAGGCAGTCTTCATGCGCTGAGCGAAAGCGTTTATAACAATGCACGCAAGCGCAGACTAAGCTGGGCTTTCGCTGGTCGTATCTTTACCTGTAAAGGGATTTATATCTACCCTTTTAACCTAAGTTTTCCGATAGGCCTTAGCAAACAGTGTAGACCCGGATCAGACGCCGCATAACGCGGCGTCTGATCTGGGTCTACATTGTTTGTCACTCATTCAGCAGTGCTTTAGATAACATTAACATTCAGTGAAATGGGCGTGTTCGAATTTTAGAATATGTATGATAAAGAGTTAATGTGTCCGAATACTTAGCGTAACCATGGTATACGGAACCATGCATCATTGGGACGGGTCACTATGTATATTTAAATGACCAGCACCCGCTGTAAACAATATTATCAGTAGAATCGGGTCTCAGTCTGTCAAAGGAACCAACCATTTGTTACATTTCGGCCTTAAAGCGCCAATCACAACTGTAGCAGACGACATTTTAGATTTTTTTTATTATTTATTTATTTTTCATAGAAAATATGCCTTGACATTTCATTTGAATCGTCTGCAGACGATTCACATGAAATGGCAACTTATTTATTATGAACAGTGAAAAAAAAAGTTAAAATGTGGTCTGCTACAAATTTTGCATGGCCCTTTAATTGTAAAGTACTTATTTCCAGGTGATAATAATAATAATAATAATAGTAATGATAATAAAGGCATAAGCGGTATTTCATGATGTAATGCAATAAATCCAGCACTAAAGTGTAAACCTAGGAGGAGTGACTGAATACAGGAATACATAATTATGATGAAAATCATTCCGATACTTCTTACCGTTGCTATGTCGGTTGCTAAGGTAACAGGACATGGTTACCTTTTGCAGCCCCCAGCCAGGAATACAATGTGGCGATCGGGTTTTGCTTCTGAATCTAATTACAACGACAACGCACTAAACTGTGGCGGATCTTGGGTAAGTTCTATATCTAAACCGCAACGTCAGAAAACGTACTTAAGGACATGTGCGCCCAGCGAAGATTCAGATCAGCCTGCGCATTCGCGCAGTCTGATCAGAATCTTCCCTTGGCGCATTTTGGATAGCTAATGATGCAAAGTTTTTTCATGTGGACAACAAAGACGCTGATCAGATTGCGCGCATGCGCAGGCTGATTTGAGTCTTCGTTGGGCGCTCATGTCAGAAGGTACGTTTTCACACGTTGCGGCTCATCTTTAAATGCTTACGTAATATGACCGCCATTACGTTAACAAGTCTGCGCAATGTGTATCCCCATGTTCCCACATAATATATAGTGAAAACAGGGGTATGTGTGAGGTCTATTATCGGGGGGTGGGGGCGGGGGTTCAGGATTTTGAAGTTTTTAAATCAGTTTTTCAATGTGTGTGTGTGTGCGTTCCTGTGTGCCTTCCTGTGTTGTTGTTGTTGTTGTTGTTGTTGTTGTGTTCTATTCTGGCAAAATTTATACTGCATTAAACTGTTTTAAATTGTTTAATAACCAAAATATTCCTGATTTCCCAAATTATTTGATAAAAATGCCAGGGCGCGCTATATAGATAAAAGGGCACCCCACAACCTTTATTTTAATTTTTATTTTATTTTATTTTATTTGTTTATTTATTTTATTTATTCATTTATTTATTTACTGAAAAAGAAGAAATCAGGAAAAACATTTTTGGTTAAAAATTTGCTGATCTAGAGCTATGGCTAAACCGTACCTAATTACAAAAATGTGTTAACGTAATGGTCAGCATAAAGGATAAAAACGTCTTGGTATTACATGAGTCTCACCATGAGAAAAGGTACTTTCGGACATGTGCGTCTAACGAAGAATCAGATCAGCCTGCGCATTCGCGCAGTTTGATCAGAATCTTCACTGGGCGCATTTTTATAGCCAAGGATGCAAAATTTCTTCATGCGAGGCACATCATATCCTACAGGACTACGTGTTATGTGCGCCCAGCTAGCGACCCGGCTACATAAATCTACAGCGGGCCGTTATCGGCCCGTCAGCTACTCTGACGGGCCGATAACGGCCCACTATAGATTTATGCAGAATGCTTACTGTGGGAACTGTCTGATCATCAGAGTCGTCTCTATCCGGTTAAAGATGTTTTTTTTTTATCTTTGGCTACCCACAGTGCTCTGCGAAGACTGATCAGAATACGCGAATGCACAGGCTAATCTGAGACATCGCTGAGCGCACATGCAGTCTTGTAGGAAATGCCATTAAGAAAACACGCCTATTCAAATATAAAGAAAATTTCACCCCCTAAAAATGAAAAAAAATTCAGATAAAAACTCTGATGTTTTTCATATTTCTGCTCAAAAAAAAAATCAGATAAAAACTCTGATGTTTTTCATATTTCTGCTCAAAACATAAATTGTGGTACTCGTTAGAACCGCCTCGGCGTGGCGGTTCTAACGAATACCCACAATCTATGTTTTTGAGCAGAAATAAGAAAACTAATGTGTACTCCTGTAAACCCCAATTTTACTTTATAAAAGTGGTGTTTATAGGGGTCAAATTATATAGATATGTTTTAGTGGTGCTGTGCCTCTGCTCAAACGTCAGATGTACATACATATAGTCAGGCTTCAACAACCTGACTTAGCTAGGTCTAAATATGAGCATTGCCTATCACTGTCAAAGTGACTCAGTCCATTCATAAATTTGGTTGACTAGCGTTTCCATTACGCCGACACTCTGGAACTGTTATTATATTCGAAATGAATGACAACGCCTGGTAGACGCAGTGGGTTGTATATGTATTTGTCACAGATGCGTCCAACATTCTTCATCATCGACCTTAACCATATAGCTTCACCATCTTTAACAATAAAATCTTTCTAATAGATCCCAGCTAGCATTCTTTATAAATCTATAGCGGGCTGTTATCGGCCCGTCAGCTACCCTGACGGGCCGATAACGGCCCGCTATAGATTTATAAAGAATGCTTACTGGGATTAGACAAGTTCATTTCTGATTTATGGGGTAGTATGTATTCCATGTACACAGTGTAGGTCCTGGCCAGACAATAGAACTATCACTTACACAACCACGCGTAATAATAAAGAAAGAATGAAATAAATAAAGAGAGAAAGAAAGAAAGAAACTATAGCAAGAAACTTCAAGAACCTGTTTGTTGTACTTTCATCATGAGTGAGATCATGTGATTAGCTCAATCAGACAGGTTTTATTTAATTTCAAGGAGTGTTGGTTAGGGGTGAGAAAGTAATTATAATCTAATTACCGACTTAAAAAAATGAATGCATCAAGGGGAGGAACTACTTTCGGTCAGAACGGAAACATGTTCCCATACCAACGCCTGAAAAACTTGACGGGATTTAACGAAAACCCCACAATAACAATTTATCATCTATTAACAGAATCAGTGGAAAGTCAATGGTGGAAAGTGTGGCATTTGTGGCGACCCCTATCAGGGTCCTTTGGAGCACGAAGCAGGTGGGAAATTTGCTACACTAGACAGACCTGTCACACGCTGCTTCAACAGACATGATGACGCTATTGATGTTCACGTCGTGGTAACGGCACATCACAAAGGTGAGTTATTGAATTATATGTACAGTAAAACCTCAATGGCGCGAACACCGATGACTCGTTTACTGTGGCTAATTCAAACTCGTTTTTGAGTCCCTAGGAAATTCTACCAACAGCTCAAGAAAACAAATATTTAATGATTTTTTAGGATTTTTTTTTCTGTTTTATCATGAAAATGTATGTTGATTGTACTCATTAGAATCGCCTCGTCGAGGCGATTCTAATGAGTACAATCAACATACAATTACATTCAACATATCATGATTTTTTAATAGATTGAAAAGACATCCCTATATTATTTCCATTTATCTCCTAAACTGGCGCTATGATAAATCCTCAGTGACTCGAACTACCCATATCTAGAGCAAATTTCCATGGTACCAAATACAGTCGACTCTCGTTATCTCGAATTCCAAGGGACTCTGAAATACTTCGAGATATCCGTAGTTCGACATATCAGGTTTGCAGAATTGAGGAAAAAATAATTTGATTAACCACATTTAACAAATTGATAGGTAATTGGACTTTTGAAGTTAGAGATATATTGAAAATATTGTGGAAAAGAGGAGAAATTGCTCCTTAGGAGCAATTTCTCCTCTTTTCTACAATATTTTCCATCGGTTGTTAGGTTTTCATGTATAGGCAGGGACCAGATTTTCACTTCGAGATAAGCGGTTATTCGAGATAAGCGAGGTCGAGATAACGAGAGTCAACTGTATGTTCGAGCCACTGAGATTCGACTGTAATAATCAATACGCAAATATATGCGGACCGCTGTAGCTATAACAAAACAATAATACCCAAATATCGTTTTTATCTTTTCAGGATATTTTGAGTTCCGACTTTGTGAACACAACAGTATGAAGACCCGAGCCAGCCAGAGTTGCTTTGATAACGGAATTCTACTGACGGTGCGTAGCACGGGACAAACGCGCTATGACATAAATAAAATAATACAGGTAGATTACCTTTTCCAGTTGGACATGCCACAGAACGTCACGTGCACGCAATGTATTCTACAGTGGAAGTACAATACAGGTATGGAAATACAGCCTTTTGGGAAAGATAGCTATGACATCACCAAAGATATATTTGCATACTTAACTACAAAAAACAAAATGAGCTGTGTGGGTTGGGTGGCCTAGTGGTTAGTGCACTCGACTTTCATGCGGGATATCGTGGGTTCGAATCCCACTTGGGTTGAGACGTTGAGACAATTTTCAGACCAGTAGTACGCCTAGCTCATACTCGACGTGCCCTGGGTTGAGTATAAAGTGGACAGGGCGGCGCTTGATGACAGACAGCTCCAAGTGTGCATGATGATCCATGAAAGCAAGGCTGTACAAATACATGTAGATAACAATCGGCACTGCCACGGGTGCCTGGTAGCATTAAAAATCCGCTCAACTACTACAGCTGTGATTCACTTGTAACTGCAGTTTGTAACTGCAGTTTTTAACAGTTATTGAAATATCTGAGCAGTGAGAAATTATTATATTCTACAGTATCAAATGATTCTCCTAGCCGATAAAGAAGGCCTGATCAGACTGTATAAGTGCACAGGTTGCCTGGGCCTTCGCTGCCCACGTATGCAATAAGGGTCATTAACTCCCGATTTAATAACTCCTGATACGACTTATTAAAACGCGAACCATGCTGGGTAAAATTTTCAGAAATTTTCATATTTTTTCAAGTAAAACAGGTTTTGAAATTTCATGAAAAAAAAAAATGAAAAGTATTTCATGCAAGTCATCTCCTAAGGAATAATGGGAAAACTATCATCAATTCGTCGTCTGCTGAATTTACCCATAGTGCGGTAAAGGTTAATGAAAGCACTACTTATGGCGTGCGCATGCGCACGCGACATCCTTTGCAGGCATTTACAAGTCACTTAGCAAGACATTTATTTATTTATTTATTTATTTATTTATTTTGCGCTTTATTCGAAATGAAAAGGTTTTGCTCTGATTGATTATATCTTCTCTAAAGCCTTTTCTCTTTCTGTGCTTTGTTCTCCGAGATATCTATACCTTATTATAAAACGTGAGTTTTATTTTAGTTCTTATTTGAAGAAAATATTTTTGCACTTCTCCACTGAGTTTTAACTATTGATGATTTACTATAATATCAATGAAGGATTCATACATTTACAACAAAATACACTTGTAAAACGTCAGCCTGAAATCTACCTACCCTGTGGATGTGGCACACCTTGCTGCCATTTACTATGGAAAAATGTATATACATGAATTCGAATTTTTAGACATTTTCATCAAATTGAACGTAAAGCGTCAGCCTGAAATCTACTACCCTTTCGATATTACTCGCATTGCTGCCATTTTACTATGGGAAATGTTAATATTCGATTTTTTTTTTCAACAAAACGATTGCAAATTTATTTCTTCTGCTGAATAAAGCGTCGTGCATAACAAAAAGGACTTACAGGAAGATTTCGAAAACAGATGAGTTTTATCATAATAACTCGTATGGACTTTATTGATATTTAACCCATTTATGCCGAGTGGATTCTTCTATCTTAACTCTTTGGACTGATCCATTTCCAGTAAAAAGGGTGTCTGGTTAGTTTTTATTATTACCGTGGTTTACAGAAATTCCTGCACTTAATGCAAACAGTGGCGACCCTGATCAGACGCCGCGTTCTGGGTCTACACTGTTTGCCAATGTCCCTTTTATGGGACGCCAGGCTTAAATGGGTTAGTGGCAGCGAATCATTCCTAAACTAAGCAGAGCCCGCACAGAGCTTTATGTTAAGTTCATGAGTGATTCAACTGCGTTTACACATCGATCAAATCCACAAAATATAATTAAAGTCTTTTTATTCCAACAAAGTCATATATACAGTGAAAACTTGGGTTAAATAACTCATTTAGACAAATCGCAAAGAATGTGTGGTCCGGGGCTGCCAAAGTAAAAATGCCGTTTTGAATTTGATCTCGACCAGTAAAACTGCGCAAAATATGTGTTGGAATGGCAGCTTACGAAAATTATAGAATGATGTCATAAAGGTACATTAATATGGCAATGGGATTTGATAACACTTTGTGCACTGGGTACAGCAGATTATTTTGCTGTTTTTTTTTTTTTTTTTTGTTTTGTTTTGTTTTTGTTTTGTTTATTGTTTTTTTTCTTTCTTCTTTTTTTTTTTTTTTTTTTTGTTGTTGTTTTTTTGTGATTTTTTTTTTTTTTTTTGTATTTTATGTTATTTTATTTTCCCCAAAAAAACAGGTTTTGACTTTCATGCAAATTGTCTCCTGCGGACAATTTGCATGAAATGTCAAAACCTGTTTTCTGGGAATAAAAAAAAAAATCTAATTTTTTTCTTAGCATGCTTAACATTTAACAATTTGTGTCAGGAGAAAATGGCCCATGCTTCATATGTGGGCAACGAATGTCCTGATCATTTTGCCTTCTCTTTTTACAGTTATATATGCAAAGTACCTTTGGTGATGTCATAGCCATCTTTTCGTTAAGGCCGTATCACCGTATTTACTCTACATATTAGAACACCTAATTCTTTGCCATTATTGTCCTTAATTTTGACGCATTTACGCCGAATGGATTTTTCTACCCTACTCTTTGGAAAGGTCAAATTCTAATACAAGGGGTGTCTGGTAAGTTTTTATTATTAAAATCTTATAAAGAAATTCCTGTATTTAATGCAAACAGTGTAGACCCTGATCAGACGCCGCGTTCAGCGGCGTGTGATCTAGGTCTACACTGTTTGCAATGTCCCTTTTATTGGGCGCTAGGCATAAATGGGTTCAATAACTCCATTTGGCTTCATTTCAATGCGTCTAACGACTAATGGATTAGTGACAAACAGTGTAGACCCTGATCAGACACCGCGTTATACGGCGTCAGGTCTGGGTCGGCACTGTTTGCTCAGGCCTGTCTGTCCCAATACTTAGGGTTATTGCGGTATAAAGCCAACAGTTGTAGGTTTTAATTGTATTTCCTTATTGTATCAGATCATGATTTTTATATTCCTCTTCAGGAAATAGCTGGGGCTGTGATAATACCGGATGCGGTGGTGGACTGGGTTCACAGGAACAGTTCATTAACTGTGCAGATATTGCAATTTCGGAAAACTGTTCAGTCAGTCCAATGACGTCCACATTTTCAACAGGTTTGTATTACTCTATAGCTTTGTTCGCCAAATGAAAATACTTGGTTTGTTTTTAGCTGTCTATTCTTACTTATATATTTATTTTACTTTATAATATTATTATGACTCCCCCTCCCTTCCCCTCTCCCCCCGCTACAGGGGTGGAGACATTTTGTTTTTCCTTGGTCTGTCCGTCCTTTCTGTAACTTGAAAACCGTTTGAAATATATTCATAAAACTTAACAGAAATATAAAGTATCATGAGACAACGTGCAGAACACAAGAACCTTAACTCTAGTTTTCCTACCTTCGGAGTTGTGGCCCATTGAATTTTTTAGCTAGTGGTTTCTGTCAAACACGTGTGTCCGCTCTGTTACTTGAAGACCGTAGAGATGTTTTCATGAAACTTTACACAAATATATAGCACTTCAAGACAACATGCAGAACACAAGAACCATAATTATTGTTAACCTACTTTTGGGGTTACGGCCCTTCGAAAATCGTAAATTGTCACATACTTGTGTCCACTCTGAAGCTTGAAAACCGTTTGAGATCTTTTTTATGAAACTTTACACGAATATAAGCACCACGGGACAACGTTCGAAACACAAGAACCGTAACTATTGTTTACCTACTATTGGAGTAACAAACCTGTAAACATTGTAAGTTGAGATTTCTGTCATATACTCCTGTCCGCTCTTTAACTTGGAAACCCTTCGAGATATTTTCATGTAAATTTATACAACTGTTAAGCACCATGAGACAATGTCCACAACACAAGAACCATAACTATTGTTTACCTACTTTTGGGTTCACTGGAACATTGTAATTACTTTATGCCCTATTTACTAGTGCTAAGCTGGATCTGCTAGCTTATTAACCCTGGCCCCGAGGTTATAAAACAATTTTCATGCCCTGCTCAACTCATCTGAGTATGAAATTTGTCTTGCTAATAAATCTCAAGTTATTAACAATTACAAATTCTTTCTTGTGAAATATAGCTGAGCATGGAATTTTCTCTGCTAAGAAATATGAAAATGCCAACAATAGTTGGCATTTTCATATTTATTAGCAGAGAAAATTTAATGCTCAGCTGAGTTGAGCATGAAAAAAAGTTTTATATCCTCGGGGCCTGATTTACTGTAAATTACTCAAAAATGGGAGATATCTTTTTTTTTGCGTTTGACTTTTCTTCTGTAACAAACGAAATCGTTTATTCGGTAAAAACGAAGCACTTGCACCAAGCCATTTGTTGATGTGTCAAAATTAAATTGCTGGATACCTGCTGAATGACTTTTGAGTTCTAATCGTGATAAGATGCCTTTTTTTAAATTCTGAGTGGTGTTGTCACTGTACGCGTATTTAGACATGTGTAAAATGCAATAACAATGATTAAGCATGATTTATTCGTGCATTAAGATTTTCAATGTTTCTCGGTAACTGTAAAAACCCTCGACCTTCGGGCTCGCAAAACGACTCCCCGTTTTTCACTATAGTGAAGTTCATATTTCCTGGCCCCTTGTGACTGCAAGTCAATTCTGATAATTTCGAAAATCTATTAGGGTCACTGACGAGACATAAATGATGGAAACTAGCCAGTCAGGCCCAGAAAACTTGACACTTCATGTATTTCCGATTCTTTATGTTAGTGTTTTCATTGCTCTCGAGGGTTTAATTCTTTAGAATTCATTTATCTTCACTATAGCTATTATAAGCGCCGTATGGTGGCCGCAAAACGTCTCCCCGTGCTTCTATATAGTCCTCTCTGGTCCTTTATGATCATTGAGCCTATGCTGGGATTTTAAAAATATTATTAGGGTCAATGATGAGGCCTAATTGTCCGAAAGTAGTTACTCTGGTACATTGATAATTCAGGTATGTTCGACTTTTTGTGCGTTTGTGTGAGTGTTCATTACACTCAAAGGATATTCCTTTTAGAATCAATTGCACAAATTCCTCGGGAGCCGGCGAATGTTTAACAATACATAAATAATCATGCTTGAACGCCACATGGGCCGCGCCAAGTAAAAATGTGTCTTCGAGCATGCGCAAAATGCACAGATTCGGATTCATCCCACGCATGCGCAAAGTCTCATCCGGGCATTTGTGCTCCATTGACGCATCCAATGATTCTGTTAGCGGACAGCGAAGGCCTAGATTAGACTGTGCAGATGTGCAGGCTGATCTGGGTCATCACTGTCCGCATGATCTCGAAGACACGTTTTCACATGGCGCAGACAATATTTATTTAACGTCCCTCGCCTGCTGGCATATGTCTTTTGTGCACAATTCCTCCGAGAGATTTCCAGTGATTAAGCTGAAGATTCACCTATTCCATATTGTCTGAGGACATGTGCTGTATGTTTTTTTGTTTGTATTTTGTGTGTGTGTGTGTGTGTGTGTGTGTGTGTGTGTGTGTGTGTGTGTGTGTGTGTGTGTGTGTGTGTATGTGTGTGTGTGTTATTTTTGTCCTCTTCTCAGCTTGTCAGATAAATAATAGATATGCAAAGAAATTGTAGTACAACCCACTATTTGCCCCCAAAATTAAGTGGAAATCATTTATACATATGGAAATCGACTCCTTGTATTCACTTTGCTGAAATCACTGATTGTCTTTGCCCTAGAATTTCAACCTTGGGTCAGTTATGGTAATGGTCAGTTTCACTTTTTTCGATTTATCTTATGTTTTATTCTAAACCTTAAAGATAGTTTTACTACCTATTTATACCTTGCGTCCCACAAAAGGGACAGGGCAAACAATGTAGACCCAGATACATTGTTGGCATTAAACACAGGACTTTTTTTTATATAAAACATACTACTAATAAAGTAACCAGACACACCTTCTATTGGAAATGGACCAGTCCAAAGTGTTGAGGTGGAAGAGTCCACTAGGCATATTTTTTTTCTTATTTATTATCTTTTCGTTTCTTGAGGTTTTGTTTCGTTGTTACGCATTACAGAGAGGATGTCATGAGTTGGGCTACTCCTCCTGGCCAGGAGGTTATAAAACTTTTTTTCATGCTCAGCTCAGCCGAGCATTAAATTTGTCCTGCTAATAAATCAAAAATTACTAACAGTTGCAAATTGTTTCTTGCTTAACAAGCTGAGCATGAAAATTTCTCTGCTAATAAATATGAAAATGCCAACTATTGTTGGCATTTTCATAATTATTAGCAGAGAAAGTTTCATGCTGAGTAGAGCATGAAAAAAGTTTTATAACCTTGGGGCCAGGAGATTTGGTTCAAACATATTTTTTTTACAAAATCTGAAATGTTTTGACACATTGTTACAATACATATACAGGATCAGATCGAAAGCAAACACTTACATAGTTATTTTCCTAGACTAGCTACTAGTCGGATATCAATATTATTTTCATCAGTCAATTATAATTATTAATTTACTTAATGAACTGAGGGCCATCTACTACTTACTGCTTGCCTCACCTCTTTGATAGCAGCCACTAATCTTGGAAATATCAGAGACCAACTATTAGAGACTGGCTATACAAGATGTCATACATAAATTTGAATCAGCTTATAGTTAGGAGTGATAAAACATGACATCAAGGTCCAGGAGCTAGTCTATTATTTTCCCTGACAATGACATATTGTGTGCATAAATGGCGAAAATCACTTCAGTTTAGATATGATATTTAAACAGACCAAATCAAATGATTATCAGTTGCATAATGCATAGTGTATGCAATAGCAAACAGTTTTCCTCGGGTAAACAATAAGTTATTTGTTTGTCCGAACTTGCAACAGTTCATGACGTATGTGAGTCAGGTACAAAAGCATGGGGACAGTAATGAGAGTTAAGGATGCGGACTCATCTAGGCTCTGTTGTCCGCATATGCCAGACGAAACATTTCTCTTGGCCCAACCCAGTCATGCTCTCTTAATGAGCACTTACTATTTTGGTTTTGAAGTACATGCATATTGAATTTGTTTTGTTTTTATTTTCCCGTAGGATCTACGACAACGGATGGTCCCACGAGTACACCGACTCCACCGAATACAACAACGGATGTTCCCAAGAGTACGCTGAATCCGCAAAATACGACAATTGATGTTCACACAAGTACGCCGGATCCACCTAATACGACAACGCATGTTCCCACGAGTACGCCGGATCCACCTAATACGACAACGGATGTTCCCACGAGTACGCCGGATCCACCTAATACGACAACGGATGTTCCTAAGAGTACGCCGGATCCACCTAATACGACAACGGATGTTCCCACGAGTACGCTGGATCCACCAAATACGACAACGGATGTTCCAACGAGTACGCCGGATCTACCGAATACGACAATGGATGTTCCCACGAGAACGCCGGTTCCGCCGAATACGACAACGCATGTTCCCACGAGTACGCCAGATCCACCGAATACGACAACGGATGTTCCAACGAGTACGCCGGATCCAACAAATGCGACAACGCATGTTCCCACGAGTACGCCGGATCCAACAAATACGACAATGGATGTTCCCACGAGTACGCCAGATCCAACGAATACGACAACGCATGTTCCCACGAGTACGCCGGATCCAACAAATGTTAGATGCTGGGGAGTTGGAGACTGGAACTCCCCATTTTTAATGGATATGTGGTGCAAAGTCAAATGCATAAGTGATCCGGCATTATGTCCAGCAAATATGTGTCGGTGCGACTTCAGTTAGATATGCTGCAGTATGCTTTTCCCTTCAAAGTACAGTATTTTGGAATTAATCAAAACCGTACTGCTGTGTTTAATTATTTCGTGTTTATATTCAATCCTCAGAGGATAGCGCTGGTGGTGGGGTGGGGAGGGACTGTTTCTTGTATTATTTTGAGGTATTTCGCTCAGGAGTTATTGTCGGTGTTCTTATCTAGTTTTATGATCAACTCACCTGGGGAAGAGAGAGCTGATCACTTGGCTGGCTGTGGATTTTAAAAGGAATTATCCATTGAAAGCAATGAACACATACCCGTAAAAGTGAGAACAGCTGAAGTGCCATGTGTGGATAATCCTGTTGGTTTACGCTTCCTCTCAGTATTGCAGGTAGACTGCGAGCGTGACACTTTCTAACCTTTACCACTCTTTGGGCATTTCGAGCAGACGGCAGATTTATGATATTTTTCCGATTTTTCCCAGAAAACAGGATTTCATGCAAATGTAATTTGCGTGAAATGTCATATCCTGTTTTCTTGAAAAAATACGAAAAATATCTCAAAATGTCGTCTGCTGAAAATTTTACCCAGAGTTCTAAGCGTTTAACTTCAACATTAATTTTAGGTACTCTAAAGTGCTATTTGACTGTTGTAAAACGTCTCACAATTCTATAATTTAGTGTACTTAACCCTTAAAGCGCCAAGAAAAACTGCATCTGAAAATGTCGTCTGTTTATTTCGTCTGCTGAATATTCTTGCAGACTTTTTCAAACATATTTTTGCATACAGGCAAACAGTGTGGACCCTGATCAGGCTGCTCCTAAAAGAGCAGTCTGATCTGGGTCCACACTGTTTGCAAAAATGACTTTTAAAATCACAAGCAGATGACAAAGCAGACGATAATAGTTGTGATTGGCGCTTTAAGGGTTAATATGTTCTGGTTGTTGAATATTTGTTGAATTATTGGAAATCAAACCAAAATTATTTGCTTGTTTTAATTTTTATTTCCTTTTTATCTGGCCCCGAGGTTATATTTTTTTCATGCTCAATTCTGCTGATCATGAAATTTGTCCTGTTAATAAATGTTAATTTACTAACAATTGGAAATTCTGAGCATGAAAATTGCTCTGCTAATAAATATGAAAATGCCAACTATTGTTGGCATTTTCATATTTATTAGCAGAGAAAATTTCATGCTCATCTGAGTTGAGCATGAAAAAAATCTTATTACCTCGGGGCCTGGATCCAGAAATAAAGGAGTTTGTCTTGTCTCAGTCATGTATGTGTCTATTAAATCCCATATAAAATTAAGGCAATACATAGTGCAGTATTTACATTAAATGTAATAGACAAAAGTCTGTCCACATTTAATCTACAACAGTAACGATTGTTACAGTACATGAATATAAACTAAATATACAGTCGACTCTCGTTATCTCGAATTCCAAGGGACTGTCTGAAATACTTCGAGATATCCGTACTTCGACGTATCAGATTTGCAGAATTGAGCAAAACTAATTTGATTAACCACATTTAACAAATATATGTGTAATTTGACTCATGAAGTTAGAGATATATTGAAATATTGTGGAAAAGAGGAGAAATGGCTCCTTAGGAGCCATATCTCCTCTTTTCCACAATATTTTTTACCTGTTGTTAGATTTTCATGTTTAGGCAGGGACCAGATTTTCACTTCGAGATAAGCAGTTATTCGATATAAGCGAGTTCGAGATAGCGAGAGTCAACTGTACATGTAAATGTTCGAGTTACTGTTGTAGATTAAATGTGGACAGACTTTTGTCTATTATATTTACTTTAACATACAAGTACATCACGCAAACATGCACAAATATAAGTGAACATACCCAGAAAATGCCACAATCACGAAGCATGGACCCCCACCCCGCTTGAGACAACAAAGGAAGGATATATGAAGAACAATAAGGACACCACAAACGCCAAATACGAAATCACAGACGAACAAACAAAGAAGAATTGCAACAGGGGAACCGCCTTGGGACTGTCAGTAAGAAAACTACTGGCGGGGTGGGTTGGGTAGTGGGTGAAGAGCGGGGGGGGGGGGGTGGGGGTGGGGTGGGGGGGCTTAAAGTATTTTCAGTCGCAAGAAACCTCGCTTTTAAATTGTGATTCAGTACCAGATTACAAATATATGTTCGGTCCTCATAGATGTCTTGTACCTCATCAGTGAAATATCACAATGAAACACATATAATCAAAACACTGAGATGAAACAAAGCAAAGGGCTCAATAGCGATCTGAAGCCAGAACACAAGAAAACCACAACCAGGACCACGATGAGCCCACCCACAGACATTGACAGTCAGGCACCGACTATCTGAAACAGATTGAGAAGGAGACGTCATTTAGTCTGAGGACCAAATCACCGTCGTGCAATTAAAGAGGGAAGAAAAGTTATTAGCCATAATTTGGTTAACCCTTCTCTTGCTGAACACGTCATGCCCTGTCTCAGCAAACAGTGTAGATCCAGATCAGTTGGCTTCTCTGGATCTGCACTGTTTGTCATTAAATATGTGGATATCTATCAAAAAACAGGATCAAGTAATCTGATTGGCTGGAAATTAGAAGTAGGCGTGGCATTTTAATTTATTCAGCATGAAAAGAGTTAACAAACCATGCATGCAGTTTGCCACAGAAAAGTCATTTTGTAACCAAACATTTTGAAGCGAGTGACAATCTTTTTTTAATAGTACGGAAAAATCAGTTTTGTCAACAATCTCTCTGTATTTATAGACTAAGTCGCCAGAAAATTCAAGTTCGGTCATACCTCCTTCCAGAACTCAATCAAACTGAGTCTCCAATTTTCGTGATTTTGTGTGTTCTTTGTTTCCAAAGGCAATCCTTTTTTACTTTTATTCAAACAAACATTATATTTGGACATTAATTCAGAATGACGGCGAGAAAAGTCAGAAAATGTTTTAAGCAGTTTATGAGTTAAAATTTTATTTCAAAAATAGCCGTACCTTTGCTTAAGTAGTTTAGGAGTTCAAATTTTATTTCAAAAATTAAAGTCATGAACTTGAGTAAATGCTCTCGCAAAACGAATTAACTGAGAGCTACGAGTACACCATATGATAAAGCACGGGGGACATCGAAATTCAAAACTGAAAAATTTACAATGTCAAAACTAAAATCGTCCCGTTTGTCATAAAGTTTAGAAGAAATTATGTCATTAGATATTGATAAATATAAATCCAGAAACGGTGCTTTCGTGTCTGAGGTATTAGTTTGATTTAACTGTAGTTCTTTTGGATAAATTGTATTAACCATTTATTCAAAGTATTCATTATCAATAATTAGTAAGTCAACCAAATACCGTAGCGTTGAATTGAATGCTTTAATAATATTGGCCTGATTTTCTTGAGAAATGGACAGCATAAAATGTCTTAAGGGGTTGGAGGTACAATTTCTATTACCCATAGGTATACCAACAATTTGTTGGTATACTTTAGTTCCAAACCGAATAAAGATATTATCAAGAAGAAACGAAAGCACCTAATAAATTTCCTGACAAGACCACAAAGTATAATGTTTATTATCCTCAGATGTGAAAAAAAGATTGTTTCTCATTACAAGCTAGGTAAAGAGAATTTTCTCTTAAGATTATTTTAATTAAAATAAGAACTTTATCTTTGGTCAGCTAATGCATATGCAGACAAACTAAATGCACGGACATATTAAGATTTAAGTTTTTTTTTAAACAACACCGGAACTTTTATAGACTAAAAAGATTTTTACCTGATCTTTCATATACTTTCTCACAGTATTTCACTACATGCTTTTTAATAGCAGTAAGACAAGAAGTTAATAGTTTTGAGAGTTTAGTAGTAGCGCATGAACTAGATTTTGCGATAGACATCACGAAAACATACCTATATAATTTTGACCCCCTTAAACCCCACTTTTATATAGTAAAACTGGGGTTTACAGAGGTATACATTATTTTGCTTATTTCTGCTCAAAACATAGATTGTGGGTACCCCTTAGAACCGTCTCGCCAAGGCGGTTCTAACGAGTATCTACAATCTATGTTTTGAGCAGAAGTGTGAAAAATATCAGCATTTTTTATCTGAAAAATGTTCATTTTTTGGTGGTAAAATTTTCAGTATATTTGAATAGGCATGTTTTCGTAATGGCGTGCTTTATATGGCCGTTTATGATGCTTCACCAAAAACGCAGGGAGCTTGCTCTTGTTCTCTTTAATATTAACCGCAAACTTGACAGACAGAATACTATGATTGTCAATAATAGACTTCTCATCTTTGGCAGACTGCGAGTGTGTTTTAGTACCGCCAAGTTTTTGTTGTTTTTTTTTTTTAAATATTCAAAGTTCATGCAAACTAGTCAAGATCAGGATCAAATTAACGTGCACATGGTAAATATTGATTTTTTGTTTAGCTGTTGCATTAAGACGAGTTACTCGCATGTAATAAACATGTCAAATTTATTTCATTATTCCTCGTGAACAGTCAAATCAAATCTGCTATTTATTGTTTGTGATTTGCTCTGTTTTTCCAAAAAATCATTATTTCAGAATATTTTATGACTTCACTAGCTGTCGTTAAGTGCTTGTGTAAAAGCCGTAAAACGTCACCTTGTACTTCGATATAGTGTTGATAGTTATATGAGCCGGGGCTCAGCATTTCCTACAAGATTGCATGTACGCCCGTAAAGACTCCTATCAGCCTTTGCATACACACAGTCTGATCAGAGTCTTCGCTGTCCAGATGAAGGCGCCGTGAATCCTTGGCTATTCACAGAATGCCCTGCGGAGACTGATCACGGCTGATCTGAGTCTTCGCTGGGCACACATGCAAATGCTGTACCCCGCCTCATATATCCTGGTCCTTTGGAACTATTAGGCTAATACACAATACGTAAAAACAAGGTCCCATTCAAAGCTGCTAGGTGCGCGAGAAATATTTATCCCCTTTATGTTTTATAGCTATTCCTGCATCACGAAAACATGCCTATATAATTTTGACCCCCTTAAAACCCACTTTTATATAGTAAAACTGGGGTTTATAGGGGTATACATTATTTTTCTTATTTTTGCTCAAAAACATAGAGTGTGGGTACTCGTTAGAACCGCCTCGCCGAGGCGGTTCTCACGAGTACCAACAATCTATGTTTTGAGCAGAAATATGAAAAATATCAGAGTTTTTTTATCTGAACATTTTCAATTTTTTTGTAGATGAAATTTTCTATATATTTGAATAGGCGTGTTTTCGTAATGTGTATCTAATGCAAACAGAGTAGATTCTGATCAGAAACCGTGTTCTGTGGCGTCTGATCTACAGTGTTTGCTAATATTCCTTTTATAGGACACTAGGCATAACGTGGCTAATTGTATTTTACAAGGCATTGTCATTACAGCTATTTGATTTGTAACATGCGGAAAATAAGCATTATTAACCCTTGTCCTGCTGAACCCAGATATACCCTGCTTTTACAAACAATGTAGGCTTCTGAAGAAGCCAACTGATCTGGATCTGCACTGTTTGCCATTAAGTATGTGAATTTATAGCAATAATCCGGATCAAGTAATCTGATTGGCTGAAAATTAGATGTGGGTGTGGCATCTTAATTTATTCAGCAGGACAAGGGTTAATAATAATTAATCAATAACGTGATTTGATACCCTGTATCATGTCGAGTAGAAGTTTCAAGATCACAGGAGCACAGAAGACACAGAAAACACTTGCGTTTAGTGTGATGCAGAGATATGGGAACATCTACGAGACGCGTGATACAAAGCATCATATCACATCATTACGAAAACACGCCTGTTCAAATATATTGAAACTTTTACAAACCAAATAAGGAAAATTTTCAGATAAAATATTCTGATATTTTTCACATTTCTGCTCAAAACATAGATTGTGGTTACTCGTTTTTTAGCAGAAATAAGAAAAATAATGTATACCCTGTAAATCCCAGTTTTACTATATAAATGCGGGGTTTAAGGGTGTCAAAATTATACAGGCGTGTGTTCTTGATGTGATTGTAGTATGTGTTTGTTACATACCTTGAAGACTAACTCATTAGCAGAAGACACCCTTTTTTATTCCTCTAAGAAAATGAGGCCCTACATTGACTTAAAAAACTAATATATAAGACAATTCATTAAAATAACATATATTCACAAAGGGATCGAATTTACCTAATATATTTAGAAATAAACTATTCCTGCTTACGTCTTGAATACGGATCCAACCATAATTTGTTACAAGTAAAACAAACCGATTCGAAATACATTATTAATATGGAAGCTAACACCCGCGAATCCTGAGAATGCAAAGATTCTAAATTGTGTTATCCTGCAGCTGGTCATGTTTTTACCCCGAAATTTTTAAAATATTTTTCAATAGTAGAATTCGATCTATCGATCTATCTCTAAAGGGCATATGCATATATATACATACACACACACACACACACACACACACACACATATATATATATATATATATATATATATATATATATATATATATATATATATATATATATATATATATATATATATATATATATATACCCAGTCAGCATTCTACGTAAATCTATATCGGGCCGATGACGGCCCGATGTAGATTTAAGTAGAATGCTAGCTGGGTATATCCTTGCCATATTGACTATTAATGTAAATGTAGCTTACAAACTGAAGAAGCTTTAAAGAAATTCTATAAACGTTGCTGCAAAAAGAAAGTATGCTGAGTCTAATGATTTAGATGAGTGGAAATTAAGTATTTTCAAAGCCATGAAAACAACCGATTTACTATTTTATTTTACTCTAATAATCTTAAATAAATAAGAAAACTTTTTACAGCGCTTTTACAGTGTAAATCTAAATTTTCTTTTCAGTCTGCCAGGTTTACATTTAATATTAAAGAGAACCAGGACAAGCCACCGACGCTCCAGAAAAGGCCATATCATTACGAAAACACGCCCATTCAAATATATAGAAACTTTAACATCCAAAAACTGAAAATTTTCAGATAAAACACTGATTTTTTCCTGTTTCTGCTCAAAAAATAGATTGTGGGTACTCGTTAGAACCGCCTTAGCAAGTCGGTTCTAACGAGTACCCACAATCTATGTTTTTGAGCAGAAATAAGAAAAATAATGTATACCCTTGTAAACCGCAGTTTTACTATATAAAAGTGGGGTTTAAGGGGGTTTAAGGAACGTAAGTCACTGGAGCGCAAAATATAGGTCAAGGTCACCTGGTCAAGATACCTGCCGAGTCAGTACATCTAGGAGAAGCACTACGCAAGGTTTGGTAGTTGTAGGCCTTATAGTTGAGAAGATCTGGAACGTCAACGTAAATTGTATCAAAGTCACTTGAGCGCGAAATATAAGCCAAGGTCACTGGGTCAAAGTACCTGCCAAGTCAGGAGGTCAGGGAGATGTGTCATGCAAGGTATGATGGTTGTTGTAGAATTGTAGTTGATTAGAATACTAACTGACGTAAATGTCGAACTTCGACATAAATGTTGAGACGGACAGACGGACTAACGGAAAAGGGGATGTCTATTTCGCAAAGCCAGGAGGTCAGGGAGATGTTTCATGCAAGGTTTGATGGTTGTTTAGTCTTGTAGTTGATTACTAACTTTGACATAAATGTCGAACTTCGACATAAATGTTGACAGACGGACGGACGGACAAACGGACGGACGAACGGAAAAGCGGATGCCTATGTCGCAAAGTCAGCAGGTCAGAGAGATGTTTCATACAAGGTTTAATGGTTGTTTAGTCTTGTAGTTGATTAGAATACTAACTTTGACATAACGTCGAACTTAAATATAACCGAACTGTTGACAGACGGACGGACATACAAACGGGACAGACGAACGGAAACGCGGAGGCCTATGTCGCAAAGTCAGGAGGTCAAGGAGATGTTTCATGCAAGGTTTGATGGTTGTTTAGTCTTGTAGTTGATTAGAATACTAACTTTGACATAAATGTCGAACTTCGACATAAATGTTGACAGACGGACGGACGAACGGACAGACGAACGTAAAAGCGGATGCCTATGTCTCAAAGTCAGGAGGTCAGGGAGATGTTTCATGCAAGGTTTGATGGTTGTTTAGTCTTGTAGTTGATTAGAATACTAACTTTGACATAAATGTCAAACTTCGACATAAATGTTGACAGAGGACGGACGGACGGAAAAGCGGACGCCTATACCGCACCCTGCTACAAGCAGGTGCGACAAAAATGTTTGATACAATTGATCGAAATGAACTACGATTCAATAAAACTAGTACCTTTGACATCGAAGCACCGTTTCTAGATTTACATTAATCAATATCTAATAAAATAATCTCTACTAAAATTTATGACAAAAACGGGACGACCTTGATTTTGATATTGTAGATTTTCCATTTTGGCTGTCGATGTTCTTCGTGCTACTTTGTATGTTGTATTTTTTCTCATTTAATTCGTTTTGCCAAAACAACTTGTCAAGTAAAGTTAGTGACTTCCACAACTGAAATAAAATTTTAACTACTAAACTTCTTCAGCAAAGGAACCAAGTTTTATCGCCGTCATTCTGAATTAATGTCCAAATATATAGTTGGTTTGAAAACACTTCTGCAAGAAGACTTCCCGGTGTTAGTCTTACTCTTTGTTGCTTTGTGGTTTATTCTACGAGGCGATTTGTTGTATGTCTTTCCATGTGTCATTTTGTTCTTGTGTTTTTCAGTCCTTTTAGTATTGCGATTACCTCGCTTGGGGAAGAGAGAGCTATTCTTAGTGCTTTTCGTACGTTTGTTCGATTTGTGCTTGTTTGGATTTGTCGGTTTCCTCTTCATCTTGGGGTCTGGGAAGGGCTGCGGTTTGTGATTGTGGCACTCCCTGGACTTTTCTCTTACTTTTTTTGTTTATGTGTCTATCTATTACTGGATGAGTGGCAAACATGGTTGACTTGATGCCGCGTTGTGTGCCGTCGGATATGGGTTTACACTGTTTGCTCAGGCCTGTTTGTAGGCGGATCTTAATAACAAGCCATTACGAAAATACGCCTATTCAAATATATTGAAATTTTCACCTCCAAAAACAGAAAATTTTTAGACAAAAATCTGATTTTTTTTTTTTTTTTTTTTTTTTTTTTTTTTCATATTTCTGCTCAAAACATAGATTGTGGGTACTCGTTAGAACCGCCTCGGTGAGGCGGTTCTAACGAGTACCCACAATCTATGTTTTAAACAGAAATAAGAAAAATAATGTATACCCCTGTAAACCCCAGTTATACTATATAAAAGTGGGGTTCAAGGGGGTCAAAATTATATAGGCATGTTTTCGTGATGCAAGTTTAAAGGTTCTTTTCATTAGACCAAGTAGTTATCTTTCATCAGTCTAGGTGGCAAAGTCGTATGAAGTGTAAACAATGACGTGTCAACAAATTGAAAGTTCAAACTTATCTAGATCAAAGTTTATTCAGAATCTACCCAGAGGTTTTAATTGACAACAAGCGATATCTTTAAACGAATTTATGAAGAATTAAAAAAAAACATTTTCTAATAATATTATATAATTATTAATGCTCGAAGACACGTTCTTACTGATTATGACACAAATATAATTTAATGTGAATGAATAACTTCAAAGAAAGTTTTTGTCTGCCTTCTGTAGACCAGTCTACTATGTGGGAGCATACTCGTATTCTTCCCTTTTAGTGTAGACCCTTTTCAGAAGAGGTTTGGCATTGCAAGAAACCAAACAGCATGTCACAAAAGTTGCTTCCCTTATCAGAAATGGCGGAATAGCTACCGATTGCTTCCAGTCCCATTAAAATACCTGCATAACTCCAAAACTGCCTCTAACTCCTCCACGTAAGGATCATATTAACAGATACACTAAGTACAAATATAAGCATAAGTAAATAACAATATATGTCAAATGTTTTTCCAACAAGAGTCCATGTTACCACTTCATCGGAATAGGGATCACTTATAGCTTTTGTGCCTTCCTTGAATGTTTTATTCTTAATCGGTTCTTCTTCATTATCTCCAATTTTCTCGGATGGTACATGTAGATGAGTAATTTTTGTCTTCTTTATCTTCTTTATCGTGTTCCTGAAGCACCAGAGTCTTAAAATTGCCACACTTTTCTGTATTAATACTGGAACAGCTTTGTTTTGATCATATATTTTTAATGAAACAATACATAAAAGCAGGATAAGCAAGCTATACAACATAAGCAATAGAACCCAAACATAGATATATGCTACCGGGTTAGAACTTGTGGTACATTGTCATTTATTATGTCCATAAAAACAACAAAAGACAAGAATATTGTCACTGCAACGGACATCCGCTCTCCAGAACTAGCTGGCATAAAGAAAACTAATTTATTCAAAAATGCCAGGAATGCAAGAGGGAAAAGTAAATATATTTCATAAAACTGACATCGTCGCTTCAACTTTAGATTTACTTGTATGAATGATGCAGTTTGCATTGGGTTATAGTTTTTTATTTCACTTGGCAGCAAAATCCATTCGCTATTTTCTACAAAGTATAGAATTTGTAAAGTTTCACTTCTAGACATAAGCGCGACTTCTTTTCCGATGTAGAGCCATGGGCTGAAAATAAATGAACATATTTGTGTGTCATACGGAAATTTTTCAACATTCATCGAGCATGTGCCGTAAATGACATCCGCGATAGTCCATGCAACCTTGCCGTCTAAATATATTCGTATTAATTAAGTTGTCCTACCAATCGCTGAAGTCTGGAAAGAACTTTCTCTTAAATAGATCAATGGTGTCCATATCAATTTTGTTGGTAAATGCATCGATGATTTCATGCCATTGTCGGATGAATTCCAAGAAATACGTTCCTCTGTCCACTCTAAAATGAACGCAAATAGCATTTCTAATTTTCCAGAAATTTCATCAAATTCGTTCATGGTTAAAACTGAAATATCGGCTGATATAGTAACAGTTGTGTTCTCGTTTAAAACGGGTAGTAAATTTCTGTTGTATCCAGAGAGAATATCAGTATATAATGTCTGGACTTGTGTGAGATTTGCTGCGGAGACCTGGTTGCTCACTTGGAGAACTGCGATGGTCATCATGTAACTCTGAATAATGCCTGTGGAAAACAAACATGATAAAGTGAATGGTTGATCTTCCAAACGGTGTCACTATCCAGAAAACATTTGCACCGAATTTCGAAGGCGAGTACTCTTTACGCATATATGACGAATGGATTCTTGTATCTCATCTGTATGGACAGGTCTATTTCCGATTGAAGGGGTGTCTGTTTAGTTTTTATTATTACTCTGTTTAGAGAATTTTCTGTACTTTATGCAAACATCTGGGTCTTCACTGTTTGTCAATGTTCATTTTATGGGACGCTAGGAAAAATGGGTTATACTCGTAGGAAAGAATGTGCTTTCCCAATAGCGCCGTGAGCACATTCATTCCTTTAAGAATAAGGTTTGCCAATATCCCTTTTATCGGGACGCTAGGCATAAATGGATGAAAGGCAAGAATGTGTTTTCCCCACAGCCCCGTGAGTTAGCTCATTCCTTTAAGAGATGTTTTTTTTTTGTTTTGGTTTTTTTTTTTTTTTTTTTTTTTTGTTTTTTTTTTGTTTGACATTACGTCAACCCATTTTAGTCTGGAGACCCCAAAATGATCATTGGCAAAAAGTGAACGCGGCATCTGACCAGGGTCTACACAGTTTTCATTAAATTCATGAACTTCTATAAAACATAGTAATACTAGAAACTAACCAGATACCCTGCTGTTAGAAATGGACCGGTCCAAAGAGTTGTGGTAGAAGAGTCCACTCCAAGTAAATGGGTAAAAAGTCTATATAAGATATAATGTAAAACCCAATGATTCCAATAATGCATGTAAATAGGGGTATATAGGGGTATACAATATTAATCGAATTTTAAGAATGTTTCAGGGTTGTTGTTTTTTGTTGTTTTTTTTCTAACTATGAGTGGAGATACCCAGGAAATAGCACAATCATGAAGCACAACCTTCCCGAGCCACCAAAAGAAGGATCCGCGCTGGAACGATCAGCGGAAAAACTACTGGCTTAAACAAGTTTTCTTCGCGCGAAACTTCACCCTTAATTCTGAGACAGCTCCACTTTTACAAACATATGTTCGGTCCGTATAGGGGTCCTCTACTTCATCTTTGAAACATCGCAGTGAAACACATGTAATCGAAAACACTGCGATGAAACAACGTAAAGATTTTTATGCCAATCTGAAATAAAAGTCAAAAAGGATTGCCTTTGGAAATAAAGAACACACAAAATCACGAAAATCGGAGACTCTGTTTGATTGAGTCTCTTCATATGCAACATTGTAGTTTGCGAGGCTGCATACGCCACCCTAACGCCGGCTTAAGTGGTATTCGATTTTCAAAATAACCAGGATGGGCTCAATAATCCCAGAGGAAATAAAATATAACCTGCTGTACTATGATGATGTACGGGGAGACTTTTTACGGCCGCCACACAACACAGCATCAGCTACAGTAGAGTAAAATAAAAGTCAGCTAAAAATTTTCGTTTGAAAAACACTATGGTCCCAACCATATGTTGCCTATAAAGATAATACAAGGTAAAATAGCCCAATCTACAAAGGGCTCAAACTCCTGAAATATTTTTCAAAAATTATTCAAAAGTTAATCAGGTCATCTTCTCATCACTACCAATCTATTCATCAAGTTATGAGGCTCTAGCTCCAATAGTTTTCAAAATATTTAGCTGACAAGGGAAAATACCCAATTTTACAATGGGACATTACTCATACCCAGAAGCAATAGGCCCCACCAACTTTCTTCTCATCACTACCAATCTATTTATCAAGTTATGAGGCTCTAGCTCCAACAGTATTTGAGATATTTTGCTGACAAGGGAAATATTCCCAAATTTACAAAGGGCCATTACTCTTAAAATTGTTTTCAGAATTTATTCAAAAATTAACCAGGTCATCTACTCGTCATTGCCAATCAATTCACCAAGGCTCTAGCTCCAACAGATTTTCAGATATTTTGCTGAGAAGGTGAAAATCACCAAAATTACAAAGGGCGTAAGTCATGAAGTATTTTTCAGAATTTATTCAAAAGTTAATCAGGTCATCTACTCATCACTACCAATCTATTCATTAAGTTTCAAGGCTCTAGCTTCAATATGTTTTAGATATTTTGCTGACAAGGGAAAAATGCCCAAATTTACAAAGGGCTATTACTCATGAAATAGTTTTCAGAATTTATTCAAAATTAATCAGGTCATTTACTCATCATTGCCAATCAATTCACCAAATTTCAAGGCTCTAGCTCCAACAGTTTTTGAGATATTTGGCTGACATGGTAAAAATGCCAAAATTACAAAGGGCCAAAACTCATGAAGTATTTCTCAGAATTTATTCAAAGTTAATTAGGTTGTCTACTCATCACTACCAGTCTATTCGTCAAGTTTTTAGGCTCTAGCTTCAATAGTTTCTTAGATATTTTGCTGACAAGATTGCATCCATATTTTTTCAAAGGGCCATAATTCAGGAAAGGGACATAATCCTACATGTGGTACTTACTTGTCGAATGTAATTTCGTGAAACCGATCAAATGCTCTCGGATAATACATTGTGGAAGCCGATTGTACGTATATTGTTTATTTACCATTTACCATTTTAATGCCTCTATATCCAGCCTTTGCTGACTGTACACATGTACATACTAACCATTTTTAAGCGTCGTTTCTGTCAGCTCTATTCTAGATCGTAGCTATTCTCTAGTTGCTATTACAGTATTTTCTCAGAAAACGCACAATTATGAATATATTTTCAACTTACACGTTCTATACTATTTTCGACATTTAACTGACTGCCTAATGTCTCTATCGGCATGGAGAGGTACCACGGAACACCGATGAAGATTTTCTATCTAAATGAATATCAGTTACATAGTTACATAGCCCTGACAGTTTTTTAATTCGGTATAGACCTTAATCCGTCAGCAGGACCAGCATCTTTAGCTTTTAATAACTCTCTAGTCTAATATAGCGATTCAGGTCCCAACATTAGGTCTTTTCCTGAGACATTAGGCTCCCAATTTGGCTTGGTCTGACGTGGTTCAACTATTAGTTTTCATTTACTCTGGCACACAGTAGAATTGCAATGAGTACTCGTCCTTGTTTATCATAGGGATAAATTTGATTTTTATGTTTTTGCTTTGATGCATTGACTAAGTTTGGAGCCTTTATGTGAACCGAATGTTTATGTATTTCTGTATTAAGAGTAGCATCGGGATCCAGGGTGAAGTTGGCTGGCCGTAAAAGTGTTTTAACCCACGCGGGAGTTTATTCTACTAACCGTTCTAAGGCGGTGGTCCCGGTGTTAGTCTTACTCTTTGTTGCTTTGTGGTTTATTCTACGAGGTGATTTGCTTTAAGTTTTCGATCCTTTTAGCATTGCGATTACCTCGCCCGGGGAAGGGAGAGCTAAGCTTAGTGCTTTTCGTACGTTTGTTCGATTTGCGCGTTTTTGGTTTTGTCTGTTTCCTCTTCCTCTTCGTGTCATGAATGGGCTGCGGCTTGTTATTGTGGCACTCCCTGGACTTTTCTCTTTTTAATTACATGTTTTGATCTGCAACAGATCTTGAGTCCACAGTAGACCGTGAGCTCCGCTTAGTTATTGAGTCCTAATATATCTCCAGTCCCTCCCCGATAAGCCTTTAGTACTAAAAAAAGGTAAGAGAAAAGTCCAGGGAGTGCCACAATCACAAACCGCACCCATTCCCAGACCCCAAGAGGAAGAGGAAACCAACAAATCCAAACAAGCACAGACCGAACAAACGTACGAAAAGCACTAAGATTAGCTCTCTCTTCCCCAAGCGAGGTAATCGCTATACTAAAAGGACTGAGAAACACAAGAACAAAATAGCACACGGAAAGACATACAACAAATCGACTCGTAGAATAAACCACAAGGCAACAAAGAGTAAGACTAACACAGGGATCACTGCCTTAGAACGGTCAGTAGAGCAAATCACCGGGGGAGTTAAAGCACTTTTACAGCTAGCTAACTTCACCCTGGGTCCCGATGCCACTCTTAATACAGAAACACATAAAAATTTGGTTCGCATAAAGGCTCCCAGCTCAGTCAATGCATCAAAGCAAAAACATAAAAATCAAATTAATCACTATAATAAACAAAGACGAGTACTCATGGCTAATTCTACTGTATGCCAGAGTAAATGAAAAGCGCCAAGATGCCAGAGTAAATGACAGGCGTCAAGATGACAACGACATCAATAAAGAACCCGGATATTGTTTAAAACACAGAATGAAGAAGATGGCCTCGGCGATTTTAGCCATAAAGGTGGAAAAGTGTCGCCATTTGAAGGCTGACATAAGGCACATTTAACCAAAAATTAAGTGTTACGGACATGTTCTATAATTACCACCCTGAACCAAAAGGTGCAGTATGATTAATTTTCTTAATATTTGGTATGATGATGGTTTTAGGTCTAAAGTTTTATATTGCACCATCCCTTTCCTGGTGCTAGAAGCCACCGTGATGCATTGGTTAAGTTACTTGCCTCATAAACCTGGGGTCCAGAATTTGATTTCAAGCTTTCCCGACTTTCGAGTGAGTTTTTAAACAATGCCCATTTCCATTTGAGCTCAGTTGTTGACTGGACGTTCAACTGAAAACACATCCCGGTGCTTACCAATAAGTATAGAAGCAGACATGTAGTTTCATTGGCTTATGGGAACTGTTTGATAGGAGTTTAACTGTATAGTCAACACTGTCATATATAGCCAGTCAGTTTACTTTACCACACTTTTGCTGGGCAAGCTTAGACATAAGCGCTTAAATAGTTGAGTGCACATTCCTTCGCCGGAAACTGACTACCGCCATTCTTGAATCGGCAGAAGGGAGAGATTGACCGTAGAAATGATTTCACAAAGGAATGTGGTCGATCCAACAGGAAGCGATTCTGCGATCTTCTGGCCACCAGTCAGAAGTGCATCCAACAGATGCTCATTACGAAAACACGCATGTACAAATACATTGTATATTGAAATTTTCACCACCGAAAAACTGAAAGTTTTCAGATAAAAATTCTGATATTTTTCTTATTTCTGCTCAAAACATAGATTATGCCGAGACGGTTCTAACGAGTACCCATAATCTATGTTTTTGAGCATAATAATTAAAAAAAATGTATACCCCTGTAAACCCCAGTTTTACTATATAAAAGTGGGGTTTAAGGGGTCAAAATTATCTAGGTATGTTTTCGTGATGTACCGAGGCCGGCTGTCTTTACAAAGGACTAAAAGTATGATCATCACATGTTCTCTCCCTTCTGCTGATTCAAGAAGGGTATGGCCTGGTAGGTCTTTTAATCATAAGGTCTGTCACTGCTGAGGGTTCGAACCTTTCTCGGGGCACATGCGAGATGCTTAATTCTGCAACGGAAGGTCATGTAGTTTTCTCCGGGTACTTCGGTTTTCGTCCATCTTTGATTAACGACTGGCTCAAAATAAGTGAAATAATATTGAAAGAGTCGTAAAACCAAAACCAAATTCAATAAGGGCAGTTGTCAGCTTCCGGCAAGAGAATGAGCACTGTATAGACTGCTTCACAGTTCGACAAATTTACTATCGTAAAAATTCTCGTTCTACGAGGTCATGTGGAGCAGTCTAAGCACTGTACTGATTTACTGCTCATGTATAAGCCTACCCAGGAAAAACATTGTTAAGTAAACTGACCGGCTCGATACAACCTCATTTATGTTGACTAATCCGTCAAGCTTCAAACAAAAAATCAAATCGTTGTCCTCAATGGTTATTATGTTATGTTTATGCACTTACATGTATATGAAATAATATATTTTAAGGCTGTGAAAATGAAAACTCTCGGATGTGGAAATTAGATTTTTTTTTCTTATTTTTACTCATAGCAACTATTGTGAGACATGTTAGATCTGCTCGTCAAAGCAGTTCTAACCAGTACCCAGAGTCTGTTTTAAATAGTATTAAGGAACAGACTGTATTCCCTTTGTTGAAATAAGCTCCACTTTCCCCTTTTGAGGTGGAGTTTACCTGGGTCTTCATCACAGACTTTCTAACATAACTTTCTAATATCTATGGCAGTCTTTACTGTCATGCAACAGGGCTTGTTCTTAAACTGTCTGGAAATTTAAAGGAATAGATGAATTTTAAATAAATAATAACCAATACAAAAGCTGTTTAAACGATGTGTGGGAATTGCTAATGGGCAAATTTCGTCCATTTTTAACAGTAATCTGCCGGCTACACGTCTGAATTTTCGTTTCCTTGACAAAACCTTGAATAAATATCGATGAATTTTCAACAAACCTGGTATGCGTGTTGACATTGTACAGATTTGGTTTGGGATTGCTAATTGGGAAAGTTCGTCAGTTTTTGACATAGTTACGAGCGTATATGCCCATGACATGTCGATATTTTCATTTTCAGACAATAACTTCACTTAATATCAATGGATTTTCACCAATCTTTGTATGTGTATTGATATTTTGGAAAATTGGCACGGAAGTGCTAATGGGCAGATTTTGTACAGTTTTGACAGAGTTATCTGTCCGTGACACATCCATAGTTTCATTTCCGGACAATAACTTGAGTAAATCTCAATGGATTTTCACCAAACTTAATATGTGCATTGATCTTGTGGAGATCTGGTTTTGGATTGATATTGGATAGATTTGGTCAATTTTTGAAAGAGTTATCTTCCCATGACACGATAATGGCGGGATATTATCGTTTCACTATTTTTCCGACAGAATTATCTGCCCACCGAATGATAATGGCAGGGTATTATCGTTTAGTGTTTTTATTGTTTTATGCAGCTAAATCAGTGTTTTATCTTTGGAACCTAAAATATACTTGTAATGTTTGTCTGTGATATTCTTCTTAATCTGTGATGGCTTTTTATTATACTGTGAACTTTTTTAATTCTTAAATTATGTTTGTCGACAAAATAGCCTTAGACTCATGTTATTCTCTTGTAAATTCTAAAGTCGACTTTAAAAAAAAGTTTTTTTGTTTCTTATAATAAAGATGCATGAATGGGGACTGCATGGCGCTTCATGTAGACTTTGTTTGCATGAATTGTTAATAAACAGGCTCGCAACCTGCATGTAAGTAATTGAAACCTACTCTGTCTGTCGATAGTATAATTTGGGTGGATGAGGATGGGATAAGATTTTTATACCTACATTTTCATTTAGAAAGAATGAATAATTTGTGGTGACAATTTGCTATATACCGCATGTACATGCCGATCTCTCTGTTTACAAGTGCTGCTAATTGATTGTTGATTCTTCCACCATCTGTATATACCCACATTACTTTGTACTTGTTCAGGTTTAATGATACTGCCACGTATCCACTGCAATAGTCGTTGTTCCCAGTATTCATCACGAAAACATGCCTATATAATTTGGCCCCCTTAAACCCCACTTTTATATAGTTAAACTGGGGTTTGCAGGGGTGTACATTTTTTTTGTTATTTCTGCTAAAAACATAGATTGTGGGTACTCGTTAGAACCGCCTCACCGAGGCGGTTCTAACGAGTACCCACAATTTATGTTTTGAGCAGAAATATGAAAAATATCAGAATATTTTATCTGAAAATTTTCATTTTTTTGGGTGGTAAAATTTTCAGTATATTTGAATAGGTATGTTTTCGTAATGTGCATCTGCTTTTTTAAATGTACAATGCGGTTTCGCGGAAAAGACAATGCCTTAATTACATATTAACTTTCTTATTTGTATGGCAGGTTTTACTGTCAACAGGTCTTGTTCTTGAACTGTTTGGAAATTTAAAGAAATAAAGTGTTAGGTGAATTTTAAATGAATAATAACCAATTTAAAAGATATATAAATGATATGTTGTTGCTTGTATTTCCTATCTTGATGAAACTTTATGGAATGATCGAGGCCAAAAAATCACTACACAATCATATCTGTGTAATGTAAATAAAAACAGATCAGCAATGTTTAGATATGGAATATACAGATCCCAGAATCTGGTCGCAATATCCATAGGGAAAGAAGCAAAGACAGCCATATGTTAATGGTTATTATATATTTTTGTAGACTCAATAATATAAAGATATTGTTATTTTTTCTGAAACTCTCATAAAATGCAGGGCTATGGCATTTTTGCTTGTCCGTATATCTGTAAATGAAGTCTTGGCGTTTGATTTGCTTTATTTCGATAACAATTTGAAACAAAAATACTTTGCTTCCTACCTACCCTGTTTTTTACCGGCAAAAAAGTAAACTAAAAAAAGTTTTGCCTACCTACCTACCCTTCTTGATTTCTGATCGTTAGCGGAAACACGGCTATTTTTTAGGCATTATGTAAGAGAAAATAACCAGATTTTGTCCCTAGGAAGTACGGCCCCAGCAGAAAATGGATTTTGGTGCAAATTTCAGGAAACATGTTTTTCGACTACCTCACATATGCTTACGCGGCAGTGAAATTAAATCAGATTAATACTGCTGGGTCTTCAAACATTACATAATATCCCCATAATGCATAAACGTCAAATGCTTTCTGGATTTTTACCGGCACTGTTTCTTCACATACCCATTTTATGCCTACAATGTTTAAATCTGTCGTCTCATTAGTCAAAGGCGCCGCTTGTACGGTGTATTTCTTTTATCAGCTGCTCTTCATCAATAATTACCGCAGTGTGACTATAACATTTTATGGCCACGATGCTGCTGGAATGAATAGCTTTATGGGTTTGGACCAAGATGTAAAAAGCTGTATTTCACTGTATCACAACATACTGGTTCTCAGCTGTTGGCCTTTACTAGAATAATTAAGCAAATATAATTAACTTCCAAATTATATTTGCTTAATTATTCTAGAAAATATTTTTTTTTTGATTTGCTAATAAATAAAATAGTCTTGGAACATGGGGAACAGTCCTCGTAGGCTTACTTTGGTCCAGATTCCTGTGTGTAGTTATGAGAAAATGAAGATTGATTGATCTATAACATTTGTGGCTTATTTCTGCAAACTGGAAAACAAGGATCTGAGAAAACTTAAAAGGATTCAACTCTTTTATTTCTGGACAAAACTAGATGAAGTTTGATGTATTGTCACAAATACTGTATCGCAATTTCTTTATAACTGTTTTTTCATTCAGAATTTGTGGGGTCTTTTGAAGTGAAGGTTTTGAAAAATGTAACATGAATAATTGATTTGGCTATAACTTTACTTCTAAACATTTTTTTTTTTTTTTTTTTTTTTTTTCAAAATTTTGTGACATGAGTTTTTTAGTATTGCATCTTCAGTCTGTCCGAACATTTGGGGCTCTGTAGGGGGTCTTTGCTTTGATACTGATTCACCAATAATGTTGACATGGCTAAAGTGGCATATTTTGCTTAACCGTTTATTTCTTGATTCAGTTGAAAACCAGTTAAGTAATTTCAAAGTATAAAATCTCAGCTTTAAAATGATGTATATCATGATGATGTTACTGCATAGGAAAAAGGCTTAACATGGTATAAACATGCTTGGGGTCATTTGGGTGAGCTGTACCCTTAAATAATAGCAAGGAATATGTCCAGAAAAGGGAGACTATCATTATTGCATAAAAAGCAGCGTCGCACGTTATTAACAGCCGTGCATTAACCGGCGAAAAGCCGTGTATTAGCAACTACGCAACTTTCCATTTGATCGTACCGGGGCCAAAGATTCGCTGCCGTTACGGGATGTGTACTGCCTGGTCCTAGAACGAGCATAGTCCGTGGAAATTGCTTTCGCGAAACATCGGTGAAACGGCGAAACAAAATAGTGCAAGAAATAACGCGAACTGTAGCAAATGTTTCAGTTTTTATGCTATAATAGCGATCGAACATGGTTTTTCAATGCATTAACATTCGCCAGGTCCCTTGGGAGGTGTTGAAAATCGCGGCCTATAGTAAAGAATATGTCCAGAAAAGGCAGACAATCATAGAAAATAGACTATCCATGAAACTACGAGGAAGAGTAAACAAGCTACGACGGACAGCACACACGTCACAAATCCAAAGAACAGCAAAGCTCCCTCTTCACCAATAAAAACGTTAAACTATAATACCCCACTATTATCGTGTCGCGGGCAGATAACTCTGTCAAACATTGACGAAATTTGCCCATAAGCAATCCCAAACCAGATCTTCTTCATATCAATGCATGAACCAAGTTTGGTTAAAGTACCTTGACATTTACTCAAGTTATCGTCCGGAAAACGAAAATATGGGCCTGTCTCGGGCAGATAACTCCGTCAAAATTTGATGAAATCTGCCCATTAGGAATCCCAAACCAGATCTCCATAATATCGATGCACATACCAAGTTTGGTGAAAATCCATTGATGTTTACTCAAGTTATCATCCGGAAACGAAAATATGGGCGTGTCTCGGGCAAAAAACCGTAAAAATCTGACGACATTTGCCCATTAGCAATCCCAAACCAGATCACAACTTCAATGCACACACTAAGTTTGGTGAAAACCAAATGATGTTTACTCAAGTTATCATCCGGAAACGAAATACGGACAGACGGACGTACGACTGACGGACGGACAGACACATAGACATCCAACGTGAAACCATAATACCCTGCCACTATCGTGTGGCGGGTAATAAAAAAATGATCACAGTACTAGACAGGACTAAAAACAATACAACAAAATAACAAGAAACAGAACAAAACACGAAAAACAAACCACCCCGCAGCGAGCAGCCACGGGTCCCACAAAGAATGAACAACAGCTGTACTGAAGTTCAATCATGGTAAAGAATCTGTCCAGATAAGGGAGGCATTCATAGAACATAACCTACCCATGACATTAAGAGAAAGGGCATTATGAAAACACGCCTATTTAAATATATTGAAAATTTCACCACCAAAAACTGAAAGTTTTCAGGTAAAAATTCTAATATTTTTCATATTTCTGCTCAAAACATATTGTGAGTACTCGTTAGAACCGCCCCGCCGAGGCGGTTCTAACGAGTACCCACAATCTATGTTTTTGAGCGGAAATAAGAAAAAATAATGTATACCCTTATAAACCAAGTGGGGTTTAAGGGGGTCAAAATTATATAGGTATGTTTCGTGATGGTAAACAAACTATGACGGACAGCACACACGTTACAAACCCAAAGAAAAGCAAAACCAACCAGCTTCCTCTTCTCTAACGAGATGATCACAAAAAACACAATAAAACAAATGGGGAAAACAAAGAAAAAAACACAGCGAGCAGCCACAATGCCAAAGAACAAACAACAGTCGTATTGAAGCTAAATATGAGCTAGCGCAGGAGAAAACCTAAAATATGGGATGTACGCCCAGCGATGACTCAGATCAGCCTGGGCATCCGTCCAGTCTGATCAGAGTCTTCGCTGACCATATGAAGAAAGCTTGGGTCCTTATCTACCCATTGAGCGCACAGCAAAGACTGTGATAAGACTGGGCGAATGCCTAGGCTGATCTGTCTTCGCAGAGCGCACATGCCATTTTGTAGGTTTTGTCATGCGTTAGCTCATATGTCCTGTGTAGAGGGACTCTTTAAATCAAAGGAATATATCAATGAAAAAAAAACACCTTATGGGCAAAACAAAACATCTATAAACTTTTAAAGTATTTACCGGTCCTCATGGCTTCGCTAGTACTTTCTATGGTAAATATTCGGTGAAAAAAAAAATCGTTGAAATATAAATCTTCTTTTTGTATTAACCAGATTATAACGCCTTTAGGGAAATGAATTATACTGTGACGAGAGACATTTTCAAAATGGTTTTACTGTCCTTATGAATAGAGGTCTTCTCTCCCTTTGGAAGCAAGTATCTTCCTTTTAGAGTAGACCAATGTCCATAAGGGATGCAGAAAAACAAAACAGAAAGTCATAAAAGTTCTCTCCGTTAAAAAATGTGGCAGAAAAAAAAATGCCGAGTCCGCGTATTGTGTCAAAGTCGATGTCCGATTTTTCCCGAAGGTACTAGCATTCCTTTTCTTTTAGTTAAATATCCACAAAACAATCTACAACAACAAACGCATAATTCTGTTGTATGAAAATAATCTACAAGTGTATGAGCGGGTGGATGCGACAGTATGTGCGTTTGTCACTGCCTTGGTTTCTGATGTAAATCAATGCAATTTTATGTCAATAAATCGCTTAAGGCACAATAATGCATTGTTACCATTAACCCTTAAAGCGCCAATCACAACAATTGTCGTCTGCTTTGTCATCTGCTTGTGATTTGAAAAGTCATTTTTGCAAAACAGTGCGGACCCAGATCAGTTTGATCTGGGTCCACACTGTTTGCTTGTATGCAAAAATAAGTTTGAAAAGTTTGCAAAAATATTCAGCAGACGACATAAACAGACGACATTTTTAGATGCAGTTTTTCTTGGCGCTTTAAGGGTTAATGCAGTAGAAAAGTTCAAATTTGAAGGAGACTGAATACAGCTGTCAGATATTCCGCCAAATTTTACAAGGGAGATAACTTTTATGACCTCTTGTTTGATTTCTTACAAACTGTGTACCTTCAGGAATGAAGTCTAGTCTAAAAGCAAAGAATTTGCTTCCAAGGGAAATAAATTCTTTCCTTTTACAGTAGATTCCTTTTCAAAAGGGAGTAAAATCAACTTCGACAGAGTTGTCTTCCTTGTAGTATATCACTGCCTCTTAATTCTGTGACATCAGCCACATTCCACGATCAATCAGTTATATTTGATAATTTAATGCTTTTCAGTGGACATTTGTCTGAATTAAAGCAACACAATGTCTTCTGTCAATTACTCAATTTGCCGAATGATACTGTTAGAGTATAGCATTGGAATTCTTTTGTTTTATTTGTTGATCATAACATGAATTTACGTTTCAGTTTGATTATCACAATGGGATGAATTGTATGAAATTATCAGTGATATTTTCAAGGCAAACAAGAGAAATAGACTAATTGTTGGTCATCGGCTATTTTTCATAAACGCTTACTCGGGATTAATGATTAACAAATATTGTCCTAAGTAACAATTATTGTTGCTCTAATGGTGCTAAAAGCCCTTATTAGGCCGACTCACAGTAAAATATAAATTACAATGTTTACTCTAAATATTTGGAAAAGCAAGATTGGCTAAGAATGAATCTAAAGTGAAAGCGTTTGACAAATCGTGGTTCAGAGGCAAATTTGATCAAAAAGATTTCAAATCTTTTGTCAATTTTTGTCAAACGCGCGGTCATTTTGAATATTTATTGAGGTTCCGCACGTTTCAAAATATAAAATAAAATCTTCTTTCTGACAGAAAATAGTACGGTGTTTAAGCCAAATCAATATACATGTGTATGTCTTAGAGAAGAAGCTAGTGCGGCGACGTCAATACGACACTGTGGCGTTCTGTGTTTGCTGGGTTTTACTTTGACTGGATACACTCGGAAAGTATAAGATACCCAGGAAATGACACAAGCAAAGACCTCCCGAGACACCAAAAGAAGGAGAGATGAGGAACAAATAACATGTCACGTTCCTTTTATCTTGAATATGTTTTATATGTTAATCAACACGAAAAGAAGTTTGTTTTGATTTTTATTACAAGGTTAGATTATCAGTTCATCTGAGCCAAAGGCTTATAGTATAACAAGGCTCCGTGCGTTCACACTTTCGAACAAGAATATCTTCGCCAATCTTAATCGAATTTCACAGGTACCATCATTTTGGTGGAGATTGGCTTTATTAGGTTTTTGAGCAGATCTGGTCAGGACTTTGGTTTCCACGGCCACTAAAACGTCCCACAGACATATAATGGGGAAATTGTTGTCCGGATGAGAGCGATTTCTTTTTTTATAACATCTATATCAAACATGCAAATAACAAGGACAGGTTCGATTTTTGGCCCAGTTTCGACAATTGGCATGATAGTTACCCGCCCTTTAGGGCCTCATAGACTCAGTAAAATGTTGCCCGGACGATAGCGAATTCATTTTTGATCGAATTTTCATCAGACTTGCAGGTAATGAAAACACTTATAAATTTTTGCATGTGTTCGATTTTGGGGCAGATCGGAATATTCACTTGAGAGTTTCTTGCCCTTTAGCGTCCTAAAGACATATAATGGGGGAAATGTTGTCCGGACAATAGCGACTTCATGTTTTATCAAATCTTTATCAAACTTGCAGAATACGATGAAAGGCTTAAAATCTCTGACACTTCGATTTTTGCCGACTTTCGACTACTGGCATGAGAGTTACCGGCCCTTAAGGGCCTCATAGACTTAGGAAAATGTCCGGACGATAGTGATTTTATTTGGACAGCCATAAAACCTAGGACGAGTTCGATTTTGGGCCAGATTGAACTATTCACATGAAAGTTACTTGCCCTTTAGTCTCACATAGGCATATTATGGGAACAGTATTGTCCGGACGATAGCGACTTCATTTTAATCGAATCTTCATCAAACTTGTAGATAACAAGGATAGGCATAAAATCTCGGACAAGTTCGATTTTGGCCCAGTTTCGACTATTGGCATGAGAGTTACCCGCCCTTGTGGGCCTCATAGACTTAGGAAAATGTTGTCCGGAAAATAGCGATTTTATTTCTGATCAAATCTTGATCAGACTTGCAGGTAATGAGGACAGCTATGAAATCTTGAACGAGTTCAATTTTGTTCAATTTTATTCACATGACAGTTACTTGCCATTTAGTCTCCCTTAGACATATAGTGGGAAAAATGTTGACCGGATGATAGCAATCTTATTTTTGATTGGATCTTCATCAAACTTGCAGATAACGGTGACAGACATAAAATCTCAGACAAGTTCGATTTTAGCGTGGTTTGGACTATTGGCATGATAGTTACCCACCCTTGAGTGCCCAACAAACTCGGAACATGTTGTGCTGATGATAGCGACTTCATTTTAATGGTGTTTCCATGCTAGCGCGTTCATTTTTGATCGAATCATCATCAAAGTTGCTGGTAATCAGGACAGGCATTAAAGCTTGTGCAAGTTTAATTTTGGGCCTCTGATTTCCATGGCCCAACTTACTCTCCTCAGGTATCTTAGACGATATATATTTCCAATCAATAAGGGACATTTAAAACAAAAGTTCAAACAAAGAATGTGTTTGTATTAACTATGTATGTATGAGATGATACCTATGGAAAAAAAAACTCTGTGGTGGTCGCTTGGAGTTTTGAATTATATTCATACTTTTAGCTAACTGTTCCTCAGGTGAGCGATAGTTGACCTCTTGGGCTCCTTGTTAGCAGTTGTAACTGAAATGCTGATTAGGACGACAGCTTTACTTTTTAAGAGAGTAGATACACTTCAGCTTTCAAGTAAGTGTTTACGGCAATCACGTTTCAAGCTGGTGACTGGGGTATGTTTGACTTTTATGTACATATATAGTTTGAACGGTTATCAGAATATCATGTAAGCTGGTAAACCAAGATTCCTTGATGAATATCATCACTGTTCTAGGACAGATTTTGGTCTCAATGCAATTTTTTGAATGAGGAGACAATTTTCTTTCATAATTTTGTAGTCTTGTGGAGTTTTAAGAGAAGAATGTGTTTGTGTCATATTTTGAGCAGTGGATTTGTGAGGTTTATCGAATTCTTGCGTGCACGTGTATCAGTACGTGTTGCAATACTATAAGAGTCCACCCGGTTTCAACAGACCGGTACCCACTACACTGTTTGCCCTTGCCATGCTGAATAAATTAAGAATGCCACGCCCATTTCTAATTTTCAGCCAATCTGATTTCTGGATCCGGACTATTGATATAAATTCAAATACTTAATGGCAAACAGTGTAGATCCAGAATTTTGAAATTTGGTACAAACATTGGGTATGATTTGTTGTATTGTGTAAGAGAGAATAAACTTCCTGATGCTTATCATATCCTTTATTTGTCCATTTTTATTTTTCTCCCATAAAATGTTTCGTCAAAGATTTCTCAGCAACTACTGCATCTAGGAAAGGATTTTGAAATTTCGCATAAACATTGGGTAAGGCTTCTTGTGTCGTGTAAGAGAGAATCAGCATCCTTATGCTTATCATTCCCTTTATTTGTCTTTTTTTTTCTGCAATAAAATTTTGTCACAGATTTGTCAGCTCCTAAGAGAGCCAAAGTTTTAATACACCTACATAGGGTTGAGGTATCTTGTGTAAAAGAAAACTACAATGCTGAAATTTATTTTGACTCCGTTTTACCTTTTTCCTTTTTTCCATCTCTCACTCCAGTGTAATGCATAGGGGATTTTGTGTCAAGGATTTCTAAGGAACTACTGCACATAGGATTTCGAAATTTGATGCAAACATTGGTAATCACCATTTGTATTGTGTAAGAAAAAATCAGCATCCTCATATTAATTATTTTCTTTATTTTATCATTTTTCTTTTTCTCCAATAAAATATTTCGTCAAAGATTGCTCAAGAGCTACTTCACCTAGGATTTTGAAATTTAGTATAAACATTGGGTATGACTTAGTGTATTGTCAACGTGCGACCAACAAAGACACTAACCAGACTGTGCGAATGCGCAGACTGATTTGAGTCTTCGTTGGGCGCACATGTCAGAAGGTACGTTTTCTCACGTTGAGGTTCATATTTTTAGCAGAAAATAAATGAATACCGTATTCTACTTAAGTATCGTACATACTCCTATAAGCGCACAGTCAAGCAATTCCGCAGACGTGAGATTACAACCAGTGTACTTTTTGCCTACTGCTTTATAAAGGCATATGTTGTGGGTACCCATTTGAATTGCATCACACATAAACACACACACACACACACACACACACACACACACACACACACTTATACACACACACACACACTTATACACACACACACACACAAAAAAAAACAAAAAAAAAAAAAAAAAAAAACATCGCATAAGCATCATTTAATAAGTCCTTCGCTGATCTTGTACCCTTAGTATAGGTAGGTATATATTTTACCACAAGTTTTCCCATTATTTTTTAAAAACCTTAGCGCACAGTGTGGTAATTAGGTCGAATACGGTAAGTTCAGAAAGTGCCTCGGTTCTTAACGGAACTAGTGATCATGAGAGACAAGAGAATATAAACCGCAACGTGAGAAAACGCTCATGTCCGAAGGTACATTTCTGACGTTGCGGCTTATATAATCTAAATTGTGATAAAGTGCAAGCCCTGATCTGGGGTTTTACTGTTTGCTCAGGCATGTTTCACCGAATAGTTGGAATAAATATGGTGTGTGTGTGTGTGTGTGTGTGTGTGTGTGTGTGTGTGTGTGTGTGTGTGTGTGTGTGTGTGTGTGTGTGTGTGTGTGTGTCTACTATTGAGAATGTTTATTTCTTTTGTTTAATTAATTAACTCTTTCACTGCCACAGGCGATATCAATAGGCTTTTGCAAACAGCGTAGATCCAGATGAGACGGCTTATGATAAGACGTCTCATCAGGATCAACGCTGTTTGACTGTCAGTCTTTCAACTTTACATATGAACTTCTTTCCAATCGATAGTTTGGTTTAAAAAAAAAAAAAAAAAAAAACAAAAAAAAAAAAAACAGACGACAAATGTAGTCTGAAATTTGGCGCCGAAAGAGTTAAAAATTTAAAAGCTTTAACCCGCTGGGCTGAGGGGAGTGGATACACTTTCAAGGGGGACAACTGTCAAAATCGTTTTGGCCCCTTTCTGAAAAGAGTCCCCTCTTAAAGGAAAGAATTGGTTCCCTTATAAGGTAGACTTTTTTTCAGAAGGTACTTGGTGTGCTAGAAAGAAAGCACCAAGTCATAAAAGTTGCCACACTCCACCCTCTCGTCCCCCACCACCCCGCCCCCTTGCAAACGATGGCGGAAAATTTACCAATTGTATCCAATCCCTATGTATTCAACAACGTTTAAAAGGAATGTACATGTATTTTGTCTTTTTTCCAGGGGATAGGCTTGGGCATTTTAAGCGATTTCTCTCTTAAGGAGACATTTCGCATACAATTACAATCAACTTTCATTATCTCAAACTCTAAGAGACCAGGGCCCAGTTGTTCAAAGCGTCGTTAGCTTAACGAGCTCATTAAAGGCCATTTCGTTAACTGTTTTAGTGGATTCAATACACAATACTCTGATATTTTTTGCTGAAAAAATGTGAGTAGCTTTTGCACTGCAAAAGCTACTCACAATTTTTCAGCAAAAAATTTCAGCATATTTGCGTAACACTCGATGTAAATTTTAACGAATCGTTAACTAATGACATCGTTAGCTTTGAACAACTGGGCCCAGAATTTTGGGTTTCATATAACAGCAGCGTGAAATAAAATAAGTTGAAGTATAATAAATATGTAGGGATATCAAACCCGTATTGTCCTTTATTTAGTTTGACTTAAGCAGTAGTTTGAGTTATCAGTGTTTGAGATATCGAGAGTAGATTCTGAACAGAGGGATCCTTTGGAAGCAAGAAACACATCATTTCGAAAACATGCCTATTCAAATATATATAAAATTTCACCTCAAAATATTGAAAAATTTCAGATAAAAAACTCTGATATTTTTCATATTTCTGCTCAAAACATAGATTGTGGGTACTCGTTAGAACCGCCTCGGCAAACATAGATTGTGGCTACTCGTTAGAACCGCCTCGGCAAAAATAGATTGTGGGTACTCGTTAGAACCGCCTTGGCGGGGCGGTTCTAAAGAGTACCCACAATCTGTATTTTTAGCTGAAATAAGAAAAATAATGTATACCCCTCTAAACCCCAGTTTTACTATATAAAAGTGGGGTTTTAGGGGGTCAAAATTATGTAGGTGTGTTCTCGTGATGCAAATAAACGAAAATAGCAGACTGGATCTTACCGAGTCTGTTCATGAACAATAATACAACGTGCAACACTGCTCACGCTTCGTAGCCACGGCTAGAGCAATAATATACATCACGAAAACATGCCTATATAATTTTGACCCCCTTAAACCCCACTTTTATATAGTAAAACTTGGGTTTACAGGGGTATACATTATTTTCTTATTTCTGCTCAAAATATAGATTGTGGGTACTCGTTAGAACCGCCTCGTCGAGGCGGTTCTAACGAGTACCCACAATCTATGTTTTGAGCAGAAATATGTAAAATATAGGGGTTTTTTTATCTGAAAATTTTCATTTTTTGGTGCTAAAATTTTCAATATATTTGAATAGGCTTGTTTTCGTAATGTTTACCGTTAATTCCAAATCGAAAATTAAGCCCTAATCCTTGGAGAGAAGAAGTATCATATTTTGCCAAAAGAGTGCTAATGATTAATGGATTGTTGTTTGCTCTGAATTTCTGTCTTTCCGCTAACTGATATTTATACAATGCCACATTGATAGCTAGTACATCAGTGATAATCGGAAGTTCAAAAATCGTTAGGCCATAACACTGAGCAAAGTTGTTTATTGAGTTATAGAAAACTTAGATAAAGAGCAACTGCACGTCTTCTGTAGTATGGTAAATGTCGTATAATATTCAAACACCAAAGTGTCTGACAAAATGGCATACGCAAACAGTATAGACCCAAATCGGACTGCAGTCTGGTCAGGGTCTACACTATTTGTCATTCCGCTAAGTATTTTAAGAAACAGCTGCATAAAAAGCAAAGTTTAGCCAAAAATAGTTTGGAATAAAGTGATCGAAATTTTAGGAGATTTACTGTAGATGAGCAAGAGCAAAGTTGCAACAACTTGAGAAAACGTACCTGCTGTCAAGTGCGCCCAACGAGGACTCAAATTAATCTGCGCATCCGCGTAATCTGAGCCGACACTTTGCTTCCCTGGGTATCCCATTACGAAAACACGCCCATTCAAATATATCAAAAATTTTACCACCAAAAACTGAAAGTTTTCAGATAAAAATTCTGATATTTTTCATATTTCTGCTCAAAACATAGATAGTGGGTACTCGTTAAAATCTATGTTTTTGAGCAGAAATAATAAAATAATGTATACCCCTATAAACCCCAGTTTTACAATATAAAAGAGGGGTTTAAGGGTGTCAAAATTATATAGGTATGTTTTCGTGCTAAGTTGCCAATTTTATATGCTAGACACACATGCGTTTCCGTGGGAAACTTGACTTTAATGCAGTGGCGTCTTTATGTGGTGTGTGGCGGCCGTAAAAAGTCTCCCTATACTTTACCATAATGCAGTTTAATGCCCAAACCATTTGAAGAATGGTGGAAAGAGCATATAGTGTTACTCCTGTCCGTCTCTCTCCGTCCGCGCCCGGTGTTAGCAATTTGCGTTTAAGTTTTTCAGGCGGGGCATCCGTGTCATTTGGACACATTTCTAGTTATTTTATATTGTCCTTGGGATCAAGGTATCCTTTCGGGAATCTTGGGAAATCGAGTGCCGCGAAACCCATTTATGACGAGTGGACTCTTCTACCACAACTCTTTAGACCAATAGAAGGGGTGTCTCGTTAGTTTTTACTATTACCCTATATTATAGAAAGTCCTGTGTTTAATGCAAACAGTGTAGATCCTGAGCAGACGCAGCGGAACGCGGCGTCTGATCTGTGTATACACTGTTTGCCAATGTTCCTTTTATGGGACGCTCTGCATAAATGGGTAAGCCGGTGCTACTGGGGAGGGTGGGGCACATGCACCCCTGCAAACTAAACTGCTGTCACATGTGAAGTTTCGAAATTACCGAGATTCCGATTTTCATTCTTTTCTGTGTTCTTTGTTTTCAAGGGCATTTGTATTGATTGTTTTAATGCAAGATGTATAGCAAAAGTCCTTTATCGGACCATACGACCGCTAGTTGAGCTCATCCAAACTGTTGGCATATTTTCTCATTATGTTGCAACTAACAAACAAACTAACTTACTATTATTAATAACTAACTATCTAAATAAATAAATAAATAAATAAAGTCAAAGAATTTACGTCCCCACATTTTAAAAAAATTCCAAAAATGACCAGGTCAACAGCGTACCTAAGTTAAAATGTGAAATGTGTAACAAAAAGAAAACTCGGATAATTTGTTGTCCCCAACCTTTTAAAACGCCACCATAAATTACTAAATTAACAAGGTACCTACTATGTATACACTTTGATAGTATTAGAGTGCAAAATCTTTGAGCACAAAAGACGACTAAGTCCAAAATGGGGGGAAAAGAAATAAAAAATAAATATATAATTATACCAAAAGCACATGCACATCTGAAGACCATGATAAAACATATGTTAAGTTCCAAAAAGATCGGCCTTGAACAGTAAGTAGACTTATCCACAATCTATACACTTTGATAGTATTAGAGCACAAAAAGGACTAAGTTCAAAAATGCGGAAAAGCAATAAAAATGGCATGAAGTGTAAACCAGAAGCAATTACATATCTTCAGCTCACCAGATTTCAAATAAACACAAAATCTGTAAAGGCTAATATGATGAATATTTCAACAGAAAGTCTCAGCCTCAAAGAGGCTATGGCTTCTGAGGTGATAATTATAAGGATTTTTTTTACTATTTTCCATGGCAATCAGTAAAACTAAAGCCCTATTTCTGATAAAAGATTACTCAAGGAACATTACATTACCTTTTGTCAAAGTATCTGCAATCCCTGGGCAGTATATGGAAACTGTAACTGGCATAGCAACCAAACCAAAGTGTTGATTTTCATAAAAAATACAAACTTTCAATCCCCCAGCCCAAGGATGCTACAGATGAAATTTGGGCTCAATTTGCCTTGTGCTGTCAGAAGAGGTGTCTGAAAGTGTTGACGATGACTGACTATGATGGCGACAACAACGGGGAACTATCCTATAAGCATTCTCGGAGCTTTCTGCTCCGGTAAGCTGAAGAAAAAGGAATGACATTAATGTTGAACTGTCATTGAATATGTATCTATGAAAACGAAAGAGCTAGTTTTGTTCATGGTTTTATTAATTATAACATAAAAGTAAAATACAGGTTTTCAACTGATTATGATCAGAAGAAAGAAATATTCCTGAAGACATATAATGGTGGTATTTTGATAAATAAAGGCTAAATGCCAAATGTTACCCATTGTTTGGGAAAATGAAAATCTAAAACAGATGTTCTTTAAGAGCAATGGATAAATCTATAAGAAGTTAGAGTATGGGCCATAATGCGCAGTTTCGGCTTATAAAGCCTCATCAGTGACTTTGAATGAAACAGGCTCAACAATTCAAAACCACGTACATCTCCATATAATGATACGAAAACAAGCACACTTTCAGAAGAATCCAATTAAAGATGTAGGAGGAGTTGTGGACACAAGCTTTAAAAAATGCTATTTCTCCGTTCACAAGGGCTGTAATTATGTCAGAAATAATTGGATAAAAAAATTCAATACCACATGTACATCCTCATATAAAAAAATACGAAAATCTTTAAAATTTCAGAAGTATCCGATAAAAGCTGTCGGAGGCGCTAGGTGCACAAGGTGTGTGATGGAGACTTAGACGAATACAATGTCACACAGAAGGACAATGGTTATTTCTATAGTCCCTCTCCTCCTACATCGAGTGACAAACAGGAAGAATAGTTATATAGCAATTAATCATCGTTAACTGTTTTTTTTTTTTTTTTTGTTTTTTTTTTTGTTTTTTTTTTGTCAATGTTTTTCATGATATACTTATTTATTCACATTTCAATTAAGTAACTGTTCTGAATTAAAAACTTACACGTGAGACGGACTCTCAGGCACCTTTTCCTAGAAGGCCTGGAACTTAGAATTATCGTAAGTCTGAGAAACTCAATTTTGTGTGTTTAGATTTTAATGCAGAAGCATCAGTTGCGCGTGGAGTTGCACAGTTGTAATTATACGCATAGGGACTGACTCTCTGTTTATTGCTCAGTCCTTTTAGCATTGCGATTACCTCACTTGGGGAAGAGAGAACTAACCTTAGTGCTTTTCGTACGTTTGTTCGATTTGTGCTTGTTTGGATTTGTCGGTTTTCTCTTCCTCTTGGTGTCTGGGATGGGCTGCGGTTTGTGATTGTGGCACTCCCTGGACTTTTCTCTTACCTTTTTTTTCTATGTGAAACCCGTGGAGAAATTTTCAGGTACCAGTCTGTCTTTCTTTGGTTAATATATATATTTTTAACAGTAAATATAGCTGAAAGTTAACAAAAGATTTAAGGCATAATGCGGTTTCAAATATCAAAATCGGTTGACATTTTTTCTCGGCTTTTCAGACACGCAAATACTCGTCCTTTTCCGTTCTAGTATCGGCTATCAAGATCGGCTATCTCCATACAGCGTAATAATTTGCAGTTATGAATAAACTCATCAGGGCTCAAAAATCTTACTTAAACAGTTTCGTATGAGAAGCATCGTACATATATCAAAGTTTGTTGTAAACATAAACCTTATTATTATGTTCCACCCGAATATATAATTATTTTCATGGGCCTTTATTAGCGTAGTTGCAAGCGGTACATTGCTTTTTTAGTCGGGTTTTTTCCGTAAATGATTTGGCAGGGGCTGAAATTTTGGTATGACTACTGTGGCCTTAGGTTTGGCAAGCCAAGCCCAGGTTTCAAAAAGATCGCCTTTGAGCTGAAAGAGGAGTTGCGCACACAAGGTACCCACTATCTACATACTTAGATAGTAGTTATACAACGTCGCATTGACGTTGATGTAGACTAGCTCTTAGACCTTGATGTCATGTTTTATCACTCCTTACTGTAAGCTGATTCAAATTTATGTAGGACAGCTTGTATAGCTAGTCTCTAATAGTTGGTCTATGACATCATGCTGCTATCAAAGATGTGAGGCAAGCAGTAAGTAGTAGATGACCCTTAGTTCATTAAAGTAAATTAATAATTATAATTGAATGATGAAAATAATATTGATATCCGACTAGTAGCTAGTCTAACATTGATGCAACGTCAGGGCGTTGATATAGAGTTTATTTGGTTGTTTTGTCCGATTATGGAGAAATAATTCACTAGTGTTTTAAGGCTTGCGCGTAAAAATGAGTGAGCGATGCGAATGAGTTTTTACAAGCAAACCTTAGCACATGAGTGAATTAGTTTTGCGTAATCAATCAAATCAACAAAATAAACTGTTTATTACATTTTCATTCATGTTTTACCTTTGAATTTTCATATTCAGCCGTTATGATTTCCTACCAAAATAGTTCCAGTCAGTGCATGAATTTCGGGAGGCGTGGTTTAGTTTGAAAATTAGTCACCATCCTGTTTAAACTTAAATACAAAAATCATCCTGTGCTTGAAATACTGACACAACAATGTCACAAAATTAGAACTGGATCATCAAAAAAAAAAAAAAAAAAAAAAAAAAAAATCATACTTTATATTTGTGTTGCAGGTCTTTCTTCAAAAACGCCAACTGAACGTGAAAATTGCAGTCTGATTTCCATGATTTTATCATATTTTCCGAAAAACGTCAGCTATTGTTATTGTTGTTTCCAACAACGTCAGGAACGTCGCCTAGCAATTATGATGTCAAAACGTTCGAAATGAAATAATTCACTCAGTGGATTTTAGATTATAATTCACTGAAAAATCTCAGTAAATCACTACTGAAAATGTAATAAACAACGTCGTATTTACGTCGATGCAATGCCAGGAGTTTTTACAATGTCTCAATAACGTTGATGCAACGTCGTGACTGTTATACAACGTCGCATTAACGCCTACATAACGCCACGTTTCATCGAAGTAAGGGGGCTCATGGAAAACTTCTCTTTAATTTGAATTTCTACAGAATTCGCGGCGACATACTCGTACTTAGGAGGATTAAATATTTTTGGATGACGGGCTCAAATTGTTTTACTAAATAGAATAAAATCAAAAAATAGTTTCGGACATGGAGTTCAATCTATCAAAATGTCAAATTATCCCAGCGGACACACAACTCTGAAACAACGTCGATTCTACGTTGATTCAACATCTTGACGTTGAATCGACGTTGTTTCAACGTTGTGTGCTTGCTGGGATATACATTACATAGTCACAACGATCAGCTGCAGTATTATTTGCACATGGTATTCTTAGAAGCAGTACCATCATCTAGAAGTAGGTATTTCAGAAAATCTCTTCAGGAATACATACATCACTGGAAGTCATTCCTAAAAGTAATTGTCCTGCCAAATGTTGATACCGTATTCGACCTAATTACCGCACATACCACTATAAGCGCACAGTCAAGCAATTCCGTGGTCTTCAGATTACAGCCAGTGTAGTTTTGTCTTCTTCTTTGGTTTAAACAATATTTTATTCAGCATTTTTCACATATACATAGCATAATATTATATGGTACAGGATTTGATAAAAAGCTTAGAGCTTATGTAAATCATTTCCTGAAAGTTATATAGCAGCGTAATAACATGTAAAGAGTAGATGGAAACATAGCATGTTGGTAATTATTTAGCAAATATAATAATAAAATTAATAATAATAATAATAACGAGATAACAATAATAGTAATGATGATGACGATGATGATGATGATGGTGATGATGATGACTAACTAGAGAGCATGTCGCACCTCTCTCTGTAAAATAAGTTGATCAATTAATTTGATCTGGTATTTAGTGTTCCCGTAACAGCTATAGGTATTTCGAGACAGTCGTCGGAGTGCATCGTGTAGTATTACATTAGGGTTGAAAGATAAACGTATTCCTGGTAACTTAATGAGCTAATGTGATTCAACCCAACGATTAGAAGAGTGTTAAGCGCATCTTTCATAGTCATCGATTCTTCTTCTTTATAAAGGTATATATTGTGGGTACCCATTTGAATTGCAATTGAAATGAGTAACCACAACATATGCTTTGATAAAGAAAATCAGAAAAAAATCGCATAAACATCGTCTAATAAGTCCTTTACTGGTCTTTTTTAAAGTGTACCCTTCGTAGATAGATACATATTTCACCACACGTTTCCAGTAATTTTGACAAATCTAAGCGCACAGTGCGGTAATCAGATGGAATACGGTACTTAACTGTTTTCTTCTTCTACCCTCAAAGGACCAGAACTTTCTTCGTAATTGGTCTTGCTGTTAAAATTGCAAATACACAGTAAGTTTCCATTTTGATAAATTCACATGTTAAAACAGGGGTTTAAAACATTGTACACTGGCTGATCTTAGTCCAGCTAACAAAATGTTTATACAACGTTTGGTTTTGGTTTCGAACACGTTTTGGTTTTGAGGGGTTTTTTTAGGTTTTTTGTTGTGTTGTCTTTTTTTTAAATTTCTGAAAAGAAGTATTTCTAAACGTTTTGGCAAAACGTTTCTTAAAACTTTATCGCAACATTAAATCAACTTTATTGCAACATTATAGCAAAGTAAATATAAGATAAGTCAAGAACTGATACAATCAAATCCATATCAAGCCCCCAGCATCAAAGGAAACGGCAGACAAATACAATTATGCAGCACAAAATGAACAGACCCTATGAAGAGTTGGGAAAACCCTTTCCCAAAAAGGTGGGAACTCAGTTAACCAAACTTAACTGAATATATCATCAACTTACATAATTAGGGAACCTCCTACGGATCATACATTATTTCTTAGTTTTGGTATAATTGATTGAATTATTAATAGTTGACCTTTGAGAAAGGGTCACCTTCAAGCAATTACCATTCTGACTGCATTCACAAAGGTTGTAATGTCATGAAACGCTTAGGTTGACATTTCCCTTATGGTTTACTAGGATCAAGACGATAAATATACCTGTAGAGGCAACTATATGCATCTGCACCACCTCTTCAAGTTAGTTTATCATGAGAATCGATTACCCTATAGCAAAATAAAACACCACCTGTCCCAAATCAACCTGCATGAGGATCAGCAACCTCCAACCCGGGAAATTCCGGGGTACAATTCTCAAATATGTTTGTACCTGAACTGTTAACTGTTGTTGTGGTTGAAAGGAAACATGTATATTATCGCTCTGTGGTTGGCTAAAACTATCCATCAACTATCAAAATATTACATTCACATTGATTTATATACTACAGACTTTGGGTATCTGCAGCACCGCTTCATGTCAGTTTGTCATGAGGATCGCCCGATGGCTAAGGTCAAACCGCCTTTCCTAAACCAACCTGTATGAGAATCAGCAATCCCAAACTGTGTCATTTTTTCTGCACGCAAAGTTTGTCTCGAAGAAGATAAGATAACGCGATTGTAATATTAAGTAAAGAGAAATATCAAAGGAAAATCTTTTGCTATGAATTTTAATTAATGCATTTTATTTACTTATGGCGATAGTTGGTACCCGCATAACCTGAAGATACTCAATTACAGGATAAATGTAGTTTTGTTGAAAAACAATTACAGTTACCTTTGACGGTAGACGTACCTTTTCGTCAAACTCTTCTGGAAAGTGTCAGAAAACTGACGATGAATGAAAAATGATTTAAACACCCTACCAAAACAAGTAAGTAATTTTCAGAAGTGCAAAACATTGTGAGAGTATATCACGCCCAAGTTATCTTAGCCCTGTGTGAGACATCAGGGCCCGATTGTTCAAAGCGTCGTTAGCTTAACGAGCTCGTTAAGGGCCATTTCGTTAACTGTTTTAGCGGATTCAATACGCAATATTCTGATATTTTATGCTGAAAAAATGTGAGTAGCTTTTGCGCTGCAAAGGCTACTCACATTTTTTTCAGCAAAAAATTTCAGCATATTTGCGTGTCACTCGATGTAAATTTTAACGAATCGTTAAATACGACATCGTTAGCTTTGAATAACTGGGCCCAGAATCTTATCGGTCCCTACAATGTGTATGCTGCAAGACTTATTTCATATGTTTTTGCCACAAAGAGGACATACATATACACACTTTCAAAGTCCCAGAACTATTCTTTTCCCTTCTATTCTTGGTTTGGGCTCACAGGCATTGGGTGGGTTGAAATGTGTTTACCATATAATTCTTATCTTCCCATACACCTGGTTACGCCGTTTCCTTTCGGGTCCTTTAGGACATATGTCTGTTTGCCATTTGTCCATCCTCAGCTTACTTTATGGCTATGGTATACCGGCCACATACCTCTTTTAAACCAATTCCTCCCAACAGAGTAACATGAAATGCACGTTCTTTTGTGTAGTAAAAGAAGTGTTCGGTAGCTAATTTAGATAGGTTAGAGTGATACAGAAGTATGATATAAAGGGTATGAATAGGTGTCTTAGAAAAGGACTCGGTACAATAGGACTGAGTAGGATAGTGTAAGGTAGAGTAAGACTCAGGTCATGACAGAAACCCAGTCAGCATTCTACGTAAATCTATATCGGGCCGTCATCGGCCCGTCAGGGTAGCTGACGGGCCGATGACGGCCCGATGTAGATTTACGTAGAATGCTAGCTGGGAACGACTCACCTAATAAAGCCAAAACAACCCAACCCTGGTATCAGGTTAATTCAGTTTTTGGCTATTTCTGTCTTATATGTCAATATTTCATCTTAAATTATATTACAAAAAATGAGAAATAATGATAAAGTATCAAGAAAGCCAATGACATAAAAACTGAGGTACAAAATTATTACTCGACTACACGTGCTAGTTCAGTGCACGAAGGCTTTGTAAAAATGTTTTTAAAACGTTGTATGAGAATGAAATCTCGAAAAAGGTTTTTTAGACGTCTGCCATTGAACATTTTGTCTTAATATGTCTTGATATATATGTATTTTATTTTTATTTAACCAAACACTTTAAGTGATACTTTATATATTTCAATATAGCAACAGTTTTTTAAACGTTTGCTTTAGGTTTAGTTAGACAAAACATACACGCACCATAGATTGAATACTTAAATTACGTTTTTAAAACGTTAGGTTCAACCAAACTTTCATACAACCAAAGTTTAACGTTGCAATAACATTTGACAAACGTTTAGTTCAACTAAACTTTTCTGCAACCAAAGGCTAACGTTCCACCAACGTTTTCTGTTAGCTGGGATATATCGTCCGAATTTGGTCTCTTGCATTTTGTAATCCTCTAAGTTCTGCACATTTATATTATTGACCAACATACAAAGTCAGACTATGTTTTGGCCTTTTAAAACGCCTTTGAAAAAAGACGATATTTGCTTGAAAAGCATCCATACAATAATCTGTCAAGATGAAAGCAGACTCCTGTCTTCTTTGAACGGTGATATGCTTTCCATACCGAGACAACCAGGCAAATCACTTATCTCCTCGAGTTTGCAAACATTTACCTTCACGGTGATATGCATAGCATTCTAAAATTGCAGTTCTTGCATTTTTTACGATAACTCTCTCAAAAACGATGACATATTTTCCACCTATAAATAGATCACGTACACTGGCTCCCGGCTTAGCTGAGCACCGCCGTAATATCCCGGAAACAGCGCTGCTGAAGTTTGACCGTATCCCGAGGGTTTACGATAATGTTTCTGAGATATCATGGCGGTGCTCAGGTAAGACACGCTCTACTGAACATAACGCAAATATAAATTGAAAGGATAGCTACACGTTGAAGGGAGACAATTCTTAAAATGTTTCCTTCCTTCTGAAAAGGGGTTTACACTAAACGAAAAGGATTTGCTTCTTTCTGCTTTTAAAGTAGACACATTTTCAGAAGAGGCTTTGTGCTTGTTTGGATTTGGCGGGTTTCTCTTCCTCTTGGTGTCTAGGAAGGGTTGCGGTTTGTGATTGTGGCACTCCCTGGACTTTTCTCTTACCTTTTTGTGGCAGACAGTAAAGTCAGCGGTATGTTCCCTGCCTTAGCGAAAATAGCGATAAATCTAACAATTACTTCCTGTCCCCTTAAAATGCCTACATAACTCTAAAACTACCTCTAACCCCTCCATATAACGATCATATTAACGGATACAATAAGTAAAAATATAAGCATTAGAAAATAACAATATATGTCAAATGTCTTTCCAACAAGAGTCCATGTTACCACCTCACCGGAATGCGGGTTACTAATTGTTTCTGTGCTTTCCTTGAATGGTGTACTCTTAATCGGTTCTTCTTCATTATCTCCAAATTTCTCGGATGGTACATGTAGATGCGTATTTTTTGTCTTCTTTATCATGTTCCTGAAGCACCAGAGTCTTAAAAGTGCCACACTTTTCTGTATTAATACTGGAACAGCTTTGTCTTGATCATATATTCTTAATGAAACAATACAGAAAAGCAGGATAAGCAAGCTATACAACATAAGCAATAGAACCCAAACATAGATATATGCTACCGGGTTAGAACTTGCTGGTACATTGTCATTTATTATGTCCATAAAAACAACAAAAGACAAGAATATTGTCACTGCAACGGACATCCGCTCTCCAGAACTAGCTGGCATAAAGAAAACCAATTTATTTAAAAATGCCAAGAACGCAAGAGGGAAAAGTAAATACATTTCATAAAACTCATATCTTCGCTTCAGTTTCAAATTTACTTGCATGCATGATACAGTTTCTGTTGCGTTACAGCCTAAGATTTCACTTGGCAGCAAAATCCACTCGCTATTTTCGGCAAAGTATAGACTTTGTATTGATTCAATTCCAGAACTCAGCGTGATCTCTTTGCTTATGTAGTGCCATGGGCTGAAAAGTAATGTACATGTTTGTGTGTCATACGGAAATTTTTCAACGTTCACCGAGCATGTGCCGTAAATGACTTCCGCGGGTTCCCAGGTAACCTTACCATCTGAATATATTCGCATTGTTTTAGTTTTTATACCAATCGCTGAAATCTGGAACGAACTTTCTCTTAAATAGATCGGTGGTGTCCATATCAATTCTGTTGGTAAATGCATTGACGATTTCATACCATAGTCGGATGAATTCCAAGAAATACGTTCCTCTGTCCACTCTAATTGGAACCAAAATGTTATTTCCAATTTTCCCGAAATTTCATCAAAATCGTTTATGCTTAAAATTGAAATGTTGGCCGATATAGTAACAGTTGTGTTCTCGTTTAAAACAGGAAGTAAATTTCTATTGTATCCAGAGAGAATATCATTATATAATGTCTGGACTTGAGTTAGATTTGCGGCTGAGATCAGGTTATCCATTTGGAGAACTGCAGTGGCCATCAAGTAACTCTGTATAATGCCTGTAGAAAAAGGAACATGACAAAATGAGTCGTTGTGCATCCAAAGAAAAATAGTATCCAGAAAATATTTGCATCCTTTTTCGAAGGCGAGTACGAGTACCTTTTATCAATTTATGGCGAGTAGACTATTCTATCTCATTAGTAGTGACAGGTCCATTTCCGAATGAAGGTGTGTCTTGTTAGTTTTGGTTATTTTTTCATTATTTCTCTGTTTAGAGAAATTTCTGTATTTATGCAAACATCTGGGTCTACACTGCTTGTCAATATATATTCAGTTTTTGGCACGCTAGGAATAAATAGATTAAAGGAAAGAATGTGCTTTCCCCCACGGCACACTCACGCCCCTCCTGAGTAAATTCACACTTTTAAGAGATGATTCTTTTTTCACCTTACGTTAACTCATTTGAGACCCCCAAAAGGGTTATTGGCAAATAGTGCAGACCCAGATCAGACACCGCAAAATACGTCGTCTGATGAGGGTCTACACTATTTGCATCAAATACGGGAAAGTCTATAAAACATAGTAAAAAAACTAGACACCCTGCTATTGGAAACAGACCAGCCCAAAGTGTTGTGGTAGAATGGGCTTAAAAGTTTGATAAAATATAATGTAAAACCCAACATTCCCCATAATATATAATATATAAAATGTACATACTGGGGTTATCATTATTAAGCGAGTTTTGAGAATGTTTCAGTTTGCTTTTTGTTTTAAATGTAAGTGACAATATATAGGAAATGCCCAGGGAAATGCCACAATCACGACCCACAGCCTTACCGAGGCACCGAAAGAAGGAGACATTACGTCACGCCTTTTCAAATATATTGAAATTTCACCACCAAAAACTGAAAGTTTTCAGATAAAATTCGGATATTTTTCACAGTTCTGCTCAAAATATATATTGTTTGTACTCGTTAGAACCGCCCCGAATCATCACAGGGAAATACAAATAATAAAAAAAATAGTGATGGAACAAAGTAAAGGACTCTACAGCGATCTGAAGCCAGAATACAATAAAACAACAAACAGGACCACGACGAGCCCGACAACAAACATCTGGGCCCAGTTGTTCAAAGCTAACGACAACGTTAGTTAACGATTCGTTAAAATTTGCATCGAGTGATACTCAAATATGCTGAAATTTTTGCTGCAAAAATATGAAAGCTGCTCCCATTTTTTCAGCAAAAATATCAGAATATTGTATATTGAATTCATTTAAACAGTTAACGAAAGGACCCTTAACAAGCTCGTTAAGCTAACGACGCTTTGAACAACTGGGCCCTGAAAAAGACTGATGATGGAGACGTCATTTATTCTGAGGACTGACCCATCGTAGCGCAATTAAATAGGGGAGCAAAGTTACCAACAATATTCGGGTTAACAACCATGCATGCAGCTTGTCGCAGAATATCAATGTTGTAGCATTTTTTTTTTTTTTTTTTTTTTTTTTTTTTTTTGTAGCTAGTGACTGTCAATCATTAATCTTCTTTCAATTTCTACTACATTTTGTATGATCCAGACCCCGTAAATGGTCGAAAGGTGTTCCGTTTAATAATAATGGTAAAGAAAATGTTTAGAATAGGGACACAATCACGGAACATAGCCTACCAGTAACACTAACAGGAAGAGTAAACAAACGACGACGAACAGCGCACATGTCACAAACAGCAAAGAAACCAGCTCTCTTTTCCCCAAAGAGTTAGACAGGACCTAAACAATACAATAAGAAGACACCAAAACGAACAAAACTTGAAGAAAGCAGCGAGCAGTCATAAGACCCCACAAATAACGAACAGTACCAAAACGGTTTCGTTGAAGTCAAAATACATGTATGTATTCTGTAAAGTAGGGACCCTTCGAATCAAAAGAATACATCAATGAAACGTTTCTAATACTGGAAGATAAAAAAAAATACACATTTAATATTTACCGATCCTCATGGTTTCGATTGTACTTCCTATAGTAAATATTCGATGGAAAGAAACCTCGTTGAAATATGTCTCCTTTTTGTATTGACAAGAATATAACATTTGTTTCGTAGTCTTTTAAGGAAGATGAATACACTGTCACGAGATAAAAAAGGGTTTTCTCTAGAAGGAAAGAAAACCCTTCCTTCAGGAGTAAATTCTTTTCAATTAGACCCCTTTTTATAAGGGGATTGGTGTCTCAAAAAGCAAAACATGAAGTCATAAAGTTGTCTCCAATGCAGGATTGCCAAGTGTATGTAGGCACCTTCAATGGTCCCGGTTTATCTTTCAGCGTCGATTTTTTGTTTTGTCCTCTGAAACCAATATTCCTTCTGTTTCAGTTAAATATCCACAAAAATCTACATCAATAAACGCATTACTCAGTTGTATGAAACAAATATGCTACGTGTGTGTGTGTTTTGTCATTGTCTTGTTTTCTTATGTAAATCAATGCTTATTTACATATCAATACATTACTGAAGGCAGGGTAAGACATATATACCATTAATGCAGCAGAAAAGTTCAAATTTTAAGGAGGTTACACATGGCAGATTTCCCGCCATTTTACAAGGGAAATAACTTTATGACTTCTTTTTTGATTTCCTACAGACTAAACCTTCTTTTTAAAAAGAGGTCTACTATAAAAGAAAAGAATTTGCATCCAAGGGAAGCAAATTCTTTTCTTTTACAAAAGACTGCTTCTCAGAAGGAAGCATATGCAATTTTGACAGAGTTGTCTCCCTTGAAAGTACACCATTTCCCCTTCATTTAGTAATGTCATTCACATCCAACGATCAGTTGTATTTGGTAATGTTATGGTTTTCAAGGGACATCCGTTTTACTTAAGGCAGCTGAATATCTTCGATCAACTATCCATTTATTCGAGTGACACTGAACGATAGGGCATTTGAAAGCTACATGTCATGTGGCTTTGTGTTTCATACGATTATCACAATGAGATGATTCGTATGAAATTGCCGGTGGTATTTTCAAGGCAAATGAGAGAACTTTTAGTGATTGTCTGTCGTCGGCTGATTTTCGTACCAGTTTTCTAAGTATGAGTGATTAATAAATATTGTCCTCGGTAGCACTTATGTTTCTAGTGGTAAAAAAGTCCTTCTAGGGCCGTCTCATAGAAACATAAATTTACAAAGATTGCTCCAAATATTGGGGCACCTTAAAGGGAAAGCAAGATTGGGTAAGAATGCATCTGAAACGAAAGATGTTGATGATCGATGCAATCAGACGATCTTTTTTCTAAATCGGACACAAATTAAGAATGTTAATGACGTTTAAAGATTTCAAACGTTTTGTCAAGTGTGACCCCAGTATTAACTAGACTTTATTTTTGTTTTTCTACAAAAACATAGATGTCCCCCCCCCCCCCCCCCCCTTTTTTTTTTTTGGTGTCATATTGTATTGTACATTCAGCGAACATTTATATTTATTAATGAGATTCCAAGCGAAATAACTCAAAAAGTATAATGCAAGAGTTATGGGTTTTGCGCTCTGCATGTCGTCTAATGTTCATTGATATTCATATAGAGTTTCGTGAAGCTATCTTGAATGGTTTTCAAGGTTTAGACTGGATACGTTTTTTTTTTTTTTTTTTTTTGTTTGTTTTTTTTTGTTTTTTTGTTTTTTTGTTGTTGTTGTGTTTTTTTTGTTTTTTTTATTGTTTTTTTTTTATTTATTTTTTTTTTATTTATTCATTTTTTATTTTTTTTTTTTTTATGACAGACAAAGTTCCGAGGGAAAGAAAAAGTATAAATACAAGTTTTGGTTCTTATCTCTGCACTTCGTCTAATGTTGATTGATACTTACATGAAGATTCCTGAAGATTTCTTGAACAGGTTTCAAGTTACAGAGCGGACACGATTTTGTGACGCACAAAGTTCCAAGGGAAATAACACAAAGTATAAATGCAAGAGTTATGGCTCTTGTCTATGCATGATGTCTAATGTTGATTGATATTTATATGAAGTTTCGTGAAGATAGCTTGAACGGTTTTTAAGTTATAGAGCAGACACGATTTTGAGACAGAATCCAAGGAAAATTACTCAAAAAGTATAAATGCAGGAGTTGTGGTCCTTGCGCTCTGCAAGTCGTCTAATTTTGATTGATATTTATATGAAATCTCGTGAAGATAGCTTGAACGGTTTTGAAGTTAAAGAGCGGACATGATTTAGTGACAAAGTCCAAGGGAAATAAGTCAAAAAGTCTAAATGCAAGAGTTATGGTTCTTAAGCTCTTCACATCGTCTAATGTTGATTTATATTTATATGAAGTTTTATGAAGATAGCTGGAACGGTTGTCGAGTTATAGAGCAGAAATGATTTTGTGGCAGTCCAAGGAAAATAACTCAAAAAGTATAAATGCAAGAGTTGTGGTTCTTGCGCGCTGCACGTCATCTAATGTTGATCGATATTTACATGAAGTTTCGTGAAGATAGCCTGAACGCTTTTCAAGTTATAAAGCGGACAGGAGTGTGACAGACAGACAGACAGACGCCTGGGGAAAAACAATATGTCTCCCAAACCTAAAGGGGGGAGACATAATTATAACTGAGGTTTTAGCAATTTTGAAATATGAAATTAAATATTCCTTTTGACAGAAAATGGTACGTTTTTAAACAAAATCAATATATGTCTAGAGAAGAAACTATTTACACACAAAGTACAGTAAGATATTGTTGCAAATATTATTTTGGTGCGTTTGATAAACCGCCGCCAGATTTACATACCACATTTCTTATTTTTGGTGCGGTTGCCAAACCACCATAAAAGATACCACATATCGGCAATCTGTTTTGCTTTTACTACCAACCTAATAACTACATAACAAATAGATCCCTGCTAACACTGATAACGCTAAAATCTGCACCCAAGCCATTTAGCCTTACACGTCCTGATTCCTGATGCTTATAGGAAAAGCGAATAAATAAATAAAACAAAGAATACTTCAGATTTTGAAGAAATAAGATTTTAATCATATTGAGTAAAAATTCAGCGGACGAATATGAATACTCCAGTAAAGCGCGATAAAGCAACAGCTTTGGGTAAAAAGTGTAATCCCCACCGCAGTCCTATAAACCCCGAAAAAGGGTCTTTTCCATCGAAAAGTGCCGATTATACCATGCCGCCAAATCTGCAAAATGTTAAAAAAAGAATCTGTGAAAATGCCTGGCTTTCTGCTCTCAAGTTTACAAATAAATATGTATACTCTGTGTGTGTGTGTGTGTGTGTGTGTGTGTGTGTGTGTTGTTAAATTTCAACGTAATTCCAATCAATCTACAGGCCTACAGCATCTTTAGGCGACTGCCCCTATCAGTACTCACAGTACATGCTTTGATTTAAGTAAGGCTTTGTAACATCTTAATTACTCATTAACTATTCAAAATATTGCCCATTAAAGCAATTTAAAAATCTCCATTTTTTCTTCATCCGATTATGATCTATTTTGAATTAGAATGCATGTTTGTTTTTCATTTCAATTAAAATCTTTGCCAACCTTTATTTTCCCTTTAACTCCTTATCTTACTTATGCTAAACTTTAAACGCCTATTTTACTACCTGTTGATGTGTAGAAAACTGCTGATTGAGTGGCAGTAGAACCTGTTTAAACGCACTTTCTGTAGCGTCTGATCAAGGTCTACACCGTTTGCTCAGGCATACATGTCCCAATACGTATGGTTGTTTCAGTACATTATTTGATCTGGAGACCCATAACGAAAACACGCCTATATAATTTTGACCCCCTTAAACCCCATTTTTATGTAGTAAAACTGGGATTTACAGGGGTATACATTATTTTTCTTATTTCTGCTCAATAACATAGATTGTGGGTACCCGTTAGAACCGCCTCACCGAGGCGGTTCTAACGAGTATCCACAAACTATGTTTTAAGCAGGAATATGAAAAATATCAAATTTTTTATCTGAAAATTTTCCTTTTTTGACTGTAAAATTTTCAATGTATTTGAATAGGCCTGTTTTCGTAATGTAATGAGACCATCAATGTCTAATAGATTCTGAACAGAGGGATCCATTCGAAGCAGGAAACCCAGCAAATAAACGAAAATAGCAGTCGATCTTACTGAGCTTGTTCATGAACAGTAATGTAACGTGCAAAACCTCTCTCTGCTCCGACACACAGACAGAGCAGTACGCTTTTTTTTTTCGACAAAACCAAATCCAAAATTAAGCCCTATTGTCTGAGTGAAAATATCTGTTATAAATTGCCAAGAGAAGCTAAAGGTGAATTGATTGTTTGCACTGAATTTCTGTCTTAATTGTCCTTCTATTTAATATTTATACAATGCCACATTGATTGTCATTAAATCAGTTAAATACGGAATTTCAAAAATCATTAGACCATACCATTGAGCAAAGTTGGTTAATTGAGTACAGAAAACTTAAATAAAGAGCACCGCCCAGCTAGCATTCTTTATAAATCTACAGCGGGCCCGCTGTAGATTTATAAAGAATGTTTACTGGGCGGTAACTGCACATCTTCTACAGTTCATGAACCAAAACAAATGAGCCTCTACGTGGGAAAACGTACATTCTGCCATGTGCGCCACACGAATAGTATCAGAATCTTCATTGTCCGCATGACGAAACGTCGCTTCCTAAGCTATCCAAAAGGCATCCAATGTAGATTCCGATCAGACTGCATGAATGCGCAGGCTGATATAAATCTTCTCTGGGCGCACATGTCCGAAAGTATGTTTACTGACTTTGAGGCGCCAATATTATATGCTAGACATACATGCGTTTCCTTTTTTAACTTCATCGGTAGTACTAGACCAGGGAAGTTATGTGGTGTGTGGCGGCCGTAAAAAATCTCTCTGTATTTATCACATGGCAGTTTTCGGCTCGATTGTTTACAATTGAGCCAAAGTTCTCTTAGGTTGCTATCCACGTGATTATCATTGACCAATGAAATCAAACAGTCGCGTAATTCTTGTCGCTGTGACATCAGAGTGTCGTGTAAACAGGAGTATCTGTAAAATCTGGACTGGAACCTTGACGTCTAACCAGGGTCTGCACTGATTGCTTAAATGTCTGAAAGTTAAGGGTTAAATGAAACGGTCTCATATTCCTCTTTCCGGACCATTTTCTCAGTCTACATTCAGGGACAATCGACCCACCAGTGCTGTCAGTGCTTTGTTGTTTTCCTTGAGCCTTGAGTCCATTCTGTTGTCATGTTAAATCGAGTTCGGCTTTAGCCGGTGCTAGTAGGGTGGGTGTGGCGTATGCAGCCTTGCAAACTACAGTCGACTCTCGTTATCTCGAACTCCAAGGGACTCTCTGAAATACTTCGAGATATCCGTAGTTCGACATATCAGGTTTGCAGAATTGAGGAAAAAATAATTTGATTAACCACATTTAACAAACTGATAGGTAACTGGACTTTTGAAGTTAGAGATATATTGAAAATATTGTGGAAAAGAGGAGAAATTGCTACTTAGGAGCAATTTCTCCTCTTTTCTACAATATTTTCCATCTGTTGTTAGGTTTTCATGTATAGGCAGGGACCAGATTTTCACTTCGAGATAAGCGGTTATTCGAGATAAGCGAGGTCGAGATAACGAGAGTCAATTGTATATTACTGTCATAAGAATAGTCTCGGTATAACCGATTTTCATTCTTTTCTTGTGTTCTTTGTTTCAAAGAGCATTGCATGACCCACAGGAGAGGTACCGACTGGTCAGTTGACTTTATACGTATGCCCTATAATCACCCTGTCCGTTCGTCCGTGGTCAGTTAGCGAAAAATGTCATCGCGCTAAAACCGCTTGGAATATTTTTAATACTTTTTACATACTGATAGAGATTAACAAGGTCTGACCGTTGCAAAAGAGACAACTCTTACTTTTTTCGTTATGTACTTATCTCTCCCGAAGCCGAAATCTTCTGCAGTCCGTTACTCCCATATTGTTTGAGATAATATGATAATATTTGAGAGGGATATATATCAGGTCAAGTAGGAGTGTCGTATGAAAGAAAATATCTCTTGCTTTGTTCTATTTCTAGTTATCTTCCCTGAACGAATATCTATCCCACATTATTTTGCAATCCTTAATGATTTGAAATATTTTAATAATATTAGGGGAAAAGACTGGGAGTCGCGAGCATGCTGTTAGAGATAATTTGATAATATTTGATGGGGACATATATCAAATCTAATAGAAGTATCACATGTTAGTAGGACAACTCTTGCTTTGTTCTTTTTCTAGCTATCTCCCCTGTCCGGATTTCTAAGCCAGAATATTGTGCACTTCATAACTTATTAATGGTTTTGAAATATTTTGATAATATTTGGCAGAGACATAGATAAGGACAGTAGGTACGTCACATGCAGAAAGGACAGCCCTTGCTGTGGTTGTTTTCTAGTTACCTCCTCTGAATGAATTTCTGAGCCGAATTCTTGTGTGTGTCATAATGGTTTGAAATGTTTTGATAATATTCGATAGAGGCATAGAGCAGGACCAGTAAAGGAATGTCGTGTTCAAGAGAACTCTCACTTTATCCAGTATGTACTTAATTACCATGATGCCAAAATCATTTGCAAGTCATAACTCTCAAACTGTTTGAGATAACTTGATAATTTTTGGTAGGGACATATATCAGGTCAAGTAGGAGTGTCGCAAACAATTAGAAAACTTTTGCGCTGTTAACTTTTTACCCCAATAAACATACATCAAAGCATATATTGACAAGGCAATTATTTTTGCTATTATTTCTGAATATGTACACTCACAAATTCAAAGTATTTGCAAATATTGTGTATTCTGTACAAATAATCGCATCAAAGGTCACAAATAGATGATCTGATAGAAAAAAAAAATAAATAAAAACATGCAAAAATAAAATCATTTACTGTACATCTACTATTGTTTTCATTCAATATTTTGGTCACATTTCATACTCTCTTTGCATCTTTTTACTTTGCGCTGTTTCAATATTTCCACGATATTTTATTCAAACATGCACCAAATTTTGGAGTGCCGGTTCGGTTGGATGACTTGCCATCTCTTCTGATGGCTATGTTTTACTATATTTTATGGCAGAATCATAGAACACACATTACCAGATGTGATCACGTAATGTTGAACTGTCATCAAAGCCATATATTCTCTAGCTCTTGGCTGGAGTGGTCCATCATGATTGCTCGCAATATACAGCCCTGGAAGTGGGGGCTCAAACCAAAAGGCTGGTCTTATCTAAGTGATAATGAGTCGATTTGAAGTTTGTTTAGGTGGTGCCAGAAAGGGGGAAATGAATACAATCCAATAAAGTGTTCATTGTTTTACCTAAACAATATTTTGATTTAATTATAAATGTTATTGATTAATTCTTTATAAGAAAGAAATATCTAAATTTAACTATGCATTGTTTTTTTTTTTTGTTTTTTTTTTTGTTACTTTTATGTAGTCTTATTGAATATAAATGAGTTCTTAGTTTTCCGAGTTGTCAGAAGATGGCAGATTTTTTGTCTATTTCTTTAATAACTTTTTTATGTATTAGATAAAAGGTGAACACTTCAAAAGATCAAAATTGTTATCAAAGTTGTTATAAAACAAAATATTTTGAGCTTAGATTGAAGCTGTAAAATATTTTGTTTTCTAAATTTATGTTCTTCATAAATGATTCAACAACGAAGAAATGCCAGACATTGTTTTATTTACCCAATCTATTATCACAAGTTTTAGATTAAGAACAAAATAATAGTCTAGTAAAGCAAGAATGTGAAATTTCTTTATTTATCCATCACTGACTACTATAATTGCCCCTTTTTACGTCGAAGCCCCAGTAAACCCCACTTTATTTGGTAAAAAGTGGGATTTGAAGGGGTACGCATTATTTTTTCTTGTTTTTGTTTAGAGCACAGATTTTCGATGCTCATTGAAACCACCTCTGTGAGGCTAATGAACGCCCAAAGTCTACGTTTGGATCAGAAATAAGAAAAATATCGCCGTTTTTCTACATAATGTACATTAATTTTTCAGTATGAAAATATTCCTAAGGTAACAAATGGAGGTATTATCCAACATAAGAATATAGCGAAAATTCACAAATCACAAGTAGTTTCAATAATGGATGTATAATCCTGTTTAGCTGTCACATAAGTTTGTACAAATAAAATACGGTTAAAGATCCCACAACATATGGTTGTCAGTAGATAAAGTTACACTTGTTTATGAAACTTTTTAATCTTCAAATGCTATACTTTATCAAAATGGTTTCAAAAGTATAAATAAATAAACTAGCAATTTATCTGCAGCTCAAAACTGATTTTCCTATATCTGACCCCTACCTGTTTAAGAGCCATGGGTCACCACATACATATATTGTTATATATAGAGTGTTTAATAATTTTAAGTATCATTATTTTTATGTTTACTCCAAGTTTCTATGTATAAATATAACTTTCTGGAAAAAACATGTTTATATTAACAAGTTGTTTATGTTCTTGATTCTGAACTGAGTTATTTTTGGATGTCATAGAACATTTAGAATGTTCTTGACTAAAACTGAAAAATGAGTGATGCCTCTAGTAAATTCTTTTTCTAGAATGTTCTTTGATATTATATAAGAAGAAAAGATTTTTATATGGGCATCTTTGTATACTTTCATCGGATATTATTCTATACTATATTACTTTATATCTTATTCATTCTGGACTTACATTCTGAATTCAGGGACTTTCAAATTGTGGGATCAGAAACTGTTATTCAAAGGAGTTGTTTTTTAATTCTTGTGGATTATTTCTGAGGGACTTTGTGACATAAACTTGAAAAGTATTGTTTACTTACACTCTTTTGTTTTGAATCTGGTCTTTATTTTTCTTTTTTGTGAATAAATATTGTGAATAATTTAAAGCTTGTTGCTGGTTTCACTTTCATTTCTTTCTCGTTACGTCTGGCTCGAAACAGAAATTGGGGGCTCGTCCGGTATCAAACATTTTTTTCTGCTTAAACAAGTTTGAGGTTTTTAAAGAAAACAAGTATTGACTATAAAGAAGCAAGTATTGACAAAAAGCAGGTACTGACTTTTGGAAAAATATAAATAAATAAACTTTTGGATTGATAAATATACTTGATAAAACCAGCAAAAAATTATCTTGTCATTTAACCTGAATGCTTGTATAACTGCGCCTTCACAGGTTGTTAAATTTGGGGAAAAAAAGGCAGATTGGTTGGACATTGCTGTTCACTATGAATTGTCTACCGTCAACAACTTCATGTTAAAACAGAAAATAAAAATATTCTGGTTCAATTTTTGGTTGATAAGGAAATACTTGATTCTTCTGCTTTGTCTCTTGTTCTCGTTACACAGACATGTTTGCAAATGCAAGAGCTTGAGATTCAGAAACAAACTGACCTTGAAAAATTAAGATTAGTGCAAGAAAAATTTAAAATTGTACAAGAAAGGCAAATGCAGAAAGAAAGAATAGAAATGGAAGAGAGAATTCAGTAAGAAAAAGAAGAAAAAGATCAAGAGAGACAATTCATATTAAGAATAAAAGATTTATTTGATAGATGGTGCTCTTCGAAGAAAATTGGCTCTGATCTTGAAAGATTTAGGCAGTTAATGCTTGTAGAAGAGTTCAAAAGGTGGATAAACTCAGACATTCAGTCCTTTTTAGATGAGAAACAAGTTGAAACTTTGGAAGCTGCCGCTCGACTGGCAGACGATTATGCTTTAACACATAAGGTTTCCTTTATTAATATGTAAAATCCTTCTAGAAGACCATTTTCCCACATTCAGGATCCAAACATAGTCCTAGACCTATACGTTTTACAGGTGTTTACTTACTGTTCAATGACTTAGCGGGAGATAAGATTGTGGTAAAAAAGAAAAGGTAAGAGAAAAGTCCAGGGAGTGCCACAATCACCGCGGCCCTTCCCAGACACAAAGAGGAAGAGGAATCCGACAAATCCAAACAAGCACAAATCGAACAAACGTATAAAAGCACTAAGTTTAGCTCTCTCTTCCCCAAGCAAGGTAATCGCAATGCTAAAAGGACTGAAAAACACAAGAACAAAATTACACAAGGTAAGCCATAAAACAAATCGCCTCGTAGAATAAACCACAAAGCAACAAAGAGTAAGACTAACACCGGGACCACCGCCCCTGAACGGCCAGCAGAATAAACCACCGGGGGCCTAAAGCACCCTCACAGCCATCCAACTGCACCCTAGGTCCCGATGCCACTCCCAGTACAGAAACACACAAAAGCCCGGTTCGCACAAAGGCCCTAAAACCAACTTTTGACTACTATACCTTCTATTGATCAGCCACCTGATCCCACTGAACAGAAAATCCCTGATCTTTACCCATCGTGTGCTGTTACAAGGGCCATGGCAAAGACAGCAAAACATAATGATGGGGACATTGATTTAACTGATATCTTTTTTGGTCAGTCTTTCAAGCATGATATTACAAAATCTCTTTCATCCAGACTGTCTGAGAAGCAGACAGACTTAAGTGGCAAGTCAGTCCAGTCATTACACTTCAATATCAAACGATCAAGGTCAAGTTCATGACTTGGTGTCAAGGTCACAACTTAATAAGGAACAGCATTATGATCCTGAAATTTTGCTTTTACTTAAAAGGGCTTTTATTGTGACAGAAATAGATCGTCCCAGTCTGTTTCTATGTAAAAATGGCATTTTAATGAGAAAGTGGCATCCTCCTGATGTCTCAGCAGAAGACAAGTGGACTGTTAATCATCAAATAGTGGTTCCAAGGGTTTACCGTACTCAAATTTTGAACTTGGCCCATAAGACTCCAATGATAATTAATTTACGTGTAAACAAGACCTATCACAAAATTCTTAACCATTTTTACTGGCCAGGGATAAAATCTGACGTTTCTCAGTTTTATTAATCTTGCCATACTTGTCAGATGGTAGGAAAACATAACCAGACAATATCAAAAGCTCATTTACAGCCCATATCTGTTTTGGCTGAACTTTTAAGCAGAATAATCATTGACTATGTTGGTCCCTTGCCCAAAACCAAGTCAGGCCATGAGTATCTTCTCACTATAATGTGTGCTTCTACACGTTTCCCAGAAGCCATTCCACTTAGGAATATTAAAACTAAGAACATTGTTAGGGCTCTGGTAAAATTGTTCAGATTCGTAGGCCTCCCAAAGTCTGTTCAGTCGGAACAGGGCTCAAATTTTATGTCTGGAAAGTTTCAACACGCCATGCAGAGGTTGGGCATTACCCAGTATAAATCGTCACCTTACCATCCTAAAAAGTCAAGGTGCCCTTGAAAGATGTCATCAAACACTGAAAAAATATAATCAGATCTTACTGCTTTGACACTGAAAAAGATTGGGATGAAGGCACTCATTTGCTGTTGTTCGCTGTTAGAGAATCTGTTCAGGACTCTCTTGGTTTCAGCCCATTTGAGCTGGTATTTGACCATACTGTGCGTGGACATTTGAAACTTTTGAAAGAAAAAATTCTCTCAAATGGTGACAGTTCTTTGAACTTACTTCAGTATGTATCAGATTTTAAAGACCGACTATCAAAAGCTTGTGAGTCTGTTCGGACCAATTTTAAGTCAGCACAAAGGAAAATGAAACATTGGTATGATAAAAATGCAAAAGAAAGAAAATTCATGCCTGGAGACAGTGTACTTGCTCTTTTGCCTATTCCTGGCAAACCATTGCAAGCCAGATATTACGGCCCTTACACTGTAGATAAACGGATTATGATGTAAATTACATTGTTAACACTTCTGGGAGACGTAAAAAAACAACAAAAAAAAAAAACACAAAAAAAAAAAAAAACAGTTATGTCATGTTAATATGCTTAAACAATACACAGATAGGGATAGTTATTCTATTACACCATTTAGTGTTGTTTTTTTCAGTCCCTCAGAAACAAAATGAAATGGACTCTGAAAACATGAATTCGACCAAATCTGATCCTGCGTCATTAAAACTCCAGAATTTTGACATTCTAAAGGATCTCGACCAGAAACTTTCACACCCAGTTCCAATTCAAAGAAAGGAATTGAAACAGTTAATTTATGAATATGAACACTTATTTCCGCACATTCCTACAAGTACTGACAGAATTTATCATGAAGTGAATGTTGAGGATTCACAACCTGTAAAACAACATCCATATAGAATGAACCCAACAAAACAAAAATATCTTAAGGAGGAAATTCAGTATTTGCTGGACAATGATTTCATTGAACCAAGCCAAAGTGAATGGAGTTCACCTTGCATTCTTGTACCAAAATCTGATGGAGCATATCTGCACCGTTTACAAGCAGGTCAATATTTTCAGTAAAACAGCCACTTTTCCCATACCAAGAATAGATGGCTGTATTGGAAATTCAAAATATGTAACTAAATTCGATCTTCTGAAAGGATTTTGGCAAATTCCGCTCACAGAAAGAGCCAAAGAAATCTTAGCATTTGTTACTCCTGATGGATTATATCACTATAAAGTAATGCCATTTGGAATAAAAAAAATCTCAAGCAACATTCCAACGCTTAATCAACACCATAATAGCTTACACCGATGATGTCATCATATACAATGATGAGTGGAATCACCATCTGGGGACTATCAAAACATTCTTTTACAAAGTGAAGGAAAAACTGACAATAAACCTTGCTAAAAGTAAATTTTGTAATGCAACTTTAACAGTTCTAGGACATGTTGTAGGTCAAGGTCAGTTTAAACCTATAGAAGCTAACGTTAAAGCTATTTCAGATATTCCGGTACCCGCATGCAAAAGACAACTGATGAGGTTTCTTGGTATGGCCGGTTATTACAGAAAATTCTGTAATAATTTTTCTGCTATTGCTGAGTCACTCACTAATTTACTTAATAAAAGATGAGGTTTAAGTTTACCAGTGATTGTCAGAATGCCTTTGAAAAACTGAAAGCCATACTAAGAAATGAGCCGGTTCTCTTGGCACCAAATTTTAATAAAGGATTTAAGCTAGCCGTAGATGCAAGTGATATTGGTGCAGGAGGTGTATTGTTGCAAGAAGATGAAAATGGTGTGGATCACCCAGTTGGTTACTTTTAAAAAAAAAAGGTATGAGAAAAGTCCAGGGAGTGCCACAATCATAAACCGCAGCCTAAGTCTAAAACAAGTCCAAAGAAACGTAAAGTAAGAAATTGTTATAAACGGGATACGAATACCAGTAAATATCTAACCTTCAACGAGGTAAAAATTAGAATCATGAGGAAGAGGAATACGAAGTTTAACAGACATCAAAAGAATTATTCTACAGTAGAGAAAGAATGCTTGTCTCTTATTCATGCTCTTCAACATTTTGAAGTTTATCTAACTTCTTCATCCTCACCTATTGTTGTTTTCAGTGATCACAATCCACTGACTTTCATCCATAAGACGAAAAACAAGAATCAGAGGTTACTGTTACTCAGATGGAGCCTGTTGTTGCAGGAATACAATCTTGACATCAAGCATATCAGAGGAAAAGATAATATTATTCCTGATGCCTGTCTACAGCATGATGTCTTGAACTATGTTTTCCTGTAACTTGCTGTATATAATTGCCTTTATGAGTATTCTATTTTATGATAATTTTATGGCAAATGAAAGCTTTCTTACATAAATATTTCTTTTCCTTGTAGAGGAGAATCGTTAGAAATAGGGTGTTTGATTATTTTAAGTATCATTATTTTTATACTTACTACAAGTTTCTATATATATATATATATAGAACTTTCTGGAACAACATATTTATAATAATAAGTTGTTTATGCACTTGATTCTGCACAGACTTATGCGTTAGTATGTCATAGAACATTTAGAATGTTCTTGATATAACTGGAAAATGAGTGATGCCTCTAGTAAATTCTTTTTCTAAAAAGATATTCATATGGACATCTTTGTATACTTTCATCGGATATATAGAGTTTATTCATTCTCCTATTTTAAATATGGGGTTTATAAACCGAGGGAGGTAAAAAAAAATCCGATAAAGAAACGAGTGCGAAGCACGAGTTTCTTTATCGGATTTTTTTTACCTCCCGATGTTTATAAATCCCATATTTAAAATAGGAGAATTGAATAAACTGTATATTACATGCATTTCGCCGCAATAGAGTACACCATGTAAGAGGCTTTTGTGGCAAGTCTAGTCTGCCAGTTTGTTTTCGCTGTCATTTCTATTTTGGGTCGGCGTAGTAATACACTGACATTAACAGTTCGAAGCAGTGAACACTCGGGCGCCATTTTGAAAAAACTAAACGAATCGAGAGATTGAAAAGTGATAAAATATTCCCATATAAATGGATATTTATATGTTTCTGTGCTCAGATAGGATTAATTTCTATGCTTGTGACCTGATTCAACGAAAAAAAGCATATGGATTTAAACATTTTCAGCCGGTAAGTAAGGATTTGAGATCATCTCACGGGTCAAAATCTTGGCCGTTCATATGTTACAAAAAAAGTAGTTCCGGTTAAAGAGATTTATTTCCCCGGCTAAGAGGAAATATTTCTTCTTAGAAAACAAGGAAAATACCAGTTTTATGTCTGGTAGAAATCATAGCATTTCTTGGTTATGCATGTAATATTATTCTATACTGTATTACTTTATATCTTATTCATTCTGGACTTGAATTCTGAATTCAGGGACTTTCAAATTGTGGGATCAGAAAACTGTTATTCAAAGGATTTGTTTTAAATAATTTTTGTGGATTATTTCTGAGGGACTTTGTGACATAAACTTGAAAGGTACTGTTTACTTTGAATCTTGTCTTATTTCTTTTTGAATAAATATTGTTAATAATTTAAAGCTTGTTGCTGCTTTCACTTTCATTTCTTTCTCGTTAAGCCTAGCTCGTAACAATATATATACGCCAGTTTTTTTTTTGTTTTTTTTTTTTTTTTTTGTTTTTTTGTTGTTTTTTTTTTTTGTTTTGTTTTTTATTAGAATAGCGTCGCCAAGGCAAAAAAAGTGAAAATGTGGTAATGGCCATAACACTGAAACCATTCAGACTTGCATCTAGGGATAACAACCTACATGTGGGTTATCCTAGTATCCGCGTTTACCTCACAGATCCCTTTATACAACAACGAGGATTTTATTTGAATGTTAAATGTATCACACGGCCCCACATCAGATTGTAAAACTACGCTGGTCGATATTTATTGTTAGCCTATTGACAAGTAAATAACTAACTAACTCACGACCTGACTAACAAAATGAATAAATAAACAGGCAAAGTCAGAGAATTTATGTCCCCGCCCTTTAAAATTCCTTCATAAATAATCAGATCAACAAGATACCTAAGTTAGTGTCAAAAGTGACAAAAAGCATATTGCACGACCCGCAGTAAAGTCATCCGAAAGAAGGACTTACAAAGGGTGTCTTACAATCACCATATCCGTTCGTCCGTAATCAGTTTGTAAAAACCGTTATAACTTTTAAACCCTTTAGAATATGTTGATCATGTTTGGCATGCGAGGCCTAAACAATGACATTGTCAAATGTCAGAGTCCTTTATAAATAGCCTCGCCGAGGCGTTTCCATCCGTCCATAATCAGTTTGTGAAAATCGCTATAACTTTTGAACCGCTAGGAACATTTTGATAATTTTTGGCATGCAGCTACATGTTCACAAGATCTAACCAAAGAATTTGTCACTTGCCAGATTTCCTTATAAATGCTTATAGATATCCTCGCCGCGACAAAAATAATTGTAAAAATATGATAATCGCTATAACGCTCGAACAGTTGGAAATATTTTGGTAAATATGTGATATGTTAATACTCGTAAATACTGAAATGACCTTACCAACGAAATTGTCAGTTGTTAATGTTTTCATGGAGGTCAACCATTTTAAACCTTGCACTTTACTGTACAAAGTTTTGTTCAAATAAATATTAAGAGAACAGGAAAATGTATGAATAGTGATAACTTCATTTTTTATACTTTGTTTACAACTTGGGCGGACAGATTTGATTGAGTTGGGGTTTAACGACACGTCAATCCTTGTGGGTCACTTTGTGTCGTTACCCAGAGAAAAGGAGAAGAGAGATAGTAGAGGAAATGAAAGAGACGGACAGAGGAGAAAGGAAAATGAATCAAAGTGAAGAAACAGAAGAAATAAAAACATTCCCCTCTACCCTTACCTGCTGCAAGGATAGCAGGCCTTGCCCAACTGTAAGCCAATATCAGTTGGACGCCCCGGTGACGTAAGATAAACAACACCTTTGCCTCACTCAACAACCCTGAGCGGACAGAACATCGGCCTCAGATTTGGGATCAGTCCACAGGAATTGTTTCAGAATGTGAATAGCAAAAGATCCCGAAAGAAAAGAGAATATGATCTGAGAAAACGCTCATGTCCGGTGGTACGTTTACTGACGATGCGGCTCATATAATATAAATTGTAATATAGTGCAAGCCCTGACCTGGGCTATACTGTTTTTTTTTTTGATTTGGGTTTTACGGCCCTTTCAAGAATATTTCACTTATATCGAGCCGATCGTTCATCGAAGGTGGGCGAAAACCGGAGAACCCGGAGAAAAACCACCTGACCATCCGTAAGCAGAACTTGGCTTTCCCACATATGACCCGAGCGAGGCTCGAACCACAGCGGTGAGAAACCTAATGGATTAAGAGTCAACTCTCTTATCCACTAGGCTACGGGGGCCCGCAGGCTATACTGTTTGCTCTTTCACCTATTTGTTAGTATAAATATGGTATGTGTTTGTGTTTCTGTGCCTACTGTTGAGGATGGTTAATTCATTTGTTTAATTAATTATTTCATTGCCACGTGCGATATCAATATGCTTTTGCAAACAGCGTAGATCCAGATGAGATGACTCATAATCCGTCTCATCAGGATCAACGCTGTTTGACATTCAGTCTTTCAACTTTACATATAAACTTCTTTCCAATCGATAGTTTGGTAAAAACAAAAAATGCAGACGACAAATGTAGTCTGAAATTTGGCGCCGAAAGAGTTAACAATTTAAAAATGAATACACTTTCAAGGGAGACAACTGTCAAAATCGTTTTGGTCCCTTTCTGATAAAGAGTCTTCTGTAAAAGGAAAGAATTTGATCCCTTTTATAGCAGACCTTTTTCAGAAGGTGCTGGGTGTGCGAGAAAGCAAGCACTAGGCCATACAGTTGCCCCAATCCCACGTTCCCCCGCCCCTACCCCCCCCCCCCACCCCCCACTGCAACAATGGCGGAAAATCTACCAATTGTATCCAATCCCCGTACATATAACGACGTTTTAAAAGAATGTACATGTATTTTGTCTTTTTCCAGAAGATAGGCTTTGGATTTTCGTGCGATTTATCTCCTAAGGAGATATTTCGCATACAATTACAAACAACTTTCATTATCTCGAACTCCAAGGGACCAGATTTGTTTTTTCAGACAACAGTAGTTTGAAATAAAGTAAGTTGAAATATAAGGTATATATAGGGAAATTAAACCAGTATTGCCCTTTATTGACTTAAGCAGAAGTTTGAGTTATCAATGCGAGATATCGGGAGTAGATTCTGAACAGAGGGATCATTTGGAAGTAAGAAATACATCAAATAAACGTAAATAGCAAAGTGGGTCTTACTGAGTATGTTTATGAACACCCTGAGCGGACATATGAGCGGACATATGACTTTTATACAACGTCGCATCAACGTCCATGCAACGTCATGACCGGTTGCATTGATGTTGATTCGACGTTGTCTCAACTTTGCATGCCTGCTGAGAATACAACGTGCAACACTGCTCACGCCTTCTAGCCACGGCTAGAGCAATATCATATTTTCCATTAATTCCAAATCCAAAATTAAGCTCTAATGACTGGCGGAAAATAAATGTCATTATTTGCTAAGAGAGTGCTAAATGTAAATGGATTGTTATTTGCTCTGAATTTCTGTCTTAAATGTTCCGCTAATTGATATTTATACAATGCAACATTGGTGGCTAGTACATCAGTGAAAATCGGAATTTCAAAAATCGTTAGACCATGAGATTGAGCAAAGTTGTTAATTAAGTTATAGAAAACTTGGATAAATAAAGGGTGACTGCACGTCTTCTGTAGTATGGTAAATGTCGTAAAATTTCGAATACCGAAGTGTTTGACAAAATGGCATAGGAGCAGTCTGATCAGGGTCTACACTGTTTGTCATTCCGCTAAGTATGTTAAGAATAGTTACAGACCTACCAGTTAAGATGAAAAAGGAGAGGGCCGGACTGGCAAAAGTTGCCTATCCTATTCTTAAGGAGGAGAAAATGCAAACGCGAATAAAAGACAAGGGTATGGACGTATATTTAGAAGTTAGAAATGATGAATCCCCTGGTTAGGAAAATAGAATAGTTGTTAACTCCACAGAAATTAGAGACAGTAAAGAGAGACAGATTCCATGTATGTGTACATAGCTCCAGATAGGGCGTTTTCTCACCCAAAATGTACGAATATCAATATGCTTTATGAGTTCTATGCGATGACATGTTGGAGTTGCGCACTGGAAGTGACTAGTAGATGCGCTTCTAGTGGGTGTCTGCAGCATGTGTCTTCATAGCGAGATAGTAAAAGAAATTGGAGGAGAGCTCCCTTTGTCTGAAGCTATGCACACATACCTATAGTAACTTGAAAGCTCCCAGTCACAAAAAGATGTAATCAATCAATTAATAACTTATTCATAAATGATTATGAAGGCAAATATTGAGAATAAAAACTACATTTAGACAACACGACCACTACTTTAGAAGTTACAAAAAAGATGCTTCCCAACAAAATAAAAAGAGATAGTAAAGATAGACTGCTCTCATGAATGCACATGCCTCCAGATATTTCACTAGAAATGTATTGATATGCTCTCTGAGACTTTCACAAATCCACACCTATAGACAGCAACAGCACCAAGGATTCGGTATTTGCACAATAATTTGCAGTATGAAAGATACCGTATTTGCCAAGTGTACCATAACATCTTACCCCCTTTCAATGAACAGGTCCATTCTGCTGATGAGATGCAAGCTGTGTAGACCCTGACCAGATGACACATCGGTGGCATCTGATACGGGTCTACACTATTTGCCTAAGCTGCGCTGACCACTGGTGCTTTGGTCTAGTATGGTGGCAGAAATATGAAGGTCTTGAATATAGTGGTGTATCTGAGATTATCTGTTGTATCAACTTGAACAGAAAAAAATTTATAAGATCATACTGTTTTATGTTAAGTACTATATATTTGGTAAAGCACTGTACCCAAGGTGTAATACTTCACAATGAGTCTACTTTAAATTACATGTGTTCATCCCCAAAAGTTTCCGTTTAAAAAGAAGAAAAGACAGTATGTCAGACATTGGTACCCGCATACCCTGAAGATACTAAATTACAGGATAACTGTAGTTTTGTTGAAAAACAAATTCAGTTACTTTTGACGGAAGACGTACCTTTTTGTCCAGCGTCAGAAAACTAACAATGAATAAAAATAGATTCAAACACCCTAAAAAAACAAATAAGTAATTTTCAGAAGTGCAAAGCATTGTCAGAGAAAATCAAGTGGACTTGGGTACGAACTAACAAGAAATGTGAGAGTAAGAACTATCTTGACTTTATAAGCCACGTTAGAACCGAGTGCTATCATAGGTATGTCACTTTTTCATGTGATCATGCTGAATTATACAAAACATGTTTTGAAGAAATATTGTGGTAATGTTGCATTTTATTCGACTTAATTTCAATTAAAGGTTCGTCTTAAAATTTTATCCAGGCAAAATACGAGTATTTCGCTGGTCTATCGAGTTACATTTTTCTTTTAAATTTCTACAAACATATGATAAGTGCAAAAAGAGTTAAGATTTTCCCAGTTGCTTCGTTGTTCATTACGAAAACATGCCTATTCAAATATACTGAAAATTTTACTACCAAAATAAAAACCGAAAATTTTCAGATAAAATATTCTGATACTTTTTTATATTTCTGCTCAAAACATAGATTGTGGGTACTCGTTAGGACCGCCTCACAATCTGTGTTTTGAGCAGAAATAAGAAAAATAATGTATACCCCTGTAAACCCCAGGTTTACTATATAAATTTTAAGGGGGTCAAAATTATATAGGCATGTTTTCGTGATGTTATGATGTTCATGTACAGTTATCAATTTTTAGACCCATATTTACTACAGCTGGGAAAATATGATACTGGTGAGTTGTCCTGTACCCTTATTTGATTCATTTTAGCCCTGTGTGAGATACCAGAATCTTGTCGGTCCCTACAATGTGTATGCTGCCAGACTTATTTCGCATGTTTTTGCCACAAAGAGGACAACCATACACAAACTTTCAAAGTCCCAGAATTATTCTCTTCTCCCATGCTTTCCCTTCTATAGGCTCACAGGCAATGGGGTGGGTGGGCTGAAGCATGTTTATCAGGTAATTCTTATCTTCCCATACCCCTGGTTACACATTTTTCTTTCGGGTCCTTTAGGACCTATGTCTATTTGCCATTTGTCTATCGTCAGTTTACTTTATGGCTATGGTATACCGACCACACACTACTTTTAAACCAACCCCTCCGAACAGAGTAACATGAAATGCACATTCGGGTGTGTATTAAAGAAAGTGTTCGGTAGCTACCCAGCTAGCATTCTACCTAAATCTACATCGGGCCGTCATCGGCCCGTCAGCTACCCTGACGGGCCGATGACGGCCCGATATAGAATTACGTAGAATGTGTAATTTAGATAGGTTAGAGTGATACAGAAGTATGATATAAAGGATATCAATAGGTGTCTTAGAAAAGGGCTCGGTACAGTATGATTGAGTAGGATAGGGTAAGGTAGAGTAGAAAAGGTAAGAGAAAAGTCCAGGGAGTGCCACAAACACAAGCCACGGCCCATCCCTGACACAAAGAGGAAGAGGAAACAGACACAACCAAACAAGCGCAAATCGAACAAACGTACAAAAAAGCACTAAGATTAGCTCTCTCTTCCCCAAGCGAGGTAATCGCAATGCTAAAAAGACTGAAAAGTACAAGAACAAACTAGCACAAGGCAAAACTTAAACAAATCGCCTCGTAGAATAAACCACAAAGCAACATAGTGTAAGACTCAAGTCATGACAGAAACGAATCACCTAGTAAAGCCAAAACAACCCAACCCTAAATTTATTTTTCGGCTACTTCTGAATGTTTCCGCCCTTCTGAAAAGGAGTTTACTCTAAAAAATAAGGTTTTGCTTCTTTCTGCTTTTAGAGTAGACTCCTTTTCAGAAGCGGCTTGCCATACAGTAAAGCCAACGATAAGTCCCCTGCCTTAGCGGTAATAGCGAAAAATCTAACACTTGCTTCCAGTCCGCTTAAGATGCCTACATAACTCTAAAACTACCTCTAAACCCTCCATATAACGATCATATTAACGGATACAATAAGTAAAAATATAAGCATGAGAAAATAACAATATATGTCAAATGTTTTTCCAACAAGAGTCCATGTTACCACCTCACCGGAATGCGGGATGCTAATTGTTTCTATGCTTTCCTTGAATGGTGTACTCTTAATCGGTTCTTCTTCATTATCTCGAAGTTTCTCGGATGGTACATGTAGATGAGTAATTTTTGTTTTCTTTATCATGTTCCTGAAGCACCAGAGTCTTAAAAGTGCCACACTTTTCTGTATTAATACTGGAACAGCTTTGTTTTGATCATATATTCTTAATGAAACAATACAGAAAAGCAGGATAAGCAAGCTATACAACATAAGCAATAGAACCCAAACATAGATATATGCTACCGGGTTAGAACTTGCTGGTACATTGTCATTTATTATGTCCATAAAAACAACAAAAGACAAGAATATTGTCACTGCAACGGACATCCGCTCTCCAGAATTAGCTGGCATAAAGAAAACCAATTTATTTAAAAATGCCAAGAATGCAAGAGGGAGAAGTAAATACTTTTCATAAAACTCATATCGTCGCTTCAGTTTCAAATTTACTTGTATGCATGATATAGTTTCAGTTGCGTTACAGCTTAAGATTTCACTTGGCAGCAAAATCCACTCGCTATTTTCGGCAAAGTATAGACTTTGTAAGGATTCAATTCCAGAACTCAGCGTGATCTCTTTGCCGATGTAGTGCCATGGACTAAAAAGTAATATACATGTTTGTGTGTCATACGGAAATTTTTCAACGTTCACCGAGCACGTGCCGTAAATGACTTCTGCGGGATCCCAGGTAACCTTACCATCTGAATATATTCGTATTAGTTTAGTTTTCATACCAATTGCTGAAATCTGGAACGAACTTTCTCTTAAATATATCGGTGGTGTCCATATCAATTCTGTTGGTAAATGCATCGATGATTTCATACCATAGTCGGATGAATTCCAAGTAATACGTTCCTCTGTCCACTCTAATTGGAACCAAAATGTTATTTCCAATTTCCCCGAAATTTCATCAAAATCATTTATGCTTAAAATTGAAATGTTGGCTGATATAGTAACAGTTGTGTTGTCGTCTAAAACAGGAAGTAAATTTCTGTTGTATCCAGACAGAATATCAGCATATAATGTCTGGACTTGAGTAAGATTTGCTGCCGAGATCAGGTTACCCATTTGGAGAACTGCGATTGTCATCACGTAACTCTGTATAATGCCTGTTGAAAAAGGAACATGACAAAATGAATTGTTGCTCATCCAAAGAAAATCACTAATCCGAAAACATTTGCATCGATTTTCGACGGCGAGTACTATTTAGCCATTTATGACGAGTGGACTGTTCTATCTCATTTGTATGGACAGGTCCATTTCCGAATGAAGAGGTGTCTGGTTAGTTTTTTTTTTTTTTTTTTTTTTTTTTTTTTTACTATTTCTCTGTTTGTCAATATATATTCAATTTATGAGACGCCAGAATAAGTGGGTTAAAGGAAAGCAAGTGCTTTTCCCACAGCACCACCCCCACACCCCACCCCCACTCGCCCTCCTGAGTAAAACTACACTCCTTGAAAAGATAGTTATTTTTTAACTTTACGTTAACCCATTTGAGTCTGGAGTGCCCTAACAGGGTAATTGGCAAACAGTGCAGACCCAGATCAGGTGCGGCGGCTCGTCATCTGATCAGGGTCTACACTATTTCATCAAACACAGGAATGTCTATAAAACATAGTAATAATAAGAACTAAGCAGACACCCTACTATTGGATATAGACCAGTCCAAAGAGTTGTTGTAGAAGGGTCCACTCGACGTGAATGGGCTAAAAACTTTATATACAAAATATAATGTAAATCCCAACGTTCCCCATAATATATAATGTATATAATGTACATAGGGGTATACATTATTAAGCGAGTTTTGAGACTGTTTCAGTTTGCTTCCTGTTTAAAATGTTAGTGAAAATATCAAGGACATGTCCAGGAAATAGCCACAATCACCACAAACAGCCTTACTGAGGCACCAAAAGAACAGGACGGATGAGAAACAAACAATGACAAAACAAACGCCACATATGAAAAAAAAAGGTAAGAGAAAAGTCCAGGGAATGCCACAATCACAAACCGCAGCCCTTCCCAGACACTAAGAGGAAGAGGAAACCGATAAACCCAAACAAGCACAAATCAAACAAACGTACGAAAAGCACCAAGACCAGCCCCCTGTTCCCCAAGCGAGGTAATCACAATGCTAAAAAGACTGAAAAACACAAGAACAAAATGACACAAGATAAGCCATAAAACAAATCGCCTCGTAGAATAAACCACAAAGCAACAAAGAGTAAGACTAACACCGGGACCACTGCCTTAGAACGGTCAGTAGAGTAAACCACCGCGGGTTTTTAAGCACTAGCTAGCCAACTTCACCCTGGGTCCCGATGCTACTCCCAATACAGAAATACATAAAAATTCGGTTCTCATAAAGGCTCCCAACTCAGTCAGTACATCAAAGCGAAAACATAAAAATCAAATTATTGCATAAAAAGCAGTGCCGCACGTTGTTAACAGGCGTGCATTAACCGGCGAAAAGCCGTGTATTAACTAGGCAATTCACGCACTGTTAATGCACGGTTACGCAACTTTCAATATGCTCGTAACAGGGACACAGAATAGCTACCGTCACGAGATGTGTACTGCCCTGCCACAAAACGAGCATAGTCCGTGGAAATAGCGTTCGCGCGGCATCGGTGAAAAGGCGAAACAAAATAGTGCAAGAAATAACGCGAAATGTAGCAAATGTTTTCAGTTTTTATGCAATAATAGCGATCAAACACGGTTTTTCAATGCATCAACATTCGCCAGGTCCCGTGGGAGGTGTTGAAAACCGAGGCCGAGGCCTTCGGCCTCGGTTTTCAACACCTCCCACGGGTGAATGTTAATGCATGAAAAACCATGTTTGATCCCTATATTGAAACCACCGAAGCACAAAGAAAGAAGAACTGCAGCAGAGGAGCCGCACTGGAACGATCAGCAGAAAAACTACTGGTTTAAACCAGTTTTATTCGTGCGAAACGTCACCCTTAATTCTGATACAGGTCCAATTTTACAAACATCCGTTCGGCCCTTTTAGGCTCCTCTACTTCATCTTCGAAACATCGCAGAGAAATACAAATAATCAAAAACCCTGTGATGAAACAAAACAAAGGACCAAATGGTGGCCTGAAGCCAGAATACAAGAAACCCACAAACAGGACCACAACGAGCTCGACCACAAACATTGATATTTAGGCGCAACCATCTGAAACAGATTAATGAGGGAGACGTCATTTATTCTGAGAACTGGCCCACCGTCGTGCAATTAAATAGGGAAGCAAAGTGACTAACAATAACTGGGTTAACAACCATGCATACAGCTTGTCGCAGAATATCCATGTTGTAACCTTTTTTGTAGCCAGTGATTGTCAATCTTTTAATCTTATTTCAATTTCTTGTATGATCCAGGTATGAAGTCATGCCCCCGTAAATGGTCAAAAGGTACCCCCGGCGGCGTTCCGTTTAATAAGAAAAGAGACACAATCACAGAACAGAACCTACCAGTAACTCTAAGAGGAAGAGTAAACGAACGACGACGAAGAGCGCGCACATCACAACGGGCAAAGCAACCAGCTCTCTCTTCCCCAATATGTTATCACAGTGCCAGAAAGGACCTAAATAATACAATAAGAAGACAACAGAAAGAACACAACTTGAAGAAAGCCTCGCAGCGAGCAGTCACAAGACCCTACAAAGAACAATAAGCACTAAAACGGTTGCATTGAAGTCAAATATGTATTCTGTAAAAGTAAGGACCCTTAGGATAAAAAGAACACATCAATGAAAGGTTTCTAATACTGGTAGATAAAAGAAAAAACATCTACAAATTTAATTTAAAAAAGGGGGTAAGAGAAAAGTCCAGGGAGTGCCACAATCACAAACCGCAGCCATTCCGGACACCAAGAGGAAGAGTAAACAGATAAAACCAAACAAGCGCAAATCGAACAAACGTACGAAAAGCATCAAGACTAGCTCTACCTTGCCCAAGCGAGGCAATCGCAGTGCTTAAAAGGACTGAAAAACACAACAACAAAGTAACACAAGACAAGACATAAAACAAATCACCTCGTAGAATAAACCACAAAACAACAAAGAGTAAGACTAACACCGGGACCACCGCCTTAGAATGGGGGTTTAAAGCAGTTTTACGGTCAGCCAACTTCACCCTGGGTCCCGATGTAACTCTTAAACAGAAAAAAACCCATAAAAATTCTGTTCACATAAAGGTTCACAACTCAGTCAATGCATCAAAACGAAAACACAAAAATCAAATTCATCACTATGATAAACAAAGACGAGTACTTAATATTTACCGATCCCCATGGCTTCGATAGTACTTCCTTTTGTAAATATTCGGCGGAAGAACTCGCTGAAATATGTATCCTTTATGTATCGACCAGACTATAACGTCTGTTTTGTAGTTTTTAAGGGAAGATGAATACACTGTAACGAGAGATAACTGCCAAAACTGTTTTACTTCCATAATAAAAAGGGGTCTCCTCTAGAAGGAAAGAATGTTCTCCCTATGGGAGCATATTCTTTCCTTTTAGATTAAATCCCTTTTTATAAGGGGGTTGATGTAAGGAGAAAATGCAAAACGGGAAGTCATAAAAGTTGTCTCCCTTGCAGGAAGTACCAGAAAAATTGCCAAGTGTATGTAGTCCCCTTAACTGGTCCCGTTTATCTTTCAAAGTCGATTTTCTATTCTGTCCACAGATACCAACACTCATGTTTTAATATCCATAAAATCTACAACAATAAACGCATTACTCAGTTGTATGAAACAAATATGCTAAGTACGTAAAAGCGGTGGATGCGACTGTGTGTGTTTTGTCACTGCCTTGATTTCTGATGTAAATCGATGTTTATTTACATGTCAATAAATTATTGAAGGTACAGTAAGGCAGAATTACCAGTAATACAGCAGAAAATTTCGAATTTTAAGGACACAGGTTACACATGGCAGATTTCCCGCCATTTTTACAAGGGAAATAACTTTTATGATTTTTTTTTCCTGCAGACTAAAAAAAAGATAAGAGAAAAGTCCAGGGAGTGCCACAATCACAAACCGCAGCCCTCTTCAGAAACCTCTTCAGAAAAGAGGTCTACTAGAAAAGGAAACAAATTGTTTCCAAAGGAAGCATTCTTTTACAGTAAACTTTTATCAGAAGGGAGCATAAGCAATTTTGACAGAGTTGTCTCCCTTGAAAGTGCACCAATTTCCCTCCATTTAGTTATTTCATTCACATCCAACGATCAATTGTACTTGATAATTTAATGGCTTTCAAGGGACATCCGCTTTAATTAAGGCAGCTGAATATCTTCTGTCAACTATCAATTAATGCAAATGACACTGAACGATAGGGCATTTGAAATCTATATTTTATTTGCCTTTACGTTTCATACGATTATCACAATGAGAAGATTCGTATGAAATTACCGGTGACATTTTCAAGGCAAACGAGAGAAATAGTAATTGTCGGTCGTCGGCTGATTTCCGTACCAGTTTTCTAAGTATTAGTGATTAACAAATATTGTCCTCGGTAGCACTGATGTTGATCTAGTGGTAATTAAAGCCCTTGTTAGGCCGTCTCATAGAAACATAAAATTACAAAGCAAAGTTTACTCCAAATATTTGGACACCTTAAAGACACATTTTTCCTTCTTTGCCCGGCCCGTCCGCCCCCCCCCCGCCCCCCCCCCCCCCCCGCCTCCTCCCACGCACCCGCACCGCCTCATGATCGGTCCCAATATACTGTCCTGATAACAGAGCGCACAAGCGCTTATCTTATCTAAGTGATTATGAAGTGATTATAAGGATGTTAAGTCTCCCTAGGTGTGTAGGTGGGGTCCAATAAGGATAAGTCATATGATTGAGTATTCAAAATGTTACTTTAGAACCAAGTAAATTCATTTGCAATTTTTGCATTTAATTTGTTGATTTGTATTGTATCACTTTACTTATTTATTTATTTATTTTTTTTTTATTTATTTATTTTTTTTTTTTTCAAAATACAAAAAAGGTGTTGTTTTTTTTCTTGCACTGTGAAAAAAAATACAAATAAACTGAAATAGAAATATAGAACTGAAAGTTTTGTTTATTAATTTATTAATTTTCAAAAGTAAATAAGCACATTCACAATTATTTATAATAGCTGCCTCATAACTAAATATTTATATTTTAACTTCTGTAAAACAACACATTATGGAATATGTCAGAAAGTTCTTAGACAATTGAGAATGTGTATTTTATGTTAAAAAGCTTTTTAGCTTTAAATAAATAAATAAAATACCATCTATCTTACCAATTTTCTGTATTTGATCCAAAGAAGCAGATAAAGAATCTGTGAAAATGCCTGGCTTTCTGCTCTCAGGCTTACAAATAAATTTGTGTACTGTTTAAGTGTGGCTTTTTCTTTTCGTTCTTTTTTTTTTCAAACTAATCCCAATCAGTTCTACAGACCTACACAATCTTTAGGCGACTGCCTCCATTAGCAATCTCAGTACGTGCTTTGATTAAGGCTTTGTAACATCATAATGTCTCATTAACTATTCAAAATATTGCCCATAAAAGCAATTTAGAAATCTTCATTTTTTTCATCCGATTATGATCCATTTTGAATCAGAATGCATGGTTTGTCTTTCATTTCAATTATAATCTTTGTCAACCTTTATTTTCCCTTTAACTCCTTACCTTATGCTAAAATTTAAACGCCCATTTTACTACCCGTTGATGTATCGAAAAAAAACCCTGCTGATTGAGTGGCAGTAGAACCTGTTTAAACGCACATTCTGCAGCGTCTGATCAAGGTCTACACCGTTTGCTCAGGCATACTTGTCCCAATACGTATGGTTGTTTCAGTACACTCTTTGATCTGGAGACCTAATGAGATCATTCGCATACAATGTCTAATAGATTCTGAACAGAGGGATCCTTTCGAAACAGGAAACCCATCAAATAAACAAAAATAGCAGGCGATCTTACTGAGCTTGATCATGAACAGTAAAGTAACGTGCAAACTTTCTTTTTGCTCCTAGACCCGGACTGAGCAATACTCTATTTTCCGACAAAACCAAATCCAAAATTAAGCCCTATTGACTGAGGGAAAATACCTGTCATAATTTGCCAAGAGAAGCTAATGGTTAATGGATTGTTTGCACTGAATTTCTCTGTCTTAATTGTTCCACTGATTAATATTTATACAAAGCCACGCTGATTGCCAATAAATCAGGGAAATGCGGAATTTCAAAAATCATTAGACCATACGACTGAGCAAAGTTGGTTAATTAAGTATAGAAAACTTGGATAAAGAGCACCGCTCAGCTAGCATTCTTTATAAATCTACAGCGGGCCGTTATCGCCCGTCAGCTACCCTGACGGGCCGATAACGGCCAGCTGTAGATTTATAAAGAATGCTTACTGGGCGGTAACTGCACATCTTCTACAGTACATGAACCAAAACAAATGAGCCTGAACGTGGGAAAACGTACCTTCTGCCATGTGCGCCACACGAATAGTATCAGAATCTTCATTGCCCGCATGACGAAATGTTGCTTCCAAAGTTATCCACAAGGCATCCAGTGAAGGTTCTGATCAAACTGCATGAATGTGCAGGCTGATCTAAATCTTCGCTGGACGCACATGTCCGAAAGTATGTTTACTGACTTTGAGGCGTCATTTTATGCGCTAGACATACATGCGTTTCCGTTTTTAACTTTATCACATGGCAGTTCTCGGGTCACTTGTTTACAATCGATCCAAAGTTCTCTTAGGTTGCTGTCCACGTGATTATTATTGACCAATGAAATACAAATGGTCGCGTAATTCTTTGTCGCTGTATCATCAGAGTGTCGTGTAAAGAGGAGACTGGAACACTAGCAAACAAAACGCGGCGTCTGATCAGGGTTTGCACTTTTTTATTTAATTTCTGAAAGTTAAGGGTTAAATAAAACAGTCCAAGCCCCCGCTCAAGACCATTTTCGCAGCCTACATTCAGAGACAATCGACCCACCAGTGCTGTCAGTGCTTTGATTATTTTTATTTTCCTTGGCAGCCTTGAGTCCATTCTGGTTTCAAAGGGCGCACGACCCACAGGAAAAGTACCGACTGAAGTCGGTTGACTTTCTAAGAGTGTCCTATAATCACCCCGTGTGCGTCCGTCCATGGTCAGTTAGCAAAAAATGTCATCGCGTTAAAACCGCTTGGAATATATTTTTCATGTTTCTTTTTTTTCAACAAGAGAGACAACTCTTACTGTTTTCGTTATGTACTTATCTTCCCTGAAGCCGGAATCTTTTGCAGGCCATAACTCCCATAATGTTTGAACTAATATGATAATATTTGGTAGGGATATATATCAGGTCAGGAAGGAGTGTCGTATGCACGAAATTTCTTTGTTCTATTTCTAGTTATCTCCCCTGAACGAATTTCTATACCGAATTCTTTTGCACTACTTAATGGTTTGATTTTTTTAAATAATGTTTGGTAGAGGCATGATTAGGAAAAGATGGGGTGTCGCGAGCAAAAGAGAGACAACTCTCATTGCCTTCGTTATCTACTTATCTCCCCTGAAATCGACATGGGCCATAACCCCAATGCTGTTAGAGATAATTTGATAATAGTTGGTAGGGACATATATTAAATCAAATAGAAGTATCACATGCAAGAAGGACAATTGCTTTGTTCTTTTTCTAGTTATTTCCCCTGCCCAGGTTTCTAAGCCAAATTGTTATGCACTCCACAACTTCTTAATGGTTTTAAAATATTTTGATAATATTTGGTAGAGACATAGATAAGGATCAGTAGGTGTGTCACGTGCAAGAAGGACGGCCCTTACTGTTGTTGTTTTCTAATTACCTGATGCCGAAATCTTTTGCAAGTCAACTCTCAAACTGTTTGAGATAACTTGATAATGTTTGGTAGGGACATACATCAGGTCAAGTAGGAGTGTCGCATGCAAGAAGGACAACTTTTGCTCTGTTGATTTGTACCCAAATAAACATACATCAAAGCAAATACCTTTACCTTTACAAGGCATTTAGTTTTGCTATTATTTCTGAATATGTACACTCACAAATGGCCATAACACTTAAACCATTCGGACTTGCATCTAGGGATGACAACCTACATGTGGGTTATCCTGGTACCCGTCTCTATCTAACGGACCCCTATATATAACAACGATGATTTTATTTGAATGCTAATGTGTCGCAAGGTCCCTTATCAGACCGTAGGAATACGTTGGCTAATCTCGATATTTATTATTGGCGTACTGACAACTAACTAACTAAAAAATAAATAACAAACTAGCTAACTAACGACCTAACTAACTAAATGAATAAATAAATAGAGGATATTCAAATGTTTGGAGTGAATATGACTTTTATTTCATCGATTGAAGTGACAAAATGTATATTTCATGAGTGCCGAAGGCACGAATGAAATATACATTTTTTTTTCACTTCACCAGATGAAATAAAAGTCATATTCACGACAAACATTTGAATTTTCTTTTTATTATATACATCACTTTTGATAGAAGAGATGCAAATCTTGCATTTGCAAGGGAAAGTCTGACACGCAGTTTTGTCCCTTGGCGCCATGACGTTCATGTTTTGTTTTGTTTGGTGACGTTAGATATGACGTCAGAAACGCGCATTGGCGTGTAAAAATAAAATAAAAAGAAAATTTACTCTTTTTCAGTGAATACCATAAAAATTTTCATTTCGTGTAATGAAAACATTAATGTAAATAAGAAAAAAGTAGATCCAGATCTTATATTTTTCACTACTCAGAGGAGTGAAAATATAAGTTTTATATTTTCACTAGTGAAAATATAAAACATATTTCACTAGTGAAAATATGCATTTTATTTCATTAATAATTCTCTATATTTCATTACTTTGTATATAATAAACAGGCAAATTCAGAGAATTCGTGTCCCCGCCTTTTAAAAATCCTTCATAAATAACCAGACCTAAGATACCTAAGTTACAGTGTGAAAAGTGACAAAAAGCAAATTGCACGACCCGCAGTAAAGTCATCCGAAAGGAGGACTTACGAAGGGTGTCCTATAATCACCATGTTCGTCCGTCCGTAATCAGTTTGTAAAAATCGTTATAACTCTTAAACCGCTTAGAATATGTTGCTAATTTTGGCATGCAGATACAAATTGATAAGACCAAATCAATGAAATTGTCAAATGCGAGAGTCCTTTATAAATAGCCTCGCCGAGGTGTGTCCGTCCGTCCATAATCAGTTGTGAAAATCGCTATTACTTTTTAACCGCTAGGAATATTTTGATAAATTAGGCATACAGATACATATTGACAAGACCTAACCAATGAAATTGTCAGTTACCTGATTTCTTCATAAATAGTTATAAATAGCCTCGCCGATATATATATATATATATATATATATATATATATATATATATATATATATATATATATATATATATATATATATATATATATATATATATATATATATATATATGTTTGTGTTGAGGTTTTACGGCCCAGTCAACCCAATGGGGTCATGTCGAGCGCGGTCATTTTACCTAACCACATGTTTACTGGGCAGGCTTAGTCCTCTAAGCGGTTAACCAGTATTGTGCACATTCTTTCGCCAGAAACTGGCAACTGCCCTTCTTGAATCAACGGAAGGGAGAGAATGACCGTAGAAAATATTCCACGATCAATCTCCACGAAAGAATGTTGCCGACCTCGGCGGGGGTTGAACCCGCGACCTCCTGGTCTCCAGTCGGACGGCGCATCCACCTGAGCCACCGAGGCCGGCATATATATATATATATATATATATATATATATATATATATATATATATATATATATATATATATATATATATATATATATATATATATAATGATAATCGCTTTAACGCTCAAAACGTTGGGAATATTTTGGTAATATTTGATATATTGATTATTACTGAAATGACCTTACCAACGAAATTGTCAGTTGTTAATGTTTACATGAATGTCTACCATTTTCTTAAGAAGATCATTTTACAGGAAAACTTTGTACAGTGAAGTACATGGTTTAAAAAGGTAAGAGAAAAGTCCAGGGAGTGCCACAATCACAAACCGCAGCCCTTTCCAGACCCCAAGAGGAAGAGGAAACCGACAAATCTAAACAAGCACAAACCGAACAAACCGAACATATCTGCAGACTACGACAAAAACAGCTGTAAAGTTAAAAAAAAAAAAAAAAAAAAAACGGCCTTGAACTGTAGTTAATAGGAGCTGCGCACACAAGGTACCCACTATACTATGTATACACGTTGGCATTATAATGTATAACACAAAAAGTGACTAAATTCAGAGGGCGGAAAAAGTGAGAGAGAAAAAAAATATATGAAGATTATACACATCTTCAGACCCTGACAAAAAACACATGTAATTTTTTTTAAAAAATAATAATAATAAAAAGAAAAATATCATCGTAAACCTGTAGGAATAGTTGCGCACAACAGGTACCTACCACCTATATATAATCTTTGATAGTATTTGAGTGCAAACAACGACAAAATGTAAAAAAAAAAATGCAAAAAAAGAGAGAATTATACCAAAAGCACGGCCTTGAACTGAACGAGGAGTTGCTCACACAAGCAACCTACTATTTATACATTTTGAAAGTATTAGAGCACTAAAAAGACTAAGTTGAATGCGCGAAAAAAATGTGAGAGGAAAAATCAGGATACTTTCATTGAGGTACTTTTTGTTAAATATTCTGTAGTGTCATACTTACAAATTTTCTTTAATAACTGTGTAAGTTAAAGATATATTCATTTCAATTTGGGTAACAGAGTTGCAACATTTTTTGGTAAAGGTTGCCAACTCTGCTTGCCATCTGTTCTTTTTTGTTTCGGTGTGGCTACTTAATTGTAGGTGTCTGTCTTTCCTTTTGATGTTGATATGGATCTGATAGTATCATTCCCTGAGTTCACGTATTTACTTTTTATGTCCAAATCACATGACATCTTCAGACAATGACAAAAACATCCGTTACGTTTCAAAATGATTGGCCTACAACTGTAAGAGAAGTTGCGCATACAAGATTCTAGCTACTATCTGAGGTCGGATAACAGAATCACGGAATTACGGAAAGCCGAATACTATGTCTCCTCGCTATTCTTCGAAAATGACCTAACCGATGAGAAGATGAACGTTAATAACAGCCTTTACACTCTACTCTCATATCTGCATGATTGACAATAACAGCCCCATTCAAACAGTGCGACTTAAACGGATCTTATTTGATATTTTTCCTCTATGAATGAGGCCCTCCCAGGGATTCTGGGGAACAGGGGAATAATGTTGTTTATTTCAGTGGAACAGAGGAACACAAGGCTAAAAAAGGAAGGGAACAGGGGAACAAAGGTAATTTTTCGGGAGCAGGGAATATAGAAAATTAAGAGTTTGATTTTGTGGAACAAGGGAAAATGCTGAAATATTTCAGGGGAACAAGGAAACAGGTACCCCCCCCCCCACCCCGACACACACACACACACACACACACCCCCTGTGAGGGCCTCATGAATCTCATTTGGGGGAGGCTGCCAAAGCGCCTACAGATTTAACATACCACATTTCGGCAATCCACCTAATAATTACCTAACAAATAGTTTCCTGCTTAAGCTGATAACTCTAAATTCTGCATTCAAACACATTAGCCTAATACACTCTGATGCTTATAGATAGCGAATAAATAAACAAAACAAAATTTCAAAACTTGTGAAGAAATAAGATTTAATCATACTGAGTACAATATTGGTGGCCAAAGCTACAACGTTGGGTAAAAAGTGTAACCCGAGCCGTGTTCCTACTAAACACCGTTAATGACCTTTTCCACCGAAAAGGATCGAAAAGGAGCCCTCGCGTACCGAAAAAGATTTTAAAAATGTGATATTACAACTTACATATGACTTTTGACACTGAAAAGATTAAAACACCGAAAAGGGTATATCCAGTACCAAAAACGGTTGCATTAACGGTTGAATTAATTAGAAACGCTGTGCAAATGTGAAAGTATCGATATGAATCCCTTATCTTGTCCAAGCCTTTTCCGTGACCCGATATCCCCGTTTAGGATCGATTCAGAATTAAAACTGTCTTTTTACAATTTGTTTTCAGTTTGAACTCCTTGGGTGGCACATGCCAGACTTTCTGCTTTCAGATTACCTTTTTGTAAATTTTGTATGGTTAACGTTTTTTTTTTGTTTTTTTTTTTTTAATTTCAGTGCAAATCTGAATCAGTACTAGAGCTTATAGAATTTCAAGCAATCGCCCTCATCAGCAATCCCAATGGTTTATCTAGTTGGAGCAATACTTGTGAAATGTAGGAAGCTGAGACCTTTTGGAGAAATGGGCTGAGATCAATTTCAATAAATATCGTATAATATAAGCTGAAAAGAAAATATTAAAAAAAAGTGTTTTTTTTTTTTTTTTTTTTAGTTGCTTCATTCATAATACAATAGTCAAGCACTTTGAGCAACAGCACGGGTTCCGAGAGAAAAATGCTGAGAGACTGGGACACAACAAAATGTTGGTAGGCGAACTTCTAAAGGGGATGCAATCTAAAAGTGCTGCCACATGAGAAAAGGTGTCTTCGGGGTAGATGCAAACAGTAAAGAGCCAGATCAGCCAGCGATGACATATAGTCTGATCAGGAACTTTGCTGTGCTTCGTTATGTTCTACCGTGCCCAATGACTTTATAAGTGGATAGTGAAGGTCCTGGTCAGGCTGTGTGGATGCTCATGCTGATCTGACCTTCGCTGTCCGCATATGGCCGACGACACGTTTTCGCATGGCATGACCCAATAAACAAGCTAATTTTATCCTTTGAGCCTTTAGTGATGCTTGGGACAAGGTGGCACACGAAAAGCATCTCTTTAATTTGCATTTTTGCGGAATTTGTGGCGTCATATTTATGTGGATTAAATTATAATTGGCTGACGGGGCTCAAAATGTTGTGTTAAATGGGATAAAACCAGATGAAACATACCAGTATAATCAGGATGCTTCACGGATCAGTCTACGGACCTATACTGATTTAGGTATCAGATTATTTGTAGATGACACAGTTATTTATCGAACATTCTCAGACTCAGCTTTAATAGCTATATACTCCAGAAAGATCCTAAGCATTTTGAGTCCTGTGAAACAGCTTGAGACATGGAGTTCAATCTATCAAAATGCCAACTTATACACATTACAAGGTCACAACGACCAGCTCAAAACCAGTCTTGTCTTTGTCTGCACGAGGCACTTTTAGAAATGGCACTATCAGCAAAATATCTAGAAATAGATATTTCAGAAATTTTCTCCAGGGATACTCACATCTCAAAGTGTCTAGAAGAAGGCAAATAAAAAATCCGATTTCTCAAGCGTGACATCAAGTTCCACCATGAGGACAAGGCAACTGCATACAAAACACCTGTACACCAGCAACCAGACTGTGTCTCTAGTGTGTGTGGAACCTACACAGACACAGCAAGAAACATATTGAAAAAGTTAAGCGTTGCTCCCCAAGGTTGGTCAAACGAGAAAAAGGCAAGTTTGTAGTTAGAAAGGATTGTATTTTACGCACACCCAGTCACACTTCGTTGTACTGCTCATTACGCACATTACGCATGTGCGTAAAGGAAAACAAACATATGCATTAAAGAAAGATCACCTAACATAAATTATATTCTCCTTCTTTATTTTAGGGCTACTCTTAAATAGAAGTCACAATTTAAGAGTAGCCCCCCGTTTTGTGAGTCATATTAGGAGGTTTTGTTTTCAGAGTTTTCCTGGGTGTGCGTTTGTGTTGAGGTTTTACGGCCCAGTCAACCCAGTGGGGTCATGTCGAGCGCGGTCAGTTTACCTAACCACACGTTTACTGGGCAGGCTTAGTCCTCTTAGCGGTTAACCAGTATTGTGCACATTCTTTCGCCAGAAACTGATAACTGCCCTTCTTGAATCAGCGGAAGGGAGAGAATGACCGTAGAAAATATTTCGTGGAGATTGATCATGAAACTGACTGCACTAGCGATAATATAAGGTGTTGGTATAAATTTATGAGCCCCATTTCACAATATATAGGATATTGTTGTCATATTTGTATTACAATCGTCATAATATTTGGCCAGTAAAGCATTTTAACAGACAGGAATAACATGACACAAGCTGTTGGTGTCAGCCTGTTTGGTTGAAATAGCATTCCATTTTATTCGCGTTTCATATCTCTGCGTAAAGGTGCCATAACAATGCATACTGATATATTATTAAGTGCCTTTGCCATAATACCACAGATTCCATTAAATACTTAGGAGTGACAATCACGCATGACTTGAGGTGGAATACACATATTAGTAACATGTGTGCTAAGGCAAATAGAACATTTGGTTTCCTAAGACGATTTTTTTCAGTGTCCTCAGGATTTAATAGAGGTAGCATATAAATGGCTTGTACGCCTGGTTTTGGAATATGGCAGTTGTTTTGGGATCCCAAAGGGGTGGTTCTTCAAGAAGAGATCGGAAAAGTTCAAAATTGGGCTGCTAAGTTTTTAACTAGCAATTACTGCTTTGAAACCGAGAGTATGCCTGGAATACTGGAAAAAAATGAGATGAGAGTATCTCAAGTAAAGGAGAAACAGCCAGACTTGTACTCTTGTGCAAAGGTCTCAAGGTTGTTGCCAGCATTCCAACAGATGACCTTAATAATATTTGGCCAGTAAAGCATTTTAACAGACAGGAATAACATGACACAAGCTGTTGGTGTCAGCCTGTTTGGTTGAAATAGCATTCCATTTTATTCGCGTTTCATATCTCTGCGTAAAGGTGCCATAACAATGCATACTGATATATTATTAAGTGCCTTTGCCATAATACCACAGATTCTATTAAATACATAGGAGTGACAATCACGCATGACTTGAGGTGGAATACACATATTAGTAACATGTGTGCTAAGGCAAATAGAACATTTGGTTTCCTAAGACGATTTTTTTCAGTGTCCTCAGGATTTAATAGAGGTAGCATATAAATGGCTTGTACGCCTGGTTTTGGAATATGGCAGTTGTTTTGGGATCCCAAATGGTGGTTCTTCAAGAAGAGATCGGAAAAGTTCAAAATTGGACTGCTAAGTTTTTAACTAGCAATTACTGCTTTGAAACCGAGAGTATGACTGGAATACTGGAAAAAATGAGATGAGAGTATCTCAAGTAAAGGAGAAACAGCCAGACTTGTACTCTTGTGCAAAGGTCTCAAGGTTGTTGCCAGCATTCCAACAGATGACCTTATCCCCGCAACCAGGCTCTGTAGAAATCATCATTGACTTTTCAGAGCCCCACCGTAAAAATTGACATTTACAAAAAAAACTCATTCTTTCTCCAACCATTAGAGATTGGAATGCCCTTCCAGATTCGATTACTTCCTCCGCTGATGGTGCAGAGGATTGTGTGGCTAGGTTTGCCTCTTTGGTGAGAGCTATGGACTAGTTTCCCATATCATAGATCCTGGTGTATGAATGTCACTGGACGTATCACCAGTAAAAAATCTGATAATGCAACTGAACGAAATAAAAAGTCCAAAATCCCTCACGCCCTTTTCCCCTCACCACTCCACACCCTCCAGGTACATAGTGCTCAGTTTTCACGCTACGCGTGAACTATGTTCTGTTCTGTTAATCGTTATTGATGCTGTTGTTCTTGTGAGCTGCGCGATCATCGTGCTGAAGAGAATTTGCACACGACTATCATATTGATAGATTCGACAGCACGTGCCCACGACACGAAGGCAGCCATATTGGGCTCAGTTGCACAATTCTGAGATTAAGAAAGGAAATAAAGTCACGCTTAGGACCCATTAAAGTAGTTTCGAATAGTGTAAGAAGAAAACTTACATTTTAATTTCCACAAAAAATATTTTTTCATGTACGGGAATTGTTTTAATCCTTTGGTAAATTTAAGCCGGCTGTCCATATGACCCTTCATCCTATACCGATTTTCCCTCTCAGTCCCATGTACTCTGAAACATTAACACCTGATTGTAAACCTCAGAGGATAGTTCATTGGTGAAAAAGAAACAAAAAGTCTCGGCTAGTTCCCAGTAATATGGGAACAGAAATCTCCCATGTAAAGCCACCACAACCAGTAGGGAATATTGCCAAGCATTCACACGTAGTCACACTGCTTTCATTTGAATCAGAATTTTGTGGCGGTTGCACTTTACCGGGCACTACTAATCATCTGATTTCATAGTTACATTTAGTTGGGGGCTGCTGCCCCCAAACCCCTGCATCATATCGTCCGGATTATATGTTCCAATAGTACACAATTCATAAGAAAATATTATTTTGCATGTACCACACATATAACCTAGTCAAAATTAGCAGTGCCCGGTAAAGTGCATTCTAGCCCAGAATTTTTACTGGTGATAAGCCTAATGACATTCGAACACCTTCTGTGGGGGAGGAGGCCGTTCGTAGAAATACCAGAACACACTGGTAATTACTGGAACACACTCAAAAAAAGTTGAGTGTTTTTTTTTTGAGAATATGTAGTCCGTTTATAACAAGCACACCTCGCGACACGCAAAGCGCGTCATGAACAAAGTGAGCTGTACGGTAGAGAATATGAATTGATCAAGGAAAAGTAACATAAATCGATATATACTTCCAGCAGTAATCGCTCTGACCAATTTTCTTCCGTTTTTTCTTCCCGGAAGTTGGCGGACTTGATTATGGGTCTCACTAATAAGCGTCACGGTGACCAGAAACCGATGTCAGTAAGTGTCACGAACATGTCTTGCTGATTATTTTTATTAAGTTATTACTGATTTACATATTTTTGTATACTGATATTCATTCTTTAATGATGCTGTGAAGGACTTCTGAAGAGTGCAGATATTGGTCTGCGCTGTGCTCGCATTTAAGCTAAGCCTATTTTCATATTTTATTCTGTGTCTTAGTTTGACCATTTGTAACATGTGAACCGTGAAGTTTCCATTAATACTCCATCCCCTGAAGAAAGGCAGATTTTTTAGTGTTATGGGCTGTGCACAGGCGATAAAAATCTTTGATATCAGTTTGCTTTTAAATATTCTAGCTTGTTTATGATGAAACTGATACCAACCATGGGCAGTTAAATTTTATTACTTAACCCTTATCTTCCCGGAAAAAAAATGAATCAGGCCTGAAAGAGGGGATACCTCTACTTGAGAATTCATTACCCCCTATTTACCTCGATTTTCATGAAATTTTCACGTATAATTTGCCGATCTTAGATGGCCATTTTACCGGAGAAAGGATGGTCATGTGACCGAGAACCGTTTAAGACACTTAAAAAAAGAAAAAAAAAAAAAATTACAAGAAACCAGGGCCTACTGTGTATTACAGGTCAGTCCCGTTATTACGCGCTGGTCGGGATGCACAAATCCAGACTGCGATATATGCGAGGCGTGTAGTAAGTTTGGAGCCGACTGATCAGACTTTATACATGTTGACATTTGTATGGGACACACGAATATACATGTATGGAGGGATTTATGAATGAAAACAATGATATTTCATGTGTTATTTATATAAATAAACGAATGAGTACTAACGTTGTATGTTTTGTCTTTTTTACACCCTCTGATGTACTTTTTCTGCAATATATACGCTAAATACTTTATTTACGTTTCCTTTGTGGCTCGATCCGCCATATTTGCCGGTGTTGTAATACAGATGGTGTTGAAGTGCGGTGTAAGTCACATAAAAAGTCCGGTATCAATACCGGTCCCCGCGAGCATAGCGAATTATTTTAGTCCAGTAAAAGAAATCTTATTAATAAAAAGGCAGAAATCGTTGTTTTTTAATCTTTCTGCTTGTATAGAATAGAACGAAAGCTCAAAGAAAAAAAATGACTAAAACCAAAGCATTTGATTTCCAACAAAGTGCCATGCCATGTTCAATGACCTCAAGTTTTTCTTTAACCGTGGAGGCTTTTCGTTTTCTTCTTTGGTTTTCCATTTTAATCAGTGTTAATCTGATAGCAGAATGAACTTTTTCAAGACAACAATGAGTGCCGGACAAATTTCACAGTTACACGTTCTACTACCTGACCGCGTGCGCAGTAAACGACGTCCAGTGATCCGCGTCGCTGATTGGATGAATATCTAATTAGGTCGGCAAGGCGGCCATATCAAACTGGAAAATTCGGTGTCTTTCAAGTATTTACAAATTAATTATGGATAACTGAGGTCATTTTCCCATTCTTTAGATGCGGGATAAGCCATTTCTTGATAGATATGTTTGTATCGTTTAAAAGTTAAATGAAGTTTTAATTGGCAAAAGTTCGTCTTCTTAAAATAAACATCAAAAGGTCAATTACGGTCATTACGCACGTACACAAACAAAAATACAACAGAGACAATACATTGATTAGCTTTATTCTTTCAAAATCATTTTTTTTTTTTATTTGCTATTATGACATGTACAACAGCAGTAAATTTCTTTTTCTGCAGATCGAAGCTCTGAAAAACAAAAAACACATTTTGTTATTTTGACCTAGAGGATGGGGAAACTGGGACTTTTCGAAAAAATTTTGGGAGGCATGACGTCCCCGCGTTATATCTGTATTCGCGCACTAACGACGCGAGTACTAACGGGACTGACCTGTATTGTGAATGAAACAAGTGACATATATAGGTTTTACTGTTATTCCTACTTCTTCCTCACTGGAAATGATTCAGGTGTTATAGGCTCTTTTTTTTTCCAGAAAATCATGATCAGTTTGTTGAAGTGAGTGCTGAAATTGATGGCAGCTTGAAATTTGGTATTCTCAGTCTTTTTTAGTGGGGGTAAAACAGCATTCCCACTCACATTTTGATTTAGGGGTACATGTACCCCTTGGGTTTAGCATTTGAGGGTACAGATCACTTTTTGAGGGTACACATATTTTGGGGTAATTAAATGCATTGTTAAGCACTGGGAAGACTTTATACTTTAAATGTCATTGTAGTCAGTTTCAGGTACTTTGTCTTAGTATTTTAAATAAAAGGAAAACTGTGCTTCAATCATATCAAGACGTCACTTTTCCAAAACATATTCTTCAGTCAAAAGAATCTAATACTAACACCCAGATTCAAGTACTATTTAAGCTTCCTAGATATACAATGTTTGAAAATAGGTAAAACAGGTTCAGTACAGAATGTTGTTCCTTTCATTCAGTGTGAGCCGGACATACTGATTTTATAGAAAATCGCTACTGCAAAATGGCATGAAAGATTGGAAATTCTATGAAAGAGTGCATGACATTTTCCTGGGAGTTCTGAGCGCTTTTAATATTCATAACAGTGTTTATTGACTGAATAATTAAACGTTTTCGGGAAATTAGGATGTTGCGAAAACTTATGACATGTAGATTTTACGGCTATAAGTACATGTTTTTGTTCATAACAGTCATTAAAAACTTGGCTAAAGTAGTCATGCAGCGGTACAACTATCCTAAATTAATCTAAATGAAATAAAATATTTCTTTTGCATGCAGTAATTACCGATCTAATTGGCAACTTTTGTATACACTTGAGCGAACCGAGCCGTATCGAAACTCGGAGAAAAAAAGGTGTCCACTGAACCGAAATACAATGTAATGGTCGTCAGTGATTGGATAATGCAAAAAAGATCATACACAATAACCAATGAACAATAATCTTATCCCTCTCGGTAAGAATATCAATACATTCCGGGATTTCCGTCCGTTTAAATGCACTGGTCGAACGCACTCGTTATTGTCTGCCAGCAACCGCAGTGTTTCGATGCTTTATTAATATTTAAAAGGATATGCTATTGAGCGAAAACTGACTCAGTAGGACGTACGCATGTTGCAATTTATACGTGCACCAAATTTTTGGTACGTTTATGTACGTAGATACCAACAGATCTGTACGCTCATGACAAATTCTCTACGTGAATTACGTACTGCAGTACGTGAATGGGAATGCTGGGTAAAATCCAGCACCTGACTATCTAATGAAAAGTGGTGTGTTTGTATGAAAGTAGGTTCACTCCTGTATGAGAACACTTGCTCTGAATTGTTGCATGTGGTATATTGTAAGTATGACAGGCTTTTAAGTTGGCAGACCCCTCCAGTGCGACTATTGTCGCAAACAGCAAGATAAGGGTTAACTAGAAAAAAATAAACAATGTAGTTCTGCATTTTTTGTGTCGAATACAACCCCAAAACGTCAAATTCGGGCTAACTTTTTGGGTTCCAGTTTTTCAACGGCTTTCTGTTAACCCTTATCTTGCCGGAAAAAAAATGAATCAGGCCTGTAAGAGGGGGTACCTCTACTTGAGAAGTCATTACACCCTTAATTTTACCTCAATTTTCATTGCCTGATAAAATTACTTTCGAACAGGTAAAATTACATGCGATTATGACAGGCAATTGAAACAGCTGCTGGGGCCACGCGGTGTTTCCGCGATGAAGTGAGAAAGCTGTTTCCAAAGGGGCGTGGCTAAAGCCAGTCATACTTTTTCGGCATGCACGGTTGAATAAGACCAAACTGCCGGCCTGATCAAATCAGCCTTTTCAACTCATTGTGTAACAGCAATTAACGAATTTTGATTGTAAGCATTCCCATTCACCATGAGCGTACGGAATTGTTGGTATCTGCGTACACAAAACGTACCGCAAATTAGTTGCATAAATTGCAATATTCATACGTCCTGTTTGAGTCAGTTTTTGCTCATCAGCATCCTTTTGAATATTAATAAAGCATCAAAACACTGCGATTGGCGACGGTCAATAACGAATGCGTATGGCTAATGCATAGAAAAGGATGAGTTTTCCAAATTGCCACTTTCCGATACCCTAAAATCAGGTTTATTCCCTTGTTCTCCTGAAATATTAACCAATGCTGCCCTGTTCCTTGAAATATATTTGGGTGTTCCCTTGGTCCATAGAAAACCCCGGTAGCCCCATTCACTGTTCGAGCAGGTAACATGGGCCGCAACAAAGCTCCATATGAAAAAGTACCGGATTCTGTGGCTTAGTTTGGTCCGGCCAACAAGTGGGCACGACATGGTCATTTTTACTTAATGCGCCGTAAAAAAAACAAAAAAACACTCAAAAAATCACAAGGAGAATCAAACATCTGCATCGAATCCATGAATTACGTATTTATGTTTGGTATTCCTGTAACTGCCTTTTCCCATGCAACAACCGCACGCGCTCAATATGAATGACGTAATGTGGTAAAAGACCAGGAAATTCTCACTGGCGTGCAGCAACCGCACATGTCAATATAAATTTAATTAAAGGGCCGCTTCTGCTATCAGAGAGACATTGAATCAGTGAGACAGCACAAGCAAAAATGGTGTCTGTCATACAAAAAACACAAGGGGCCACAAAAGTTAATGACAATTCAAATGAGTGAGTTTTTTAACGTCCCACTAATAGCTAGTTCATACGGAGGTGTGGACCTTGGTTTAAAGTCTCATATGAAAGAAGCCTGGGATCGAACTCATGACCCCTGGGTGACAAGGCGCGCAGCTTTACCACTACACCACCGAGGCACCCTTTCCCAATATTTCAACCTGTTAAATATCTAATAAAAGGACTGCAGAGATTTCACCATGCCCCACCACTGCACTTACATCAAACAAGTACCATAACTTTGTTAATAAATTAATTAAAGTTTCAAGAAAATATCGCAATTTCCCAAACAGTTTTCAAGTTACAGAGCGGACACAAATATATTACAGAAATCACTAAAATAGTTTCGGTGTTCAGAGGGCCATAACTCCAAAAGAAGGCTCTATCGTCAAAGGATATGAAAGAAAAGAAGGGCAGTTGTCAGTTTCTGCTGTAATAGCTTATGAATAAGCCCGCCCGGAAAAGTGTGCGGGCTCGATGAATGGTATTGACTGGGCAGTTTAACTCCAGTTCAAACAAAAATTACGTCGGTACAAAGTTCTCATGTCTGAAGTATGATTTACAATGTACGAACTTTGAACCGGATAAAACCTACAATAATACAATGTACGTGCAACCAGCAAAGACTCAGGTTAGTCTGTGCATCGACCCACTAGATAAAGCAAGCTTCTTGCATACTGTACGATCAGCGAAGGGCCTGAACAGAATGTGCTTTTGCAGTCGCACTGTTTATTCAGCTTTGGACAGCCTGGCTATCGATGGTAATACGATCAGCGAATGCTCTTATCAGAATGTGCAGGGGCGTACTGACCCGAGTCTTTGCTCGTCGCACAAGACGTTTTGTTACACCCAGTAATCATAGGGGGTACTTACGATTAGCTAAGGCTCTGAACAGACTACTGAGATCTGCTGATGTGCAGTCTCAGAGTGTGCAGGCTGATCTGTCTCTTTGTACAAGTTTTATCTTAGGTTTTGCCATGCACAGACTCATGCGCGAGTTGTTTGTGCAAACCTTAACGCTAAGCACCCTGGGTACAATTTTCAGCAGACATTTTGAAATATTTTTCTCTTTCTTCAAAGAGAACATTATTTGCACTTCATGCAAATTGTCTCCACTGCATGAAACGTCAAATCCTGTTTTCTTGGTAATGAAAAGAAAAAAAAAAAAGAAAATGAATTCAATCTGTTGTCTGCTGAATTAGCCCAGAAGATGCTTTCCCGCAGATGCGCTAGGTTTATACAATGCGTCTCTTTTACTCGTTAAATAAATTACGGTCTTGGTTTTGCATATCGCATATATTGAAGCCACAACAACAGAACACTTTACATGGAAACGAAAGTTCTGAAAATTGCTGTATAAGCCAATAAATATAATGTTATTAATGTATTATACTGTAAGAGAATAACGTAACAAAGTATTCATTTGTACCCTGATAAATGCGGGGTAAGGTACTCACACTGCAGGTTTTACTGATTTAAGGGAGCTAACTATAACTGACTTAAAAGGGAGTTAACTGCAATTGCTTTACGTGTCTGATCTGTGCGAAATGGAATGTTTGTGTTTAGCATTTACGACCCAGTCAACCCAATGGGGTCATGTCGAGTGCGGTCAGTTTACCTAACCACACATTTACTGGGCAAGCTTAGTCCTCTAAGCGGTTAACCAGTATTGCGTACATTCTTTTGCCAGAAACTGACAATTGCCCTTCTTGAATCAGGAGAAGGGAGAGAATGACCGTAGACAATATTTCATGATCAGTCTCCACGAAAGAATGTTGCCGACCTCGGCGGGGGTTGAACCCGCGACCTCCTGGTCTCCAGTCGGACGGCGCATCTTACTGCGAAATGGAATGGGGAAGAGCATTTTTTTATGAATCGCGCCAATACAGAGGGGGACATGCTTATATAATTATATAAGTGGTTAACTAGTACACTGAACTCCCTTCTACCAGAAACTTGTAACTGCCAATCTTGAAGCAGTGGAAGGAGCGAATGACCGTAGCAAATACATGTGTTTCATGATAAATCGCTCAATCTGTGAGGATCGAATGCACGATCCTGACCATCGGAGATTAATGCGTCCGCCTATGTGACATTACTCATTTTTTTTTTTTTTTCTGAGATGATGCTCGTTGGTCTCCAAATAAAAGCCTCTAAGATAGCAGAAGCGCCCCTTTAAGTACCCGGCAGGGCTCGGGAAAACCAGAAAAATAGCCGGTCTGGACCGAAATTTAGAATTCTGGACCGATTTCAAACACCCCAAAACGCTAATAAATCGGTCCAACATTTCCCAAACCAACCAATTTTCACAAATCAATGATGTCTAAAAAATCACAAACGGTCAAGTCTTTCCAAACTGACAACGTCCACACACCTTTTAAATGCGATATTATGGTAGTTAAAAAGGCTCTAAACGGTCATTTGACATGTATATTGGAGAGACAGCTGAATAACGGCAACCTACCCGCAGCACAAATTAATTACGTCCTTATCCAAACATTGTCAAAAAATCAACACTTCACTGACCTTTGTGCGGTAAAAAAGCGATTAACACGAATCATCAGTAACGGTAGTCTGATAATTAATCCGTTTGTGTGACACGTGTGAATACACTGAGACTGCAAAACATCCAGGTGCAGTCGGCGTGTCCAAAAGATCAAAGGTCGCTTTACTGAGAGTGATAAAAGAATGCACCGCTTGAACGCACCCATTTTCTTCCTCTTCTTTTTTGTTTTGATCAACACGGTTTGTCGGTCCCAGATTCGATAAATGAATTCCAAAACCGTGTACGTCCTGATCAGATGTCGCATACAACGGCGTCTGATCTGGGTATAATTGATTGCTTCTTTTTTTTTCTTTTTTTTTTTTGTTGATTGCCGTAACATGCGAGAATAATTCAAGGTAGATTTCACAGTAAAAATAAGTAATGCACCACTTGCGCTAGGCAAGACTGGTCAGTGCTTACAATTTAAGCAGTCTGATTAAATCTTGAAACACTGAAAACTGCAAAACCGCCCGTGGCGCAGGCCTTTTTTATTAGACCTAATTAGGTCCATGAAAGTCGTTTCGTTCCGTCTCTCCTATTTCGCGCTTATACAAGACGGGAATCAGTTGTTTATAAATAGTTTAGGAAAACCCTGCGGAGGTGGAAATAACAACAAAACGTTTTGTTTTTTTTTGTTTTTTTTTTTTGTTTTTTTTTTTTCTTTCTTTTTACATACCTGACTGTATTTATTGATGACGCCAGCTTTGATCATGTTCGTTGTACCCGGACTTCCGTCATATAACGGAGCTGAGGTGTATTATTTAAAAGAAGTTATAGGACTGCCAGTTGTCATTAGTTTTCGTGACAGGTGATATACACATTTTTTTTTTTTTTTTTTGGAAATGGGCTCATTGATGACGTCATCGTCATCGGCTGGACCGATTCAGATTTCAAAATTTCCAGAGCCCTGGTACCCGGGTACAAGGTAAGAAATAAACAAAACAGAAATACGTTGTTTTTTATTTCTTGTTTTATTCATTAATTTTTTTTTTTTTTTTTTTAATCTCTAGGTAGAAATATTTCTGTATTTATTCAGCGGCAAATCAGCCGAATGATGCGTAAGCATAATAAAGGTTCTGATTTCCTCCCCATGCAATCTTCGAAAAATTCGGAGCTGTCAGTCATTCTGACGTCACTAATCTTTCATTGCGAGCTTGCTAGGATAAACTTTTGCCCACCGCGGAGTTCTACAGGTAAGTGGGTGGTTTTGCGGAGGGAACTTGGCAGAAACGCGGTGGACGAAAAATCTGTCACAGTGGGAATTGGAGTGGGGTATCAGGAAGATCCGCGGTGGGCTAAAAAATCAACCCCACCGGTTCGGGGGGGATTTTGAAAAAACACCTAAGCTGTACTGTAGGTTCACTCCTGTATGAGAACACTTGCTCTGAATGGTTGCATGTGGTATATTGTAAGTAGGACAGGCTTTTGAGTTGGCAGACCCCTCCAGCGTGACTATTGTCGCGAACAGCAAGATAAGAGTTAACTAGAAAGAAATAAACAATGTGGTTTTGCATTTTTCGTGTCGAATACAACCCCAAAGTATCAAATTCGGGCTAACTTTTTGGATTCTAGTTTTTCGTCGGCTTTCTGTTAACCCTTATCTTGTCAGGGAAAAAAATGAATCAGGCCTGTAAGAGGGGGTACCACTACTTGAGAAGTCATTACCCCCTTAATTTTACCTCGATTTTCATGAAATTTTCACGTATAATTTGCCGATCCTAGATGGCCATTTTACCGGAGAAAGGATGGTCACATGACTAGAAAGTCACATGACAGTCATGTGTAAACCGGGAACCATTTAAGACGCTTAAAAAAAAAAATTACAAGAGACCAGGGCCTACTGTGTACTATTGCGAATGAAACGAGTGACATACGTAGGTTCTACTGTTATTCCTACTTCTTCCTCACTGGAAATGATTCAGGTGTTATGGGCTTTTTTTTTCCAGAAAATCATGATCAATTTGTTGAAGTGAGTGCTGAAATTAATGGTAGCTTGAAATTTGGTATTCTCAGTCTTATTTAGTGTGGGTAAAATCCAGCACCTGACTATCTAATGAAAAGTGGTGTGTTTGTATGAAAGTAGGTTCACTCCTGTATGTGAACACTTGCTCTGAATTGTTGCATGTGGTATATTGTAAGTATGACAGGTTTTTGAGTTGGCAGACCCTTCCAGCGCGACTTGTCGCGAACAGCAAGATAAGGGTTAAGGAGAGCAGTAGCCAGAGTTTTATTTTATTTGTCGTTTTATCACAATTCTGTCCTTTTTCTCAAGCACAGTTGACACAGAGACAGATATGAATGGCGATTATATGAACATTGTTACACAAAGTGGAAATATACATCTACATGTAGTAATTAGCTCCTCTTACTGCCAACTGAGCAATCCCAGCTCCCAAAAGATTGACACACAGGAATATTTCTGGGATGGACTCATAACTGTTTTATGAAAGAACTGTCAGTGATAGAATAATTTATTTATCAAGGTTTCCACTGCATTTTGAAACTGGGGATAAATCTGCTCTGTTTTCTTATTTTTGTACCCCCAATGTATAACAGCATATAGAGACTCTCTTCAATTTTCGGGGTACAAGACACATTTTAGGGGTAAAGAGTCCTCTGCAGAGGGTAAATGGGAATGCTGTTTAGGGCTTAGCCCTTACAGCATTCCCACTCACATTTTGATTTAGGGGTATTGGCATTTGTGGGTACAGATCATTTTTGAGGGTACACATATTTTGAGGTAATTAAATGCATTGTATAGCACTGGGAAGACTGTGTAGAAAGCCATTTTATGACTGACCTTTTCACTTTGACTTTGGGACTGATTGTCGCCACAGCTTTGTGCCGAACGTCTTCATTAGAACCCAAGCAGTTTAGTAATTTGGTGGCAGAGGGACCTTCAGTAACATCAGTGATTTTTTAGGCGTGTGCCCTGCGTCCTGTACGCATAATTTCGCCAGAGGACGCAAAAAATTAGCCCCGGTGAGTCCCGTGGACTCGTAAAATTCTCGAATGTACGCACGTAAAATTCTCGAATGTACGCACGTTTTGCTTCTTGAAATCTACTTTCATTTTCAGAAAAAGCGAATGCGCAAGCGGTGTTTCAGTACCGTGTTTGGTAAAAGCCAATACTGAAAGGCGTCGTATCTACGGTACACTGATTCTACCTTTTCAGTCAAAACTCAATACCAAGTTGTCCAGTACCGGAGGAAACCGTAGCGGACACTAAACTATTGGTTTTTAGTCTGTTGAGAACTTTTATCGTAACACCGACATTGACATTGCAATTGTCAACAGGGAACAGCGATCATTTTTTATTTCTTTTTTTTTTTTTTTTTTTTTTTTTGTGAAAGAAGAAAAAGATGCACCCTAAAAAGATAATAAAACAATAAAACTAGACCCCTTACAGCAAACGCTGTTCGGTCTGCTACGTCAGCAAATCAGACTGACACTGACAACAAAGTCTGTGACTGCCAATGATGGCGATCTTGATAACAGAAACCCCCAGTTCCAAACTGAACCCACAAAGCAACAGATAAAAAAAGTCTCTGCTTTGTATTACGGTCTAGTCAAAACAGACAAAATGTCTGTCCTTAATTATGTATCACAGGTATTTGATCATCTGTCACAAAAACTGAAGTTTTATGAAAACATTTTCATAAACCTGCAGGTGAAAACATTTTCTTAACACTTCTGTTTTAATAGACAGTGGTACTATAGTTTCATATTTCTCAGGAAGTTTTCTGGAAAGAATTAAAGCAACTCAGTCACAACTATTTACTTTTATTGCACATCTAATTAAAATACTAAGAAAGTAATTATAAAACACTGTTACACAAGTTTAAATGAAAAGTCTAGGACTTAACAAAATATTTCACCACAAGTCCCAGGCTGGATGCATAGTTTGAGTTTGGGATGCATGAATTCTGGACCTAGCGAGTCCCAGGACCCATAAAGGCAAAATTGTAAAAAAATCACTGAACATGCGAAGATTTGCACCCTTTTCTCCACTAAGTTTGAGCCATAGAAGCTCAGAATGCTGGCTTGTGACAGCTTTGTTAATGCATTTCAAACCGACCACTTGTGTTGGCTAGGTAATGAACAATCAAGATATCCTTTCGGCTATAAACCACATGGTCGTCAATGATTGGATAATGCGAAAAAACCGTACACAATAACTAATGAATAATAATCTCATCCCTCTCGGTAAGAATTATAATTAAATTCCGTGATCCCCGTAACGATCCTCAATCCGTTTCTATGAGCTGGCTGTACACATTCCTTACTGTCTGCCAGCAATCGCAGTGTGTCAATGCTTTATTACGGTAAATGTCCTAAAATTTCGAACACCAAAGTTTCTGACAAAATGACATATGCAAACAGTGCAGGCCCAGATCAGACTGCTCCTGAAGGAGCAGTCTGATCAGGGTCTACACTGTTTGCCATTCCACTAAATATTCTAAGAAACAACTGCATAAAAATAAAAAATTTGGTCAATTAAGTATAGAATTTAGTGTTCGAATTTTTAGGGCATTTACCGTAATATTCAAAAGGATGCTAATGAGCTAAAAACTGACTTGAGCCGGATGTACAAATGTTGCAATTTATACATGTACCAACTTTGCAGTACATTTTGTGTACATAGATACCAACAATTCTATACATTCCTGGCAGATTCTCTACGTGAATCACATACTGTAGTACGTGAATGGGAATGCTGCCCTATCATGAGCAATCCAAATTCGGTGCATATAATTGGCGGAAAAAAAAAATAATAATAATAAAACATAAAGGTAGGAAGCAATGGAATAACAAAAAAAAAGCAATAAAAACAATTCCACTTTTTCTATAACAAATATTGTTATGTGTCCATCTTGTGTGATTACAGTTGTAAAGATGTCGAAGAGAAAGCCACAAGTGGAAGAGGAAAAAGACAAGCTAACAAGAATTGCTATTGTCAGCAATGATAAGTGCAAGCCAAAGAAATGTCGCCAGGAGTGCAAGAAATCCTGTCCTGTGGTCAGAATGGGTATATCTAGCTCTTTACCTTGTTGTTAGTTCAGGTCTGTCAGAATGAAGCTTCTACGTGCCCCAGTACACCGGAACCTCTTTAACCTTTAAACTGCCAATCACAACAATTGTCGTCTGCTTTATCATCTGCTTGTGATTTTAAAAATCATTTTTGCAAACAGTGTGAACCCAGATCAGACTGCTCCTCTAGGATCAGGGTCCACACTGTTTGCCTGTTTGCAAAAATAGGTTTGAAAAGTTTGCAAGAATATTCAGGAAATGACATAAACAGATGACATTTTCAGATGCAGGTTTTCTTGGCATTTTAAGAGTTAAGATGTTTCATTGTAAGGCAGTTTCGGATACAAGACAATTTAAAGGTGGACCCTAAAAGTGTTGTATCCAAACAAAAATGTATATAAGTCAGTCCAATTCCGGATCTGGCTAGGCAAAATAGGAATGCACCAGCGGGGCCAGGGAATAGGGAGACTTTTGATTTTTGGGTTTTTAAATCCCTGCTAAACATCCTGCACTGTGGGGACAACTTTATTGTAAAATCCTTGCTAAAAGCGGCTTCATTCTGGGGCCATTCTTTTTTCCTCTGTTGCAAAAATCAACCTGTATCTTTTTCATGGTAATAGTTCTGGTTCGGTCACACGAATCACCGAAATACCGGAATACTACCGAAATACCGGAATACCCGTGAAAAATATAGGTATACCTGTGAAAGACACCTATTAAAGATACCAATATTGGCTAAAATTAATCAACTAAGTAATATTATGTCAACCTAATGGAAAAGGGATAATATTTAAACCTCAAATAATTTGCAAATTGTCTTTGAAGTGTTTTTTTTTTTTTTTTATTTGGAAACGTTGATAGTCCGCTAAATCAGAGCTGGAATACCCATGAAAAACGTGAATTACCTACACTTCAAACAAAAAGTACATACGACTTTTTGTATAAAATATTTATCAATTGAGTGAATAATTTCTTCCGATTGATTTAGTTGTGTATGATGTATATAAAAAAATATATATATATGGCCAGTAGTAAGTCTCAAACACGACACACCGAAAGTTAATCATTTACGCATGTTTGAAAGTTACGCAGATTAAACAACCAATGCAGTCATGATGAGTAACGTCATCCTTAACACCCATGTAGCTTGTATGAATATTCTTTTAAATATAATATAAATATATTAATATAAATAATGTGTTCCAGCAGCACGCCTTTATAAATATGAGAATCGTTGCATCAATATGTGTAAATATTACCCCGAATACATCGCGAAATTTTATATAGAGCGCTCTCCCCGCAAAAAAAAAAAAAAAAAAAAATAATACTTTGCAGGTGCTGCTGCTGCCAAGAAAATATTTTGAACCCCCGAAGCACTGCTGAAAGTTCTAGAGGAGATGTCAATCTAACTGTTTTAGTATTTTACGGTGAAAATTAGGATAAACATTTCTTTTGAATCGTCTGCCCCAGCAGATGATTCACATGTAATGTCACGCATAATTTACACAGGAAAATAAGAAAAAAAAATGTAAATGCCGTCTGCTGAATATGCTAAGCGCTTCAAGGGTTAAAGTATGGATACATTTCATTTGAGAAGGGAGACAGAAACGGATACGCTGGAATGTATCTACACTGCTCGGATCGAGGCCTGGACGGTTATGATTGAACCAGGGATACGACTGTCCATTTAAATCCCCGTGACTTGGTGTCTTATTTATGCCTCTTTCAACAACAACAACAGCAAAAAAAAAAAAAAAAAAAGTCATATTGAGATAATAGAATGCGGCGTCTGGTCAGGTTTCACTGTTTGCAAAAACAGTTTAGCCATTTAGGAATAACCAAATCTCATAGCCGAATGTACCTGGAATGGACCAGCCAGAATCTTACAAGTTTTGCAAACTCTCTCTCTCTCTCTCTGGAAAGCTTTTTCGTTTTACCCTCATATACGTCTCCTTTCGAGCTGTAAGTTGTTTGCACTGACTTCACTGGAAAAATGATATCGCACCGACGGGAATCGAACGCGATTTGATCCCCACTTAACATGAAACACATGTATTTGCTACGGTCATTCGCTTCTTCCACTGCTTCAAGTTTGGCAGTTACAAGTTTCTGGAGGAAGAGGATTCAGTGTACTGGTTAAACGCTTATTTTATAAGCTTAATTGGCGCGATTCGTAAAAAAAAATGCTGTTCCCCATCCCATTTCGCATGGGCCAGATTCGGGGGGTGGTCGGGTGGTGCGAAGGTGCTGTGTATCTTACATCACTGGGGCGTCCAACTGATATTGGCTTACAGTTGGGCAAGGCCTGCTATCCTTGTAGTGGATAAGGGTAGAGGGGGAATGTTTTTATTTCTTCTGTTTCTTCACTTTCTTTCCTGTTCCTCTTTCTTCCCTGTCCCTCTCTTTCATCTCCTCTACTCTCTCTTCTATCTCTTTTCTCCCTTTCTCTGGGAGACGACACAAAATGACCCTCAAGGGTTGACGTGTCGTTAAACCCCAACACAATCAATCAATGGGCCAGATTCGTAAAGCAATTGCAGTTAACTCCCTTTTAATAGTCAGTTGCAGTTAGCTCCCTTAAAAGAGTAAAACCCTGCAGTGTGAGGACGTTAACCCCGCATTTACCAGGGTACAAATGAATATTGTTATGTTATTCTCTTACGGTATATAAATTAATAACATTATCTTTAATTGCTTATAGAGCAATCTTCAAAACTTTCGTTTCCATGTAAAGTGTTCTGTTTTTGTTTCTTAAACATTCGATATGCAAAACCAAGACCGTAATTTATTTAACTAGTAAAAGAGACGCACGTATAAACCTAGCATCGGCGGGAAAGCATCTTCACATAATATTGTCATATGTCTGCGCGGACATTCTAGGCAGCGTCTTCCTGGGTAGAAACCAATACTAAGATACGAGGATAAAGTGTCTTGCTCAAAGGCCTCAAAGACACGACACTTGGTGCTCGCAGGTATCGAATTACCACTATCTGGGCTAATTCAGCAGACCACAAAAAAAGAAAAAAAAATCGTTATTTGTTTTATTACCATGAAAACAGGATTTGACATTTCATGCAATGGAGACAGTTTGCATGAAATGCAAATCCTGTTTTCTTGGAAGAATGATAAAAATATTTCAAAATGTCTGTTGAAAACTTTACCCAGAATGTTAAGCGTTATGGTTTGCAGAAACAAATCGCGCATGGGTCTGTGCACGGTAAAACCTATAACTTGTACGAAGAGACGAATTAGCCTGCACACTCTGAGCTTGCACATCAGTAGTCTGATCATAGCCTTCGCTAATCGTATGTACCGCCTACAATCTAGGGTTTATCAAAACGTCTTGTGCGACGAGCGAAGACTCGGGTCAGTCTGCGCAACTGCACATTCTGATCAGAGCATTCGCTGATCGTATTTACTTTCGATAGCCGGGCTGCCCAAAGCGGGACAAAAAGTGTGACTGTAACATCACATTCTGATCAGACCCTTCGCTGATCGTACAGTATGCACCTTCTTCGGATTCCGGGCTATCCAAGAAGCTTGCTTTATATAGTGGGACGATGCACAGACTGACCCGAGTCTTTGCTGGTCGCACGTACATTGTACTATGGTACGTTTTGTCGTCTGGTTCATTGTAAGAACATTGTAAATCATACTTTTGTACCGACGTAATTTTGGTTTGAACTGGAATTAAAAACGGCCCAGTCAACACTATGTAGGTCTTGTCGAGCCCACACACTTTTCCGGGGTCGGCTTATTCATAAGCTATGTAAGGATTAAGTTATTAATCCAATATTAATGTGGACGGAAACGTTTAGTTTGGCCATGCAGGATTCACGTGATCTAGCCTCCCTCTTCTCCTTATGTTTACAAGCAGATCACGCATGGCTCCACGTGATGTCTGTCGCCCCTGTCTGTGGATCAGTCCACTCCTCTGCCTGGAACCTTGGTAAGGCCTAAATCAGCCAATCAGATTACAGTCCTGATTTGGCGCCACAGATCTGATAACGGCCCCGCATCAGTTCGGTTTTATGCAAGCTGCTGGCAGCATCAAATTTTGCTAAATAATTTTTTTTAAATAGTGGTTCTCCTCGTAAAAAAAAAAAATGGATTAATAACTCTCAGTGGAAAGCAGGCATTAACTATCATCCGGGACATACAAATACCACTTGGATTTGACTGTGGAATAGTGATTATTTAAGTTCCAGGAACTGGCAAAGATTTATAAAAGTTTTCTCATTTTCGCCAATATGGCGGCGGACATGGAAATCAAGATTGTTAAGAGAGTGTTTTATCTCCCAACATGGTACACTCCGAGTATAACTGAAACTGCCAGACTCTTTGCTTATGTGTTGAAAGAAAACTCGGAAAGTGAAGCACGAGTCGCGAGATTTCTGGATTGTAGTGCCTATTGTAACGAGGAAGACTGCTTTTTTTGCGGGAATGTCACGCATGTGGTTTAAGAATAAATTGTGGTAAATTCAGCAGAAATTTGAGCTCCTAACCGGGAAACTTTCATGTGACGTTACTTTTACATTAATTGCCAAAATGTCATTAAATGAAGAAGATTCGGAGAATGTGATCGAAATCAGAACTGTCTCTGACGAAGAGATCGTCATAAATTGGGCGACACAGCACAAAATTTCAAAGGACGCTATTGACAAATTATTTAAGGAGGGCTTCACTTCGATGGAGGCCCTGCTACTCCTTTTTATATTGAGCTCGTGCGGGTGTTGCATGGGAAAAGGCAGTTAAAGGAATACCAAATATAAATATGTAATTCGTCGATTGGGGGCAGTTGTTTGATTAACTTTGTGATTTTTGTGATTTTCATGTGTTTGTTTTGTTTTCTACAGCATATTAAGTAAAAATGACCATGCCGGACCCACTTATGTGGCCGGAGTAGACTAAGCCAAAGAATCCGGTACTTTTTCATATGGAGCGTTGTTGAGGCCCATGTTACGTGCTCGAATAGTGAATGGGGCTACCGGGGTTTTCTTTAGCCTTTGGGAGCACCCAAATATATTCAGGGAACAAGGCAGCATTGGTTAATATTTTAAGAAAACAAGGGAATTGACCTAACTTTGGTGGATCGGAATGCAGAAATTTGGAAAACACTTTTGGGATAATAAGACCTTTGCGACCAGCGCAGACTCAGATCAACCTGCGTATCCGCATGTGCGTGGACGATATAACTTCACGCAGACTGTTCTATATGGTGGAAAAATGTCTCCGGGTACAACATTACGAATCCGAGTAACTTCTCACAACTTTGCATAACACATACTTTGCGCGGACTTGCGAGTGTTGTCCGCCGAATATTACGTTTACTCGGTTTGATTCCGAGTGTTTGGGGGAAGTCCGCAAAACGCCGTTATTCGGAGTAAAGAGTTTTTTTGTTTTTTTTTTGTTCTTTTACCTGATCTGTTCTGTATGTACTTTTCGTTTGAAGTGTAGGTAATTCACGTTTTTCGCGGGCATTCCGGTCGTATTCCGGCTCTGATTTAGCGGACTATCAACGATGTTTTCAAATAAAAAAAAAAAAAAAAAATTGCAAAGACAGTTTGCTAATTATTTTAGGTTAAAGTATTATCCCTTTTCCATTAGGTTGACATAATATTACTGAATTGATTAATTAAAGCCAATATTGGTGTCTTTAATAGGCGTCTTTTCATAGGTATACCTATATTTTTCACGGGTATTCGGTATTTCGGTAGTATTCCGGTATTTCGGTGATTCGTGTGACCCGTTCTGGTTTACTCCATACAGCTAAATTCAAAGATAACATATCATTGACAGTGTGCCAGGTTATTAGAAAACTAAAGTTTTAGGTTGATGTGGCTGTAATTTAATTTATGTATACAAAGCATTTTGGCTGGGAATTAATACCTAGGCACATTTAAGGCACTACCAGAGTTCTCACTGGGATTTTGAAAACAGGAGTTTAAGAATCCATCTCTGAGAAAAGTTGGAGTTAAAATTGAAAAATAGGAGTTTGACCTAGAAAACTTGGAGTTTTCGGCTAAATATGAAAACTTAATATTTAAGGACATTGTCTGAACAACTTCATTTTTCAACATAGTTAACCTTACTGAGTGTCTGGTAAGGATCCAAAAGCTTTTGGGGCTTAGGAAATAGTGACAGGACTTCCATTAACTTCCAGACTCAGGAAGTCCCAGACTTCCTACCCCTCAAATTTTGAAGTCCCACAGGAAAATCTAGGAAGTCCCACTTTTTTCTCTGCTGCGGTAGTCTGCCCTTTCTTTAGTAGAACAGAGGTTCTTAATTCAGTGTCACACAGAATCATCATGATATACACTTCTCTTAGATGTGTTTTAAACATATCCTTATCGCTTATTAAAATTCGATCGCATCTTTTTGGAATGCCTGTACTTGTATGTCGGACCTTAGAGAAAGCATCAACATTGGTCCAACTTCGCGTTCGTTTCAAAGCCCAGAGAAAGAAAAAAAGAAAAGAAAATACATGAGAGAAAACACCCAAAACATGTTTTCTTAAAAAACAAACTATGCTGAAATTATTTTGCAGAAATGTATTTAATGAAATATTTGCTCGGATTGAAGCTGATCAACACGAGCGAGCGAGTTGCTTACTTCACAAAAATTGCGGGAAAACGGCGCCGACTCGTGCAACAACAAACAAATATAAGGCAGCTCTCGATGAATTACCAACAGCAGTACGTTCGTTCGCGGAGAATAGCAAGCAAAACCATCGCAATGCGCCTATATATAGACTTACTTTGCGTCTTTTCCGCGCTGGTAAACAGCGCAGCCGGAACAAGGCTACGAATTTAGAAACGGGTTTTCCGAAAATTTTGACGAAAAATATGTTTTCTTCTCATTTGAAAAATTGCTTTTGTTGTCATGACAAACTTAAGCTTCTAAATTCGAATTGATTTAAATTTGGGTTCTGTGCATAACTGTTATTTATTTATTTAATTTTACTCGGTAACTCCCGGAAGTGCTGAGGTGTTTTCAGAAGACACACGTTCTTAGCAAAATAATAATTTAAAGATTTTAAGACGTGAATATTTAAAAATAATAATGACCATATAATTTCACCGAATATTTTCGGGTGTCGCAGAAGAAAGTTTAATTATACAAACATCAATTAATCAACTCAGCATGCGTGACAAATACACACAGTGATTACGCAGCCATCAAAAGGCTGCCACGACGCTTGACACCGATGTCAGTAAAACTCCCGCAAGCGGAGAGTGGGACGTCCTTAAAGCTCAGTCAACACAGGTAGCGAATTTCCAATAAGTAGGCGGGGCAAACATCATACAACTCGTTAAAAGTGGGCGGGCTTTTTGACAATTTTTTGGACATCTCGGGTATCGATTTCGACGGACAAAAGAAATTTCGGAAGTCCGCGGTACGTCTTTGAAGTTCAGTTTGGACGTCCGGTGGCAATAAAGCGTAAATGAGAATCCTCGGAAGGAAATTTTACGCGTACAAAAGCAAAAGTAGGCGTAAAAATACGCCGGATTCGGCGTTTCCGAGAACTCTGACTACCAGGACTCATCGGAGGTTAAATCACAGTTCTTAAGCCCTGCTGTCCCAGGCCTCTGTGGGGCCGGAGTTTCAAATATCTAGTGCATAATGGTAATGGATCTTTATTAAATATTGATGTATTGGCTGCAGTTACAAGTTGTGTATTCCTCAGAGATGTTTTGAACTAGAATATAATAAGGATCAGTTTTGGCAATAAATACTGTCTTTAGAAAAAATGAAAAATCCTTATTACTATGATCATAATCCTTTCATCCTCTTAACCCATAAAGCCCCAAGAAAAACTGCATCTGAAAATGTCGTCTGTTTATGTCGTCTGCTGAATATTCTTGCAAACTTTTCAAACCTATTTTTTGCATACCAGCAAACAGTGTGGACCCTGATCAGACTGCTCCTAAAGAGCAGTCTGATCTGGGTCCACACTGTTTGCAAAAATGACTTTTAAAATCACAAGCAGAAGACAAAGCAGACAACAGTTGTTGTGATTGGCGCTTTAAGGGTTAAACTATTGTCTCACATGCTTAATTGATCATCTGTCAAATGTCCCATAAAGTGTTATCCAAATTCAACTTGTTGTCAAAATAGATTTTTGACTGGAATAGTCTTGAATAAATAAGTTGTTAACATCAAACAAATTATCTAATATAAAGACTATTAAAGTGTGTGCAGTTTGATCATGTGAAATTAAACTGGAAAAATCAGGAATTTTCAACAGATCATACTGTCTGAAACTAAACCAAGGAATTTAGTTGGGAATTATATGAATATTATATTTAAAAGGGGGATGGTCTGGTGGTGCGAAGGTGCTGTGTATCTTACATCACTGGGGCGTCCAACTGATATTGGCTTACAGTTGGGCAAGGCCTGCTATCCTTGTAGTGGGTAAGGGTAGAGGGGGAATGTTTTTATTTCTTCTGTTTCTTCACTTTCATTCCTGTTCCTCTTTCTTCCCTGTCCCCCTCTTTCATCTCCTCTACTCTCTCTTCTATCTCTTTTCTCCCTTTCTCTGGGAGACGACACAAAATGACCCTCAAGGGTTGACGTGTCGTTAAACCCCAACACAATCAATTATACAGTCAAACCTGTGTTAGTGGTCACCTCTATTAAGCAGCCAACCTGTATTAAGCAGCCAGAGGAAAGTTGCCCGAAAATTCATAGACTTATATATTTGAACTGTATTAAGCAGCCACCTGCCTTCAGCAGCCAAATTTTAAGCTTCCCATGGGTGGCTGCTTAAGACAGGTTTGACTGTATTTAAAATATTTATGTGGATACCCCTCTTGTGTAGAGGTACACACACACTCTGTGGTGATTGGATTTACATTTTGAAATATTTTTCAGTGGTATTTCGGTTAATTCATAGCTCTAGATAAGGCCATAATAAATAAATTGCTAGATTTTCATCCCCACCTGCCCCTTCCTTAAACATGCATCAGCCCAGTCTGATCAGAGTCTTTGCTGTGCGGTCGGTGGGTAGCTAAGGGCCCAGGCTTTCTTCATGCTGACAGCGAAGACTGATCAGACACACGTCATTTAGTTGGTTTTGTCCTTCGCTGGCTCATTTATAATAAAAGGCTCTGTTTATGCAGTGAAGCACTGTACAAAAATGAAATCTAACTGCAGAAGTTGAAAACAAAAATCTGATTTGAATCTAGGATATTTTGAATAGAAACCTGGAAATCTTACCACGCAGCAGCTAGGACCCCTTCTGTTTGCCTCAAATTTATAGAGCTCATGACTTTGTCATTTCACTGTACAAGGCATTTCATTATCACCCTTTATCTTGATATGATTTAAATAATGTTGAAAGGGATGTAAATGACCAAATCATCACATGTGTAGAAATGAGCCCTATTGTGGACACTATTTGATTTTTTTTTTTTTTTTTTTTTTTTTTTTTTGTTGGTTTTTATAGGTCCAGATAATTTTCTGTTTGTCATGAAAACGTGTTGTGGCCTTACGTGAAGTACTCATTAGAAGCATCTCGGTAATGCACTTCTGATGAGTATGCATAACATGTTTTCGCGGACAAATAAGAAAATAGTATTTATCTGGATACCCCAAGTCTTATCAAGAGGTGGCCGGCCTCGGTGGCTCAGTTGGATGCGCCATCCGACTGGAGACCAGGATTTCGCGGGTTCAACCCCTGCCGAGGTCGGTAACATTCTTTCACAGAGATTGATCATGAAATATTTTCTATGGTCATTCTCTCCCTTTCGCTGATTCAAGAAAGGCAGTTGGCAGTTTCTGGCGAAAGAATGTGCACAATACTGGTTAACCGCTTAGAAGACTAAGCCTGCCCGGTAAACGTGTGGCTAGGTAAACTGACCGCGCTCGACATGACCCCATAGGGTTGACTGGGCCGTAAAACCTCAGCACAAGCAAACTTACCAAGAGCTATGGGTTTTAGTTGAATGCCTCTTATTTTTCCAGGAAAACTATGCATTGAAGTTACGCCGGCCGACAAGATAGCTTTTATATCAGAGGATCTTTGTATTGGGTGTGGTATATGTGCTAAGGTATGTCTAGAAATGGAACTACATGTGGTTATAGGTTTTGATCATCAGTCATTTTTGCCTCTTGTGACTGATGATCTGATGATTGGAAAGGATTTTCGGTCGACCAATTGGAAAATTCTGTTTTTAGGAACAGAATTTTTTTCTCACTTTGTATTTTATTATGCAAGTTGTAAAAATGAATACTAATCTGTCTATTTTGGTCAGTTTAGATTTATTGTAAATAAAGGTGAAGAAATTTGAAAAAAAAAAAAAATGCCTGAAATAGGCCTAGATCCAGATAAGACCGAAAAGTACCGATATTTTTTTTTTTTTTTTTTTCTATGAAAATATCTCGGCAAGGTGCTTATGAGTACCCACATGTTTTTGTGGAGAACTGAGAACATTAGTAAGCTGATACCCGGCGGGCCGCCGTAGCCTAGTGGATAAGAGAGTTGACTCTTAATCCATTAGGTTTCTCACCGCTGTGGTTCGAGCCTCGCTCGGGTCATATGTGGGAAAGCCAAGATCTGCTTACGGATGGTCAGGTGGTTTTTCTCCGGGTTCTCCGGTTTTCGTCCACCTTTGATGAACGATCGGCTCGATATAAGTGTAATATTCTTGAAAGGGCCGTAAAACCCAAATCAAAAAAAAAAAAAAAAAAAAAAAAAAAAAAAAAAAGCTGATACCCCTATTATCTAAAGAGCTTTGGCATATTCAGAAGATGAATTTGATTATTTTAGTACCCAAAAGTACTTTGTGGGTACCGAGGTGATTCCAGTTAGAACCTGCAGAATAAGCTTGATGCAGAAACGTGGTTAAAATCCTGTTTCTGGCAAAATTCATCTCAGGACTAGATGGTGCTTCAATGCGCATAGCCTTTCATTAACATCCCTTCTGTTTCTGGTGAAAGAATGTACACATTACTGATTAACTCTAAGACTAAGCCTGCCCAGAAAAAGTGTGGTTTAATTTGTTGACTGGGCCTTAGAACCCCGACTCAACAACTTCCCTTGATTGTCTTGATATGGCTGGAATAATGTTGAAAGAGATGTAAAATACCAAATCATCACCTGACATAGCGCTTGATAGGGCGCATTTTTTAACCAAAAAGTATCTATATTTTTCTTATTTCTCTACGAAAACATATGTTGTGGGTACCCATTAGAAGCGCCTCAGCGAGGCGCTTCTAATGAGTACCTACAACGTATGTTTTCGACGAGAAATAAGAAAAATGTTTAGCTGATCCCCCTCTTATCAAGACCTATAACCTGAGCAAATGGTGTACAACCAAATCAAATGCCAAATGTGGTGACTAATCAGGCAGTTGTCAATATCTGGCAAAAGAATGTGCACAATACTGGTTAACTGCTTAGAGGACTAAGCCTGTCCAGTATAAGTGTGGATAGGTAAACTGACCATGCTCTACATAACTCCATTGGTTTGACTGGGCCGTAAAACCCCAACATAAACAAACAAATACACAGTTTGCCATCATTCTGCAGGTCTGAAGAAGGGCAGTTGTCAGTTTCTGGCAAAGAATGTGCACATTACTGGCGCTTAGAGGACTAAGCCTGCCCAGTAAAAGTGTGGTTAGGTAAACTGACTGCGCTCGACATGACCCCATTGCGTTGACTGGGCTGTAAAACTTCAACACTCCCTTCTGTGGATTCAAGAAGGGCAGTTGTCAGTTTCTGGGGAAAGAATGTGCACAATACTGGTTAACCACTTAGAGGACTAAGCCTGCCCAGTAAATTGTGGTTAGGTAAACTGACCATGCTCGATATGACCCCATTGGGTTGACTGGGCCATAAAACCTCAACACAAACAAAACTTCAACACAACTAAACAAACAAATGATTCAGCAGGTCATAGACACAACAGTGGAAAGCAAAATGGACTTGTTAACTCATCTGAGCCAAAGTCTCAGGATGAGCTGTTGTGATCACATGACAATTGTCGTCTGCTTTGTCTTCTGCCTGTTACTTTAAAAGTCATTTCTGCAAACAGTGTGGACCCAGATCAGACTGCTCCACTATTTAGGAGCAGTCTGATCTGGGTCCACACTGTTTACTGGATGCAAAAATAGGTTTGAAAAGTTTGCAAGAATATTCAGCAGACGACATAAACAGACGACATTTTCAGATGCAGGTTTTCTTGGCATTTTAAGGGTTAAACAACTTCTCTACTGAAATACCTGGGCCAGTTTTTTCACACTTCATGGGCAGTCTTCTGTAGAAGAAGGATTGAAAATTTATCACAAATGGTCACAGTCCTCTGTGCCCATATGTCATTAAAAACGCTTAAAATTTTTATCTCCAGAACCAAGAAAGCTTTCATTTACAATGTTTTTTGGACCAGTTTTTAAAAAGAAACTGTCCTTTAAAATAGCCACGTCCGGGTGGGCGGTTGGGCATCGCCCCAGTTTAACCTTTTGTTAACCTTTTGTCAAAGTTGTTTGCTACCTTTATTCTTCAGTGGATTGCTTTCATATTTGGTAGGGATGAAGAGGAGGACCAGGAGGAGTGTCACATGCAAGAGAGACAGCTCTCACTTTCTTCGGCTTGTAAAAACCCGTCCATAATGCCATCAGGCGTTTTTCTTGTTTGTAATTGTGTTAATAAGTGCAAGTTAGTAAATGCTACAGCACTTTAGAATGAATAAATTTATTTTAGAAATGTCCTTTAGAAGCTATCCAAATCATCAACCTTCCTAGTAACCTGGCCAAGGACACAACACACCGATACAGTGCTAACAGCTTCAAGCTACACAGGTAACTTACCGTAATAATCTAAAGTATTGAGACAGAAAGGCATGAGGAAACAGAGTAGACCCAGATCAGATGCTGCATCTGATAAGGGTCTACACTATTTGTCGCTCTTCCAGCAGTTTTTGAGGCATGATTAGATGGTTGAATGGACATGTTCAAAATATAATACATGGTGGAAAGGAGTTTTTTTCAATCCAAAAGTATAAATTTCTCCACAAAAACATATGTTATGGGTACCCATTAGAAGTGCCTCGGTGAGGCTCTTCTAATGAGTACATAACTACAGATAAGAGGGGGTATCCACATGATATTTTATTTCTCAATGAAAACATGTTGTGGGTACTCATTAGAAGCGCCTCGACACGTTGAGGCGCTTCTAATGAGTACCACAACATATGTTTTCGTTAAGAAATATGAAAGATCGGCATTTTTCAGATGAAAAAAGCGCCTTATCTGTTGCTATGTGAGTACTCACAAAAGTTTTTGTGGAGAAGTAAGGAAAACGACAATACTCGGTGCTTCTGATGAGTACCCACAACATGGGTTTAATGTGGAGAAATAAGAAAATATTGATGCTTTTGGACTGAAAAAATGCGTCTTATCAAGAGCTATTTAACCCTTAAAGCGCCAAGAAAATCTGCATCTGAAAATGTCGTCTGCTGCATCTTCTTGCAAACTTTTCAAACTTAACATTCTGCATATAGGCAAACAGTGTGGACCCAGATCAGACTGCTCCTAAAGGAGCAGTCTGATCTGGGTCTGCACTGTTTGCAACAATGACTTTTAAAGTAACCAGCAGAAGACAAAGCAGACGACAATTTTTGCGTTTGGCGCTTTAAGGATTAATAGCTCTGAAAACTTGGAGAAGTGACTTCTCCCTCAGGTCTAAATGGGGAGAAGTGGGAGGCATTAGGGCGAAGTCAAGGCTGCAACAATGTTCAAATAATTTTGTTCATTCTCCATCTGAAAACACAATGCTTTCAAAAATAGAAAGAAAAGAAAAAAGACTTTCAAAATCTGAGCAGATTGAAAAAAAAAATAAGAAGAATAACAACATACAGAAATTTTGTGAACCTCTTCATTTTTGTCACGACAAAGTTTCATTGGCCTTGTTAGAAGTCTTGTGTTTGAGAACTGGAGCTTAACACAAAGATTTAACATTCTTAACGCCAATGCAGGAAAATGATCCCTTTGTGGCTCCTGCTCAGTTTCTCAAACACCCAATGCTTTTAGGCTAATGTAACTTCATACACATATCTACTATGGTGCCTTCTGTCCACTGCCATCAACCATTTCTGACCTTGACCTACTTTACAAGCTTGGCTGAACAATGCTCTGCTTTGTTTCATGACCACCACCAGCAGTCCCGAGATAGCCATTTAGCGTATAAGGCTTTCTGACTGGGACAGCAATTTCTATTTTAATACATATTAACCGGTACAATATTAATGCATAGACAAAATTAAAATCATTCAAGTTCAGTCTTACTCAATATTTTATGAAGATTGGTAAAAAAAAAAAAAAAAAATAGTGTAGGAGTTGTGTTTATAAAGAGGGCAGAGGTATGGTAAGGCAAAAAAAAAAAAAAAAAATAGATGCCAGATATATTTATCCTAATTTGTTTTCAAGTTTCATAGACCAGAAATCACTTAAAAATAACCGCTTAATGCCCCTTTTGCAGATAGAGCAATCCAATCTGCAGTAGGAACATAAAGCATATTCTGCCTTGTTGTACTGATTTGATTTAGATTAATGATACTCATTAAAAATGCTTCATCTTGTTTTTCATGGCTAAATAAGAAATTTATCTATATACTTCTCATATCTATAGCTGTGATCTAATATTGCTTGTTACAGGCTGCCTATACCACGGCCAGGTGAAGTCTTGGGTCTAGTAGGGACCAATGGAATTGGAAAATCTACAGCATTGAAGATCCTTGCTGGGAAACAGAAGCCAAACCTTGGAAGATATAATGTAAGTAACATTGAAAGGCAAGCGAGAGGGGAGCATTCTTGGCTCCAGATAAGGCACCTCTTTTTTTTTCAATAGAAGAGTATATTTTTCTTTTGTCTCCTCAAAAATACACATTGTGGGTACTCACTTAAGCGCCTCATTGAGGTGCTTCAAATGAGTACCCACAATGTTTTCATTGAAGTCAAACAGTTTTGACATGGATCTACAACATATGTGCTGCAATTTACCTTTGGATGTGCCCGTAGCAAAGATTCAGATCAGCCTGCACATTTGTGCAGTCCAATCAGAATCATCACTGGATGCACTTTGAATAACCAAGAATGCACTGTTTCTTGGTGCAGCCAATGAAGACTCATCAGCCTGTGCATGTTGATTTGAGTCTTTGTTTGGCGCATGTCAGGAGATATATCTCCTATGATATATTTGCTCAGGCCTGTCTGTCCAAATACTTAGAGTTATAAGCCGGCCTCGGTGTCTCAGTTGGATGTGCCATCCGACTGGAGACCAGGAGGTCGCGGATTCAACCCCCGTCGAGGTCGGCAACATTCTTTCGTGGAGATTGATCATGAAATATTTTCTATGGTCATTCTCTCCCTTCTGCTGATTCAAGAAGGGCAGTTGTCAGTTTCTGGCGAAAGAATGTGCACAATACTGGTTAACTGCTTAGAGGACTAAGCCTGCCCAGTAAACGTGTGGCTAGGTAAACTGACCGCGCTCGACATGACCCCATTGGGTTGACTGGGCCGTAAAATCTCAACACAAACAAACTTAGGGTTATTACGGTATCCTTCAGAGTACCTCCTGTGATTAGCGTTATGGACCTTCTGTCAGAGTGAGCAAATATTTTTTTTTGCCACATATAAGTCACAATCTGAGAAATGACACAAACCCATTTAATACTCAGATCCCAACAGTCCCTTTTAATACTCAGATTCCAACAGTTTGGTCAGTTTTTAGTCTACTCAAGAAAGTCAGAGATTAGTGGTTCCTTTTCTTTTTCTTTTTTTTTTCTCCCCTCTCAGTGGCTCATATATTTGATTTCATACCATCTTTCAGGACCCTCCAGACTGGACTGAAATATTGACCTACTTCCGAGGCTCTGAGCTTCAGAATTTCTTCACAAAGATATTAGAAGATGACCTGAAGGCAATCATCAAACCTCAGTATGTGGACCAGATTCCTAAAGCTGTCAAGGTGAGTGGGAATTTCCTGCATGAATGGGAGCATTTCGAGCTAGAAAATCATAAACGTCAGAGGATTTGTAAAGGAGGAGTATTTGATGATGATTATGGGATAATTTTTCTCATTCCTCCATAAAAACATAGGTATTCGTTAGAAGCGCCTCAGCGTGAACCCACAATATATGTTTTTATGGAGAATTGGAGAAAATTATCACAGCATTATCACCAAATACTCCTTAACAAGTCCTCTGAATGTCCTAAAATTTTGTGCAGCAATATATCTAATTCATATAATAATGCGAATGCAAAAGCTACTCACATTTTTATGCCCCCGTATTGGATGATGCCGGGGGCATATAGTTTTTAGCTCGCCTGAACAACGTTCATGGAGAGCTATTGTACTACCCCCGATGTTGGCGTCGGCGTCCACATATGTTAAAGTTTTCGTTAAAGTTTTTAAGACCTCATTATTTCCTAACCTTATCACCGATTTGATTCATCTTTGGTATGATGATAATATTGGTCCAAATTTTGTGCAGTACCATCCCCACCACTCTAGGTCATGTGAAGGTCAAGATCACAGACTTAGAATTTTTATGTTAAAATTTTATGTCAAAGTTTTTAGGATCTCATTACTTCTACACTGGATGGATTTTGTTCCTATTTGGTATTATGATAGACACAGGTCAAAAGTTTCTATCAGCACTATCAGCACTCATGACCGACCTTGAGGTCGAGGTCACAGACTTAGAATTTAAAAGTTAAAGTTTTTGCTAAAGTTTTTAAGACCTCATTATTTCCTAACCTTATCACCGATTTGATTCATCTTTGTTATGATGATACATATTGGTCCAAAATTTTGTGCAGTACCATCCCCACCACCTTAGGTCAAGATGAAGGTCAAGGTCACAGACTTTTCATGTTAAAATTTTACGTGAAAGTGGATCTCATTACTACTAAACTAAACAATAGATTTAGTTTCTATTTGGTATTATGATAGGTACTGATCAAAAGATTTCATCAGAACCATCAGCGCTCGTCGGCCTCTGTGGCTCAGTTGGATGCGCCGTCCGACTGGAGACCAGGAGGTCGAGGGTTCACCCCCGCTGAGGTCGGCAACATTCTTTCGTGGAGATTGATCATGGAATAATTTCTACGGTCATTCTCTCCCTTCCGCTGATTCAAGAAGGGCAGTTGTCAGTTTCTGGCAAAAGAATGTGCACAATACTGGTTAACCGCTTAGAGGACTAAGCCTGCCCAGTAAACGTGTGGTTAGGTAAACTGACCGCGCTCGACATGACCCCATTGGGTTGACTGGGCCGTAAAACCTCAACACAAACAAACAAACGGTCATTCTCTCCCTTCCGCTGATTCAAGAAGGGCAGTTGTCAGTTTCTGGCGAAAGAATGTGCACAATACTGGTTAACCGCTTAGAGGACTAAGCCTGCCCAGTAAACGTGTGGTTAGGTAAACTGACCGCGCTCGACATGACCCCATTGGGTTGACTGGGCCGTAAAACCTCAACACAAAACCATCAGCGCTCATGACCATGACCTTGAGGTCGAGGTCACAGACTTAGAATTTAAAATGTTAAAGTTTTTAAGACCTCATTTAATCCTAACCTTATCACAGATTTGATTCATCTTTGGTATGATGACATATGTTGGTCCAAAATTTTGCGCAGTACCATCCCCACCACCCTAGGTCATGTCAATGTCAAGGTCACAGACTTTGAATTTTGATGTGAAAATTTTACGTCAGAGTTTTTTAGGATCTCATTACTTCTATACTACATGATGGATTTAGTTCCTATTTGGTATCAAGACAGATACTGGTCAGAAGTTTTCTCAGCACCATCAGCATTAATGACCATGACTTTGGGGTCGAGGTCACAGCCTTAGAATTTTAAAAATGTTAAAGTTTTTGTTTAAGTTTTTAAGACCTCATTAAAGTTTTAAAGTTTTTAAGACCTCATTATTTCCTTACCTTATCACTGATTTGGTTTGATGAAAATTTTGCGCATTGCAGTCACACACACACACACACACACACACACACACACCCCCCCCCCCCCCCCCCCCCCCCCCCCCCCCCCCCCCCCCCGCCCCGCCCAAAAACACCTGGCCAAATCAAAGGAAAACCTTGTTGATGCTCTAGACGTCACATTTTTTAAGTGATCATCATGAATCTTGCTCAAAATGTTTGTCTTGATGATTTCAAGGTGATGTATATTTTTCTATCCAGTGACTTTCTTAAGTTTTTCCGTTTAGGTCAGTTTCTCAGTAATTATTGGTCCTACAGAGTGATATTTGGTACTTGTGAAGTGTTTGTGTTTAGGTCAGTTTCTCAGTAACTATTGCTCCTACAGCCAGTGATACTTAGGAAATGCATCTTAGCATGGCCTCTTGAGTGCAGTCATCCTTATTTGACCTTGACCTTTATTTCACAGTACAGTCCATTAGACATGCTACATTGTCTTACTTGTTAATATAATCATTTTGAATTTTGATTAGAATGTTTGCTTTGATCAGTTCTAGATCAGCTTCTCAAAGTGCTGTGATGCTCAGGTGAGCGTTACAGGGCCATCATGGCCCTCTTGTTTTAAAAAAAGTTTGTATTGGATTCATATTTATACACAGGTATATAATCATAAAATATAGGTCAAGTTCGATTTAGGGTAAACTCTGCCAATTATTATGAGAGTTATGGTCCTTTTATCAGCTTCATTTTTTTTTGCAAAATGCCTGTGTGTGAATGAGGATGGCCCTGGGTGGGGGCATCTTTGTCATATTGACACATTTCTAGTTTCAGCAAAAATATAATTGTATATGCCATATTTAATGATCAAAGTTTTAACGATACGTTAACTAATGACATCGTTAGTTTTGAGCAACTGGACCTAGAGAAAAGCCAAAAATTTGATGCCTAAGACAGGTGCTTGTTATATACAGCCTAATTTCTACATATATGTCTTTCAAGGGATCAGAACAAATGGCCTTTTAATAAGGCTGGCACAATTAATCGGATAATCGATTAATCGTTTGATAAATTCCACAAAAATGGTTATCGTCAGTGATTTGCTAATAATCAATTATTTGATTTCTGTTTATGTTACATTACTTTAGTCATCCTAAGGATTTGGAAACCTCAAATGTTTACCATACTTGTTCTTAAATTTGAACAAGTATGATTTATTAGCCAATGTTGTTTCTAAATATAGGTTGATGAGTGGCAAGTAGTGTAGACCCTGATGAGATGCCGCATTTTGCGGCGTCTCATCTGGGTCTGCACTGTTTGCCCATGCATATCGGTCTGAATACAACTGGTAAAGTATAATATACAGTAAGAGTTATGCTCAGATAGTAAACCAGAAAGGTAAAAATATGACCCAAATCTTCACTGATTAGTAATCAATTAATGATCAAAATGGCAAGACTGATAATCGATTATCTTTGTATCCCTAATTAGCCAGCCCTACCTTTTAAGGTAGTAGAGGATTTCTTAGCTCCAGGTGAGGCGCTTTGTTCACTCAAAGAGTATCTGTATGTTTTTTTTTTGTTTTTTTTTTCCTTTAATTTCATGAAAACATTGTTATGGGTACTTGTTAGAAATGCTGTGCCAAAGCAGTTCTAATGAGTACCCATGCCATAATGGTACTTTTTCCTGGAGAAATAAGAAAAGCATGGGGATACCCCCTCTTACCTGCTGAATTCGCCAAGAGAGTGGTAAAGTTTAAGATGTTTACGATGAGGTAGTCTAGCTGTCATTGTCCTATACATGGTTCAGCTTGACACATATAGGAAAATGAAGTGAGTTAAATTTGCAGGGGAAGTGCCTAGGTGGCAGAGTGTTTTGTGCTCCTGAATTTGGGTCACAAGGTCTTCGGTCCAAGCCGGCCTCGGTGGCTCAGTTGGATGCGCCGTCCGACTGGAGACCAGGAGGTCGCGGGTTCAACCCCCGCCGAGGTCGACAACATTCTTTCATGGGGATTGATCATGAAATATTTTCTATGGTCATTCTCTCCCTTCCACTGATTCAAGAAGGGCAGTTGTCAGTTTCTGGCGAAAGAATGTGCACAATACTGGTAAACCGTTAGATGACTAAGTCTGCCCAGTAAACGTGTGGTTAAGTAAACTGACCGCGCTCGACATGACCCCATTGGGTTGACTGGGCCGTAAAACCTCAACACAAACAAATCTTCGGTCCAAATGTTGGCGGGAGGTGGAATTCAGTTCCAGATTGTATGACACTTCATTGCGCAGAGCCTTTCATTATCACCTTTAAGATGATAGAATTTAAATAATGTTGAAAAAGATGTTAAACACTAAACCATCATTATGTTTACAGGGATCAGTTCAAGAGTTGCTGAACAAGAAAGATGATCTCAAAGTTCAAGAAAATGTATGTAAACAACTAGGTAAGTAGGTGTGACGAAATACAATGTACCTTTCTCCACTTGCCGGCCTCGGTGGCTCAGTTGGATGCGCCGTCCGACTGGAGACCAGGAGGTCGCGGGTTCAACCCCGGCCGAGGTCGGCAACATTCTTTCATGGAGATTGATCATGAAATATTTTCTACGGTCATTCTCTCCCTTCCGCTGATTCAAGAAGGGCAGTTGTCAGTTTCTGGCGAAAGAATGTGCACAATACTGGTTAACTGCTTAGAGGACTAAGCCTGCCCAGTAAACGTGTGGTTAGGTAAACTGACCGCGCTCGACATGACCCCATTGGGTTGACTGGGCCGTAAAACCTCAACACAAACAAAAACCTTTCTCCACTTAAATAGTTATCAGGATGTAACTGAAATTATGATGCTATACCCAGTGTGTAGACCTTACATATTTAGTTATCATATTTGGCTACCTTATTCAATGCCAAGAAAATTGATATACCAGTTTGATGTAAATAACCTTTATGGTTTGACGTGTCATTAAACCTGAAGACATTGTCATCATGTGTACCCTGAATATTTGAATAGGTGATGTAGAATCCATAGGTCTAGATAAGAGTGGGTATCAGGTAAATAGTTTTCTTATTTCTCAATGAAAACATATGTTGTGGGTACTCCTTAGAAGCGCCTCCTCGAGATGCTTCTAATGCTATGAGAATCAGATAAAACTGTTCATTAGGAGCTCTTTTGCAGTATTTGTCAGAATTTTCATAGCCCTAACATCAAAGAAGTTGGAGGGGCATATTGTTTTTGGGTCATTCATTCATTCATCCATTTGTTCGACAAACTTTTCCATAGAGATAGGATCTTGAAATTTTATGTCTGTAATCAGGATGGAAAATAAAATGACCCTTAGTTTTTTGTGTCTGTGGGACTTGTAATTCTAGTTATGCCCCCATTTTTACAGAACTCTTGTCAGCTTGATATTTCTAAAATCATTTGAGCTAGGGTTGTGAAAGTTAGTGTGCTTATTTGGTATGATGAGTAGATTCCCTGATTGACTTCTGAAAAAATTCCAAATTCCGTAGTTATGCCCCTTGTAATATGATAATGAAGTCTTGTCAGCAAGATATCTCAAACTATATTATAAATATTGAAATTTGTTACCTTATTTTCAAGTGTTTTCCATTTTAACTTCATAATACATTAACCTATAGATAATGTGCTATTCTATTCTGTTTTCACACCTTCCACAGAAAAAAACGACCTTTCAGTCGTTAATTAAAGTCTTAAATCAGAAGGTCCCTTAGGCAGTTACCTGTGTGACGTAACTCTTCCCGCTCAATTGACCACGTGTCAGTTTCTTTTCTGTGGACAAAGAAATTCAACAAGGATTATTTACCTGTGATAGAAATTTGGATTATTTCTTTCCTCACGGATAAATTTATGTATCCTTGTGTTTCTTTTGTTTATTTATCACTCCTTTCACTTTCTGTGTTATTATTTAAAATTTTCAATTTTCGATTTCATGTATTTTTGACTGGTCTTTTTCCACATGCGTTTTCGCGACTCTCGCTATTCGGCACAACGCTCGTGCGCGATCGGTTCGATAGTCGTGTTTATATATGCAGAATATTTTTGTTCTTTTAGTTCCAGGTTATTCAGCAATTACGATATGTTTTTCCTGGACTTTTGTTTGCAGAGATCTTCAGTTGGCTAAAGATTCTCATGGTGGAGAAGCTGATTGTAAAGAACTTGTCAACCCTTGATGGGTTATAAGACAATTCTTTACTGATGGGAGCCCCACCCCATATGGCTATACTGCCGGGGTAAGACCCATCAAGGTGGCATCTTTGGGTACTTAGTATCCGATAAAGTAAGTCCACCAGTCACCAGTCATCCAGTCACCAGTCACCAGTCAATCAGCTTCACCAGTCACCAGTCAATCAGGTGCCAGTCAACCAGGCACCAGTCATCCAGGTGCCAGTCAACCAGGCACCAGTCATCCAGGTGCCAGTCAACCAGTCACCAGTCACCGATCAACCAGGCACCAGTCAACTAGTCTCCAGTCAATAATTTAATTATTTTCTGGAAAGACTTAGTTTCTGACATATTTCACCGGACAAAATAGTCACGTATACTAACTTCCGGTCATTATGTCTAATTATTAAAAAAAAAAAAAAATTTTTTTTCACTGGGCAAAGTATCAGTAATATTTCTGATACTTATACCCGGTCATATTATTATATTATTTCTGATTTTTCACCAGGCAAACTTTTACAGAAAGTGTCTGGTCAATTTTTGCCTAATAATTAATTATCTTCGGGAAAATGTTTCGAATACTTGTGCCCGCTCAGTTTTCATATATAATCTCCCTTTTTCATCGGACTAGAGTTACGAATACTACTATCCGATTAATTTGTCAAATTACTTGTAACTTTACCGGGCAACAGTTACGAATACTAGTGTCCGGTCATTGTGTCGGGTAACTAGTGTCAAAATAATGATCACTTATTCCCGAACAATCTATTATCATTCATAGAGCTCCATTCACGTTTAAGTCAATGGATATAGGTTATTAAGTGAAATACATAATAACTTTTTATACAAAAAATTCTGTACAGTCTTTCCCAAATCAGACTAGAATCTTTAATATTCCATTGACTTATTATAGGTGTGTAATTCCATTAATATTTTAAATTAACTTATGTTTTATCTCTTTTATCCGCTAGAAAGAGTTAAACTTCCGACTATAACAAAATTCTTACCGGGCAGCAGTTCGTAGACTAGTGCCAGGTCATTCAAATGATGTTTTATCTCTTTAATTCGCTAGAAAGCGGTTAAATTCCGGCTCTAACAAAAATTTCATCGGGAGGCACTTCGTAGAGTAGTGCCAGGTCATTCTAACGAAATTCCACCGGGCAGTAGTTTCGTAGACTTTGTGTCGGATTACTAGTGTGCGAGTAGTAGTCACTAGTACTGGCTCAACATATATTTATTTAATAACCACTATAGACATGTATAGTCTTGGGTTATAGGTTATTGAATGACAGCTATGGGTTCTAATACCTAGTAGCCATTTATATTGTTGAATTCTGTCCAGTCACTTTTGAACTTGACTTAAATTCTATATATATATTATTGAAAATGAATTAAGAATTATCGGTTACGATCAAATTCGCAATTCATTCACTAAGTGTAGAAGATACTTCCAGCTATAATTATATCTCTTTTATTCGCTACAAAGAGATTAACTTCTTATATATTCACCTTATTCGGCTCTAGGGCAAAGGTGAACTATAAAACTATCGTTATTTATAAGAAGAAAAATATACACGAAATCTAAAAATTTTTCTTCTTTCCTCCCCTGTTTTTCTTCTACATGCTCCGATATGTAATCAGCATGTAATCTAAGGAGTAAATTGACAAGAAAGTAGCAATCGATCTTTTCTACTTTCTATTAATTTTTCATTCTTAAGGTATCGGAAATTTACACCAACCAGATAAATAAATTAACAGTTTATTTATTTATTCGCTACCTCTCTAGATTACTACGATTTAAAATTCTAGTTGAGGTACATATTTTCCTTTTGCCTTTTCTACATGGAAAATAGTTGACTCGATAAGCTATTATTCTATTTTATACTATCTTTTGATTGATTATATAAGAGTCTAGGTCAGTCGTGCTCTGTCTAAACTCTGCTATAAAATAATAAATAAGAAAACAATCTTATATTTAGGCATAGATATAATTCGATACGTTCTTTACTTTGCCTGTTTTATTTTTTCTTCTGGATCATTTAAGACTACGATAGCAATATACCAGATATTTTTGCCTCAGTAAGAATCTATTACGCTGAAGATTCTTCATATTGGAATAATAATTTTATTATGATTATAATTCTAGACCCAATTAATCCTCGTATATTATAGGTCTACTTTACCTTATTGAGGAATAGTTTTGCTTCGACTAGCTCTATACCTCTAATATTTTATTTATAACTAGAGTCCATTTCAATCAAAATTTTCTTGCACTTTGGTATTGACAATGGATACATATTTAGTAAAGGCATTAATTATTCAGTACGTGACAGATTATTATTGCCTAAATTAGATATTATATACAATACTTTCCTTTTGATATTTTGTTTTATTGACTTTGTAACTATTCAGAAACTGCCAAAGTCAATCATTTCCTTCCTCTAAACTTACCGAAGCTCTAGATTATGTTGATATATATTTTTGATTTATGCTTAGAGGTTAATTAACGAGAGTTTACCTCATAATAGCAGATATTATTATAATTATATTAATCAATCTATAGTCCAGGCTTAGACAAAAGGGAAAACATCCTTAATTACGAGCCGGTAAAGAATTAAGACACTCTTAATTATCTCTTTACCCCTCCTTTATGTTTACATTCGTTAAAGGGATCATAGTAATTCTCGCTAAGAGTTCAAGTTCAGTTTGCGAATAATGCAAAGATTAATATCTTGATTTCCAGCCCGCATCAAAAATGGTCTATATATATAGATAAATATCTTTTCCGAAACTGGATATTTATTTATTTTTCCACACAATAAGTCATTTCAAGATGTCGATGATTTTGAAATGCACTGCTTCAATTTATAATATAAAATATGTTTATATTAACTTCACAACTTAGTAAGTGCTGCACATACGTTCCTGGTCAGATCTTACTTTTGTGATACGTTTTTGAACATACCGAAAGTTTTCTCCGATTATACATTCGGTAAATAAACTTTCGAGTAGTATTTATGCTTTTAAACATTCAGATTATTTGATAATTGTTGGAGATAATATATTATTCCGATATTTATATATCTATCTTCATTATTTATCTTTCTCATCTTACTTTTAAATTAGATTGACCTTCTCGCTACGTTCCAAGTTTAAATCTAGCTAACATTGTGGAACAGTCACTTTTTTATTTCCTAAACAATATTTTAACATTTTTCTCAGTATTCAGAGCATAACGACTTCATGAATACTTGGAAATAATTCAATTCTACGCTTGTTAAACTAAGCCTAAAACAAGCCCTAGTTTTTTAGAATGGATATTATCCTTCGATTCAGTTTATGGAGATACATCCTTTTAGATCCCATTATCTCTATTTCAATCATTCAAAATTCTAATGACTAAGTACTCCTTTTCTACGTACGAATACAGAATATCGAGTCACTGTTGCTGCATATTGGTTAAAGATTAAACAAATTTTATCTTAAACCTATATGATGTTAAATTAATTAATATCTCTTTCATATACATGTTTTTACCCTTCCGTCAGGGATCGCGGTAATAATATTATTACTCTCTATGGTTTACACATAGATCTCGAGAGTATATATAGGTATTTTCTTCCTGAACTCATTTGCGAGTACATAATTTGATATTTCAGGAATTACCAATTATGCAGACATAGATTTTATTCTATTAATATTCAATTCTAAAAATTTGATTGAATGTTTATCTATAAAATTTCCGGGCAGTAATTTTATAGAGAGTTATATGTTTAATAATTCCTTGCTTAAATAATAGTTACGCTTAACCTATTATTTATAGCGGGAATTTTGTTCAGTAGTATAATTTTTATTTAGTATTAATATATTTCTTACTATTCTTAAATATGCGTATAGAATAGTAATACTATCTCTTAACTTTTAAATTAAATGTTTTTTGAGATTATTAATTCAGAGATTATCACACTATTACTTTTTCTCTGAGTCCTTCTCTTTTTATGAACATTTTGATTCGTATCAAAGTGGATTTTTTAACATTTCTTGATTTCCATGATTATTTACTCAGGAGTACTTTTCATGGCAATCTTCTGGTATAGAAAGATTCTATCCAGCTTATTTATTATTGCTTAATCTTATCAATACGGTAAGATTTAGCCAAACTATGACCATCATACAGTTTGCTGCGATCAACCTTATTCTTATCTCTCTTATTCTCTGTCAAACTCTTAAGTTATGATGTTGACAGTTTATTCTTTATTTTTTTGTCAGGACATCAAACGCTTTTATATGTCTATGACAAAACTAATTATCAATGGTTTAGGTTGTTTTTTCTTCCCAGCAGTTATATGCAAACTCTGTATTATTTTATTGCTTGACTAAAAATTCGTTATACAATTAGTCTAGCAATAGTTTTAACCATTATGTTTGTCTATACCTTTTTTTTTTCTTCTGATGGATAACTTAGTTATAGTTAAGTTAACTCCATCTACTTTTATTATCTTCCCTTCTTTAATTTGATCAAGGAAAATAATTACACATTATGGTTATTTTAAGTCTGTGTCTGTTCATCTGAAACTGTCCTGTCGCTCCAATTAACAGAATCTAATTAGTTTATAATTCTAATAGCTTAGACTATTACAATTACATAGCTTCACATACCTAGAATTTTATCCAAAATATCTACATATGTCAGTTATCTATAGGAAACTCCACCGAGTAGACTTTTCCTTATTTATTCAAGATCCTACATAGACTACTTACAGTGTATGGTCTTGGCTTTTTGTTTTACAAATTTTGTTTTGAAAATATTTCTATATTCCTAGCTTACTTTGCGATGGAATATTTATGTTATGTCTCAATGACTACCTTTTCTTTTTGAAGCCAATTGTTGTTTCCCAAAAAAAAAAAAAAAGAGGGGAGGGGAGGGGGGGGGGGGGGGGCCAATGTTAGGTCTCTGAGACTTAAGAACTGGCTTCCTCTAGAGTCTACTAATATATATAAGGTTGTTAGATCATAACACCTTAAAGATATGCTATTTTGTGAATCTAGATCATTCTTTCTATTAAATATAGAATTAGAATGTATCTGACATTATCTATAGGTTAATGTATTATGAAGTTAAAATGAAGTTTTTTAAAAGTAAAACATATTTTAACGAGTAATACTTAACCTATAGATAATCAATTATCTCCCTCCGCCCACCCTCGCTTATCTCTCCTAATTGTGTCTATTGTTTTACACATAAAAGAAACTGACACGTGGTCAATTGAGCGGGAAGAGTTACGTCACACAGGTAACTGCCTAAGGGACCTTCTGATTTAAGACTTTAATTAACGACTGAAAGGTCGTTTTTTCTGTGGAAGGTGTGAAAACAGAATAGAATAGCACATTATCTATAGGTTAAGTATTACTCGTTAAAATATGTTTTACTTTTAAAAAACTTCATTTTTTAAGACCTTGAAAAATTCATCATGATATGAATGTCCCTTTATTTTTATGCAACTTCAAAGGCTTTATAAAAAAAACCCCTGGCCTCAGTGGCTCGGATGCACCATCCGACTGGAGACCAGGAGGTCGCGGGTTAACCCACCCTAAGGTCGGCAACATTCTTTTGTGAAGATTGATCATGAAATATTTTCTGCGGTCATTCTCTCCCTTCCACTGATTCAAGAAGGGCAGTTGTCAGTTTCTGGTGAAAGAATGTGCACAATACTGGTTAACCGCTTAGAGGACTAAGCCTGCCCAGTAAACGTATGGTTAGGTAAACTGACCGCACTCGACATGACCCCATTGGGTTGACAGGGCCGTAAAACCTCAACACAACACAAAAAGCTACAGAGAGATCTAGTCCTGTCTATGTCATACATGTATACATACATGTATATGCATATAAAACAAGCATGTGATAGTTGAAGGTCTGGGCCCAGTTGTTCAAAACTAACAATGTTGTTAAGTATCATTAAAACTATGATCATTAAATATTGCATATAAGTTAATATTTTTGCTGAAAAAATGTGAGTAGCTTTTGCAAATGCAGAAGCTACTCACATTTTTTCAGCAAAAATAACTGTGAATTAGATATTGTACTTACTAGAACCGTTAACATTTTGACCACTAACGAGCTTGTTAACCTAACGATGCTTTGAACAACTGGGCCCTGGTTTTGTCATGAGATGTTATTCATAGCTCTTGATAAAATGCCTTTTTTTTCAGTCCAGAAGTACTGAAATTTTTCTTTTGTTTATACCGAAAACATGTTGTGGGTACTCATTAGAAGCACCCCGATGAGGCACTTCGAAGGAATACCCACAACATAGGTTTTTGTGGAGAAACAAGAAAAACATTTACCTTATACCCAATCTTATCTAAATGCCAGCCTTGGTGGCTCAGTTGGATGGGTGTCTGACTGGTGATCAGGAGGTTGCTGGTTCAAGCCCAGTCGGATTGGCAACATTCTTTCATGGAGATTGATCATGAAATATTTTCTGCCATCTTTGTCTCCCTTCTGCTGATTCAAGAAGGGCATTTGTCACTTTCTGGTGAAAGAATGTGCACAATACAGGGTAACCGCTTAGAGGACAGCCATCCCAGTAAAAGTGTGTTTAGGTAAACTGGCTGCGCTTGACATGACCTAATTGGGTTGACAGGGCCGTAACACACAGACTCTATCTAAACCTATGGACTTATACTTGTTTCAGATCTATTACATGTAAGAGACAGAAATGTTGAAGATCTATCGGGTGGAGAACTACAAAGATTTGCCTGTGCTATGGTGTGTATACAGAGAGCTGATATGTAAGTCTTTCCTCTTAATGCCATAGGTCTAGATAAGGGAGGGTATCAGGTAAATATTTTTCTTTTTTCTCTGCGAAAACATATGTTGTGGGTATTCATTAGAAGCGCCTCGCCGAGGCGCTTCTAATGAGTACCCACAACATATGTTTTTGTGGAAAAATAAGAAAACTATCAATACTTTTGGATTGAAAAAAGCGCCTTAACTAGTGCTATGCCAGTGTCCTGTAAAAGTGACATTTTGCTTTGCTAACTGTATGGACCACTACAGAATGTGGTGTCAGATCAAGATCTACACTGTTTGCATTAGAGAAGTTTTTGTAAATATATAAAAACAGACACCCTTTTAATTTGTAATGGACCAGTCCAAATAGACAGCTAGAAAAGTTCATTTTGCAAAAACGGTTAATACGTTTGACTGAATTTTGCTAACAGAATTCAGGCGGGTAAAGGCCCTGACCAGACTTTGCAGATGTGCTGGCTAGTGTGAGCCTTTTCTGTATGAAAAATACAAACAGAATGTGTTATTGTCAATTCATGTTAGTTTAAGGCATAAAGTCGCCACAATTATAGTTTTTCTTTGCCATAAGTGTAGAGTGAGCTGCTATTGCAAACCATTTCGGTGTCATTTAAAGTACATTACTGGTTTTACCAAATACATGTACCTTACAGAGATCTAGTTAAGAGGGTATTGGCTGATTTTAGTTCTAAATATAAGTTGTGGCAGTTGCAAAAGTAACAACTGATAGTCTGACCAGTGAGTGGACTGTACAACAATATTAACAGTGCTGACCCCATTTATTGCTTCAAATAAGTGGCTTTTTCAGAAAGTAATGGTATTTTTTTTCTTATTTTTCAAAGAAGACGTATTTTCTGTACTCCAAGGTACTTCTCATGAGTATCCACAGCATATGTTTTTGTTTAAAATAAGAAAAATATCTGGATACTCACTAAGAGAACTTGATAAAGAGGATTGTTTGATGATAGTTCTGGGATAATTTTTCTGATTTCTCCTTGAAAACATATGTTGTGGGTACTCATTAGAAACGCCTTGGCGAGACATGCACCTTGCTCGGGCACTTCTAATGAGTACCTACAGCATGTTTTTACAGAGAGAATTATTTACCCGATACCATCTCTTATCTAGACCTATGTTCATAAGATGTGTTTTGTTGGTAGATTTATGTTTGATGAACCATCAAGTTACCTGGATGTGAAGCAGAGATTAAAAGCTGCCCAGGCTATTAGAAGTCTCATACATGATGATTGTTTCATCATTGTAGTAGAACATGATCTATCGGTACTGGACTATCTCTCAGATTTTATATGCTGTCTATATGGGGTTCCTGGAGCCTACGGTGTAGTCACTATGCCTTTCAGTGTAAGAGAAGGTAAGGAAAATAAATTCATTGGTATTTCTCTTCAGCCAAAAGTACTAATTATCTGTGTTTCTCAAGCGAACTTTTCGTAAATAAATTAAATCTAGTATTTGAAGTGATTGCAGCTTCCAGGAGTTTAATAAGGGTATCATATTTATCATAAGTATTTTGACATATAGGCTTGAGCAAAGCAGTCAGGGTCTGCACACTGCAATTATTTCAGCAGTTTTTAGACATATTAGCAGGTAGTAAAATGAACTTATTCAAATTTTATAACCAGTAAATTGTAAGAAGTTGTCATCCCAATATTGTAAATATGGTAATTATGGTAGTTTGTCCTGGCCGGCCTCGGTGGCTCAGTTGGATGCGCCGTCCGACTGGAGACCAGGAGGTCGCGGGTTCAACCCCCGCCGAGGTCGGCAACATTCTTTCGTGGAGATTGATCATGAAATATTTTCTACGGTCATTCTCTCCCTTCCGCTGATTCAAGAAGGGCAGTTGTCAGTTTCTGGCGAAAGAATGTGCACAATACTGGTTAATCGCTTAGAGGACTAAGCCTGCCCAGTAAACGTGTGGTTAAGTAAACTGACCGCGCTCGACATGACCCCATTGGGTTGACTGGGCCGTAAAACCTCAACACAAAAAAAAAAAAAAAAAAATGGTAGTTTGTCCAGTGATGAAAACTGAATTCTGAGGCAGGATACCTGGACTGGTAGACAAACATTCTACCTTCTTGTATCTTTAATTTCTCTCTTCTGCTCCTCTTATCTTTAACTACAGCCTCCACTGTTCTTTCATTCTCTGTTTCTCTGTCTGCCTGTCTTGTATTCTTTCTGTTTCTACCTGTGTCTCAGTGTTTGTCTCAGGTCTGTGGTGTAGTGGGTCTGTGATACATGATTATGAGATCTGAGGGCAAACATTTTAACCCTTGTCCTTCTGAACCCGGATATACCCTGTTTTGCAAATAGTATAGATCCAGATCAGTTGAAGCCAACTGATCTGGATCTGCACTTTTTGCCATCAAGTATGCAGATTTATAGCAACAATGTGGATCAAGTAACCTGATTGGCTGAAAATTAGAAGTGGGCATGGCATCTTAATTTATTCAGCAGGACAAGGGTTAAATCAACTCCATATTTTCTCTAAGTATTGAGACACATATGCCTGAACAAACAGTGTAGGTCTTGATCAAATGTTGCAGAACATGGCAGGTAATCAGTGTCCACACTTTTCCTCTAAACTTCAAGACAAGTATGGTAAGGAATTAAGGGGTCCAAATATTCAGGATAAATATGTTTATGCTTGTACATCACACTGAAAATCACATTCTTGCACTCAGCAGCACCTCACCACACAGCATTAATACTTTTTGGTTAAAATCGGTCCTTTAACCCTTTCCTCATTGGTGGCAACTTTTGTCGTCTGCTGATAATGTTTTAAAACAGTTTGGGTCCAGATCAGGCCCGACAAAAAGGCCTGATCTGGATCCAGACTGTTTGAATCTGATAGTGTTCCTGAAAGATTTTTTTTGAAAAAGTTAATTATACCCCCGATATACGAAGTATGTGGGGGTATATAGTTTTCGCTTTTCTGTTCGTACCTACATTCGTTCGTTCGTTCCGTCACAGGGTCAAAATTTTGCGTTAAAGTTTATAAGACTTCATATTTTGAAGACCCTTTGATGGATTTCATTCATATTTGGCATGATGGTACATATAGGTCTAAAGTTTTTATCAGCACCATCCCCACCCCGGGGGTGACCTTGGGGTCAAGTGGCCAATGATGAGCTGGATCTTTTGCTGTTCACATTCTGAAACATTTTGTGTGGACATCCCAAATCTGAGGCTAGCATTTCAAATGTCTCCTTTTAGCTGGTTCTTTTATAGAAGTTCTGCTGGCTTTTATGGCTTAGATGCTCATCTGACTGGTGGTAGGATGTCCAGGTTTGATCCCCTACCGAGTCATGGAAATTGATCATGAAATATTTTCTAGTCATTCACTCTCTTCTGCTGATTCAAGAAGACCAGTTGTCAGTTTCTGGTGAAAGAATGTGCACAACATCCACCAATTATTTTTGGAGTTACGGCCCTTTATCCATGTTGTAAAATAGTTGAAAAATGGTTTCCCTTCGATATCTTTTGAAAGGATTGGTGTATTGAATTGAAAAGGTTATATAATCATAAAATGTATATCAAGTTGGATTTAGGGTAAAATTCACCAATTATATTTGGAGTTATGGCCCTTTTTCACTTTTGAAAAATGGTTTCCATTCCATAACATTTGAAAAGATTAGTGAATTGTATTCATATTTTATACACAAGCATATAATTATAAAATATAGGTCAAGTTTGAGCTAGGGTAAAATCCACCAATTATTTTGGAGTTACCGCCCTTTATCAGTATTGAAAAATAGTTGAAAAATGGTTTCCATTTGATATCTTTTGAAAAGATTAGTGTATTGGATTCAAATTTTATACACAGGTATATAATCATAAAATGTATATCAAGTTGGATTTAGGGTAAAATCCACCAATTATTTTATGGAGTTATGGCCCTTTTTCAGCTTTGAAAAATGGTTTCTGTCCATAACTTTTGAAAAGATTAGTGAATTGGATTCATATTTTATACACAAGCATATAATTATAAAATATAGGTCAATTTTGAGTTAGGGTAAAATCCACCAATTATATTTGGAGTTACAGCCTTTTTTCAATGTTGAAAAATAGTTTCAGTTTGATATCTTTTGAAAACATTAGTGTATTGAATTCAAATTTAACACACAGGTATATAATAAAATAGAGATCGAGTTCCAAGTAGGGTAAAATCAACCCATTATTATGGGAGTTATGGCCCTTTTTCACCTTCAAAAGATGTTTTCCTTCTGATATTTTTTTAAAAAAGATTGATTTGTCCCTTTTTTCAGCTTCATTTTTTGCAAAATACCTGCATGTGGTTGAGGATGGCCCAGGGCTGGGGCATCTGTGTCATCTTGACACATTTCTAGTTTCATCTCAAAACAATAATATTGATATTTTTATACTTCTCCATATGTTGTGATACTCATAAGAAATGCCTCGCATAGACAAATAGAAGAAAAAAAATTACCTGATACCTTGCTTATCTGGAGTTATGACCGTAGACATTTCAGGTCCTGTCTGGCTTTATAATATTTACCAAACTGATTGGGATGGAATGTAATCAAAAATCAGATCCCACAGAACAATGAGCCTAATCAGGGTCTACAGTGCTACCCACTCAGCAGTTTTAAGGCACTCAACAGGTAGTAAAAGGGAGTTGTTCAAATTGTAGGACAAGTCTGATAAAGAGTTAAGGTGTTCCCAAATTCAGAGTAATATGGTGCTTATTTTTGGAACAGCCGTTAATTGTTAGCAGAGTTTTTCCCGATGATGAAAACTGAAATATGAGGCAGGATACCTGGATTGGAAGACAAGCATTCTGTTTTCTTACATCTTTATTTCCTCTCTTCTATGCATCTTATCTTTAAGTACAGCCTCCTCTGTTCTCTCTTTCAGTGTTTCTCTCTCTCTCTGTCCTATCTCCTGCCTGTTTCTATCTGTGTCCCAGTGTTTATCTCTGGTCTGTGGTGTAGTGGGTCTGTGATACATGATTATGAGATCAGAGAGCAAACAATGTCAGTAATTGTCCACAAGTCCATAAAACAACAGGGCTGTGGAAATTACCTAGAGATAAGATGTGCTATAGTGTGAGAAAATATACCATACGACTTTCTGCGAGCGAAAACATAGATCAGCCTGTGAAGTGCAGCAATTTTAACCCTTGTCCTGCTGAATAAATTAAGATGCCACACCCACTTGTGATTTTCAGCCAATCAGATTACTGGAATCAGATTGTTGCTATAAATTCACATGCTTTGTAACTTAGTGGCAAAGAGTGCAGACCCAGATCAGCTGGCTTCTTCAGAAGCCAGCTGATCTGGATCTACACTGTTTGCAAAGACAGGGTATATCCAGGTCCAGCAGGGCAAGATTTTTTACCCTCTAGAAAACTGTTTGTCTGAGTATGTGCATTTTGCTGAATATATTAGCCTAGTAGATTTTGTGATCAGACAGCATGATCTTTTGTGGTTCCAGATAAAGGGAGTATGATTTTCTTTGCACTTAAGGGGAGGGGGACATATTCATTTTGGTGCACATCCCCTTGTTGTCACACGTCTTTGTCCGCACAGTATTTTGTGAACAGTGGTTGGATATTTACCAAATTTTCATGAATATAAATTAGGGACATAACAAAGAACTGATTAGATTTTGGTGACCTTGACATAATTTTCAAGGTCACAGCAGTAGAAAAACTGAAAATTCATGGTGGGGGGACATTGTTTTCTCTGAAAAAACTACAAGTTGAAAAAATTGTTACGGTAAATATCCGAAAATTTCATACACCAAATGTTGAAACAAAATGCCATGTGCAAACAGTGTAGACCCAGATTAGACTGCTTTGGAGCAGTCTCATTTGGGTCCACAATGTTTGCCATTCCACTAAGTATTTTAAGAAAAAAGGTAAGAGAAAAGTCCAGGGAGTGCCACAATCACAAACCGCAGCCCTTCCCAGACACCAGGAGGAAGAGGAAACCGACAAATCTAAACAAGCACAAATCGAACAAACGTACAAAAAGCACTAAAAAACATCTGCTTAAAAAGCCCAATTTAGGTAAAAAAAAAAAAAAAAGTATGGAATAATATAGTGTTTGAAATTTGGACATTTACCATACATGTAGTTGTTTAAGTTTGGGATCTTTTGTTGCCAACAATGTCGTAACATTATCCAATTCTTTTTTTTTTTTTTTTTTTTTTTTTTTTTTTCAGGAATAAATATATTCTTAGATGGATTTGTACCGACTGAGAATCTACGATTTAGAGAAGTTTCATTGACATTTAAAGTGGCAGAAACAGCGGTGGAAGAAGAAATCAAAAGAACATGTAGATATGAATATCCTATGATGGTCAAGAGATTAGGTAAACAGCCTTGTCGTAGCAGCGGCCTTGGTAGCTCAGTCGGATGCGCGTTTGACTAGTGTTCAGGCGGTTGCGGTTTGATCCCTGCCGTTCCCGGCTACATTCTTTCATGGAGATTGATCCTGAAATATATTCGAGGGTCATTCTCTCACCTCCTCTAATTTAAGAAGGGCAGTGTCCGTTTCTGGCAAAAGAATGTGCACAAGTACTGGTTATCCACTTAGAAGACTAAACCTGTCCAGGAAATGTGTGGTTTGGTAAATTGATTGCACTCGACATGACCCTAATTGGTTGACTGGGCTCAGTCATTTAATTGTCTTTAGCAGACAGCAGGAGGCTAAATTGCCCTCTGCTCCTTAATAAGCAGAGCCTTCTATTTTGGGATCTTTTTGGACTAGTCCTAAGCAATATGAAGGGGAATGTCAAAACTAGTAGTCTTGCTTATCAGTAGGGGTCTTCTCTTAAAGGAATGAATTTCTTTTGAGAGTAGGCTCTTTTTTCAGAGGGGTTCAATTTACAGCAATGCATACAGGAAATCACAGATTTTGCAAAATGGCGGAAAATATGACAGTCTTATCCATTTCCTGTAATGGCTGCTGCCTTTTACTTTCAGATTCTAGCTGCCTACTTCTAAACTCTATGAATAGGCTGGGTAAAATTTTGTCTAACAATCTGTAGAGTAGCCCGGATTAGGATCCCCTGTCAGATCAATATCTATGCTGGACGGTGACATAATGTATAAACCCTCAGCCTTTTGATAAGCAGGTCTTCTACTCTTTCAGCATGTCCTTCTACTTTTAAAGGATGGCTTAGTCGGATCCATGTCTAACTAGTGATCAACGGCTTAGAGGACTAAGCCTGCCCAGTAAACGGTGGCTCAGTTGGATGCGCTGTCCGACTGGAGACCAGGAGGTCGCGGGTTCAACCCCCGCCGAGGTCGGCAACATTCTTTCGTGGAGATTGATCATGAAATATTTTCTACGGTCATTCTCTCCCTTCCGCTGATTCAAGAAGGGCAGTTGTCAGTTTCTGGCAAAAGAATGTGCACAATACTGGTTAACCGTTTAGAGGACTAAACCTGCCCAGTAAACGTGTGGTTAGGTAAACTGACCACGCTCGACATGATCCCATTGGGTTGACTGGGCCGTAAAACCTCAACACAAACAAACAAACGTGTGGTTAGGTAAAATGACCATGCTCGACATGACCCCATTGGGTTGACGGCCATAAAACCTCAACACAAACAAACAAACCAACTGGTGATCAGGAGGTGGCGGGCTAGATCCCTGCCGGATCCGGCAACATTTTTCATGGAGATAGATTATGAAATATTCTCTATTGTTATTCTCTCCCTTCTGCTGATTCAAGAAGGCCAGTTGTCAGTTTCTGGCAAAAGAATGTGCACAAATACTGCTTAACGGCTACTAAGCCTGACCAGGAAAAGTGTGGCTAGGTAAATTGACCAACTCCACATGACCCCATTGGGTTGACTGAACCTTAAAACATCCAGACAAACAATTTTTCATATTTCTCCTCGAAAACATTTGTTATGGGTACTCAGCGAGATATTGAAAATGAGTTCACTTAACTCTTTATAACACGGTTCGTTATAACACGGTTTTGGATATAACACGGTTCAAAGATGGATCCCAAAAATGTATAGACTATATTGAAAAATGACCATGAATGGTCATTTTTCAATATAATCTATACATTTTTGTTTGGATATAACACGGTTGTTTAACTAACACGGTTTATGCTACAGACCCCAACAATAGTGTTATAAAGAGGTGGTGTACCTGCAGCATTCTTTTTTTGTGTGTGTGGAGAAACAAGAAAAATTTCAGTACCTTTGGTACACTGGAGCTATGGAACGAGAAAAGCTATGGGACGAGCAAAGAAGCTGTACCCTGATCAGATTGACCTACCACATACTTGTATGCAGTAGGTATCTGGTTTTTGCTTGTTGGTTTATCCATTTGTTTGTTTTCATTTGTGCTTCCATAGATTTTAAGGACACTTACATCTAAGTTTTGCATCTGAGTTTTTGCAACTTAATAGTATCAAAGCCTCTTGATGGATTTAGTTGTTTTGCCAGTTGCTACATGTAGTTTCCAAATTTTATTACATTCAATCCTCTTAATTTTCATGGAGATTGATCATGAAATAATTTCTATGATCCATTCTGCCCTTTCTGCTGATTCAAGAAGGGCAGTTGTCATGTACTGGTAGAAGTATACGCATAAAGTACTGGTTAACGGCTTAGAGGATTAAGCCTGTCTAGGAAAAGTGAGTAGGTTAATTGACTGGTTCAAAATGACCTTTACAGTGTTGACTGGGCTGTAAAAACTCCAAAACTATACATGGATATATACCACAGTATTTAGTGATTCTGTATGCAGATAGTGAAGGCACCAATGCCCAAGGCCCAGTTGTTCAAAACCCAACGATATTGTTAGTTAACGTATAGTTAAAATTTTGATCTGACATTAAATATGGCATATACACTAATATTTTGCTGAAAAAATGTGAGTAGCTTCACATTTTTTTTTCAGCAAAAATACCTGTGAATTAGATATTGTACTTACTAGAACAGTTAACATTTTGACCACTAACGAGATCATTAAACTAACGATGCTTTGAACAACTTGGCCCAGGCTGATCTGTGCCTTTGCTGTCTGCATTTGCCTTGAAGACAACTTTCGCCATGCTGTGGCCCACATATAAACCGCATTGTCGGAAAATGTACCTTCAATATGTGCACTCAACAAAGACGCAAATCAGTCTGTGCATTTGCACAGTCTGATCACAGAGTCTTCATTGTCTGCATGAAGAAACTTTGCACCCTTGGCTATCCAAAATGTGCCCAGTGAAGATTCTGATGAGTAGACTGCCAATGCGCAGGCTGATCTGAATCTTCCCTGGGCACACGTCCGAAGGTACATTTTCTGATGTTGCAGCATATCTTCTTCAGGTTCATTTGAGATGAAAGTAGAAAAAGGTCAGTTCACCGACTCAGAAATAGTTGTGATGTTGGGAGAGAATGGAACAGGGAAAACAACCTTTATTAGAATGTTGGCAGGCAAACTCACACCGGATGAAGGAGGTAGGTAACTTCACCACAACCTCATTATAACAATATTGCTGGGATATCAAAGCAAAACCTGTTTTAGCTAAATAATCGTATTGTATCCAAACATAAATTTATAGATTATATAGAAAACTGACCAGTTATAATCTACATGTTTGGCTATTACAAAAATATATATAGACAAATGACCATATTATTAAATGGTCCTGTCTCTATATAATAAATACATTTGTATTTGGACAAAACACTTTTGGCTCCATCATTAAACCATCTTATAATATATAGGAAACCGTCTTTATAATGAACTGTCCTAAAAAAAAGGTTCCAGTATACCAATCAGTTATAGCTCTAAATAAGGTATTTTTGTATTTACTGGAAGCCCCTTACTGAGGCATAATTATTACCCGCAACATAATTTTTTTTCATTGAGAAATAAAAAAAGTTTTTATGTGGATACACCTCTTATCAACGTCTTTGTCAGTATTGGAAAATTCTGGAAAGTTTTTCTATTATTTTATTCAAATTGTCTGTGGAGGAAACGTAACCCATTGTAGTCGGAAGACCCGTAAAAGGGTAATTGGCAAACAGTGCAGACCAAGATCAGATGCCGCAGAATGCGGCTTCTGATCAGGGTTAGGGGGTGGTCAGGTGGTGCGAAGGTGCTGTGTATCTTACATCACTGGGGCGTCCAACTGATATTGGCTTACATTTGGGCAAGGCCTGCTATTCCTGTAGTGGGTAAGGGTAGAGGGGGAATGTTTTTATTTCTCCTGTTTCTTCACTTTCATTCCTGTTCCTCTTTCTTCCCTGTCCCTCTCTTTCATCTCCTCTACTCTCTCTTCTATCTCTTTTCTCCCTTTCTCTGGGAGACGACACAAAATGACCCTCAAGGGTTGACGTGTCGTTAAACCCCAACACAATCAATCAATCTGATCAGGGTCTCCATTGTTTGCAAATAGTTTAGCCATTTTTCTCTAGGAACATGTAAATCTGGTAGCTGGATGTACCTAAAATTGAAATTGGACTCTTCCAGTATATAGTGTGGGAGAGTCTATTCAGTATACAATTGGGTTATTAGTATTTTTATTAAATTTGGCCCTTGATGAGCTGGATCTTTTGCTGTTCACATTCTGAAACAATTCTTGTGGACTGATCCCAAATCTGAGGCTGATGTTCTGTCCCCATACTGTAAACAAAGTATAAAAAATCAGGGCCCAGTTGTTCAAAGCTAACGACGTCGTTAGTTAATGATTCGTTAAAATTTAAATCGAGTGATACGCAAATATGCTGAAATTTTTTGCTGAAAAAATGTGAGTAGCTTTTGCAGTGCAAAAGCTACTCACATTTTTTCAGCAAAAAATACCAGAATATTGTATATTGAATCCACTAAAACAGTTAATGAAATGACCCTTAACAAGCTCGTTAAGCTAACGACGCTTTGAACAACTGGGCCCAGGTTATCAGTATTCATACATTTTCCTGTTTTCTTGATATTTATTAAAACATTACAGTATAAATATCTCAAGTCACAAGTTAACACCCTTTTCATATATCCAGATAAAAGATGTAGTCAGAGGAAGCAGTGTTCAACCCATGACTGTATGGTGGTTCATTGTACAGCCTTTCATTATCACCTTTCTATCGTCTCGATATGACTTTACTAATGTTGAAAGGGACATAAAACACCAAATCATAGTCATCATACATACAGATAAAAGAAGTACACTGAAACCTCTTTATATAAGACAGTTTAAAGGTGGACACCAAAAAGAGTTGTGTCCAAACAAAAAATGTATAGATAAATGTATTCGACCTAATTACTGCACCATGCACTTAGGTTTTTCAAAATTACTGGGAACACTCATTTGTGGTAAAATAGGTATCTACCTTCTAAGGATACACTTTAAAAAAGATCACATAAAGACTTATTGATGATGATTATGCGATTTTTTTCTGATTTTCTGATAAAGGCATATGTTGTGGGTACTCATTTGAATTGCATCGACAAGTCAATGCAGTTCAAATGAGTACCCACAACATATGCCTTTATAAAGAAGTAGACACTGGCTGTAATCTGAAGACTATGGAATTGCTTGGCTGTGTACTTATAGGGTTATGTGCGATAACTAGATCGAATATGGTAGATTATATAGAAAAATGATCATTTATGGTCATTTTTCTACATAGTCTATATGTTTTTATTTGGATACACACTATTGTTTGGCTGACACATTTTTTGCTTTGGATCCCAGCAACAGTGTTATAATGCAGTCCTCGGTGGCTCAGTTGGCTGCGCGTACGACTGGTGATCAGTAGGTTGTAGGTTCGACCCCTGCTGGGTACAGCAACATTCTTTGGTGGAGATTGATCATGAAATATTTTCTACGGTCATTCTCTTCCTTCCGCTGATTCAGGAAGGCCATTTGTCAGTTTCTGGCGAAAGAATATGCTCAATACTGGTTAACCTCTTAGACGACTAAGCCTGCCCAGTAAAAGTGTGGTTAGTCAGTCCAACTAGTGATCAACGGCTTAGAGGACTAAGCCTGCCCAGTAAACGTGTGGTTAGGTAAAATGACTGCGCTCAACATGACCCCATTGGGTTGACTGGGCTGTAAAACCTCAACACAAACAAACAGTGTCATAAAGAAGTTATGGTGTTCTGAATAGCTTTGGACTTTTCATGGATGAAGATGTATCAGAACCCTTTGGTGCATTTAGTTCATACAGTAAAACCTGTGTAAGAGAGCCACCTTCGAGACTGACTTGAAATAGTGGTGGATGGGGAAAAATTTGTCTGTCTTATAAAGGTACATGTCATGTAATTTTGCTAGCAAAATTACATGACATGTACCTTTATTAGACAACCATCTTTCCACATCAACCACTAAGGTCAATTTCAAAGGTGGCTGTCTTGCACAGGTTTTACTGTAGTTGGTATTATGATGGATATTGGTCACATATCTCAAGTGGAATAGATACACTTTCAGCTCAGGTAATTATGTTAAAATTGTTTTGCCACCCTTCTGAAAAGGGGTCTACTCTTAAAAAAAAAAAGAATTTGCTCCCAAATTCTTTCCTTTTAGAGTTGATACATTTTGCAGAAAGGACATAGAGTGCATGAGAGCAAACAGGAAGTCACAAAACTTGAAATAACCTGTAAAAATGGCACAAAACCTGTGAAGTGTATTCAGTCCACTTAAAAAGTGAGAGTCTCTCTCCTGTCTATATAGACCTAGAGTCAAGATCGTGGATTATGCAACATGCATTTGTAACTTGTAACCGCCCTCCTTACCTCTGCATAACTTTTTTGTTGACCCCACTCGACCCCAATGGGTTGACTGGGCCATAAAACATCAACACAAACAAAAACTTCTTTGTTGCCTCGCATTGTCATGATAGTGCCAGGGTTATGATTTCATGCAAAAACTGGGATTATAGATGGTTCTTGTGAAGTCTCAGAATGTATTTACACAAAGAGCAAATATTTACCCCTCTAGCCGATGATGACAATTTTACGGTTCACTGAGAAGAGTTAATGTGGACAAATCCCGAACCTGAGGCTAGTGTTAACCCATTGTAGTCTGGGGACACCTAAAAGAGTCATTGGCAAACAGTGCAGACCCAGATTAGATGCCACATTCTGTGGAGTCTGATCAAATCTCCACTGTTTGCAAATAATTCAACCATTTTTCTCTAGGAATATCTAAATTGAATAGCCTGACATACCTAAAATCAAAATAAGAATATTCCAATATATAGTGTGGATGAGTTCATTCAGTCTACGATGGGTTAAATAAGCTCTTTCTGAGAATCTGTTTTCTGCTGATACATTAAGGTAGGATGATAATTCTTGGACAATTTTTTTTCTAGTTCTCCATAAAACATACATTTTTGGTACTCATTAGAAGTGCCTTGCTTAGGCCCTTAAACTTACTATCTAAAAGTGAGCATTGAGCTCCCTGCCACATCCAGACACCATCCCCATATGACTGAAAGATTGTTGAAAGTGACATAAATCCAGATGAAACAATCTAATGAGCACATGCCACATGTTTCTTGGAAAAATTAGAAAACTGTTAATAATTTTTGGTTAAAAAAAAAGTGCCCTATCTGGAGCTATTATTTATTAACCCATGTCATGCCATGCCCACTTCTAATTGTCAACCAATCAGATTCCTTGATCTGAATTGTTGCTATAAATTCACATACTGAATGGCAAACAGTGCAGATCCAGATCAGTTGGCTCCTTCAGAAGCCAACTGATCTGGATCTACACTGTTTGCAAAGGCAGGGTATATCCAGCTTCAGCAGGACAAGGGTTAATGTAGATTGATGTACCATTTGTTGGGGAGAATAATGGGTTACTGTATAGTATATATCATCATAATCGGATTTTTGATTAACATGCAGGTACAGGGGCAACATTCACAAACAGAGTAGGCCCCCTTCCAGATAGCTGACTTGCTGCATGCATGGCAGATCTCACACCAGATCTCCACATATTTCTATCATGAGGGTTGATAGCCGAGAGCTTCCACTCTGCAATCCCTCTCTGTCAGCTGCTTCCATGTCATCTTGGGCCTCCCAGGCCCACGCTTTCCCTCAACCTATGTCGGCCTCGGTGGCTCAGTTGGATGCGCCGTCCGACTGGAGACCAGGAGGTCGCGGGTTCAACCCCCGCCGAGGTCGGCAACATTCTTTCGTGGAGATTGATCATGAAATATTTTCTACGGTCATTCTCTCCCTTCCGCTGATTCAAGAAGGGCAGTTGTCAGTTTCTGGCGAAAGAATGTGCACAATACTGGTTAACCGCTTAGAGGACTAAGCCTGCCCAGTAAACGTGTGGTTAGGTAAACTGACCGCGCTCGACATGACCCCATTGGGTTGACTGGGCCGTAAAACCTCAACACAAACAAACAAATTCCCTCAACCTATATGTGAAAGGCTGTTTGACTGCACCATTGGAGCATTCCATATGTCCATACCAGCGGAGCCTTCTCTCCTTCAGAATGAGGTCCAGATCCTCAATGCCAAGCCGCGCAAGTAGTTCATTGGACCTGGTGGTAACGTCTTGCGGCCTGACATTGCAGATCTATCTGATCATTGCCCTGTCATTCCGCTGCAGACGTTGGAGGTTTAGTTTTGTCAATGGCCAAGTCTCACTGGCATGGAGCATTGTGCTTTGCACACAAGAGCTGTCTGTACACACGGCTAGGGGGTGGTCAGGTGGTGCAAAGGTGCTGTGTATCTTACATCACTGGGGCGTCCAACTGATATTGGCTTACAGTTGGGCAAGGCCTGCTATCCTTGTAGTGGGTAAGGGTAGAGGGGGAATGTTTTTATTTCTTCTGTTTCTTCACTTTCATTCCTGTTCCTCTTTCTTCCCTGTCCCTCTCTTTCATCTCCTCTACTCTCTCTTCTATCTCTTTTCTCCCTTTCTCTGGGAGACGACACAAAATGACCCTCAAGGGTTGACGTGTCGTTAAACCCCAACACAATCAATACACACGGCTACGTCTTGAAAGAGAGGTGGCATGAAGTGGTAGCAGCTCCTTGAACTTCTTCCAGGTGGTTGTCACACGTGTTGTGATTGAAAGTTCACGGCCACCTGCTGCTGAGAGCATGTCTCCTAGGTAGCAAAAGGAAGCTACCACCTCTTGTCAGGTCTGACTTGGACTTCCCTCTGTGGTCTGCCTTCCAAGGGGCATGCAGTTCCCTGGCACTGTGTACATCTGTAGTCAGGGTCCTTTGTCAAGTGCTTGAGCCCACTGCATTTCTTATGCACCCAGTGCTTGCTGCTGTTGCAGAAGATGCTGTTGCTGCCCATTCCAGTGCGACAGATGGCGCATGGAAACTCTCCTGAACTCTACAGGAGATCCAGACCTGTACCGCAGATCATGATCTTTGTCTGTTCTACATTTACTCTCAGTCCTTTCTTTTCCATTGCTTCTTTACAAGTCAAGAGCCTTCTGACACCTTCCTTGAGCGATTCAGCGATGATAAGAAGGTCATCGGCATAGAGGTCCTCCCAGAGGACTCCAGAGCGGAAATCTCTTGAAAAGGCTTCAAGCACAATGATAAAGAGAAGTGGGCTGAGTACTGAGCCTTGGTGAACACCGACCTTCACAACAAACTCTTCACTGTACCCCTCACCAACTGACCAAAAAAAAGTAGTAGGACAGTAAGTAAAGTGTATTATCAGGCATGTGGTGGATTTGATTGTATGGGCAGCGCCATGCTAAAACTTGGCTTTGGGCATATGCTGAGTTGTGGACAATGAAGGCCTAGATCAGCCTGCACAGTCTTTGCTGTCAGCAAACAGAATCATTGGATACTATAAACTGTTTCAGAAGAGAGCAGTATATAAGGTTATTACGTTATTATTATTTACACAGGTCCATGTCCAATCCTGAATGTAAGCTACAAACCACAGAAGATCAGTCCCAAGTCGCAAGGCACTGTGAGACAGCTGTTGCATGACAGAATCCGAGATGCCTACATCCATCCCCAGTTTGTAGCAGATGTGATGAAACCTCTATTGATAGAGAGCATTATTGATCAAGAGGTACGTACTTCAGTTGAATGAAGGTACATCAAAGGGAGATCACTCTGGTGTGAAAGCATTTGTCTCCTTTCTCAAAGCTCGGCCACTCTTAAAGATAAGAGAGGGTATCCACATAATATTTTCTTATTTCTCCACAAAAACGTATGTTTTGAGTATTCATTACTGTACATATGTTTTTGTCGAGAAATAAGAAAAATATTTTTTAGCTGAAAAAAGTGCCTTATCTGGAGCTTTGCTTTAACCCTTAACTATTGTCGTCTGCTTTGTCATCTGTTTGTGATTTTAAAAGTCATTTTTGCAAACAGTGTGGACCCAGATCAGACTGCTCCTTTAGGAGCAGTCTGATCAGGGTCCACACTGTTTGCCTGTATGCAAAAATAGGTTTGAAAAGTCTGCAAGAATATTCAGCAGACGACATAAACAGACATTTTCAGATGCAGTTTTTCTTGGCGCTTTAAGGGTTAAAGAAAGAATCCACTGCAAATTCTTCCCTTTAAAGGGGCCATGTTTTGGTGTGCAGGTTGGCCTCTTTCTAGGCTATTGCATTAAATAGGAGAGATATCCTGATAAACTTTTTCTCATTCATCCCAAAAAGCATACTTTTAGATGGGTTTTTCTCAGACAAATTCTGTCCTTTAAAATAGCAATGTCTGGGCGTCGGGCGAGCGTCATCAGAGGTTTATCTTTTGGTTAACCTTTTTTTTTTTTTTTTTTTTTTCAAAGTGATATGTTACCTATATTCGTCAGTGCATAAACCTGTCCATAATGTGGGTAGGCATTTTTAGCTCACCTGAGCTCTGCTCAGGATGAGCTATTGTGATCACTTTTCGTCCGTCTGTCCGTCCGTCCATCCGTTAACATTTTCAAACGACTTCTCCTCTGAAACCGCTGAGCCAATTTTGCTCAAATTTCATATGGAGCCTCCTTAGGGTGGGGGAACGAAAAATTGCTAAAATGGTCGCGGTCCGTTGACCAAGATGGCCGCCACACCCATATATGGTAAAAACCTTTAAAAATCTTCTCCCCCAGAACCGAGAATGCCTTGGGGCTGAACCTTTGCAGGAACCATCGGGGACGGGAGGTTTACCAAAATTGCTAAAAGAATGGTCGTACATTGACATTTGACCTTTTTACGGTAAGGTCAATTTTGCTTCCTTATGCATTTGTATGGGGAAAATGTTCAGAATTTCAAACAACTCCTCTGGAGCCTCTGGGCCAATTTTGCTCAAATTTCATATGGAGCCTCCTTAGGATGGGGGAACAAAAAATTGCTAAAATGGTCGCGGTCCGTTGATCAAGATGGCCGCCACGCCCATATATGGTAAAAACCTTTAAAAATCTTCTCCTCCAGAACTGAGAATGCCTTGGGGCTGAACCTTTGCAGGAATCATCGGGGACGGAAGGTCTACCAACATTGCTAAAAGAATTGTCGTACGTTGACGTTTGACCTTTTTACGGCAAGGTCAAATTTGCTTCCCTATGCATTTGTATGGGAAAAACTTTTAAAAATCTTCTTCTCCAAAACCGAGCATGCCTTTTGGCTGAATCTTTGCATATATCTTCGGGAACAGGAGGGCTACCAAAATTGCTAAAATAATGGTCGTACATTGACATTTGACCTTTTTACGTTAAGGTCAGTTTTGCTTCCTTATGCATTTGTATGGGAAAAATGTTCAGAATTTCAAATAAATTCTCCTCTGGAGCCTCTGGGCCAATTTTGCTCAAATTTGATATGGAGCCTCCTTAGGTAGGGGGAACAAAAGATTGCTAAAATGGTCACAGTTCGTTGACCAAGATGGGCGCCATGCCCATATATGGTAAAAACCTTTATAAATCTTCTTCTCTAGAACCGAGGATGCTTTGGGGCTGAATGTTTGCATAAATCATCGGGGACAGGGGGTCTACCAAAGTTGCTAAAATAATGGTCATACATTGACATTTGACCTTTTTACGGCAAGGTCAAGTTTGCTTCCTTATGCATCTGCATGGGAAAAAACATTTAAAAATCTTATTCTCCAAAACCGAGAATGGCTTGTGGCTGAATCTTTGCATATATCATCTGGAACGGGTGGTCTACCAAAGTTGCTAAAATAATTGTCATACATTGACGTTTAACCTTTTTACGGCGAGGTCAAGTTTGCTTCTGTATGCATTTGTATGGGCCCCATACATTTGTATGGAAAAAATGTTGATAATTTCAAATGGCTTTTCCTCTGAAGCCTCCGGGCCAGTGTTGCTCAAATTTCATGCGGAGCCTCCGTGGGCAGGAGAATGAAAGATTGCTAAAATGGGTATGGTCCATTGATCAAAATGGCTGCCATGCTCATATTTGGTAAAAACCTTTAAAAATACTGGTTAACCGCTTAGAGGACTTAGCCTGCCCAGTAAACGTGTGGTTAGGTAAACTGACCGCGCTCGACATGACCCCATTGGGTTGACTGGGCCGTAAAACCTCAACACAAAACAAAAAATCTTCTTCTCCATAACCAAATAAGCCCTGGGTCCTAATCTTTGCACAAATTACGGGGGACAGGAGATCTACCAAAATTGCTCAAATGATGGTTCTATGTTGACATTTGACCTTTTTGCCTCCAAGGTCAAATTTGCTTCCCTATTTGTGTGGGCCATATACATTTATATTGAAAGTATCGAAGTGACTTGTAGATCAACAGTAGTTAAAATTGTTCTGATTGGAAATCTAAGATGGCCATCATCTGGTTTATATTTATAATAATTCCCTGCCACTGTGCTGTTTACATGTATAAAATCTTGATTCTTCAGAAACCACTTAGCCAATTTCCACCAAATTTCACATTGATCCTTCTGTTGAAATGTGATTGATAGTTTATTCAAATGATCATGCTCCATTGACTGTCAGGCCCATATATTCTTCTTCAAAACTAAGAACTGCTCAAATGATGATATTTTCATTAGTTGCGATGATAGGATTGGAAAAATGTTGCATAACATCTGCATGTCCGCAGTGGCTATGTCACTCAGGTGAGCGAACCGTGGCCCGTGGGCCTCTTGTTCTTGTTAGAAGTGCCTTGGTGCAGGAATTCAGCGTTTATAGTCCTATAGAACAAGAAAAAGCAGTTATTTATGTTTATTATTAGAAAGAAGCAGGTCCCGGGTTCAAATCCCACCATAGATGGTCATGATTCATAGTACTAGTTAAGGCGCTTTTTTCAATTCAAAAGTATTGACATTTTTCTTATTTCTGCACGAAAACATATGTTGTGGGTACTCATTAGAAGCGCCTCGCCGAGGCGCTTCTAATGAGTACCCACAACATATGTTTTTGTGCAGAAATAAGAAAAATATTTATTGGATTCCCACCCTTATCTAGACCTATGTGATTGTATGGACTTCATTGCCCACGGCTTTTCATTACCACCCCTTTGTCCTCTAGATTTGACTTTAACCTTTTTCCTCTCTGAACCCGGATATACTCTGTCATTGCAAATAGTGTAGATCCAGATCAGTTGGCTTCTGCACTGTTTTCCTTAAGGATATCATTTTGTATCAACAACCTGGATCAAGTAATCTAATTGGCAGAAAATTAGAAGTGGGCGTGGCATCTTAATTTATTCAGCAGGACAAGGGTTAAATAGTGTTGAAAGAGATGTAAAATACCCAATCACTGAATCAATATCAGAAAGAAGCTGTGCCAGTGATGAAGATCTATTTGCTGTTCACATTCTTAAAGTGTTCATGGGGACATAATATAGATCTGAGGCATACACTCCATTTGGAGGCATACTATACATACATAGATCTAGATAAGAGTGGGTATCAGGTAAATATTTTTTTATTTCTTCATGAAAACATATATTGTGGGTACTCATTAGAAGTGCCTCAACGAGGTGCTTCTAATGAGTACCCACAACATGCGTTTTTGTTGTGGTTTTTTTTTGAGAAATAAGAAAAAAACAATATTTTTGGGTTGAAAAAAACATCTTATCAAGAGCTATGATACATACAGTGCCCCCAGGGGAACCTTTAAAACCTTTAAAAAACCTTTAATTTTGTTGAAATTCTTTAAAACCTTTAATTTGGCTGAAAAACCTGAAAAAAAAAAAACCTGTATTTTGATGAGAAAAGCTTTATATTTGGCAATTTGTAAATGCAAGAGAAGGACAGAGTAAATATGTAGCATATCGTAACAACAAATTATAGTTCTGTTACTTAGATTCATGTTTCTAAACAGAAATTCAAGCTAATATTGTCATTACCATTTAAAGATGAAAATATCAGACTTCCTCTGCCTGGCTAGAGCTGTGGTTACATTATGACCAAACGTGTCTATGATTTACGATCAGACTATGAATATGCACCTTCAGGTCAGTGCATGCATAGTTTGGCAACACAATATTTCAGACTGCAGATGTTAAGAAGGCTTGGTTTTGTGAAGGAAGTAGTTATAAATATTTCATCTTTTAATCATAAATTTGATCTTGGTTTCTGGCAATCACTGAGGTGTAGAGGGGTGGTGCTCTTCGACTTCAAAATTCTGCTGATCTTCAGCAGATTGTAAAACCTTCATCTGATTACAATGAAACTTATTTGTAACTCAAAGTTGAAACCTCTCTGAGACGTTGGCTTCTGTCCTCCTCTACAATTTGTATCCAAGAAAGTTTCTTCAAAAACATAAATTTAAAAAGTCATTGAAAAAATTCAAAAAGATAAAAAAAATAGAGTTTAGGCATGGGTACAATCTGGTAAGAGCATGAGCTGTTCACATACTCAAAAACAGGTTTTTATTGTAACAAGGCATAACCTCTTAAGTGTATTTGTGTATGCTTGTTTCCTCAGAACAGCCTCAGCCACCTGTTATATTAAATATTTCACAGGTACAAAACTTGTCAGGAGGAGAATTACAAAGAGTGGCCTTGACCTTGTGTTTAGGTAAACCAGCAGATGTTTACCTCATTGATGAACCTTCGGCCTACCTCGATTCTGAACAGCGTCTGCATGCTGCCAAAGTTATAAAAAGGTAAATACCATATTCAACCTAATTACTTCACATACACCTATAAGGGCACAGTCAAGCAATTCTGTAGTCTTCAGATAACAGCCAGTGTACTTTTTGTTGACTTCTTTATAAAGGCATATGTTGGGTACCCATTTGAATTGCATCAACATGCTTTTATAAAGAAAACCAAATGAGTCCTTTGCTGATCATTTTTTTAAAGTGTTCTCTTAGTAGGTACAGTCAAACGTCAATGGCTCGAACATCTTTGGGACCATGGAAATTTGTTCGAGAGATGGGTAGTTCGAGCCAATGAGATTTAATCATGGCACCAGGTCAGGAAGCAAATGGCGATAATTTATGGAAATGTTTTCGACCTTTAACAAAATAATGGTATGTTGCATGTACTCATTAGAATTGCCTCAATGAGGCAATTCTAATGAGTACACACAACATACAATTTCATGATAAAATAAGAAAATTTCCCTCAATATATGTGTTCTTGAGCTATTGGAAAAATTCCGTAAAGACTCAAAAATGAGTTTGAATAAGCCATGGTAAACGAGCCATCGGTGTTCGAGCCATCAAAGTTCGACTGTAGATACATAATTTAGTAAAGTTTTCCCAGTAATTTTGAAAAACCTAAGCGCACAATGTGGCTATCAGGTCAATTACATAAAGACTTTAATAAGAAATACAAGCAAACTAATATTTAATACATTAGAGGTGGAATTCAGCCCAACACTGCACAGAGCCTTTCATTATTCTTGTGTCAAAATGACTTAAATAACATTGAAAGGGATGTAAAACACCAAATCATCATTAATCATAGGTGTAGATAAGGGTGGGTATCCAATAAATATCTTCCTTATTTCTGCACGAAAACATATGTTGTGGGTACTCATTAGAAGCGCCTCGGCGAGGTGCTTCTAATGAGTACCCACAACATGTTTTCGTGGCGAGGCGCTTCTAATGAGTACCCACAACATATGTTTTCGTGCAGAAATAAGAAAAATGTCAATACTTTTGAATTGAAAAAAGCGCCTTAACTAGTACTATGATAATTTAATGTGATGTGAAGGTCTGAGACGTGATGTATTATACATGTTAGACTCATGAACCAAAATGACTACAATTTTAAACTGATCTCAGACAGCATCACACTTAAGTTGGCAGGATGATTTTTTTTACTTGAATAACACCAAAATGACTACAATTTTAAACTGATCTCAGACAGCATCACACTTAAGTTGCCACAGTTAATGCTGCCACAGTTAAAAAAGGTAAATAAAAAGAAAACTGTATTAACCACTTTTAGAGGTCGGTAACATTCTTTCGTGGAGATTGATCATGAAATATTTTCTACGGTCATTCTCTCCCTTCCGCTGATTCAAGAAGGGCAGTTGTCAGTTTCTGGTGAAAGAATGTGCACAATACTGGTTAACCGCTTAGAGGACTAAGCCTGCCCAGTAAACGTGTGGTTAGGTAAACTGACAGCGCTCGACATGACCCCATTGGGTTGACTGGGCCGTAAAACCTCAACACAAACAATTAACCACTTTTAGTAACCATTAAAGTGCCAAGCAGAATTTTTAAGAATTTACCTAAGAAAACATAAGTTGTGGGTATTCATTAGAAGCGCTTTAGGTGGGACTTCTAATAAGTCCCCACAAACCTATGTTTTTGTGTAGAAATAAGAAAAAGGTCGCTGCTTTTCAGTTGATGAAAGCTCCAGATAAGACGGTATTCATTAAATAGTTTTCTCATTTCTCTATGTAAACATATATTGTACCGGTTAGAAGCACCTCACAACATATGTTTTCTTGGAGAAATAGAAAAATGTCACAACTTTTCAAAATGACAAATAACATTGAAAGGGATGTAAAACACCAAATCATTTTCATCATCATCATCATCATCATCATCATCATCAGTGAGATGTGAAGGTCTGAGACATGATGTATTATACATGTTAGACTCATGAACCAAAATGACTACAATTTTAAACTGATCTCAGACAGCATCACACTTATGTTAAGTTGGCAGGATGATTTTTTTTACTTGAATAACATCGGCATGCTGTCACGGTTAAAAAAGGTAAATAAAAAGAAAACTATATTAACCTCTTTTACTTAATTATTAGCTCGCCGGGACTATGTTTCTGGAGAGCTTGTCACCCAGTCGTTGGCGTCCGCGTTAGCACAATGTTTAAGTTTTCAAAGGTGTGCATAGATTTGTAACTGTTTAAGGTACTTCTTTCATATTTGGCATACACCTACCTTAGGGTAAGACCTTTCAATAGCATACACCCCTATCCCCGTTAGACCCTTTATGTAGGTCAAGGTCAGTTCTTTGTCATTTACACCCATGTTTTAAGTTTTGCGTTTAAGTTTTGAAAAGTGTACATAACTGCTGAAGTATTCAAGATAGAGCTTTAATATTTGGCCCACACCAGCCTTAGGGTTAGACCTTTCAATAGCACACACCCCTTCCTCAATTTGACCTTCTGCTTAGGTCTAGATCAGGTCATACTTTGTCATTTGAACCCATGTTCGAGTTCTGAGTTTAAGTTTTGAAAAGTGTTTGTAACTGCTGAAGTATTCGAGATACCACTTTAATGTATGGCCCACACCAACATCAGGGTAAGACCTTTCAGTAGCACACACCCTTTTCTGAGTTTGACCTTCTTCCTAGGTCAAGGTCAGGTCATACTTTGTCATTTAAACCCATGTTTGAGTTCTGCGTTGTAAGTTTTGAAAAGTCTTTGCAACTGCTGAAGTATTTAAGATGCTGCTTTAATAATTGGCCCACACCTACCTTAGGATAAGACCTTTCAATAGTACACACCCCTTCCTCAGTTTGACCTCCTGCCTAGGTCAAGGTCAGGTCATATCATACTTTGTCATTTACAGCTGTGTTAAAGTTTTGAAAAGTGTACATGACTGCTGAAGTATGTAAGATATAGCTTTCATATTTCATCCACACCAACCTAAGGGATTCAGTGTGTAAGATATAGCTTTCATATTTTGTCCACACCAATCTAAGAGAATATGTTTCAATGCCATATACCCCATCCATCAGTTTGACATGCTTCCGACATCAAAGTCAGACCATACCCTGTCATTTACAGCTATGTTTGAGTTCTGCATTTAAACCTTACTATTTATAGATTGTTTTCTTATTGGATCAGCCCTTTCCAGCGAGCTGCGTTGTCTTCTGACAACTCTTGTTGAAGTTCCAAGCAAAATTTTAAGAGTTGACAGTCTAAGTTTTGTCTCCCTCCCAGTTTGTTGGAGGGGGTGGGGGGGGGGGGGGTGCAGAGGGTTATACTGTTTTCACGCTGTCCTTCTGTATGTTCGTACATCCGTCCATGTTGGTTTCTTAGTGGGGAATATCTAATAAGCACTGCTTATTGACAGTACTGGTTTTGAAATATTTTTAAGAGGAAATGAGGCTTGACATTACATGTGAATCATGTGCTAAGGCAGACAATTCACAAGAAATTTCAAGCCTTATTTTCTTAATAACAAAAAAAATTATTTCAGAATGTCATCTGCTGTAGTTGTAATTTGCACTGTAAGGATTGAAAAGGCTTCTAACCAAGGTGGTCTGAGACATGATGTGCTATACATGTTAGACTCGTGAACCAAGATGACTACGATTTTACACTGATCTCAGGCGACATCAGGGTATTACACTTAAAGTAACCAGGATGACTTGTTTGTTTTGCAAAGATGTCCTGTTTTCATGGGGTGCAAGTATTTGTTGAATATTTTTTTTATAAATGTATAAAGAAATGCATTTTTTGTGTGTATGTTTACTAACACAGCGGTAAAGTAAGCAACAAAGATCAACAGTTAGACAACTTGAAAAGTTCATTTGTAAATTATGTGAAATACCGTATTTACACAAAGTATTTGGACATGCAGACATGAGCAAACAATGTAGACCCAGCACATGGGATCTGAGCAGGGTCTGCACTGCCATTTATCCAGCAGATTTTAGACACATCAACAGGTAGTAAAATAGATGGGTTCAAATGTTAGGACAATGATGGAAAGGAGGTAAGATGTCTTTTTCCTACCCCCATATCTGTTATGCTTAGTTTAGTATTACAAAATTAATGATCAACTAAAAAATTCATGTATTATGAAAATAGAAGTAAACATATCTGCTTAGAGCAGTTTGATCTGAGCCTGCACTGTCTGCGCAGGTATTCTCATAGCTCAGGATAAGAGGGGCTAGCCACAAAATAGTTTTCTCATTTCCCCATGAAAACATACTTTGTGCCTATTCATTAGATGCGCTTTAGGGTGGCTCTTCTAATGAGTACCCACAAACCTATGTTTTCATGGAGAAATAAGAAAAATGTCACTACTTTTCAGTTGATAAAAGCTCCAGATAACACGGGGTATCCATAAAATAGTTTTCTCATTTCTCTATGTAAACATATGTTGTGGTTACTCATTAGAAGCACCTCAGAGAGGTGTTTCTTATGAGTACCCACAACATACGTTTTGTGGGAGAAATAGAAAAATGTCACAAATTCTTTATTATAAAAACGCCTTATCCATAGCCCTGATTCTTTCCCAATACAGCATGTTTTTTCTCTCCTGCAGATTTATCCTTCATGCCAAGAAAACAGCCTTTGTGGTGGAGCACGATTTCATCATGGCTACTTACCTGGCTGACCGTGTTGTAGTCTTTGACGGGTCACCTGGTATTGATACAAAAGCCAACTCGTAAGTAATTGTAGCATCTCATAGTGCCTGGTAGTGTGCTCATTGTCAGGGCTGGAAATTCCATACCCGACTAGTCCAACTTGAGTCCCATTTTGCTGAGGACAAGTGAGAAATTTAAATTACTTGTCCTGGGACAAGGACTTCACAGCTTTAGTTAACCCTTAAAGCGCAAAGAGAATCTGCATCTGAAAATGTCGTCTGCTTATGTCGTCTGCTGCATCATCTTGCAAACTTTTCAAACTTACATTTTGCATATATGCAAACAGTGTGGACCCAGATCAGACTGCTCCTAAAGGAGCAGTCTGATCTGGGTCCACACTGTTTGCAACAAAGACTTTTAAAGTAACCAGCAGAAGACAAAGCAGACGACAGTTGTTGTGATTGGCGCTTTAAGGGTTAAGAAGTGTATCCAGATTATGAGATACATATTTTCACCTATTTCTTGAAGAAAATATGTTGCGTGTACTCATTAGAAGCACCCATCACGAAAACACGCCTATATAATTTTGACCCCCTTAAACCCCACTTTTATATAGTAAAACTGGGGTTTGCAGGGGTATACATTATTTTTCTTATTTCTGCTCAAAAACATATATTGTGGGTACTCATTAGAACCGCCTCTGCGAGGCGGTTCTAATGAGTACCCACAATCTATGTTTTGAGCAGAAATATGAAAAATATCAGAGATTTTTATCTGAAAATTTCAGTTTTTTGGAGGTGAAATTTTCTATATATTTGAATAGGCGTGTTTTCGAAATGTCACAGAAGGGCTTCTAATGAATACCCACAGAATACATTTTCATGGCAAATAAGAAAAAATGTCAATTTTGAAGCAAGTAGATCTTGGTTGGACAAGTGGATTTTTACCATTTACTTGTCCTTGGACAAGCAATAAAATTTGATCAATTCCACAACCCTGTTTATTGAGGTGATATTTTGGGACAATCGTTGCGCCAGAATTTATCTTTTGGGTACACATAGGCAATGCTTGGTATGGCGATTCCAAGATGTACTCATGAGGCATGTTTTAATGCAAAATTAAAAAAAAAAAAATGTGCTGAATATTCTGTCGAGTAGAATAATGTTGCTCCGTTGCATAGAGTCTTTCAGTATACCCCTTCTTTGTCTTGATTTGACTTAACCCTTAAACTGCCAATAACAACAATTGTCATCTGCTTTGTCATCTGCTTGTGATTTTAAAAGTCATTTTTGCAAACAGTGTGGACCCAGGTCAGACTGCTGATCAGGGTCCACACTGTTTGCCTGTATGCAAAAATAGGTTTGGAAAGTTTGCAAGAATATTCAGCAGACGACATAAACAAATGACATTTTCAGATGCAGGTTTTCTTGGCATTTTAAGGGTTACTTATTGAAAGATATGTAAAACACCAAATCATTATCATCATTATACAAGTTTCATGAAAGAACTGAAGGAATATTATTGCATAAAAAGCAGTGCTGCGCGTTATTAACAGCCGTGCATTAACCAGCAAAAAGCCGTGTATTAACAAGGCAATTCACGCGCTGTTAATGCACGGCTACGCAACTTGTGATCATAGCGGGGCCACAGATTTGCTGCCGTTACGAGACATGTACTGTCCGGCCCTAGAACGAGCATAGTCCGTGAAAATTATGTTCGCGAGACATCTGTGTAAAGGTGAAACAAAGTAGTGCAAAAAAAACGCGAAATGTAGCAAACGTTTTAGGTTTTTATTATGCAATAATAGCGATCGAACATGGTTTTTCAATGCATTAACATTCGCCAGGTCCCTTGGGAGGTGTTGAAAACCGCGGCCTTCGGCCATGAAAAACCATGTTTGATCCCTATATTGCTGCATAATTCCAAAATGTCAGTGCTTAAGAAAAATTCTGTGTTATATGTATGTAGCCCAATTAACCACAGGAATATTAATAAAAAATCTGCTCACAGATCTAAGACATGATGTCATAAACATGTTAGACTCATGACTGAAAATGATTAAAAACTGTACTGATCTATGATCTGTGAGTACAGTAAATGTCCTAAAATTATTTAATCCTTTTTTGGCCTAAGTCTTGCTTTTTGTGCTGTTTCTTCATAGAATACTCAGTGGAATTGCAAACAGTGTAGACCCTGATCAGACTGCTCCTTCAAGAGCCGCCTGATCTGGGTCTGGACTGTTTGCATATACCATTTTCTTGGAAACTTTGTACAAAATTTTAGGACATTTAACATAATTTGTGTGTGGTGGAAGAGATAAAGTTGAAATTGCAGTCAATTTATTTTAAACTTTACTACTTTTAGACCTACATATAGCAATGAATTGCTAGCTGTTTAAGGATTTAAATTTATTTTGGTAAGAATACAGTGTGCATATGAATTAAGTCAACTTTCATAGTGAAACTTTGATATGTGAATTTTTTCTCATCTTTCTGCATCTAACTGTTACATAAATCCAGATAAGGTACTCTTTTTCCACCAAAAATTGTTGATATTTTTCTTATTTCTCCACAAAAATACATGTGGTACTCACTGAGGTGTTTCTTGTGAGTCCATACATAGTTCTTGATAAGGCGCTTTTTTCAACCAAAAAGTATCTATATTTTTCTTATTTCTCGATGAAAACATATGTTGTGGGTACTCATTAGAAGCGCCTCAGCAAGGCGCTTCTGCTGAGGCGCTTCTAATGAGTATCCACAACATATGTTTTCGTCGAGAATAAGAAAAATATTTGCCTGATACCCTATCTAGACCTATTGTCCGTAACATTTGTTTCATGGAGAAATAAGAAAAATATTTTCTTGAAACCCCCTCTTATCTGGAGAGCTCTGATTACAGAAGTATTTCATGAACTAGTAGAAAATGTAGTGAGAACCACAACATATGTTTTATGGAGAAATAAGTAAACTGATTACCTGAATTCTTACCTTCCTTGGAGCTATGAGGAGACAGGCTATCCTTTCAGAGCTTCATACGTCTCAGGATTACCTTAACCGTGTTTCACAAAATTTCGTTGCAGACCCCAGAGTTTGCTGAATGGAATGAACAAGTTCCTTGAGTCCTTAGAGATCACATTCCGAAGAGATCCCAACAATTTTAGACCTAGAATCAATAAGCTCAACTCTGTCAAGGTAATGAATTTTTTTAAGTGCAAGTGTTTAATGCCCAGCAATCTGGGGTAAAATTTTCAGACGAGATTTTGAAATATTTTCTTATTTTCTCAGAAAACAAGATTTGACATTTCATGCAAATTGTCTCCAGAGACAATTTGCATGAAATGTCAAATCCTGCTTTCCGGGAAAAATAAGAAAATCACCAATGTCATCTGCTGAATTAGCCCAGAGAGTGATAAAAGTTAAGCAATGTCAGTTCAGTTGTGCATTATCGTTTTTTGTTGTTGTTTTTTTTTTTTTTTGTATTTAAACCGATACCATAGCCTGAATCAAGAAACATTATATGAAATACAGCCCTCTAGCGAAAAACTTCAAAACCTTCATATTTAAAAAATTGTTTAAAAATCTTTATTTGCCTTTATAAAACATTTTCTTTTAAAAACTTATATTTCTCTGAAGTTGTGGAGATTGGAAGGAAAACATTATGTGGGCATATATTCATGTTATCTTTTTTGCAGATTTATCATTCTGAGTGGTTTAACTGTTTTCTCTTTAATTTTTTTTGTGGAATTCATTGATGTTATCAACAGCCTTTTTAATATGATTATCCCATTATTTTTTTTTAGGACTTAATATCAAAATGCATCAAAATTAATGTAAGATCTTGTAGGTGCATAAATGATGTTTATTTTTGTGAAAAATTTGCACCACAAAATCAGATCTTATTAAAAACTTCATTTTTCTGTGGAACTGCTTCGCAGGCAGACAATAGGTATTATTTGGGCAGCACCATGCGAAAACGTCTTCGGGCATATGCGGACAGCAAAGATCAAGATCAGCCTACACATCCCCGCAGTCTGATCAGGACCTTCCCTGTCCGCAAACCGAATTATTGGATACTTTAGAATGTATGAATAGAGAACAAAGACCCATATCAGACTTTGCATGTATGCAGAATGATCTGAATCCGCACATTTTGCACATGGTTGAAGGCACTTTTTCACTTGATGTGGCCCAATTTTATCTTTATACAGAAATACGATGCACTGCAGATTGATATCGACAGTATGTCACAAGTAAGAAAGGTATCGGGTTATTTCCCCAAATATCTGACAGACATTTTTTATATCAAGCAAGGACTGTCCATTCAATGATAGGCATGGCTTTGAATGTTAACTCAAATTTTGATGATGACTAAATTAACAGACAACATATTAATGATATTTACCTATTAATTATCCTTAGAAAATGGGATAACAGTTCATGTGGATTGTCTCCTGTAAAGCCCTCCTGTAAAGCCCTATTTTCTGGGAAAGAATATTTTTTGACATATCCTCTGTATGTAGATCTGGTGTATGAGTGCATAGGATGTAGGTAAAACATTCAACAGATGACAGTTTGAAATATTTTTCTAAATAAACTACATGTGTGAATGGTGTCAAATTTAGAAAAAAAAAAGTTTCAGTTTGTCATCTGCTGAATTCGCTAAGAATGAAAATGGTTGATGTATTTAAAGTAAGGAATTACTTGTTTCTTTTTAATTTTCAGGATACTGAGCAGAAAAAAGGTGGTAATTTCTTCTTTTTAGAAGACTGAGGCGTCCTAGTTGCGCCTCACAAACCACACGCCTTCGGGCCCAGCCTGCAGTATGGAGGAGTGACAGTAACCAAGGAAACCCAAAATCACGAAAGTTCAAGATCACAGGAGGATGGGGTTCCAGAAAGATATTGTAGGCTGATCTGGTGGTTGGTAGTCTGGTATAATCTCACGGTAACAGGAGTTGTGTTGGTGGGTGTCATTTCCAGCTGTGTCCTTGGTGATTTCTGTTACTATGGCAATATACCATCCAAATCTTTCAAAGTCTTAGCTGGTGCCTCTATTTGAGTTCCACTTTGAAAATTCAGACAGACCTTGAATGGTACCGACAAAAGAAGCGCAGATCAGCCACTTCACTTTGGTTGAAGGTTATTACCATTAACCTTTTCCACCCTGAGTTTATGAATTGGACTTTTCCATCATTGAATTTGGACATGGTCTCTGTTGCAAACAAGGATGTCAGTCAGAAAACAAAACACAATCGCAAACAGTGTAGATCCTGATGAGACGGCTTGTTATGAGCCGTCTCATCTGGATCTCACTGTTTGCAAGGGTACCTGTTTTGGTCTACAGAGCTGAGTGTTAATAAAGTTGCATGAATTTCTTGATGAAAAAAAAACAAAAAAACTTGAGTTTTTCATATGCATTTAAAAACTGACCCAGGCCAGAATGAATATCTGCGCTGGTCTGGTCATCACTGGCTTTGATACTGAAACATGCGTTCTCTGAGTTTGACATAAACTAAATGACAAACAACGCGAAACCTGATCTGAGTGCTTGATTGTGTGGGTGGGTTGTGTGTTTGTCTTGGCTGATCTTGGCTTCTTTTGGTCTCTGGTCATAAAGTGAGTGGATACATGTCAAGGGAGAAAATTAAAATTTTTTGCCTCCCTTTTCAAATTGTGACCTGTCCAGCAGAAGAGTTTACTTGCCTGATATATTAACCCTTGTCCTGCTGAACCCGGATATACCCTGCCTTTACAAACAGTGTAGATCCAGATCAGTTGGCTTCTGAAGAAATAACTGATCTGGATCTGCACTGTGCCATTCAATGTTTGAATTTATATCAATAGCCTGGATCAAGGAATCTGATTGGCTGACAGTTATGAGGGTCCAGCAAAAAGTTCTGTCACTAATAGGCTTTTTTAGTTTTATCCCAGGTATATTTTAAAATGCTTCACTGCACTTGAATAGTGTGTTGAATAGCTAACGATACCGTTTATTTCGTGCAAATTGCTTTCCAACTGAGTTATTTCAAATTGAAATAGATGCAGTCATATACACTGACCAATTTACTTGTTACATTGGAACATGGACCAAGCAAAGGATGGTCAGGAGTCCACCTTTTACTTGACAACGCCTCCTCTCATAGTGTGAGGTTGTTAAGTCTTTTTTGGCTTCTGAAAAGGTGAAAGTTTTAAACCATCCACCTTATTCACCTGACCTGAGTCCCTGTGACTTCTTTTTATTTCCAAGGCTTAAGAAAATGCTTTCTGGAAATAAGTATACGTCTAGAAGTTCTCTTGGCAGCGCTATTTATCAGTGTCTCCAACAGATACCAAAAGAATACTATTTATTTGCTTTTCGCGACTGGGTAAAAAGGTTACAAAAATGTGTTTTAGTAAAGGGGGAATACTTTGAAGGTTTGTAATAAAAATATGTTTGATAAAACGTAGCACTGAAGTAATCAGAACCCAGTGACAAAACTTTTTGCAGGACCCTCGTAGAAGTGGATGTGGAATCTTAATTTATTCAGCATGACAAGGGTTAATCTTTTCTTTTTAGGGTGCTACTCATAAAGAAAAGAATTCACTTCTCCGAAAATGTTTTCTTTGAAGAATAGCTTTTTTCAGATGGTAGGGGAGTACTTTCTGCTCAGACAACCTCCCTTAGAAGTGTATTTACTCATTATAAACTAGGAAAGTTTTTTGATCTATGATAATTAGAAGATTATACATAAAGAAGCTGTACTTTCTTCAAAAGCATCCTAGAGGCAGCAAAAACCCTGAACAAAACAAGACTACAGCAAAATACAGTTGAATCTCGTTATCTTGAACTCGCTTATCTCGAATAACCGCTTATCTCGAAGTGAAAATCTGGTCCCTGCCTAAGCATGATAATCTACATCAGGAAAAAAATATTGTGGAAAAGAGGAGAAATTGCTCCTCTTTTCCACAATATTTTCAATATATCTCTAACTTCAAGAGTCCAATTACACATATATTTGTCAAATGTGGTTGTTCGAATTATTTTTTCCTCAATTCTGCAAATCTGATATGTCGAGGTACGGATATCTCGAAGTATTTCAGAGAGTCCTTTGGAATTTGAGATAACGGGAGTCGACTGTAGTAATAATGAAAATGTCCGTATAATTCGGGGGAAAATTGGTATATGGCATTCAGTAGAGGCACCAGTGAGGACAGAAAATATTTGCTTTTGTGATTCTTTCAATGTGTATAGTTTTTACTTATCTAAAAAAAAAAATGAGTGTTACAATATAAATTGACTGATCAGAGAACCAATTTTTTCCTATTTTTTTCTGATTTAAAAAGGGGAAAAAGTATAGAAATGAAATAAGGTTGGTAAGAGGGGAACAGATTATTATCTTAATTTAATCTGCTGCATTATAAGGGCTGTCTCATTTAAACCCAGGTATCAGGGGGCTCTGGGCATGGCACTCCTAAATTAGACCAAGCCCAATAGTAGAATTTTTTGTTCTACATAACTAGCTACAACTGGTAGTGTTCAATGGTAACAGACTTCTCTAAATGGATTTTTTTTTCTCACAAAAATTCTTTTTTTTTTCTCAGCAAAATCAGTGAGCTCGCTGCTGAGCTCCAGAATAAAAATTGGGGTAAAATCATTCATATTCCTCCAGAGAAGACTAGATGATCTCCATACTATTTTTGCCCTGAATATGAATAGCTAGACTGCATAGCATATTGCCATACACATGGAGAGTACGTGTATTTTTGACAGGTTTTTCAAAAATCCCTACTTGAAACTAGCGATGTCTGGGTGGGCGGGCATTGGGCATCGTCAGAGGTTTGGCTTTTGGTTAACCTTTTTGAAAAACCCGTCCATAATGCTGTTAGGTGTTTTTCTTGTGATTAGGTATAAAAACAGATACCACCATACAATTTGGAAACAATAGAATTAGAAATTGCTACGGGAAACAAGCTATTTATGCCTAGCATCCCATAAAACAGACATTGGCAATCAGTTTTGACCCAGATCAGATACCACAGTATGCCACAGAATGCAACATCTGATCAGGGTCTGCACAGTTTGCATTAAATACATGAATTTCTGTAAAAACACAGAATCTTTATAACACTATTGTTGGGGTCCAAAGCATAAACCGTGTTAGCTATCCAAACCGTGTTATATCCAAACAAAATCGTATAGGTTATATAGAAAAATGACCATTTATGGTCATTTTTCTATATAATCTTTTCATTTTTGGGATCCATCTTTGAACCGTGTTATATACTAAACTGTGTTATCACGAATCATGTTATAAGGAGTTATGCTGTAATAAAAAGTAACCAGACACCTGCTAATGAAAATAGACTGGTCCAAAGAGCTGTGGTAGAAACATCCACTTTACATCAGTGGGTTAAATTAGAAATCACCACTGAAACAGCTGAAGTTTGACATCCAGGTTTAGGGTCCTGTTACTGTTGAGGTGATGCCAACCACAGTGCTGGAGGAAATGGAAGAGACTTTTATTATTTATTGATATTTTTATACATGGAAGGGTGCATAAGAAAACTCATTGCAAACAGGGAAGACCCAGATAGGCAGTAAAATTAATGTATCTATTTATATCCCTGCAGTGTTTTTGTGGTGAGATTATACTGTTTTCATGTTGTCCACCCATCATTCTGATTATATCAGATCAGTGTTTAAAATCCAGCAGGCACTTTATTTTCAGGGCCTAGTTGTTCAAAGCGTCGTTAGCTTAACGAGCTCGTTAAGGGTCATTTCGTTAACTGTTTTAGTGGATTCAATACACAATATTCTGATCTTTTTTGCTGAAAAAATGTGAGTAGCGTTTTTGCACTGCAAAAGCTACTCACATTTTTTCAGCAAAAAATTTCAACATAGTTTGCGTATCACTCGATGTAAATTTTAACGAATCATTAACTAACGACATCATTAGCTTAGAACAAATGGGCCCAGATGTTTGTCGTCTAATCATTACCATGCAGAAATTGGAGAATGAGTGGGTCTTAGCATCTGATGTGAGATTGATTGATATTAGGACTTGTTAAAAATATTTGATAATTCTGGGATAATTTTCTCAATTTTTCATGAAATGTGGCTTCTAATGAGTACCCAGGTTTTTATGGAGAAATCAGGAAAAATATCCCAGAATTATCATCAAATACTTCTTAACAACTCCTATGTAATAATGGTGCATTTGTGTATGTTCCTTTAGAATTAGGAGTGATACCCCCAGCATATGAAGTAGATAGGGGGATATATTTTTCGTCTTTTCCGTAAATGTTTGTGTGTCTGATTGTGTGTAAACTTTTTTTTTCTGTCAAAGATTTCTCCGGAACAACTGCACCTAGGATTTTGAACTTTGGTACAGAGAATCTGCATCCTCATGCTTATCATTCCCTTTACTTGTCCATTTTTTCTTTCTCTCCAATAAAATTTTCATCACAGATTTCTCAGCTCCTATTAGAGCCAGTCTTCAAATTTTGCATACACCTACAGAGGGTTAAGTATATTGTATATTTATTTTGCTGTTTCTTTTCCGTCTCTCATTCCAATGTAATGCATTGGGAAATTTGTGTCAAAGATTTCTCAGAAACTACTGCACCTAGTATTTTGAAATATGATACAAACATTGGGTACAACTAGTATTGTGTAAGAGAGAATCAGCATCCTCAAGCATATCATTCCCTTTATTTGTCCATTTTTCTTTCTCTGCAATAAAATTTTGCATCACAAGATTTCTCAGTTCCTATGACAGCTAGTCTTCAAATTTTTTATACACCTACAGAGGGTTGAAATCTATTGTGTAAAGGAAAAGCAAGATACTGTGATTTATTTTTCCATATTTTTTCCATTTTTTTCTTTTTCCATCTGTCACTTAAATGTAAGATATAAGGAAATTTTTGTCAAAGATTTCTTGAGCTTGAAGACTTAGGATTTCAAAAGGTTCTACAAACATTGGGTTTGACTTCTTGTCAGTTGGTTTCACTTATTTCTTTTATTTTAGGATGGCTTAGATAACAAAGACATTATTTGAAATGCAATTTTATTTTTGCTTTATGGGGTGGGAATTGACTGGCCGCAAGGCAGAAGATTAGACTGCAAGGTTGATGCCGTGACAGTCATTGAGAAATCCCAGCCCACTGGAAGCCGGCAAGTATTATCAGCCCTACTTAATTTACTAGTAATTCATTCGGACAGTCGCAGCTCTTTCCAACCTTTTGCAATCACTTTCCTCAGACAAGGAGGTCCCAAGGTGCATGACAAGGGCACTGTAACCTAACCCATTGACAGTAACCTGCCACCATTGACAGTAACCTGCAACCTTTGACAGACAGCCACCTGCAACCATTTGACTGTAAAATGCAACGTATGAGAGCAACCAGCAACCTTTGACAGTAGCCTGCAACCTTTGACAGACAGCCACTTGCAACCATTTCACTGTAAAATGCAACCTATAAGAGCAACCAGCAACCTTTGACAGTAACCCTGTGGCCATGGCACCTCGCCTCAAACTGCAAACATTATGTAATCTTGAAATTATTCTGTAATAGCCTTTTATTTTATCCAAGACACAAGTTAACCAAGCCATTCAATTTAATATAGCAGACAGCCATGCAGTCAGTTTATGCAACCGGCTTCCAGGGGAGCTGGAATTTCTTTAGAATTTCCGAAGAGCAAATATTCTCCTTGCGACTTTGTCAGTTTCCTGACTCGTAATCAAGCAATGAGCTTAAAGAATTGTTTCTGTAAACCACTATAGACCATTTCACTTTTAACTTTTGGGCAGTTAGCCTGTCCATCTAATACATTTCACTATTTCTGCATCAGATTGACTTTAAGTCATTAACAGTTCTTCCTTGTAAATTGACATGATATGTATGTGAATACACAATTTCAAGTCTGTACGACCAAACATTGTTCCCATAACACAGTCTTTGACAATCCATGTATTCTCCAACTCCTATCCTGGATCACTGACAATTAGTCTGGTATAGCTTGATTTCAGTGTCTACCAGTACCAGCAATATCTGAAAATATTGAACTCGCAGGCAGTAACTAAAGCTAAAACAAAACAACTCTTTAACTGCATGTGTATTGACTGTACAGGTTTGGATTTGTAGGCATTAAAGTCTGTGCATATGTACTTTTATATTGAAGTAGTTTACAGGATGTCTTATTATTATTGGGCGGGATAGGGAGGGTTTGTTTCTCCTTGTGTTGCAGCCAGGAAAAGGAAGCTGGGCAGTGCTGGCTCCCAGCTGACCACATGGTGATGACATCATCAATGACATCATAACTTTGATTGACAGGCATATCATATCAATTAGCAATCCAATTGAGACTCATTTCTGTAATTGGAACAATTAAGCATTACAGTGCCTGCCTAGCAATATTTAATAGTAGGAAACGGAATAACGTGAAGCCCCCAAAATAAACTAAGAATACTGTTTAAGCAGTATTCCGTTTTATTTTAGGATGGCTTAGATAACAAAGACATTATTTGAAATGCAATTTTATTTTTGCTTTATGGGGTGGGAATTGACTGGCCGCAAGGCAGAAGATTAGACTGCAAGGTTGATGCCGTGACAGTCATTGAGAAATCCCAGCCCACTGGAAGCCGGCAAGTATTATCAGCCCTACTTAATTTACTAGTAATTCATTCGGACAGTCGCAGCTCTTTCCAACCTTTTGCAATCACTTTCCTCAGACAAGGAGGTCCCAAGGTGCATGACAAGGGCACTGTAACCTAACCCACTGACAGTAACCTGCCACCATTGACAGTAACCTGCAACCTTTGACAGACAGCCACCTGCAACCATTTGACTGTAAAATGCAACGTTTGAGAGCAACCAGCAACCTTTGACAGTAGCCTGCAACCTTTGACAGACAGCCACTTGCAACCATTTCACTGTAAAATGCAACCTATAAGAGCAACCAGCAACCTTTGACAGTAACCCTGTGGCCATGGCACCTCGCCTCAAACTGCAAACATTATGTAATCTTGAAATTATTCTGTAATAGCCTTTTATTTTATCCAAGACACAAGTTAACCAAGCCATTCAATTTAATATAGCAGACAGCCATGCAGTCAGTTTATGCAACCGGCTTCCAGGGGAGCTGGAATTTCTTTAGAATTTCCGCCACGAAAATACAACTGATATTTTCCCCCAAATTCTGAAGAAATTATATTTTACTACTTTTGCCAGTAGTTTTCTTACTGACAGTTCCAAGGCAGTACCACTGTTGCAGTGCAGTTCTTCTTTGTGTTGGTAATTTCCTATGTGGCATTTGTTTTGTCATTATTTCTTCCTTGTCTCTCCTTCTTATGGTGCCTTGGGATAGCCATACTTGTGAGTGTGACATTTTCTGGTTATCTTCACTTATATTTTTACTGTTTCATAGACTCCCGCTAAAATATTTACTGGCATGTATCTTCTTTAAAATTTTTAATTAAGTTCCGAAATGTTTGCACATATGTCAGTTTGCCAAATTCAGAAAGATGTACTCCGTCATTGCTAAATAATTCTGTCATATACCAGAGAATGTGTGGACTGACAACTTTACCCAATGATATTTCATTCATGCACTGATGAGCAGCCCTATTTATCCACTTGCATTTCAGATTAAGGACTTTTGAATCCCCGTTTATATTATTTCTCCAAACCTGCCTTGGCAAAATATCACCAGACCAGTAAAGTGGAGGAAAATACCAAATGAATATAAATAAGGTCTTCCCTAATTGTTTTCATAAGGTTTATTTGGGGGACAGAATCAATATTATTCCCACCTAGGTGTACGATGATCATCCTTGGGTGGCCCCTTGTAATCATATGCAGCTGTAGAGCCGGCAGTAGCTGTTCCCATCGCATACCCTTCTGCCCCAGCCATACTATTTTGAAACTGTTTTGCCCAAGCTGCCCATAGCCCACTTGGTTAGCGTAGTTACCACCATGCTTCACCAGAGAATCACCAATTATCCAGACTTCTGCAATAACGAAATAGCATGAATATTTGGCAGTAAAAGATATAAAAGTTCATTGTCGAATGTATTTGCAAAAGACGTTCGAGCTCCACCGTCCCATCATTTTGATGGTATCTGCATTCACACCTTCGGCAGCCAGATCAGTTGCTCTACCAATTCTGAAGGAATGTGTTTTGAAATGTAATGGTGATAAACCTAATTTTGAAATAGCCTTGACTAGTATGCTTGAAAACTGATATCTTGTTAATGGGTCACTGTTCTGATGACATAGCAAGTAGCCATCATTTTTAGGACGAGCCTTTATAAATGTAAGCACAGAATGAACACAGCAGATGTTACCCTTCTTGGCAGGATGAATTTTTAGTTTTATAGCTTTTCCTGATTGATCTGTTTTGGATTTTCTAATTTGTATGAGAAGTGTTTTATTGTACAAATCATATGAGACATCGCTCAGTTGTAGTGGCCGATCCCTGTGCATTGGCCCTGTGTAAACAAGCTCACTGATTCTTAGTAACCCATAATATGCCAGGGTAAATGCAGCTTTGAATAATAATACCTCATAATGACTAAAACAAATTTCACCTAATTTGACACAAATGCTAGTCAATAAATCCTTAGAGATAGGGGCTCTGTTATCATTCTGTTTGCGAGAACGCCGGCATCCTTCAAGCATCTTTTGTATGATAAAAGTGCCCGTTGGATCTGTTAGGTTATTAATTTTGTGGAAGTAACCAATTCCAGAACAATATGTGCATATTGTGGCGGGGGAGAAACCCTTCTCAAAACAACTAGATATGAAGTATTGGACCTGAAGAACTCCTGCAGGCCATTGAGTTCCCAGATTGTGATGCGTCCTAAATTTGTTGAAAGCTGTGATTGCATTTTTATATGTTGTGTATGTATTCATTGCCAAACTTGCAGTCAAAAGTTTTCTGGATCGAGATTGAATATATTCCAAAGATGGCTCGGAATGACATCTGGGTCTTTTTGGGCTGTTGGACAAAGCTTCTTGAACTTCTTTAGCTGCAAACGGGACAAACTGTCTGTTATGTTGAACTTACCTGGAATGTGCTTTGCTTTGGCAACTACATTTAGCCGCAGACACTTCAGGGTCAATGCTCTCAGGAGGGTCATGACCTGCTCTGATTTAGAAGTCATTGTGTTCACTGCAAAGACTACGGCTGCATTGTCACAGTGGAACAGGATCTTTTTATTGCGCAGTTCATTGCCCCAGAGATACAAGGACACTAGAATGGGGAACAATTCCAGTACTGTTATATCTCCTGTCAGTCCTGACTCCTGCCATTCTGTTGGCCATGTAGCATATGACCATCTGCCTCCAAAGTAGATGCCAAAGCCAGTACTGCCTGCACTGTCTGAGTACAACTCAACATCAGCGCTGGAGATCCAGAACCAGTCATGGAACACAGAAATGCCATTGAATTGTTCGAAGAATGACAGCCACATTTGTAGGTCCTTCTTAATATTCTGTGTTACGCGAATATGGTAATATGGATTTAAAATGCCGCAAGTTGAGTTTATGAGTCTCCGGCAAAAAGGACGGCCTGGAATAATAGCTCTGCATGCAAACTGCAACACACCAATGAGAGACTGCATTGCTTTCAAGGTTACTTTCCTTTTTGACAATACAGCCTGGATTTTCTGAATGATTTCGTGCACTTTCTCCATAGGCAGACGGATAACCATTTCATTGGAATCTAACTCCAGCCCCAAGAAACAAAGTACTGTAGTAGGACCTTCAGTTTTCTCACCTGCTATTGGGACTGCCAGTTCAGACATGCATTTTTGAAAATGGCCCATGATAATTTGACAGTCCTGAGTATTGCGTTTACCACCAAAAAGAAAGTCATCCAAATAGTGCAGCAGTTGGCCAACTGGTGATCGTCTGCGCACAGCAAATTCAAGGAAAGTGGCAAATTTTTCAAATGTGGCACAACTTATAGAACAACCAAATGGGAGTGATTTGTCAAAATAATACTGATTGTTGAACTTAAATCCCAGTTGATTAAAGTCCTTTACTGCCACAGGAAGAAGTCTAAAAGCATTCTTCAAATCCGACTTTCCTAACAAACAACCCTGCCCCAATTCCTGCACAATAGCTACTGCCTCATCGAAACTAGCATATTTTACATAGCACAACTTGGGATCTATGAAATCGTTAACCGATTCACTTTTAGGATATGAAAGGTGATGGATCAATCGGACTTTGCCCCCTATTTTCTTTTCAACCAGCCCCAGAGGTGAGACTCGCAAGTTTGGCAATGGGGGATAACAGAAAGGACCTGCTACTCTCCCTTCAGCCACTTCCTTATTAATTTTTTGCTGTGTAATTTTTGGCTGAGCTAGAGCTGATTTAAGATTTTTGGATTCTGATGGCACACGTGGCCCTACGTAATTCAATGAAAAACCATGCATAAAACCATTCAGAATAACTTCTGCCTCATCTGAGTGATAGAACGCAAGTTCATTTTTTAAGGCATCAACATTCACAGGTGTCTTTGCCAAAGTATTCAACTGTAGGACTTTATTTTGCAATGCTTTACCTTCTGTTGTATCTGTTACCTCTAAAGTTGAAGCGCCCTCTTGAATATCCCCTGCCACGAAAGGACGTATTACCTGGTGATTTGAAACCATTCTGCTGCCTGTCTGAGACAGAGAACTGGTGCAACATGTGTGGACAATTGTACCTACCATGAAATAATGAGTCACAAGCTGCACAAGCATGTTTAAATTTACAATTGTTCCAAGTGCAGTTACCATCATTGAAGGCATTGCATGTAAGTGAATGCAGATGACTAGAAATATTTGCTGATTCTCTAGTTGGACGTTTTAATGTATTTGAAACTTGGTTGTTTTGAGGATTTGACATTACTCTTAGCCATAGCTCCCCATTTAGAGAACCCCATGACTGTCTTGTGCTTTCAGTCGCTTGCCCGTAAACGAAACTGTTGATCGTAAGTGATCCATGCACTTGCTGGGTACCTAGTAGCTGCCTCTCTAATGACTGACATGAGGATTTCGATATTTTTCCCAGGAAATTTCTTTAGGTAGACACTAGAATATATGATGAATGCATCAGTCCATTCATCGATATTATGAATGGTTTGCTTTAATACTTTGGGCTTAGATTCCAAACAACCTTTTTCATTAATATGCAGAGTGCTGCCTGAGCAGATTTCTGAAAGCTCAAGGCTGCCTTTCAAAAGCAGTGCTAAATTTATGTACTGGTGATTTAAGATTTTTTCTTGGATTGGCTGTGGTAAGTGAACAGCTAGGCCCTCATCACAACACCTTAAGGGCTCGATTTCTGGTGCAGATGCAATATAATCCAGCTGAATATCTTTGAATAAATTATCAAAGTGAACTATACCTTCCGGTTTTTCATTTCCGCTTATACCTATACCTGACTGTGGCTCGGAGGCATTGCCACTTAAAGAAAGTGTTTCCACCACCTCATGGTCATCCAGCTGGTCTTGGATCTTCTGCTTTTTTGCAGCCCCATCTGTTTCATTTCTAGCATCAGCCTGTCTCTTGGCTCTCCTAACCCTCGGCGCATCTGCTCTAGATTTCCCTCTGCCAGACATTTTATTTATTTAGAAGATTTCTACAGATTTAAATCGAGGTAATTTCAGCTTTGTTTCTCCTTGTCTTGCAGCCAGGAAAAGGAAGCTGAGCAGTGCTGGCTCCCAGCTGACCACATGGTGATGACATCATCAATGACATCATAACTTTGATTGACAGGCATATCATATCAATTAGCAATCCAATTGAGACTCATTTCTGTAATTGGAACAATTAAGCATTACAGTGCCTGCCTAGCAATATTTAATAGTAGGAAACGGAATAACGTGAAGCCCCCAAAATAAACTAAGAATACTGTTTAAGCAGTATTCCGTTTTATTTGTCCATTCTTCTTTTTATACCCCACCACACAATAGTGGTGGGGTATTATGGTTTCACGTTGGTCATCCGTGAGTCCGCCCGTCTGTCCATCCATCCGTTTTCCGTTTCCGGATGATAACTTGAGTAAACATCAGTGGATTTTCACCAAACTTGGTATGTGCATTGATATTGTGGAGATCTGGTTTGGGATTGCTAATGGTCAAATTTTGTCAATTTTTGACGAAGTTATCTGCCGGAGACACGCCCATATTTTCGTTTCCGGACTATAACTTGAGTAAATAACAAGGGATTTTCACCAAACTTGCTATATGCATTGACATTTAGGAGATCTGGTTTGGGATTGCTAATGGGCAAATTTCGTCAAATTTTTACGGAGTTATCTGCCCAAGACACATCCATATTTTCATTTCTGGATGATAACTTGAGTAAATAACAAGGCCTTTTAACCGAACTTGCTATATGCTTTGATATTATCAAGATCTGCTTTAGGATTTTTATCTGTCCATTGCTATTATCAAGATCTGGTTTAGGATTGTTATCTGTCCCTCCGTCATTTTCTTTCCAGACATTTTCGCAACGATAACTTTAATACATAAACAAATAATTGCTGTGGTGGGGTATTATGCTTGCAGTGCTTTTATTTTCTCATAAAAATCCATCACAAGTTTCTCACATGCTATTAGATCCGGTCTTCAAGTTGTATACACCCTGACAAGGGTGATGTATGTTGTGTAAGAGAAAACCAAGTTGCGGAGAGTTATTTCTTTTGCCCATCTCTCCAATGCAATACTAAGGGAAATTTGCATCTGCAAAGTAGTTAAACATACCTCTGATACCTTAAAGCGCCAATCACGACTAAAGCAGACGACAATTTTTATTATTTTTTTTTATTTTCAGATGAAAACAAGTCTTGATATCTCATGTGAATCGTCTGCCAAGCAGACGATTCACATGAAATATAAAGACTTGTTTTCTCTGAAAAATAAAAAAATAAAAAATTTTAGAATGTTGTCTGCTGCAAAACTTGCTTGGCGCTTTAAGGGCTAATGCCTAAGGCCGGGGGTATGTGAGCTTTGCTCACTATCTGCTATATTTATGATACTGTGATAATGAACCATTTCAAATTTATTGAAACACTTTGAAGCTACTGAGGTATACTGCAGTCTGTGCTGTTTTTTTTGTCATATCCTTTGTTCGTTCATGCTGTCTTGAGCCTGTTTTTGCTTTTAAGGGCATTAAATTTAATATCAGTGAAAATGTTATGACGTTAAGAAAGTAGCTCAGTGCTTTTGCCAGGGTTCGAGCCAGTACCATGCAAGCTCTGACCAATGCAGCAACATCTTGCATCACAACATCCAGAGGTCAGCAGCATTCTTTCATGGAGATTGATCGTGAAATATTTTCTACGGTCATTCGCTCCCTTCCGCTGATTCAAGAAGGGCAGTTGTCAGTTTCTGACGAAAGAATGTGCACATGCCCGGTAAATGTGTGGTTAGGTAAACTGACCGCACTCAACATGACCCCATTGAGTTGACTGGGCCGTAAAACCTCAACACACACAAACAAACAAACAAACCACAACATCCGTCATCTTTACCAGTTGTGCTACCAAGAGAAAGAAAAAGATTTTAGGAGCTTATTTTTTTTTTTATTATTTATTTATTTTATTATATCGAAAATATTTGCTGCTCATTAGTTTGATTGACACCTTTCAAACCATGTAAAAAATATTCAGTCTGAAACAGAATTAGTCAGAAAATGGCATTGGTCTGAGATTGCATGGCTGAGTACAAACACAGGCAAAAGCACTGAGATTTTTTTTTTTTTTTTATGAAGATGCTTCCTTCATTTTGGATGGAAAAAGTCACTGCCATAATTTGAGAGAGTAAAAGTATCCATATAATGTGAAGAAAGTGGGGGCTATTTTGCAGGTTAAAGTACCTGTTGATCATATTGCAATGATACGTAGATGCAAGGATTTGTTAACGCTTAGCACTCTGGGTAAAATTTTCAGCAGATAACATTTTGAAATATTTTTCTTATTTTTCCCAGAAAACAGGATTTTCTGAGGAGACAATTTGCATGGAATGTCAAATCCTGTTTACTGGGAAAAATAAGAAAAATATCATCAATTTGTCGTTTGCTGAAAATGCCCACAGAGTGGTAAAGGTTAAGGAAGAATCTTTAGTAATAATCTTCTGCAAATAAAAATGGAGCGTATTGTGCTGGAAAGCAAATGGGAAGTCAAAAAAAGTTTAAGTGCTCCCTGTATAAATTTGCATAAAATTTAATCCTCTCATCCCCCAAGTTTCTGACTGGACTCTTCCATCCCTGAATTAGGACACATTTATTTTTGCTAATAGAGGTTTCAGACCAAAATCAATAACAGGAAGGCAAACAGTGTAAGACCTGAAGAGACAACTCATTATGAGCCATCTCATCTGGATCTGTACTGTTTGCAAATGTACCTGTATTGGTCTTTAGGGATGAAAGGGTTAACAGGTGTACCCAGTCCTATTAACAACAGCTTATATACTGCCATGTTGAGAGCAGGACTCAGTGGCTCAGTCTTTGTGCGTCCTCCTGGTGATGGGAGGTCGCTGGATCGATCCCCGGCAGGTCTGGCAACTTTCATTGAGATTGATATGAAGTCTTTTCTATGGTCATTCTCCTAGTTCTGCTGATTCAAGAAGAGCAGTTGTCTGTTTCTGGCGAAAGAAAGTACACAAGTACTGGTTAACCGCTTAGAGGACTAAGCCTGCCCAGTAAAAATGGTAAGTAAACCGAGTGGCTTGACATGACTAATAGTGTTGACTAGGCCATAAAACTCCCAACTCAAACAAACTGAGCTTTTTGTAGTGCTTACTGAGAACTTAAGTGATCAACATTACTATTTGAGCCAGCGCACTACAAAACCTACAATAAGACCTATGTGACCAGCTAAGACTCGGATCAGCCTGTACATCCACCCAATATGGCAAGGGTTCTCGTTTATTTCTCTTTGAATTAGCCTGGAGGCTGTGGAAGGCACATGTGATCAGTGAAAACTGTGATCAAACTTGCGGATGTGCAGGCTGATCTGAATCTTTGCTGGTTGCACAAGTCTTCTTGTAGGTTTTGTCGTGCGCTGGCTTATTTTTAAATGTGACTCAAAATAGTTTTTGCAAATTCGAAGAAATTCATAAAAACAGCTGCAACTGACTTTGATGTAAAGATAAATTGATATTGACTTTCTGTATCATTCAAGTACATGTACTTGTAAGATCTTTGGTACACACACGTGAGTCAGTTTTGGGGTGTATTTATTTGTGAATTGCATAAAATGATAATAAACATGAAAATACATTAGAATATCGGTTGATTTGTGAAAATGACTACTATGAAAGCAGTTAAGGAAGCAAATTTAGTTGCATGCAGACTTTATCATGACTGTTATTGAAAAGAAAACAAAGCGAAGAAAAGCTTTTTTTATTTCCTAAATTATACTAGGCAGTGAAGTATAGGGATTTCTCATTTAATTTTTGTCTATAATTCACAGTGTGATTATATGATAACAGTAACTAGTGAACTGTTTTTATGGATTGCTTCCCGCTTTATTGCATTTCATCTTGACATCCTCGGTTGCCAAAAGGGACCTAAACTGGACATAATGAAAGACTCTTTTAACATAATGAAACTTTGATGTTACATCATGAAGTGACATCAACATTGCTGATGAACAGACTGACTAATGCCATTTTCTTATGTCATTTATTGTTTTCCGCTCAAATAGAAACACTTGTGGAGCTTTAACCAATTGTAATCAGGAGACCCCTAACAGGATAATTGGCAAACAGTGCAGACCCAGATCAGAGGCCGCAGAACTCGGTGTCTGATCAGGGTCTTCACTGTTTGCAAATAGTTTAGTCATTTTTCTTTATGAATATCCAAATCTCATAGCCAGACATTCCTAAAATTGAAATTGGACTCTTCCAATATATAGTGTAGGGAAGTCTACAATTGGTTAAAGAAAACAGTACCAGCAAAATGGTATGTAATAAATTGAAAAATGAACAGTGTTTGCTTGATTGAAAAATTTGTCACTCCAGAGCGTGGAGAATTTGGTAAAAACTTTTACCTATGCAACTCATTTTTTGAGCTCACCTGAGCCAAAGGCTCAAGGTGAGCTTTTGTGACCGGTCTCCTTCCGCCGTCCGTCTGTCAACTTTTTACTTAAAAGACATCTCCTAACCTGGTGAATGGATTTTGAAATAATTTTACAGGAATATTCCTTGGGTGACCCTCTACCAAAATTGCCTAAATGGTTCCGCTCCGCTAAACAAATGGCCACCAGAGCTAAAAATAGAAAAAACCTTAAAATGACATCTCCTAGGCCACTGAATGGATTTTGAAATAATTTCATAGGAATGTTCCTTTGATGACCTACCAAAATTGCCTAAATGGTTCCGCTCCGCTGAACAAAATGGCTGCCAGAGCTAAAAATAGAAAAACCTTTAAACAATACCTCCTTCCAGGCCAATGGCCCAAATTCAAAATAATTTCACAGAAATGTTCCTCTCATGCCCCTTTACCAAAATTGCTAAAATGGTTCCGCTCCACTAAACAAAATGGCCACCAGAGCTAAAAATAGAAAAAAAACTTTAAACGACATCTCCTCCCAGTCCAACAGCCGATTTCAAAATAATTTCACAGAAATATTCCTCTCATGCCTCTTTACCAAAAAATGCTAGAACGGTTCCGCTCTGCTAAACAAAATGGCCACCAGAGCTAAAAATAGAAAAACCCTTTTAAATGACATCTTCTAGGCCAAAGGCTTGATTTCAAAATAATTTTACTGAAATGTTTCTCTAATGGCCCTTTACCAAAATTGCTAAAATGGTTTAACTCCGCTGAACAAAATGGCCGCCAGAGCTTAAAATAGAAAAAGGGCGTAGACTGTCATGCATCTGTCAACAGTTTACTTAAGAGACATCTTCTAAACAGGTCAATGGATTTTGAAATAATTTTACAGGGATGTTCCTTGAGTAACCTTCTACCAAAATTTCTAAAATGGTTCTGCTCCGCTAAACAAAATGGCCACAAGAGCTAAAAATAGAAAAACCTTTAAATGACATCTCCCATGCCAGTGGCCCGATTTCAAAATGATTTCACAGAATTGTTCCTCTAATGCCCCTTTATCAAAATTGCTAAAATGGTTTCACTGCTAAACAAAATGGCCGTCAGAGCTAAAAATAGAAAAACCTTTAAACGATATCTCTTAGGCCTATGAACGGATTTCAAAATAATTTCACAGAAAAATGTCCTCTTATGACCCTTGACCAAAATTGCTAAAGTGGTTCCCTTTGGCTTAACAAAATGGGCACCAGAGCTAAAAATAGAAAAAAGGTTATAGACTGTCATACGTCTGTCCACAATTTACTTAAAAGACATCTCCTCCTAAACTGGTTAATGGATTTTGAAATAATTTTACAGGAATGTTTCTTGAGCGACCCTCTTCCAAAATTGCTAAAATTGTGCCGTTCTGCTAAACAAAATGGCATCCAGAGCAAAAAAAAAAAAAAAATTAAACAACATCTCCTCCTAGGCCAAGGGCCTGATTTCAAATTAATTTCACAGAAATGTTCCTCTAATAACCCATTACCAAAATTGCTAAAATGGTTCTGCTCTGCTGAACAAAATGGCCACCAGAGCTAAAAATAGAAAAACCTTTAAACATCTCCTAAGACTATGGCCTGATTTCAAAATAATTTCGCAGAAATGTACCTCTGATTAAGTCATATTCTCCTTGAATGCTATGATACTCAGGTGAGCGATATAGGGCCATCATTGCCCTTTTGTCATTTTTACTGAATGACCAGGTTACTTCATGATAGATTTTTCATATCAGTCTTGCGTCACTGGGGTGTCCAACTGATATTGGCTTAAAGTTGGGCAAGGCCTGCTGTCCTATAGGGCAGGTAAGGATAGGGGGAATGTTTTTATTTCTTCTGTTTCTTCACTTCCATTCCTGTTCCTCTTTCTTCTTTGTCCCTCTCTTTCATCTTTCATCTATTTCTTTTCTCCCTTTCTCAGGGAGACGACACAAAATGACCCACAAGGGTTGAGGGGTTGTTAAACCCCAACACAATCAATTTCATATCATTCAAGCACTGTTGATTATTCTCTATTTGTATCACTAGGAGGAGAGTAGTGTGGAATTAGCCTAAACAGGCTGTTTCGTACTACATGTACTCAGTTGCAAGTTGACCACTTTGTTTATGGTTTGAAATTGATGGTCAGTAAAGATGAAAATATTTCCTAAGTTACTAGTAAAATAACCTGAACATATAAGGCCACCTTCTGTTAAATGGAAGTTTTCTTAAAGTTGTTCATATTTCTCCATAAAAACATGTTGTGGACATGTAATTAGAATTGTCCAAGTTTGATAATTCTAGTGATATCAAACCTTTTTTTTTATGGAGAAATAAGAAAACATTAGTGTTTATGTATCCAGAATTCCCATATTTTTATGTCCCCCTACCTTGAGGTGAGGGGAACATACTGTTTTTGGTGTTGATCAGGTTGGAGTCTGCATTGGTGTCAAACTTTCTTGCCAGCACAATATCAGTGGTTGGATTCTTACCAAATTCGCATCATAGGTCTAGATAAGGAAGGGTATCCGGTAAATTTTTTTTTTTTTATTTCTCCACAAAAACATATGTTGTGGGTACTCATTAGAAGCGCCTTGGCAAGGCGCTTCTAATGAGTACCCATAACATATGTTTTCGTGGAGAAATAAGAAAAATATCAATACTTTTGGATTGAAAAAAGCGCCTTAACTAGTGCTATGCACATGGATATATAATTGGGACATAACAGAGAACGGATTAGATTTTGATGACCTTGAAACTCAGTAGAAATACAAGTACTGGAAATTCTATGACGCTTTCTTGTCTGCACAATATCTTTTGAACCAGTGCTTGGATTCTTACCAAATTTCCATGAAGGTATAATTAGGACATAATGAAGAACTGAAAAGGTTTGTGTGACCTTGACCTAATTTTTAAGGTCACAGCAGTAGAAAAACTAAAAATTCAATATGGGGGGACATCTGTTTTCTCTGAAAACACTTACTGGTTACCCATTTGTATTTGGACACTTAACTCTTTATTCTAAAACTTTGAACATGTCCATGTTACCTACTATTCTTGTTTAAAAATTTGCTGGCTGAGTGACAAACAGTATAGTCCTTGATGAAATTCCGCATTATAGATCTACACTGTTTTCTCAGGCTTGTCTGTCAGAATACTTAGAGTAAAAATATGATATGTCTTACCAGAAGCTCTGACTCTAAAATACAACCTTTTTTAACATGACTGATGTTACCAACCTTTCTAGCAATTTGGAAGTTCTATACTGAATACTTAATGTTTTTACTATGGTTTAGGAAATCTGAAGTCATGAAGTATATGTCAAATAAACTTATTTCTGTTTATTCTTTGTTTGTGGTTTTCTTTACTTATAACTTGGGAACCTGTTCAGTAATCTCGGGTCCAGATGAAGGTAGTAGTAAGAAGAAAGCATCAGTTTTTACTTACGGGAAGTTGATACATTTTAATGCCTTTTAGACTGAATGAACTCCCCAGGATACACTGAACACCTTTTAGACTGAATGAACTCCCCATACTACATGTACATATTGGAAGAGTCTAATTTCAATTTCAGGTATGTCAGGTTATGTGATTTAGCTATTCCTAGAGAAAAATGATTGAACTATTTGCAAACAGTGGAGACCCTTATCAGTGGTGTCTGATCTGGGTGTGCACTGTTTGCCAATTACCCTTTTAGGGTCTCCAGACTACAATGGGTTAAAGGGGCTGGCCTCGGTGGCTCAGTTGAATGTGCGTCTGACTGGTGATGAGGTCACGGGTTCAATCCCAGCTGAGTCCGGCAACATTCTTTCCTGGAGATTAATCATGACATATTTTCTACAGTCATTCTATTCCTTCTGCTGGTTAGATAAAGGCAGTTGTCAGTTCAGTTGCAAAAGAATGTGCACAAATACTGGTTAGTCGCTTAGAGGACTAAGCCTACACTGGCTCAGTGGTAGAGCGTCGGCTTTGTGACTGGGAGGTTGCAGGTTCAGTCCCCGGCCGGGTCATACAAAAGACTTTAAAAATGGTACTAGCTGCTCTTTCGCTTGGTGCTCAGCATTAAGAAAGTAGAACTAGAACTGGTCAGCTCGGTGTCAGTATAATGTGACTGGGTGGAATATCATGTCAAAGTGTCTGGGTGTGATATTTCAGTGAGGCAGCACTCTAAAAGTGAGCATTGAGCTCCCTACCACATCCAGACACAGTTGCGATATGATTGAAAGATTGTTGAAAGCGACGTTAAGCCCAAATCAAAGACTAAGCCTGCCAGTGAAAGTGTGGTTTGGTAAATTAACCAGATGGACATGACCCTAATGAGTTGACTGGGTCTTAAAACCTCAACTCAGTCAATCAATCAATACTTTCAAAGGAGGCAAATGTCATTAGCATATTTGGTAGCACACCTGATACCGGCATAGTGTCTCAAGTGTCTGCTTTATGACAGGGAGGTTGTGGGTTTGATCCCAGGCGGAGTCCTAACCAAAGACTTAGAAAATGATATTGGCTGCTCTTTCGCTTGGTACTCAGCAATGAGAAAGTAAAAGCTAGAACTGGTCAGCCTTGTGTCAATATAATGTGACTGGATGGAATATCATGTTATGTGTCTGAGACGTGATATTTCAATGAGGCGCCACTCTAAAAATGAGCATTGAACTCCCTGCGACATCCAGACACTGTCACGATATGACTGAAAGATTGTTGAATGACATAAAACCCAAATAAAACAGAAAGCATGTCTGACTGCAGATCCAGATGTAACAAGTTCCAAACCCTGCTGGGCCAAATAATTCTCGTGAAGAAGGTCATGAAATACTTCTGTCGTCATTCTTCCCCTTCTCGCTGATTCAAGGGCAGTTGTCAGTTACTGGAAAAGTATGTGCACAAGTACTTGTTAACTACTCTCCTGGGACTAAGCCTGCCCAGGAAAAATGTGTAGGTTAACTGACAGGCTTGACATGACCTTGAAAATTTGCTTCCCTTGGGAGCAAATTTTATATCCCCACCTAAGGGGAGGGGGGCATATTGTTTTTGGTGCATCTTGGCATCGGCGGTCACTCTTGTTTCACAATAGCTTGTGAACTAGTGGATTTTTACCAAAATTTTCATGGATATATACTGTAATTGTACAAATGTTCGCAGTGTATCAATGTTTGTGAATTTCATGGTCAGCATAAATCTGCAAAATTTTATACATTTGAACCATATATTTTTGTATAGAAACATTAAGGCTAATTTACAAATCTGCGAATTTTAATACCAGTGAAAATGTCTACAATTATAAAATCGCGAACATTTATCCCCGCCAACATTTCTACAATTACAGTAATTGGGACCTGAAGCAGTAATTAGATTTTGATGACCTTGACCTAATTTTCAAGGTCAGAGCAGTAGACAAACTGAAAAGTCATCGTGGGGGACGTATTTTCTCTGAAAACACTCTTACTAGTTGTTTTTAGCTCCCTGAGCTGAAGACTCAAGATGAGTGATTTTGATCACTCCCCATCCGTCGTCTGTTCACACCTTTAAATGACTTCTCTTAAGAAACCCCTGGCCGAATTTTCTTCAAACTTCATGTGGAGCCTTCTGTCAAAGGAGGACTAAAAATTTATACATATGGTCACAGTCACTTTAGTAAGATGGCTGCCATGCCTATATATGGTAAAAACACTTTTAACTTCTCTAGAATTAAGAAAGCTTTGAGGCTGAACCTTGGTATATAGCATAAGGGATTCAAGATCTACCAAGTTTGTCCAAATGATGACCCTAGGTTGACTTTTGACCTTTTTACGGCAAGGTCAGATTTGCATCCCTGTGTATTTATATGGGGGAAAATATTGCAAAATCATTTTCTTAAAATGTTTTAAAGACTATTGGCTGAAACTTACAATGTATGATAAAAGTAGCAAACACTTTTAGTTACAATCAAAATTTCGTCCCCCCGGGTTATCTGCCCTTGACCCTGGCCTATTTATATGTGTAAATCGCGTAATCTTAGTCTTCTCTGAAACAGCTGCTTAACCAATTTTCACCAGATTTTACATTGGTCCTTCTGTTGAAGGGGTCTTCTCAATTTGTTCAAATGGTTCTGCACCATTAAACAAGATGGCTGTCATGCCCATATATGGTAAAAAAAAAAACCAAAAAAAAAAAAAAAAACACACTTGAAAGTCTTCTCCAGATTCAAGAAAGCTTTGAGGCTGAATCTTGGTATATAGCACTGGGGACTCAAAATGGTCCTAGAATGACGTGACTTTTTTACCGCGAGGTCGAATTTGTGCTCCCATACTTTTTTATGCGGAAAACATTGAAAAATCATTTTCTCAAAATGTATTAAAGACTAATGGCTGAAATATACAATGTATGATTAAAATGGAAACCTTTTAGTTACAATCAAAATTACATCCTCCCGGAATTAACAGCCCTTGCCCCTGGGTTATATATATTTTTGTACATGTATAAAAACATAATCTTCTCTGAAATTGCTTGACCAATTTTCACCAGATTTCACATGGGACCTGTCAAAAGGATATTGACAATTTGTTCAAATAGTTCCACACCACTGAACATGATGGCTGCCTTGCCCATAATTGGTAAGAAAAACACTTGAAGTTCTTCTCCAGAACCAAGAAAGCTTTGAGGCTGAATCTTCATATATAGCACCAAGGACTCAAGGTCTACCAAGTTTGTTCAGATGATGATCTTAGGATGACCTTTGATCTTTAACAGCCAAGGTCAAATTTGCCTCCCCATATAAAATGTTGAAAAACCATTGCCTCAAAATGTATTAAAGAACTACGGTTGAAACCTGTCTCAAAATGTATTAAAGAATTATGGCTGAAACTTTCAATGTATGATTAAATTAGTAAACCGTTTTAATTGCAATCAAAGTTTTATCCCCTAGGGGTTATCTTGCTTCTGGGCTATAAATATGCATAAAATCATATAATCTTTAAAGATCTTGTCCGAAACTGCTTGACCAATTTTCTCAAGATTTCATATGAGACCTTCTGTCAAAGGGTTATTGTCAATCTGATAAGGGTTCTGCACTGTTGAACAAGATGGCTGCCATGCCCATATATGGTAAAAAACGTTTAAAAATCTACAGAACCAAGAAAGCTTTGAGGCTGAATCTTTGTATATAGAATTGGGGATGCAGGGTACCAAGTTTGTTCAAATGATGATCCTAGGATGACCTGTGACCTTTTTATGGTACATCAAAATTTCTGTCCCAATTGCTGTGGCAGTAGTGAAAGAATGTTGCATGGCATCTGCAGATATGCAATAGCTGTTTTACTCAGTCGTAGCCCATGGGTCCGTTTGCTCACCTGAGCAATTGGGGGTGGCCCGGTGGTGCGAAGGTGTCGTGTATCTTATGTCACTGGGGCGTCCAACTGATATTGGCTTACAGCTGGGCAAAGCATGCTATCCTTGTAGCAGGTATAGGCAGTGGGGGAATGCTATGCTCAGGAAGAGCTATAGTGGTAACTTTTTGTCCGTCCGCCTGGTTGTCCGTCCATCTGTTAACACTTTCAAATGACAACTTCTCCAAAGCCATTGAAGCAATTTGTCCCTAACTTGGTAAGAATGTTGCTTGGGTTGGGGCCTTTAAGCTAAAATTATGGTGATCTGCCTTTTGGTTTGGTTGCCATGGCAACAGAAAGCTCCCATAGACTTACAATGGGAAAATGGTTAAATTGCATTTTCTCCATAACCAGTGAAGTGATGTAAACCTTATTTGGCAGGTATGATCATTGGATGATTGTCTACCCAGTTCATGTGTTTTATGACCAATGGTCATTTTGTTTGGTTGCCATGGCAACATTAAATTCTAAATAAGGATTTTTTTTAAATGACATCTCCAAAACCAGTGAAGCAGTATGACTCTGATTTTGTACAAATGTTGCTTGGGTAAGGAAAATTCAAAATAGCTAAAATTATGGTGATCTGCCTTTTGGTTTGGTTGCCATGGCAACAGAAAGTTCCCATAGATTAATAATGGGAACATGAATAAATTGCATTTTCTCCATAACCAGTGAAGTGATGTGAATCATATTTGGCAGTTATGATCATTGGATGATTATCTACCCAGTTTATATGTTTTATGACCAGTGATGATATTATTTGGTTGCCATGGCAATATTAAATTTTAAAAAAGGAATTTTTTAAATGACATCTCCTCCAAAACTTCTGAAGCAGTATGACTCTAATTTTGTACAAATGTTGCTTGGGTAAGGACAGTTCAAAATAGCTAAAATTGATCTGCTTTTTACATAAATGTTACATAACATCTGCATATCTGCAGTGGCTGTGTCACTCAGGTGAGCGAGCCGTGGCCCCTGGGCTTCTTTGTTTCTATTGTTTCTTGACTTTCATTCCTGTTCTTCTTTCTTCCCTGTGCTCTCTTTAATCTCATCTACTATCTCTTCTATCTCTTTTCTCCCTTCCTCTGGGAAAATGACCCACAAGGGTTGATGTGTTAAGCCCCGCCCCAACACAATCACCTGATCAATTGTTCACTCTGTCCTTCGTTCCTCTTCAACGATTAATTTGTTAACGCACTAGAGGTCATGGTTTTGACCCAATCTTAATAAAACTTGCTCATAATATTTGCCTCTGAAATCTAGGCCAAAGGCGAAACTGGGTTACTTGGGGTCAAAAACTAGGTCACCTGTCCAAATCAAAGGAAAACCTTGTTAACACTTTAGAGGTCACATTTTTGAAGTAATCATGAATCTTACTATAGCCGGCCTCGGTGGCTCAGTTGGATGTGCGTCCGACTGGTGATCAGGAGGTTGCAGGTTCGACCCCCGCTGGGTTGGTAACATTCTTTCATGGAGATTTGCGCTGATTCAAAAAGGGCAGTTGTCAGTTTCTGGCGAAAGAATGTGCACAATACTGGTTAACCGCTTAGAGGACTAAGCTTGCCCAGTACAAAGTGTGGCTAGGTCAACTGACCATGCTTGACATGACCCCACTGGGTTGACTGGGCCGTAAAACCTCAACACAAACTAACATGGATCTTACTCAGAATGTTTGTATTGATTTCTATGTAAATTTGAGATTGGGTCATTTGAGGTAAAAAACTAGGTCACCAAGTCAACTCAAAGGAAAACCTTGTTAACACACAAGAGGTCACATTTTTGAAGTAATTACCATGAATTTTGCTCAAAATGTTTGTCTTGATGATTTCTAGGTCAAGTTTGAAACTGGGTCATGAGGTCAAAAACTAAGTCACCAGGACAAACCCAATGCAAATCTTGTCAATACTCTGGAGGTCACATTTTTTAAGTAATCATTATGAATCTTGCTCAGAATATTTATCTTGATGATTTCTAGGTCAAGCTTGAAACTGGGTCACTTGGGCAAAAACTAGGTCACCAGGCATAATCAAAGGGAAATTTTGTTAACAATCTAGAGGTCACATTTTTTAAGTGATCATCATGAACCTTGCTCAAAATGTTTGTCGATGATTTCTAGGTCAAGTTCAAAAATGGGAGACTTACAACCTATATTTCGCTCTCCAGTTTAAGTTTTTTTCCGTTTAGGTCTGTTTCTCAGAAACTACTGGTCCTACAGCAGTGATATTGGCACTTGCATACATTTTAGCATGACCTCTTGATTGCAGATCCATGTTAGACAGTGACCTATATTTCATGGTCCATTAATTTTGTTAAGTTTTCAACTGTTTAGGTCAGTTTCTCAGTTGCTACTGGTCCTACAGCAGTAATATTTGGCACATGCATACATCTTAGCATGACCTCTTGAAGACAGTTATCAATATTTGACTTTGATCTATATTCCACAGTCCATTGAGTTGGCTAAGTTTTTCTGTTTAGGTCAGTTTCTCAGTAACTATTTTTTAGCTCACCAGAGCAAAAGCTCGGGGTGAGCTATTGTGATCACCCTCTGTCCGTCGTTCATCGTCAACAATTAGTTTAATTAGTTTGTTAACACTCTAGAGGTCACAGTTTTGATCCAATCTTGATGAAACTCACCCAGAATGTTTGCCCGTATGAAATCTAGGTCAGGTTTGATACTGGGTCAATTTGGGTCAAAAACTAGGTCACCAGGTCAAATCAAAGGAAAAACTTAACACTGTAGAGGTCACATTTTTGAAGCAGTCATCATGAATATTGCTCAAAATGTTTGTCTTGATGAGTTCTAGTTTAAGTTCGAAACTGGGTCACTTGGGGTCAAAACTAGGTCACCGGGCCAAATCAGCAGAAAACCTTAACACTCTAGCAGTCACAATTTTGAAGCCATCTTCATGAATCTTGCTCAAATGTTTATCTTGATGATTTCTAGGTGCTTGGAAACTGGGTCATGTGGGGTCAAAAACTAGGTCACCTGGCCAAATCAGTGGAAAACCTTGTTAACACTCTAGTGGTCACATTTTTTAAGCAATCATCATGAATTGTGATCAAATTGTTTGTCTTGATGCTTTCTAGGTCAGATTTGAAACTGGGTCACTTGGGGTCAAAAACTAGGACACCAGGCAAAATCAAAGGAAAACCTTGTTAACACTCTAGAGGTCACATTTTTAAATAATCATCATAAATATTGCTCAAAATGTTCGGCTTGATGATTTCTAGGTCTAGTTTAAAACTGGGTCACTTGATATCACCAAGCCAAATCAAAGGAAAACCTTGTTGACGCTCTAGAGGTCACATTTTTGAAGTGATCATGAATCTTACTCAAAATGTTTGTCTTGATGATTTCTAGGTGACGTATATTTCACTGTCCAGTGACTTTCTTAAGTTTTTCCTTTTAGGTCAGTTTCTCAGAAATTATTGGTCCTACAGAGTGATATTTGGTACTTGTGATGTTTGTGTTTAGGTCAGTTTCTCAGTAACTATTGTTCCTACAGCCAGTGATACTTAGTACATGCATACATCTTAGCATGGCCTCTTGAGTGCATTCATCCATACTTGACTTTGACCTCTATTTCACAGTCCATTAGACATGCTACATTGTCTTACTTGTTAATATAATCATTTTGAATTTTGATTTGAATGTTTGCCTTGATCAGTTCTAGGTCAGGTTCTCAAAGTGCTATGATACTCGGGTGAGCATTACAGGGCCATCATGGCCCTCTTGTTTATTCGTCTTACAGAAATGATACTTGGCACATGTATACATCTTAGCAAGACCTCTTGAGTGCAGTCATCTATATTTGACTTTTTACAATTATTGATTATTGAGGTATTGGATATGACGTGATATCCACCAGAGAATTCCAATATTGGCGATACCCTTGGTCAATATTGGTATTCAGAGGTGGATATCAAAGTCATACCTAATACCTTAATAATCAACAACTTTTTTTATTATATGGTTTGTCTTTTCTCTTGATAATTATGGCAAAACAGTCAACAACAGACAGCATTAATATAAAAAGTGCACATAGACGTTTGCCTCACTACCAGCGACGTCACTGTTCTCTAATTTTAGAAGCTAATATACACTGGAAGGCGTGCACAAGCCAGTGTATATCATCTGTTGACCAGGCTGAAGGTGGCTCTGAGCCAATGAAAATCAATCTATAACACATAATAATGACCTATATGTCATGGTCCATTGGGCACGCTACATAGTCTTATGTAATCATCATGAATCTTGGTCAGAATGTTTGTCTTCATGATTTCTAGGTCAGGTTCTCTTAGTGCTGTGATACTCAGGTGAACATTACGGAGCCAGCATGGCTCTGTTTCATTTTAGAGTAGACCTTTGCACACTGTGCAGGATCTTTATTGCTGGCAGTTAGGTTATATACCCTATTGAGCTTACATAGTAACCATTTAGACATTTTAACCCTTTTCCTGCTGAACCCGGGTATACCCTGCCTTTACAAACACTTTTTACAGTCTAGATCCAGATCACTTAACTTGTGGAGAAGCCAACTGATCTGGATCTGTCATTCAATATGTTGATCAACAACCTGGATAAGTAATCTGATTGGCTGAAAATTGGAAATGGGCATGGTATCTTATATCAACAACCTGGATCAAGTTATCTGATTGGCTGAAAATTGGAAGTGGGCATGGTATCTTATTCAGCATGGCAAGGGTTAATCTGCATAACAGAAGCATTAAGCAACATTTATGGGTTGTCCATGCTAAATTGTATCCGTCCGACTTCATATGCTCTAAATTTATCTGTTAGTGAAACAGTTCCTAGAACATAAGCCTTGACATTTTAAGAGAATCATCTACATAGCAAATGATTCACATGGAATGTCAAGAGTTATTTTCTATGATTTTTATACTATCGTGTTTGTCATGAGGTTTTACGGCCCAGTCAACCCAATGGGGTCATGTCGAGCACAGTCAGTTTACCTAACCACACGTTTACTGGGCAAACTTAGTTCTCTTAGCGGTTAACCAGTATTGTGCACATTCTTTCGCCAGAAACTTATACTATCGTGTGGCGGGGTATTATAGTATCACTTTCACTGTCAGTGTGTCTGTCCATCCACCCTCTGTCTGTCGTATGTCTGTAGTTTTGTTTCTGGACGATAACTTGAGTAAATGTCAATCGTCACCAAACTTGGTGTGTGCATTGATTTTGTGGAGATCTGGTTTGGAATTGTTAATGGGCAAATTTCATCAATTTTTGATAGACTTACCTGCCCACAACAGATCCGTATTTTCATTTCCAGATGATAACTTTAGAAAATATCACTGGATTTTCATCAAACTCGATGTGTGCATTGATATTGTGATCTGGTTTGGGATTGCTGATGGGCAAATTTCGTCAATTTTTGACAGAGTTATCTGCCGGGGCCATGTCTGTATTTTTATTTCTGGACGATAACTTCAGTAAATATCAATGGATTTTCACCAAACTCGGTATGTGCATTGATATTGTGGACATCTGCTTTTGGATTGCTAATGGTAGAATTTCTTCCATTTTTGACAGTGTTATCTGCCAGCAATACATCCGCATTTTACTTTCAGGACAATAACTTGAGTAAATCTCAATGGATTTTCACCAAATTTGATGTGTTGTGTTGAGGTTTTACGGCCCAGTCAACCCAATGGGGTCATGTCGAGCATGGTCAGTTTACCTAACCACACGTTTACTGGGCAGGTTTAGTCCTCTAAGCAGTTAGCCAGTATTGTGCATATTCTTTCGCCAGAAACTGACAACTGCCCTTCTTGAATCAGCGGAAGGGAGAGAATGACCGTAGAAAATATTTCATGATCAATCTCCACGAAAGAATGTTGCCGACCTCGGCACCAAATTTGATATGTGCATTTGATATTATGGAGATCTGCTTTGGGATGATTCAAGAAGGGCAGTTGTCATTTTCTGGCGAAAGAATGTGCACAATACTGGTTAACCGCTTAGAGGACTAAGCCTGCCCAGTAAACGTGTGGTTAGGTAAACTGACCGCGCTCGACATGACCCCATTGGGTTGACTGGGCCGTAAAACCTCAGCACAAGCTCATTGGCAAATTTCGTTAATTTTTGACAGAGTTATCTGCCCATGACACGATAATGTCGGGATATTATCGTGTCACATTTTATTTTTAAAAGTAGTGTCCCATCAAAGACTGTGGTGAATGGCACTTCAAAAAGTGATTTACATGCGAAAAATACATTATTACTACAGTAACATGACCTGATGCTCTAAAATAGAATTGGCGGGTGTTCCCAGATCTCTAGATCACACTCGACCAAGCATATTTTGATCCCGTTCATTTGACATGATACAGAGTGACAGCTCATGTAACTGTAGAAATAATATGGATTTCTTCTTTTATAGTTTAACTCCTACTGTTCTAAAACACCTCACTATCAGTACAGTAGATAAGTTGAAGACCGTTCGCTTTCTGATCTGGAGGTTGCAGGTTCGATCCCCGGCCGAGTCATACCAAAGACTTTAAAAATGGTACTAGCTGCTCTTTCACTTAAGAAAAGTAGAGCTAGGAATTGGAACTGGTCAGTCCAGTGTCAGTATAATGTGACTGGGTGGAATACCATGTCAAATGTCTAGGGTGTGATATTTCAGTGAGGCAGCACTCTAAAAGTGAGCACTGGGCTCCCTGCCACATCCAGACACTGTCGGTATATGACTGAAAGATTGTTGAAAGTGACGTAAAGCCAGAATAAAACAAACAAAATCAGCTATTACATATTTTTGTTTATTTACATACAAAATGCATGATATATAGATATTACATAACTGCAGATAAGAGGGGGTATCCACATATTTTTCTTATTTCTCCACAAAAACATAGGTTGTGGGAACTCATTAGAAGCGCCTCATCAAGATGCTTCTAATGAGTACCCACAACCTATGTTTTTGTGGAGAAATAAGAAAAAATATCTACTTTTTGGCTGAAAAAAGCACCTTATCTGGAGTTACATTTTATCAAGTATTATCTATTGAATAACTACTGTTTGACTCCGAGTCTGACATGGGTTCTGACTGATGTTCAGTTCTTAATGTTTCTAACTGTTCATTATCAGTATCCTCACTGTCTATATGACCTGTATCTTCACTTGTGTCCGGTTGATGTTTTCTCTTTGCCCTGGACAAGGCCAAGATATATTCAATACTGTACTGGTTGTGGTCACAGCTGCAAGAATTAAAATATATATAGTACAAAATGTTCATATATTAACCTATTCATGCCAAGTGGATTCTTCTACCTCAACTATTTGGATGGGTCCATTTTCAGTAGAAGAATTGATTGGTTAGTTTAATTTATCACCATGTTTTATCAGAAGTTTTATATTTAACCCTTGTCCTGCTGAGCCCGGATATACCCTGCCTTTGCAAACAGTGTAGATCCAGATCAGTTGGCTTCTAAAGAAGCCAACTGACCTGGATCTGCACTGTTTGCCATTCAGTATGTGAATTTATATCAACAACCTTGATCAAGTAGTAATCTGATTAGAAATGGGTGTGGCTTCTTAATTCATTCAGCAGGACAAGGGTTAACACAAACAAGGTAGACCCTGATCTGATGCCACACGCTGCATTCTGTGGCATCCATCACGAAAACATGCCTGTATAATATTGAGCCCCTTAAACCCCACTTTTATATATTAAAACTGGGGTTTACAGGGGTATACATTATTTTTCTTATTTCTGTCCAGAAACATCGATTGTGGGTACTCGTTAGAACCGCCTCACTGAGGCGGTTCTAACTAGTATCCACTATCTATGTTTTGACCATAAGTATGAGCAATATCCGAATTTTTATCTGAACATTTTCATTTTTTGGTGGTTAAACTGTTCAGTATATTTGAATAGGCGTGTTTTCGTAATGTCTAATCTGGGTCTAAATTATTTGCCACTTCACACAATAGGCATGGTTGAAGGAAACGTTTTACACTTCAATAAAGTCCAGACCAGGAATCCGTCAGATCTAAGGTCTTTCTGCCATCTCAAATGACTGACATTTTTGGCTACATTTGTAACATTTTGATGAAAAAGTTGGAATTATAAGGAATGAATTAGTATTTTGGTGGATTTTATTGATGTGTCAAATCCAACTAATCACTAACAAACTTAACATAAAATAAAATCATTCTTATAACAAATATTTTTTTTACATGTTGTGGTATGCTGCAAGACCAACCAGGTTAGTTTCAACAACCTCTATTTGCAGAGAAATAAAAAAAAAAACGTATATGGACAATCTCATCTAGAGCTATGGTAAATACTTAATACCTTGTCCCATTTATGCCAAATGGACTCTTCTACCTGAACTCTTCAGACAGGTCCATTTACAACAGAAGAGGTGTTGGCATATTTTTTTATTTCCATGTTTTAAAGAAATTTCTGTATTTACAACAAACAATGTAGACCCTGATCAGATGCCTCATTCTGCAGTGTCTGATCTGGGTCTTCACTGTTTGCCAATGTCCCTTTCCAGTGGCTGATTTAGAGGGGGTTCAGTCAAACCCCCATTTTCATGGGGAATTCTGAGAAAATGCTGACAAAATGGTCAAATCAAGCCCCCATAGCAAAGCTGAACGCCTTTTTAAAATTCCAGGATCTGCCCCTGCTTTCATGAGGCACTGGGCACAAATGTGTTGAAAGATCTGCACTAAAAAAAAATAATGGGTTACATGTAGTAATAAGCATTACCTAACTTTAAAAGGCAAAGGGAAGTAAAGCTGTAAAAGGATGCAACTATACAATGTATTGCCTTCTGAAAATTTGATTACTTCCCTTCCTCTGGTAAATAAGGGGACAAACCCAATTTTCACATTTTTACAGCTTGGGGGATCCAACTATTGCACTTCCTGTTTGCTTTTTGCACATCAAGCCCAATCTTGAAAGCGGTATCAACTTATCATCTGCTGATTTTGTCCACAGAGTACAAAAAGTCAATGCTTACACACAGTGACAAAGGAGTTCCCTCTACACCAAACAGTCTGCTTATAGCACTTACAGTTTGATGGCAAAAATAATGGGGAATCATAGCTACCAATAAGAGGTTTCCACAGCGTCACATAACACTTTTCTTATTTCTCAATGAGTACCCACAACATATGTTTTTGTTGAGAAATATGAAAACTATCTATACATTTTGGATGAAAAAAGTGCCTTTTGAAAAGCTATGGGGAATGTAGACTACTAACATAGGTTCTTATCTTACTGCAGAATACACAGGCTGATCTGGCCATTCATCTTACATGGATGGAGGAGGAGTTAAGGTGTATGAATACTTAGGGTAAATATGGTGACCTTACTGTACTTATCATATCTCCAGATAAAAGAGGGTATCAGAAAAATATTTTTTCTTATTTCTCCACTAAAACATGTTATAGGTACTCATAAAAAGTGCCTCAATAAGGTGCTTTTAATGAGTAGCCACAACATGTTTTTGTGGGGAATGAGTACCCACAACATGTTTTTGTAGAGAACTAAGAAATATATCAACAGTTTTCCGCTGAAATCCCTACCTTATCTGGAGTTATGACGTGCTAAACGACTTCCAAAATTCTCAGCCTTATCTGCAGGATTGATGAATGCACTTACATTTTACCCAGATCGTCTAGCTTCCTCGAGACATTTTTCTGCAGGTTACGTAACGTGGCCATAATCTGCTGTGATCGCTGTTTTAACCTAGGTCCATGTTTCATCAGCAAACACTGTATCCAGATCATGTAGAACTCTATATGAGCTGTGGACTCAATCTGTGCTGCCAGGTAAGACAGAAGTTTGTCAACATAGACATCTGGCAAGTTGTCACATATTACAGCCACTGAAACACAGAATACAAAATTATATTATCATTATAATAGTTGTAGACTCCTAAATATTATGAGGAAATGAACTAGATAAGCCAAAGGCTTCTATTCAGATCCTCTCTCACATTTTTTTGTACGTATAAACATGTACTGTAATTTCTTATAACAAATAGATACTGTTTAAACTAAAATTGTATTCATCTCTTGGTAACAGGATATCTAGTAAATAATTTGTGCCGGGGCACAATTTTTTCCTACATTATTGCATGTGTGCCCAGCAAAGATCAACCTGTGCAGCTGCACAGTCTGACCAGTCTTTGCAGGAGATTGTGAGTAGCCAAGGATCCAAAGCATCTTTAGGCGGACAGCTAAGATTCTCATCAGTCTCCATTGATAAGCAGGCTGATCTGAGTCTTTGCTGGGTGCACATGTAACCTTGTAGGAAATGCTGTGCTGTGACTCATTTTCTCATCTATTCTTGAAGATGTATAGTTTTTAATCCATACCTCCAGATAAGGTGCTTTTTTCAGCCATACGTTGTTGATACAGTTGACTCCTTATCTCGAAGTCTCGAAGTCCAAGGGACTCTGTCAAATACTTTGAGATATCTGTACCCTGACATATCAGATTTGCAGAATTGAGGAAAAAATAAATCAAACTACATTTCACAAATGAATATGCAATTTGATTCCTAAGTTATAGATATATTCAACAAAATAATTTAAGGGTCAGTAAGTGCAATTTTCCATATATGCGAACTTTGACCGAGTCTATGGGCAAAACCATAGAAGATACTGAAATATTACTGATTGTTTCTTAAAGTGGAACCCGAAAAGGAGTGTTGCCTATAAAGAAGGCTTAGACAAGCATATAAGTTATATTGATAGTGACAGTAAGCAAGTATTGTGGTTTAAGATTTCAAACAGTCTTACAAAATGTGGTCATATTTTATGTGGTGTGGTGTATATACCCCCAGAGAATTCTGTTTATGCAGTTGAGAGTCCATATAGTGAAATTGAAGCAGAATTGCGATCTTTAATAAATACGAATAATTGCTGGTCCGTAATTATGTTAGGGGATTACAATTCGAGATCGAGAAATCTCGAAGACTTTACAATACCAGATGTCGATATTTTCGAACATAATGATTTACGGGAAGTGTATGAAGAAATGCAAACTGATTTGAATTATTTTGAGCAAAATCCTTCGAATGTTAGTCTACGGAGACAGAATCCTGATGGGGGTATAAACAACTATGGATATAGGTTAATAGAGTTTTGCTGTGATAATAGCCTTTATATTATGAATGGTAGAACAAAAGGGAACAGCTGCTCTCAGAATACTTGTAAAAATGTTAGTACTGTTGATTATTTTCTCATGTCACCCTGCTTATTTCAGTATGTAGATATGTTGCATGTTCACGAGTACTGCGAACTGTTTTCTGATGTTCACTGTGCCGTCTCAATGGATCTTAATCTCATATGAATTACCAGACTCATTAAACAGAAAATGTAGCACCGAAAAGACAAAGCTTTGGGATGATGAGAAAAGGGAACTTTTTGTTAGCAATTTAGACAATACCAAACTTGGTAGTATTTTAAATAAAATAAATGAAACCGAAAATAGTCAGAACGTATCTCAAGTTGATGTTAATTGCATTGCAGAATCATTAGCAGAAGTATTTAATTCTGCGGCTCGAGCCAGCTTCGGGAGTGTCAAGTATAATTGTAAACCTTATAATAATAGACCACCTCATTGGTTTAACAGGAAATGTAAACTGGCTAGAAATGATTTCCATAGGGCAAAATATTTCTATAAACTAAGACATACGGACAGAAATAAACAAAGATATACATTTATGAGGAGAAATAAGATAACTAGGAATAATTTTTGTTAAATAAAGCACTTTATAGATACCGCCATATAAGATGCTATTTTTATTGCCAAAAAGTATTGATATTCTTAATTTTCCAAAAAATGTATGTTGTGTGACTATTAAAAATTCCCTTGGTGAAGAAGTGCTTACAAAGCACCCAAATACTAGCTGCGTCATCTGAAAATGAGCTAGCCCATGATAAAAGGGTACTTATCACTTAGGCGACCAACAAAGTCTCTGGGGTGACTGCGCATAAGTGCAGTCTGGCCAGAGACTTTGTTGTTCGCAGATATGTAGTATTGTCTCTGAGGAGGCTTCAAAGAGTGATAGGTCTAGCCATATTAAGGGACTGCGCATGCATGATTTAAGAATCATAAATCAGAGAACTCAAAGTGCATTTTTTCCATGTGTTGGCTCAAATGTGCCTTCAGGACATATGCAAACAGTGACTGCCTAGATCAGCCTGTACTTTCACAAAGTCTAATAAAGGCCTACACACCCTACTTATAGAACCAATGGATTCTGCAGAATAAACCTTGTCCGACTGCGTAGCTTTGATCTGGATCTTAACTGTTCTCATATGTCTCAAAAACACCTTTTCTCATATTTTTAGTGAAAATAAAGAAATAAGCTCTAGATAAGGCTAATTTTTTTACCAAAAAAAAAATTATTGAAAATTCATTTCTTGTAATTGCAATTGATCATTTTCACTATGAAAACATGAATTAAATAGCTTACTGTATTCGATCTAATTACTGTGCACACTCCTATAAGCTCACAGTCAAGCAATTCTGTAGTCTTTGGATTACAGCCAGTGTACTTTTTGTCTACTTTATAAAGGCACATGTTGTGGGTACCCATTTGAATTGCATCAACTTGTCGATGCAATTCAAATGAGTACCCACAACATATGTTTTTATAAAGAAAATCAGAACAAAAAAAAACATCGCATAAGCATATGCCATATAAGTCCTTTGCTAACCTTTTAAAGTGTACCCTTAGTTTGAAAAACCTAAGCACACAGTGCAGTGGAATATGGTATTTTAGAAAATCTACGCAAAAGAAAATAGTTCCAAGATTCCTGCTCAGTGGATTTATTGAAGTACAAATGCTGTTCTAATTTGCTTTCGACCAATTAAACTGCACTATATTAGGGTGTGAGTTGGAATTATATATGGAATGGTAGCTTCTGCAACATGACTCAGATTTTTTCTTTAACATTCTGCCTGCTGACGACATTTTGAAATATTTTTCTTATTTTCCATGTAAAAATAAGAGAAATGAATTTGTCATCTGAATTAGCCCAGTCACCTATGTATGGGCTTAAAATTTTATTAAGATATTGTCAAAGTCTCTTGGAAACAAATTCTTCCTGTCTAGAGTGGACCCCTTTTCAGAAGGAGACAAAACAGTTTTAAGAGAGTTGTCTCCCCTGATATGTTTCAATTCCCCGTAAGTAAAATTATAAATTCATACTTTACCATCTGCTACTGGAGTATTCTCTAGCACCTCTTGTATTAATGCCTGCTCATTTAATCTAAAACTCAGCATCAGTGCTGTAGAGTATTCTCCCTTCCCTAAAGTGACCTTGACATTCTGTGGTGTTATATCAAGGTCAAGTTCAAATGGATCAAAGACAAGGTTGTGGTCAAGTGAATAGATCAGCAAGCCCTCCGTTGTAGCGGCAGCCCATGCTCGACCTACAGGAGAAATACAAAACACCATATTTATCTTAAATATTTGGACACATATTTATTTGTTTAACCTTTAATCTCTTGGCTAACTCAGCAGACATTTTTCTTTTTTTTTTCCAGAAAACAGGATTTGACATTTCAGGCAAATTACAATTTGCATGAAATGTTAAAACCTGTTTTCTGGGGAAAAAAGGAAAATACTTCAGTATGTCGTCTGCTGACAAATTTTACCCAGAATGCTAAGCGCCAAGGGACTGGATACACTTGGCAGATTTTCTTTCTTACAAGGGAGACAACTTTTGTGACTTTCAGTTTGCTTTCCTGCACACCAACCCCCTTCTGGGAAGTGGTCTACACCAAAAGAATTTAGTTTAAACATATTTTATTTTAACAATTTGATGTATAATACAACAACAAACATATTCCACAGGATCAGAATGAAGGCAGTCTACTTGTTTGATTCCTCTCCCTATTTTGTTAGTTTAAATGTTAGTTTAAACAAAGGTAGCAAATCCTTTCCTTTTAGAGTAGACCCCTTTTCAGAGGACACACAAAACAATTCTGATAGAGCTGCCATCCCCCTGAAAGTGCATCAATTCCTCATAAGTTGAGGTTTGAGAAATGATGTCCTCTTATCGTGCTACCTCACTGCAATATCATGTACCATATATATGCGATACTACCACCAGCCACATTATACAGACATCTGTGCGACCTGTCTTAACCTTTCTTCCATAGTGCCAAGTCAAAGAGCAGCAGGTACCAATTTAAGAAAGCCTCCGGTATGACCCGGCTGGAGATAGGACCCACAACCACCTGATCCAAAGACAGATATTCTAATGAGCCAAACGTACCAATTCTGGACAGATCCGAGCAAACACACAATGTCGTAATAATGTTAGCTCGACGTCTCTGCAACTTCATTATGTCGCAGCAACTTTGAAATGGTATCATTACGATGTTGTGTGTTCGCTGGGGTGTATCTGCAGAAAGCATGTTGATTCTGATCAAACCTCTTCTAAAGGAGCAGTGATTATGGGCAGTACATTTTGCCGTTTCATCAGCTTGAAGACATCACCAAGTTTTAAGGGGCATGGATACATTTGGTAGATTTTCTGCTTTTTTTACAAGGGAGTCAACTTTCTCACTTCCTGTTTGCTTTCCTGCATACCAAGCCCCTTTTGGAAAAGGGTTTACTTCCTTTTAAAGTAAATCCCTTTTTGGAAGGAAGGGTAAAACAAATGCTGACAGAACTGCCTCCCCTAAAAGTATCCATTCCTTTAAGAAAAGCATCATAATGGCTGCACCATGCGAAAAAGTCTTCGGACATATGCTGACAGCGAAGACCAAGATCAGCTTGCACCTTGCACATCTGTTCAGTCTGATCAAGGCCTTCGCTGTATGCTAAAAGAATCATTGGATACTGCAGTATGTAAGAGTGGAGAGCAAAGGCCCAGATGATTGATTGATTGTGTTGGGATTTAACGACATGTCAACCCTTGTGGGTCATTTTGTGTCATCTCCCAGAGAAAGGGGGAAGAGAGATAGAAGAGACAGTAGAGGAGATGAAACAGAGGGACAGGGGAGAAAAAAAAAAACAGAAGAAATAAAAAGATTCCCCCTCTACCCTTACCTGCTGCAAGGATAGCAGGCCTTGCCCAACTGTAAGCCAATATCAGTTGCTTACCCCTGTGACATAAGATACACAACACCTTTACTTCAACCAACCCCTAAAGGCCTAGGCCCAGTTGTTCAAAGCATCGTTAGCTTAACGAGCTTGTTAAGGGTCATTTCGTTAATTGTTTTAGCAGATTCAATATACAATATTCTGATTTTTTTTGCTGAAAAAATGTGAGTAGCTTTTGCACGCACTGCAAAAGCTACTCACATTTTTTCAACAAAAAATTTCAGCATATTTGCGTATCACTCGATGTAAATTTTAACGAATCGTTAACTAACGACTGGGCCCTGCATGATACTTTGTGCATGTACAGGATGACCTGCATCTGCACATTTTGTGTCTATTCAAAGGCACTTTTTCGCTTGACGCAACCCGTAAGGAATTACAGTATTTCATTAATCATCTTAACTGCCATTTTATTAACTATACTTCAAGAGGAACTGATACTTCCAGGGGAGGCAACTCTATCAAAACTGTTTTGCATGCTTTCTGAAAAGAGATCTACTCCACAAGGAAAGAATTTGCTTCCCTTGGGGGCAACTTCTTTCTTTTAAACTAAACCCATTTTCAAAAAAGAATTGGTGTGCATGAAATCAAACAGGATATCACAAATATTGTTCCTCTTGTAAAAAGGTGCAAACAATCTACCAAGTGTCTCTAGTTGCTTTATGGCATAATATGCTCAACACTTTGTATATTGTATAAAATTTTCAGCAAACAACAGGTTGAAACATTTTTTTTTATTTTTCCCAGAAAAAAAAATGGCATTTTATACAAATTGTAGGAGAGAGTTAGCATGAAATGCCAAACACTATTTACTAAGAACAAAGAAAAATATAAATTTGTCATCTGCTGAAGGTTAATCAAAATATTAGAAGATGAGATTTCAATATTTTTCCCTGTAAAACTGGGCTTGACATCTGATGACAACTGAGCATATGATGACAATGATTAGCATGAAAGAAATATAAAGCACTGTTTGGGAAAAAATTTCATATATCTTCTGCCAATTTTTCCATTGGAATACAGACAGGATGTCAAAGCCTATTTTCTGATAAAATAAGAAAAAATATTTCAAAATCTACTGGAATTTTTTTCCAAGCATGCTAAGTGTTAATGTTAAGAGACTGGATATGACACATACAAACATTCATCTCGTACACACACAATAAACAAAAGAAAATTTACCAGTGGGAGAGAACTGAATACTGGAGACCCTAACTTCTGGTTTCCAGTGCCTTGCACTCATGTCCCCTTTCTTGACCCCTGGGAGAGAGATATCTTTTCCTTCCTCTTTGTCTACTAGGGCCAGACTTCCGAACTCTGTCATCTTGCGCTTATCCAGAAATTCCTGCAAGAAATAAATGGTATTCAGCATAATCACAACCATCATGACCATGGCTCAAAATAATTTTCCTCATCCTGCTACTAAAGTGTTTGATCTGGGTCTTTGAAAGAGTTACTCTTACCTGAGCATGTTATTTCCCTCGTTTTCCATTGATTTACTTCACACTTGCACATGTGAATTCATAGCTACAGATAAGATGGGGTATCCACATAATATTTTTCTTATTTCTCGAGGAAAACATATGTTGTGGGTACTCATTAGAAGCGCCTCCTCGAGGCGCTTCTAATGGGTACCCACAACATATGTTTTCCTCGAGAAATAAGAAAGATATCAGCATTTTTCGGATGAAAAAAGCGCCTTATCTGTTGCTATGTACAGTGATGTTCAACAAACTGGCTAACTGTTAGTGTAATAGTCAGGATCAGGTGATAATCACATGATAGTGAGTCACGTTACAAACCGATGTTTGCTTTACATATAAAAAAAAAAAAAAAAAAAAAAAAAAAAAAAACTCTTAAGAGATTAGCGCTACATGTGGCCTTTGTAGGGAAGATTTGACAACTTGCAATGATATGTCTACCATTTGATTACATTTCTCACCAAAAGTTGTTCAAGTAGAGTTCGCATGGTTGGCACAGAAGCATTTCATAGGATAGAGATGAGACTGAAAAACTGTGTGGTGAAGTTTGAAAGTGATTTTGAAGAATAATTTCACTGACTGGCTTTGAATACAGACAAAAGAATATTTACAATAAAGAACATTCTCTGCACTGTCTGACAACATAGGACTAAAGGATGGGCCTTGACTCTTGAGGTCCTGAGGTGCTCTCAAATAGGCCTATCTCCTGAAATTGTATATAATGTATATGCAACCTGCAGGATAAGGGTAAAAGTACTGACATTTTTCTTATTCTCCATGAAAATGTATGTTGAGGGTACTCATTAGACAGTATGTGTTTCATCTCATATTCGAGGGTTGAGCGCAAGACTATGGTAACTCAAACATATTTTTGAAACCCTTATTTAGGGGCAACTTGGACCCCTTTGTAAACAATGCAAATTTAGGTGCCATTGCTCATACGAGCAATGGCACCTAAATTTTCATTGTTTACAGAAAGAAATGTTGTAATCTTCATTACGCCTTCATGGTGAGGAGATTAAGTTTGGGGAAAAACAACCATCTGACTTACGTCAGTCTTGTGCTCAACCCTCGATATATTTTAAGCTTCAGCACTCTGTAGTCTAAATCATCAGATAAAATCAGCCTTGGTGGCTCTGTTGGATGCCCATCCAACTGGTGATCAGGAGGTTGGCAATATTCTTTCATGGAGACAGATCCTGAAATATTTTCTACGGTCATTCTCTCCCTTCTGCTGATTCAAGAAGGACAGTTGTCAGTTTCCATCGAAAGAATGTGCACAACACTTAACTTAGCCTGCCCAGTAAGTGTCTTTCTGTATCAAATTGTCTCTAAAGGATTTTAAAATTTGGAAAGTTTCCATCTTACTCACCTCCATGCCATCAAAGGACATGTTACAAGATATCTCAAATTTCTTGATAAGTATCTGATCAGCTATGGAATATATGCAGACATTTTTGGACCGACCCGCAGCCAAGATGCACTTGCCATCTGCTGAATAACAGATTGTATTGAAAGCCCTGAAAAATATACATATGCACACACATAGCTTCAGATAAGATGGATAACAGACGGGTAATAGTTTTCTTATTTCTAAGATGGGTAACAGATGGGCAATAGTTTTCTTATTTCTAAGATGGGCAACAGATGAGTAATAGTTTTCTTATTTCTCGTCTAAAACATATGTTGTGGGTACTCATTAAAAGCACCTCAGTGAGGCACTTCTAATGAGTACCCACATGTTTTCAATGAGAAATAAGAAAAATATCAACAAGATGGCCCTATACTGATCACCTGATTACCAGAAAAGTTTTGAGTCAATTGGCCTTTCGGTTCAAGAGAAGAAGTTCAATATAGATTTTCAAAATGGCGACCATCTTGGATTTCCAATCAGAATGATTTTAGCTACTTTTGATCTACAAATCACCTCAATACTTCCAATGAAGTTTCGAGTCATCTGGCCTTTTGGTTCAGGAGAAAAAGTTCAAAATAGATTTCCAACATGGCTGCTACGACGGCCATCTTGGCTTTCAATCCGGACAGTTTTAGCTACTTTTGACCTGCAGGTTGTTCTGATACTTCCAACCAAGTTTTGAGTCATTTGGCCTTTTGGTTCAGGAGAAGAAGCGCAAAACAGATTTTCAAGATGGCAGCCATTGTGGCCATCTTGGATTTCCAATCAGAATGATTTTAGCTACTTTGATCTACAAGCCACCTCAATACTTCCAACGAAGTTTCGAGTCAACTGGCCTTTTGGTTCAGGAGAAAAAGTTCAAAATAGATTTCCAACATGGCTGCTACGACGGCCATCTTGGCTTTCAATCCGGACAGTTTTAGCTACTTTTGATCTGCAGGTCCTGGTTGTTCTGATACTTCCAACCAAGTTTTGAGTCAATTGGCCTTTCGGTTCAGGAGAAGAAGCGCAAAACAGATTTTCAAGATGGCAGCCATTGTGGCCATCTTGGATTTTCAATCAGAAGCTATTTTTTTTTTTTTTTTTTTTTTTTGATAAAAGTCACCTTAATGCTTCCTATCAAATTTCAAGTCAAATGGCCCAAGGGTGTAGGAGGAGTAGGCTTTAGAGCACATTGTTGATGCTGCACGACCAACAACGGATACTTACTGACCACAATAGCTCACCTTGAGCACATCATGCTCAGGTGAGCTTACAATTGTAGGTTAAAAATGAAGTGCCTTATCTAAAGCTATGCACACAAATACAATTTTACTCATGATCCTCTCCAACAGGAAACATTCTTATGAGCTCTTGATGACCATGATCAACATACATTATTTGTACAGTCTGACCAGGGTCTACCCTGATTGTTAGCAGAAGATGAGTATCTGATCAACTACAGAGTATATGCAGATCATCTCCTGAGTAACAGATTGTATTGAAGCCCTGGGCCCAGTTGTTCAAAGCTAACGATGTCGTTAGTTAACGATTCGTTAAAATTTACATCGATTGATACGCAAATATTCTGAAATTTTTTGCTGAGAAAATGTGAGTAGCTTTTGCATTGCAAAAGCTACTCACATTTTTTCAGCAAAAAATATCAGAATATTGTATATTGAATCCGCTAAAACAGTTAACGAAATGACCCTTAACGAGCTCGTTAAGCTAACGACGCTTTGAACAACTGGGCCCTGGAAAATATACACACAATTTTACAAATGACCCACTCCAAACAGAAAACGTTCTTGAGATGTATGTCCTGATAACTTGCATCTCATGATCAACATACCAATCCATGCAGTCTGACCAGGGTCTAACCTGAACCTGAGCAGATTAAGCAGACTTTATAAGCAGACTGGATACTCTAAGATTTTGTGATCAGTTTTTAAAAGAGGACAAATTTTTCAGACAAATTTATTTCCTGGGAACTTGAAACCTTTCAAAAATGGTGGCTACTATTAAGAACCAGCTCCCAAGAGTAGTGCCCCTCTTTCCATCCCTAAGAACAGTGAGGTAAAGGTTTCCTTATCAGAGTTATTTCCCTCTAAAGTGTATCCATTCCACAATACGGTAAATGTTCTAAAATTTTGTACACCAAAGTTGTTCACAAAATGACATATGCAAACAGTACAGACCAAGATCAGACTGCTCCTGAAGGCAGTCTGATCAAAGTCTACACTGTTTGCCATTCCAATAAGTATTTTTAGAAACATATGCATAAAAAACAAAATTTAGGCCAAAAAAGTATGGAATAAAGTGTTTGAAATTTTAGGATATTTACCGTAGTTGTTATTTCGCTTAAAGCAAGGTGGGTGAAGAATACTCCCGAGATGTAAGATCTTAAAATCTGTGCAATTTAATGCAAATCTGACCAAGATGAAGTGAAATATAAGAAAGTTATAAAGATTTCAAGATATCAAAATTGCTTTTATGGTGCTACTATTTTGAATATTTAATGAGACGTTAAGACATCATAAAGCCTCAATTGGGCCACGCCATGTGAATTGGGCCATGCCATGTGAAAACATGTCTTCACGCATATGCGGACAGCAAAGTCCCAGATCAGTCTGCGCATCTGCACAATCTGATCAGGACCTTCGCTGTTTGCAAACAAACTTCTTGGATACTAGAATATTTCAGTGAAGATCAAATGCCCGGATGGGTCCTCATACATGTGCAGGATGATGTGAATCCGCACATTTTGGGCATGCTTGAAGGCACTTTTTTGCCAGACACGGCCCAATTAATGTAGTTTGAAGGTATGTTCTTGCATTTTTACGTTAGTGACAAGAAAACAATATTGTGTTGTGTGATTATGGTAGGATACAATCCTGGGCCCAGTTGTTCAAAGCATCAGTAGCTTAACAAGCTCGTTAAGGGTCATTTCGTTAACTGTTTTAGCGGATTCAATATACAATATTCTGATATTTTTTGCTGAAAAAATTCAGCATATTTGGGTATCACTTGATGTAAATTTTTACGAATCATTAACTAACGGTATCATTAGCTTTGAACAACTGGGCCCTGGATTTGGGGTTCTGCTGTTTTTAGTTGATCATAATGGCAAACCATTTAAATGCGAAGCCCCGAGATAGCAGCCCTTATTTTGACCATTTTTGGATGTTTTGGGGCTCTAGTTTGATCAAAACATTCTCAGTTTTTCAAAATGACACCTCTAGGGTATAAAGGTTTCTTTTCTGAAAAGACCACACCAACAAATTGTTGAATAAATCTAAATAGTTTGTGTTAAATGCTGTATAACATCATCTTCCTAGTTGGAAGAGACAAGCCTTACTTTCCAAATGATGATTTTTTTGCAGTTATTTTCTCATTCTCTTTCCGAGAGTATCCAACATCATGCCTTCCCTCTATAGAACCTGTTTGTGTTGCTAGCTGCGGGTTCCAGAAAGTGATCTGAGCATTTAGGGATGATACAGCCAATTCACCACCGTCAGGACGGAATGCTACAGCTAAGACTGACAACAGAATAAAAGAATTAATAATTATATGTACAAGAATTAATTATTATGATTAATAATAATATGTACAACAATAAATTATTACATGTGCAAGAATTAATAATTATACACCAAAGGAGAAGAAACATAATGTTCCAATTTCTTAAAGCATGCAACACTAGACAATTTATTCATACAAGCAAATTTAATTGTAGCATGCTTGGTAAAAATTTCAGCAGTAGCATTTTAAATAGTTTTCTTTTTTTTCCCACAAACAAGAGTTAGCCATTTCATGAATGTGCACTTGACCTGCTTTCTCAGAGCACATATCATGGTTTGTAATTAGAACTCCAAGATAAATGTAATCAACAACATCGCACAGTCGATGGCACGCCATTGCAGAACCCCACACTCCGTGCTTATGTTGCTCTCCCATACCCTTGCCATAAGAGGAAGCCATGTAGCAATATTGGTTAAATTTCGCTCAGTGCTTTAGGAGGAGATAGCGTGACAGACATACAGACTAACTCTTATACACCTTCACCACAAGGGGAAGTCATGTAGCAAGTTTGGTTAAATTCATCCAAGTGGTTAAGGAGATAGCTTGATGGACAGATGGACGGAGGCATTCTCAATATCCCCATCACTACAGTGTGGGGATAATAAATGCAAATATACATTACATATTTTTGTGCACAAATAATAATAAATAAAAAATCTCAATCCCTCATAAACGGGCATCACATAAATCAACCACTGTAGTGCTTTTGTAATCCGGCTTGTACGTAAAAACAGTTTGCACTAGAGCAAAACTGAAAACCACTGCCCAAAGAGAACTGCTGATGGCAAATTTATGTGGTGTAATAACCCTAAGCATTGGGACAGATAGGCCTGAGCAAACAGTGTATACCCAGATCAGATGCTGCAGAATGCATCTGATCTGCATACATACAGCAATATTTTAGACATATAAAGTTGTAGTAGAATGGACTAAAATTTTAGGACAAGTATGATAAGGAGTTAAGGTGTTAACATTACTTTGGGTAAATACAGTACACATACTCTAGATATCACTTGGGCCATCCCAAGTGAAATGATACCTTCAAAGCTTAAAAGGATATGCTCATAGCAAAGGTCTAGATTAGCCTGCACATCACCAGTCTGATCAGGGTATTCAGTGGCCAGTTATAGTTACCATAATAACTCTAAGTATGGGACAGATAGGCCTTTGCAAACAGTGCAGACCCAGATCAGATGCCGCAAAATGCGGCATCTGATCAGGGTCCACACTATATGCCTAACATACAGCAATATTTCAGACTCATTAAGGGATAGCAGAATGGAATATTTCAAATTCTAGGACAGGTATGGTAAGAAGATAAGGTATCCCAATACTTAGGGTAAATACGGCAGCTCCAAATAAGAAGGGTAAAAAGATAAATATTTTTTTACTTCTCCATGCAAACATACATGTACATGTAGGTTGTCAGTACTCATTTGAAGGGCCTTGTGTATAATAAAAAAAAAATATCAATATGATTTGGTTGAAAAAAGTGCCTTATCTGGAAACATGCAGAGTTACCAAAAACAAATGTACTGTATAACGACACTTACCATCTGAGAGTACACTAAGAGTTTCTTTAGATCCTTTGTTTTCAAACACATCCCACAGTTTGACGGTTTTATCCCAGGAGCCACTGGCTAACATAGCTTGAGACGAACTAAAACTCAGACAACTGATGGGGCCTTCATGGCCAGCCAGTACCTGCAAGGAGGTTCATATTTAGGAGGACTGTCCAAGAAAATCCACCTTAACACTTAAAGCACTAATCACAACTGCAGATGACATTTTTTATTTTTTTATTTTCCAGAGAAAATAAGGCTTGACATTTCATGTGAATCATCTGCTTAGCAGATGATTCACATGAAATGCCATGTTTTATTTTCTCTGAAAAACAATTTTGAAAAAATAAAATGTCGTCTGCAACAATTTTGCTTAGATTTTTACTTATGTAGGTCCAAGTAATAATGATGATAATGTTGATACTTTACTCCTTAGCTTTTTCCCTGCTAGTGGCCACTTTGTCATCTGCTGATAGCACTTGCAAACAGTTCGGACCCAGATCAGGCCTGAAAAAACGTCAGCCTGATCTGGATCCAAACTGTTTGACACTCTGATAGTATTCTTGAAAGATGTTTTTGAAAAAGTTCATTTAGTTCATTTTAAAAAAAAATCCACAAACGACAAAAAAGCATAAAAAATTACCCAGCATGCAGAGTTAAATCATAACAGCAGCAGACAATAACTAAACTATTCTTGTTTTGTTGCTCAGCGAGAATAAAGTTTGATATTTTATGCAAATCATGAGAAAAATAAATCATATACATTGTAAATATCACCAGTCAGATGTGCATCAGACTAGCCCATTGAAGCAGGCAATAATCTAGAGGACACGAACCTCGAGTAGTCTTCCTGTCTGCATGGACCAGACAAAAATCTCAAAAGTATCCAGAGCCCCAGCACATACAAGGTCTCCGCTGTGATCTATGGCTAGACAACTGAACTGAGATGGCCTAGGTGACGTAAAGGTTCGGAAGTTGCGGTACCTGAAAGATCAGATTAAAAACAGAATAGAACCCTTAATACTTGGCACTCTATTGAGGGTTCATCATAGCGCCAGGTCAGGGAGGAAATGGGAATGTCTTTTTCAATCTTCTACAAAATAATGGTATGTTCAGTGTACTCATTAGAAGTGCTTCAATGAAGAATTTCTAATGAGTACACAGTATACATTTTCATGATAAAATAAGAAAAATTCCCTAGACTATCTCTAAAAATTTGTTTTCTTGAACTACTGGAAGAATTTCTTAGGGACTCAAAAACGAGTCTGAATCCACCACAGTAAACCAGCCATCAGTGTTCGAGTCACTGAAGTTTAACTGTATTTATTGCATAAAAAGCAGTGTCGCACATTATTAACAGCCGTGCATTAACCGCCGAAAAGCCATGTATTAACAAGGCAATTCACGCGCTGTTAATACACGGCTACGCAACTTTCAATACGATCATACCGGGGCCACAGATTTGCTGCTGCTACAAGATGTGTACTGCCCGGCCCTAGAATGAGCATAGTCGGTGAAAATTACTTTCACGAGACATCAGTGAAAAGGCGAAACAAAATAGTGCGAAATATCGCAAAATGTAGCAAATTTTTCAGTTTTTATGCAATAATAGCGATCGAACATGGTTTTTCAATGCATCAACATTCGCCAGGTCCCACCTCCCACCGGACCTGGCGAATGTTAATGCATGAAAAACCATGTTTGATCCCTATAAATAGTACTCCCCTGATCATCTCAACCTTTGCCTTGCAGCAGTTGAAAACAAGAGGAACAAGTGAGCTGGAACATGTAGACATCTGGGCCCAGCTGTTCAAAGCTAACGATGTCATTAGTTAACGATTCGTTAAAATTTACATCGAGTGATAAGCAAATATGCTGAATTTTTTTGCTGAAAAAATGTGAGTAGCTACTCACATTTTTTCAGCAAAAAATATCAGAATATTGTGTATTGAATCCGCTTAAACAGTTAACGAAATGACCCTTACCAAGCTCGTTAAGCTAACGACGCTTTGAACAACAGGGCCCTGCATCCAGCTACGACTCCAATCAGCATGTGCTTCAGCACAGACCAATCAGTTTTCCCTTTTCACTTATAGTAGGTCTGGGTCCTTAGCTAGCCACAAAGTTGCAGCAAAAGCTTTTCAGGCTGTGGAGCTAGTAAGATTTTGGCACTTCATATGAATATAATAAGAAGTGAATGTAATAGCACATGCCAAGTCCTGTTTTCTGAGAAACTAAGGGCAGCGTCAAGCAAAAAAGTGCCTTTGAACATACACGCATGCGCAAAGTATCATCCGGGCCTTTGCTCTCCATTCATACATTCTGTAGTATCTAATGATTCTGTTAGTGGACAGTGAAGGCCCTGATCAGACTGCATGGAGGCGCAGGCTGATCTGGACCTTCGCTGCTCAAAGACATAACTTCGCAAGGTGCGGCCCAGCAGAATACCAGAGGACCAATGGTCCGGTAGCTCACCTGAGACATTTGTTCTGAGCAAGCTTATGGTAACATATTCAAAGAATGAAACAGATGGGTTTGGTAGCCAGTACAATTTCAAAAACCTTTGGTCTGTGTATCCTACAGTAACTTGGTACGGAATTTAGCTTTAATTAAATTGACGAAACAGATACTTCACATAAAATATGGCTTTGATAAAGTGACATACCAAATATTAAAGGCCTCTGCCTTCTAGTTTCACATAAGAAGGTTTTTTAAGTTTTCCCCATATGAGTCTATGTAAAACAAGTGACCCCTGAGGCAGGATCATTTTTGACCCCAGAGCAATAATGTGAACAATCTTGGTAAAGGTCAACTAGAAAAATCTAAGTGCCAAATGTCAAAGGCTAAAGCCTTCTTCACACAAGAAGACTTTTAAAGTGTTTCCCCATAAGAATCTTGGTAGAAGTTAATTAGAAAAAACTACAGTGTATATACCAAACAGCCAAGGCCTGGGGTTTCTAGTTTCAGACCAGAAGATTTTTAAAGTTTTTCCCTATATGATTTTATGTAAAACAAGTGAGCCCCAGGTCAGGGCCATTTTTGATCCCAGGGCTATAATTTGGACAATCTTGGTACAGTCCCATTAGATGAAGTTACATATCAAAGGCCTGAGCCTCTGAGAAGATTTTTAAAGTTTTTCCCTATATGTCTACGTGAATCAAGTGACACCTGGGGCATGGTCACTTTTGACCCCAGGGCTTTAATTTGAACAATCTTGGTAATGTTCAACAAGATAATGTTACATACCAAATATCAACAGCCTGGGCCATCTAGTTTCAGACAAGAAGATTCTGTAGTACCCAATGATTTTGTTAGTGGGCAGTGAAGGCCCTGATCAGACAGCACGGATGCGCAGGCTGATCTGGGCCTTTGCTGTCAGCATATGCCCAAAGACACGTTTTTGCAAGGCAAGGCGCAAATGTAAAACTGATACAAACCTGTTGAGATCAAAGGCTCTGACAGTTCCATCCAAAGATGACGATAACACAACCTGTCCATTCTGATTAAATACTACACCAGTGATTCCACCCAGATGTTCTGTGAAGGTGACGAAACAGAAACCACTGCTAGTGTTCCACACCTTTACCTGTAATTCATCCATATCTACAGATAAGGTGATCATTTTGACGTAATTTAGGTTACTGTATTTACCCTAAGTACTGGGACATCTTACCATACTTATCCTAACCCTTTTCATGCTGAATAAATAAAGATGCCACACCCACTTCTAATTTCCTGCCAATCAAATTACTTGATCCAGGTTTCTGACAGAAATTCACATATTTAATGACAAACATTGCAGATCCAGATCAGTTGGCTTCTTTAATCAAATTACTTGATCCAGGTTTCTGATAGAAATTCACATATTTAATGACAAACAGTGCAGATCCAGATCAGTTGGCTTCTTCAGAAGCCAACTGATCTGGATCTACACTGTTTGCAAAGACGGGGCATGACATGTTTGGCAAAAGAAGGGCTAAAATTTGAAAAAGTCTCTTTAACCACCTGTTGATGTGCCTAAAATCGTGCTGGATGAGTGCAAAACAGTGAAGACACTGATCAGATATTGTATTCTGCAGCATCTGATCTGTATCTACACTGTTTGCTGAGGCCTGTCTCTTCCAATATTTATGGGTATTATGGTAATTTCATTACTTTTATGTCAAAGCATATGTTGAGGGTACCCATTTGAATTTTCTCACAAGAAAATGACTGCCTTCAACATAAATTATAGCAAGAATGTCAATAAGCATGGCTACAATATTTCTCTAAATATTCTAACGCCTTAACTCCTTACCATATTTGGCATAAAATTTGAAGAAGTCCATTTTACTTCCTTTATGTGTCCAAAACTACTGGAGGAGTGGCAAAAGGTGTAGACACCTGAATGATATTTTTTAACTTTTACCACACATGGGCAAATTAAGCAGACAACACATTGATATTTTTCTTATTTTTCCCACAAAATAGACTTTGACATTTCATGCAAATCGTCTCCTAAGGAGACAATTTGCATAAAATGTTAAAGCCTATTTGCATCTGAATAATATTTGAAAATGTCATCTGCTGAAATTTTTTCCCAGCATGCTAGCATTAAGATGAAAACACTTGAGAACAAGAAAAACTTCAGAAGACTATCAAATCAGTATTTTACAAATGTTTAACATTGCAAAAGGTCAATTACAGTAAATGTCCTAAAATTTCATACACCAAGGTTTCTGACAAAATAGCATATACTAACAGTGCAAAGCCAGATCAGACTGATCCTTCAGGAGCAGTCTTATCAGGGTCTACACTGTTTGCCATTGCACTAATTGTTTTAAAAAAACAACTGGACAAAAATCGAAATTTAAGTCAACTAGAGCTGGTGTTTGTAAAACACTATGCCCCCAACTGCCTGACTCTAACACTGTTTGACTCCAACACTGCTTAGCCATGACGGTAACAACAGTACAAATATATGATTTCCATGTTATTTTATCAAAGGGAAATAACTCTAAAATAGGAGATGATTGGGATAAGAAAAAAATACGGATCACCTATTTTTTCATGAGGAATCAAAACATGAAATTTCAAAACATTAGCATACATGGTTCTAAACTTATGCTATACACAATAAAGCAACGACATTAAATGGCCCGAAATTGCGAAGGGCCATAACTCCAACATTTCATTTAATTGGTTCAAAATTTATTCAGGTGATCTCCTCCTCAATCCCAATCAGTATACCAAATATCATGGCTCCAGCTTAAATACTTTTTGAGATATCTTGCTGAAAAAGTCAAAATGCCTAGAACTACAAAGGGCCATAACTACATCAATTTTTCATGGAATTCCCTAAAAAACAAACCAGGTAATCTCCACATCATCCCCAATCAGCATATAATATTTCAAGACCCTAGCTTAAGTGCTTTTCGAGAAATCTTGCTGACAAGGTCAAAATGAGCAGAACTGCAAAGGGCCATAACTTTATCAATATTTTCATGGAATTCTCTCAAAATATAATCGGGTAATGTACACATCATTCCCACTCACTGTATTGAATTTCAAGAACCCAGCTTAAATACTTTTCAAGATATCTTGCTCACAAGATTTAATTCTGATTTTTTTCAAAGGGGCATAACTTTAAATAAACATGCTAGACAAGAAACAAAATACGGGTCGGCTATTTTTTCATTGGGAACCCAAATATAAAATTTCAAAACCCTAGCGTGCAGGGTTCTTAAGATATGGCATGCACAAAAAAAGCTTGATGAACGGACAAACAGTCAGATGGACAAATGAAGGCAAAATAATATGCCCCATCAATTTCATTCGAAACTGGGGGCATAATCAGGTCATCTACTCATCACTACCAATCTATTCATCAAGTTTCAAGACTCCAGCTGCAATAGTTTTTGAGATATTTTGTTCACAAGGGAAACATGCCCAAATTTACAAAGGGCCATTACTTATGAAATATTTTTCAGAATTTACAAAAAAATTAATCAGGTCATCTACTCATCATTACCAATCAATTCACCAAGTTTCAAGTCTCTAGCTCTAATAGTTTTTGAGATATTTTGCTGACAAGATAAAAATGCCCAAAATAACAAAGGGGCATAACTCAAGAAGTATATTTCAAAATTTCTTCAAAAGTCAATCAGGTTGTCTACTCATCACTACCAGTCTATTCATCAAGTGTCAAGGCTCTAGTTCCAACAGTTTTTGAGATATTTTGCTGACAAGGTAAAATTGCCCAAAATTACAAAGGGCCATAACTCATGAAGTGTTTTTCAGAATTTCTTCAAAAATTAATCAGGTCATCTACTTATCACTACAAATCCATTTACTAAGTTTCAAGGCTCTAGCTCTAACAGTTTTTGAGATATTTTGCTGACAAGATAAAAATGCCTAAAATTACAAAGGGGCATAAATCAAGAAGTATATTTCAAAATTTCTTCAAAAGTTTATCAGGTTGTCTACTCATCACTACCAATCTATTCATCAAGTTTCAAGGCTCTAGCTTCAATAGTTTTTGAGATATTTTGCTGACAAGTTAAAAATGCCCTAAATTACAAAGGGCCATAACTCATGAAGTGTTTTTCAGAATTTCTTCAAAAGTTAATCAGGTCATCTACACATCACTACAAATCCATTTACTAAGTTTCAAGGCTCAAGCTCTAACAGTTTTTGAGATATTTTGCTGACAAGGTAAAAATGCCCAAAATTACTAAGGGCCATAACTCAAAAGGCATTTTTCAAAATTTCTTCAAAAGTTAATCAGGTTGTCTACTCATCACTACCAGTCTATTCATTAAGTTTCAAGGCTCTAGCTCCAACGGTTTTTGAGATATTTTGCTGACAAGATAAAAATGCCCTAAATTACAAAGGGCCATAACTCATGAAGTATTTTTCAGAATTTCTTCAAAAGTTAATCAGGTCATCTACTCATCACTACAAATCCATTTACTAAGTTTCAAGGCTCTAGCTCTAACAGTTTTTGAGATATTTTGCTGACAAGGTAAAATTGCCCAAAATTACAAAGGGCCATAACTCAAGAAGTATTTTTCAAAATTTCTTCAAAAGTTAATCAGGTTGTCTACTCATCACTACCAGTCTATTCATCAAGTTTCAAGGCTCTAGCTTTAATAGTTTTTGAGATATTTTGCTGACAAGATTGCATCCATATTTTTTCAAAGGGCCATAACTCAGAAAAGGGGCATAATCCTGTCAAGAAAAAAAATACGTGTCAGCTATTTTTTCATGAGGAATTCATATATGAAATTTTAAAACAGTAGCATTCACGGTTTTAAAGTTATGCTATGCATCAAAAAGCGTGACGAACGGACGGACGGACGGACGGAAGGACAGACGGACGGACGGACGGACGGACGAACAACCCAGAAGCAATATGCCCCTCCAACTTCTTTGAAGTTGGGGGCATAAAAATGTATGGACTGAAGTGTTTCAAATTTAAGGACATTTATGTACACTTTATAAAATCAGATCCCCTAGCAGGCTCTTTTGTAAATAAAGGTTTTTATAAAGGCTATTTTTGGTCAAATATAGATTTTTCGGGTGATTTTTAAATAAAATAAAGAGCAAAAATGGTTAAATTTTTCATCCTGTTTCCAGATTATGATGTACCATAAATACTTGTTACACTGTCCATGTGAATTCACAATTCTGGATCTGTCACATACTGTGTGTTTCCCCATAGCTTAGTTGACCCAAGACTTTGCTTTCTTTGTCGTAGATAAAACTTTTATATCCCCAGCATACAAAGTATACTGTGTAGAGATACAGTCTGCATCATTCCATCTGTCCATTTGCCCTATCTGTCCTTCCATCTGTATATGATAATTTGTCAAAAATAAAGGTTTTCTAATTAAAATACAGGTGTTTGAAGGTTTTTCAGCCAAATTAAAGGTTTTAAAGGATTCGAAGCAAATTAAAGGTTTTTTAAGGCTTTAAAGGTCCTCTAGGGGGCTTATTTATTTGAAACAAGAGGACCATGATGGTCCTATATCGCTCACCTGACCAAACAGATTTGCATATTTACTGTTGAAGTTTCAGCCAAGTTCACTGCTCTAGGATTTTTGTATAAACTTTATAGCACTAACCACCCCCACCCCCCTCCACCACAACCCCGGCCATGTTTTTTTACAAATCTTGATGACTTGAACTGAATCTTAAAAGAGGGTCACCAAAGGAACATTTCTGCCAAGTTATATTGAAATTGGTCCAGTGGTTTAAAAAGTTTTATATAGCTATAAAGCCCTACGCCCTAACGGCCATGTTTTCTGACGAATCATGAAAGCTTGAACAAACTTGGTAGAGGGTCACCAAAGGAACATTCCTGCCAAGTTATACTGAAATCTGTTCAGTGGTTTCTGACAAGAAGATTTTTAAAGTTTTCTATTTAGATATATAGGGAAAATAAGCCCCACCCCATGGCAGCCATGTTTTTTGACGAATCATGACTGCTTGTACAATCTTGATAGAGGTTCACCAAAGCAACATTCCAGCCAAGTAATATTGAAATCGGTCATGGGGTATGTGACAATAAGAATTTTAAAATTTTCTATGCAGATATAGACGAAAAATAAGCCCCGCCCCCCCCTGGGAGCCATGGTTTTTGACATATCATGAAGGCTTGAACAATCTTGGTAGAAGGTCACCAAAGCAACATTCCTGCCAAGTTACATTGAACTCAGTCCAACTGTTTCTTACGAGAAGATTTTTTATAGATAAGTTTTCTATATAGATATATAGGGAAAATAAGCCCCGCCCCCTAGCGGCTATGTTTTTTGATGAATCATGACGGCTTGAACAATCTTTGTAGAGGGTCACCAAAGAAACATTCCTGCCAAGTTGTATTGAAATCAGTCCATTGGTTCTGAAAAGAAGATTTTTAAAGTTTTATATATAGATATATAGGGAAAATAAGCCCTGCCCCCGGCAGCCATGTTTTTTGACGAATCATGATTACTTGAACAATCTTAGTAGAGGGTCACCAAGGAAACATTTCTGCAAAGTTATAATGAAATCAGTTCAGTGGTTTCTGACAAGAAGAGTTTTAAAGTTTTCTATAGATATATAAGGAAAATAAGCCCCGACTCCTGGCGGCCATGTTTTTTGACGAATCATGACGGCTTGAACAATCTTGATAGAGGGTTACATAAGAAACATTCCTGCAATGTTACATTGAAATCGGTCAAGTGGTTTCTGAAAAGGCTGTTAAAATTTTCTATATAGATATATAGGAAAATAAGCCCTGCCCCCTAGTGGCCATGTTTTTTGACAAATCATAACGGTTTGAACAATCTTGGTAAAGGGTCACCAAGGAAACATTTCTGTGAAGTTATATTGAAATCAGTCCTGTGGTTTCTGACGACAAGATTTTTTCAAGTTTTCTATATAGATATATATGGAAAATAAGCCCCGCACCCTCTAGAGGCCATGTTTTTTGACAAATCATGACGGCTTGAACAATCTTGATAGAGGGTCATTAAGGAAACATTTCTGCCAAGTTATATTGAAATCGGTCCAGTCGTTTATGACATGAAGATTTTTAAAGTTTTCTATACAGATATATATGAAAAATTAACCCCGCCCCCTAGCAACCATGTTTATTAACGAATCATGGCGGCTTGAACAATCTTGGTAGAGGATCATTGAAGAAACATTACTGTAAAATTATATTGAAATCCGTCCAGTGCTTTATGACAAGAAGATTTTTAAAGTTTTCTATATAGATATATAAGGAAAATAAGCCCCGCCCCCCCTGGCGGCCATGTTTTTTGACAAATCCAAATGGCTTGAACAATCTTGCAACAGGATAACCAAAGGAACATTTCTGCAAAATCATATGGAAATCAGTCCAGTGGTTTCGGACAAGAAGATTTTTAATGTTTTCTATACAGATATATAGTGAAAATCCAAATGGCTTGAATAATCTTGGTACAGGATCACCAAGGGGACATTTCTGCAAAATTATATTGAAATCGGTCCAGTGGTTTCGGACAAGAAGATTTTTAAACTTTTCTATATAGATATATAGGGAAAATAAGCCCTGCCCCCTGGTGGCCATGTTTTTTGACGAATCCAAATGGCTTGAACAATCTTGCAACAGGATCACCAAAGGAACATTTTCGCAAAATTATATTGAAATCAGTCCAGTTGTTTGGACAAGAATATTTTTAAAGTTTTCTATATAGATTATATAGGGAAAATAAGCCCCGCCCCCTGGCGTCCATGTTTTTTGACAAATCCAAATGGCTTGAACAATCTTGCAAGAGGACCACCAAAGGAACATTTTTGCAAAATTATATGGAAATAGGTCCAGTGGTTTCGGACAAGAAGATTTTTAAAGTTTTCTATATAGATATATAGGGAAAATAAGCCCTGCCCCCTGGCGGCCATGTTTTTTGACGAATCCAAATGGCTTGAACAATCTTTGTAGAGCATCACCAAAGGAACATTTTTGCAAAATTATATTGAAATCGGTCCAGTGGTTTCGGACAAGAAGATTTTTAAAGTTTTCTATATAGATATATAGGGAAAATAAGCCGCGCCCCCCCCCCCCCCCCCCACTGGCGGCCATGTTTTTTCACGAATCCAAATGGCTTGAACAATCTTCCTAGAGGATCACCAAAGGAACATTTTTGCAAAATTATATTGAAATCGGTCCAGTGGTTTCGGACAAGAAGATTTTTAAACTTTTCTATATAGATATATAGGGAAAATAAGCCCTGCCCCCTGGCGGCCATGTTTTTTGACAAATCCAAATGGCTTGAACAATCTTGGTAGAAGATAACCAAAGGAACATTTCTGCAAAATTATATTGAAATCGGTCCAGTGGTTTCTGACAAGAAGATTTTTTAAAGTTTTCTATATAAATATATAGGGAAAATAAGACCCGCCCCCTGGTGGCCATGTTTTTTGACGAATCCAAATGTCTTGAACAATCTTGGTAGAGGATCACCAAAGGAACATTTCTGCAAAATTATATTGAAATCGGTCTAGTAGTATCTGACAAGAAGATTATTAAAGATTTCTATATAGATATATAGGGAAAATAAGCCCCGCCCCCTGGCGGCCATGTATTTTGATGAATCCAAATGGCTTGAACAATCTTAGTAGAGGATTACCAAAGGAACATTTCTGCAAAATTATATTGAAATCGGTCCAGTGGTTTCTGACAAAAAGATTTTTAAAGTTTTCTATATAGATATATAGGGAAAATAAGCCCTGCCCCCTGGCGGACATGTTTTTTGACCAATCCAAATGTCTTGAACAATCTTGGTAGAGGATCACCAAAGAAACATTTCTGCAAAATTATATTGAAATTGATCCAGTGGTTTCTGACAAGAAGATTTTTAAAGTTTTCTATACAGATAAATAGGGAAAATAAGCTCGCCCCCTGGCGGCCATGTTTTTTGACGAATCCAAAAGGCTTGAACAATCTTGGTAGAGGATCACCAAAGGAACATTTCTGCAAAATTATATTGAAACTGGTCCAGTGGTTTCTGACGAGAAGATTTTGAAAGTTTTCTATATAGATATATAGGGAAAATAAGCCCCGCCCCCTGGCGGCCATGTTTTTTTTACAAATCCAAATGTCTCGAACAATCTTGGTAGGGGATCACCAAAGAAACATTTCTGCAAAATTATATTGAAATCGGTCTAGTGGTTTCTGACAAGAAGATTTTTAAAGTTTTCTATACAGATATATAGGGAAAATAAGCCCCGCCCCCTGGCGGCCATGTTTTTTGACGAATCCAAATGGCTTGAACAATCTTGGTAGAGGATCACCAAAGGAACATTTCTGCAAAATTATATTGAAATTGGTCCAGTGGTTTCTGACAAGAAGATTTTGAAAGTTTTCTATATAGATATATAGGGAAAATAAGCCCCGCCCCCTGGCGGCCATGTTTTGTGACGAATCCAAATGGCTTGAACAATCTTGGTAGACGATCACCAAAGGAACATTTCTGCAAAATTTTATTGAAATCGGTCCAAAGGTTTCTGACGAGAAGATTTTTTGAGTTTTTAGTTAAAAAATCTATTTTTAGCTCCTGTGACCTAGATATGCAATGGACCGGAACCATTTGAACATCTTTGAAAGAGGATCAACCAAGGATCATTCCTGTGAAATTTGGTCAAAATCCAATCAGTGGTTTAGGAGGAGATGTTGTTTAAAGATTGTGAACGGACGGACGGACAGACGGACGACGACGACGACGACGGACGGTGAGTGATCACAATACCTCACCTTGAGCCTTCGGCTCAGGTGAGCTAACAAAAGGCAAAGATCAAACAAACCTTCCCATCATCCCCTCCTGTTGCTAGGTGATTTCCATCTGGAGAGTAAGCCAAGCACTGCATGTTATTGAAGTGACCTTGCTGTTTCATGACATACGTCTCGCTCTGCCATTCCCAGACCAGTAGTTGTCCTAACCCAGAACAAGCCAGTGCTATCCAATCCCCTGTACTGTTGAAGGCCACCGAGGTGATATTCTGGTCTGATATGCTGTTAAAAAATTCAAAATACAGTAAAACTTTCACCCTTGACCTGCTGAACCCAGATATGCCCTGCTTTTGCACACAGTGTAGATCCAGATGAGTTGGTTTCTGAAGAAGCCAACTGATCTGGAACTGCATTGTTTGCCATTCAGTATCTGAATTTGTATCAACAACCCAGATCAAGTAAACTGATTGGCTGAAAATGAGAAGTGAGCATGGCATCTTAATTTATTCAGCATGACAAGGGATAATGCCTCGAATACTGGCGGCTTGTTTACTGTGGCTGATTTGAACTTGTTTTTAGTCCCTAGGAAATTCTTCTCAAAGCTCATGAAAACAGATATTTAGGGGTATTTTAGGGAAATTGTCTTATTTAATTGTGAAATTATAAGTTCTGTGTATTCATTAGAATCACCTCATTGAGGCAGTTCTAATAAGCACATTCAACATACCATTATTTTATAGAAGACCAAAAAGACATCCTATATTATGCCCAATTGCCTCCTGACCTGGCGCTATAATTAGCCTTCAGTGAATCAAACTACCCATGTCTAGAACTTCCGTGGTCCCAAAGATGTTCCAGCCTGTAGATTCTAATAGGAATGACCCTAGAAAGCAATGAACACACATAAAAGAATGAAAATAGCTGAAGGGTCCAAGTTTTCTGGGCAAGACTTGATAGTTTCGGCCAATAAGGCCTCATTAGTAACCCTGATATAAACTTTAAACAATCCCGGAAAGGGCTCAATGATCTCAAAGCACCAAAAATTATAAAGAACACTATAGTGGTCATGTTGTGATGGTGTTTGAATGTGACAAGAGGAACTTAAAACAATCCCGGAAAGGGCTCAATGATCTCAAAGCACCAAAAAATATAAAGAACACTATAGTGAAGTCATGTTGTGATGGTGTTTGAATGTGACAAAGGGAACTGATGCCCTTTTATATGCAGCTTTACTGTATCAGGTCCAAGACACACTGAAGTGATACTACACCTCTCCCCCCCACCCCTCCCCCACCTCATACACACAAACACACACTGACACAGGTGCAACATGTCCTGGCTCTTCTTCTTAATACACAGCCCCAGGTAAGGCACCTTTTTTTCAATCAAAAAGTACTGATATTTTTCTTATTTTTCCACAAAAACATATGTTGTGGGTACTCATTAGAAGTGCCTCACTGAGGTGCTTCTAATGAGTACCCACAACATATGTTTTTGTGGAGAAGTAAGAAAAATAATATATGGATAACCCCTCTTATCTGGAGCTATGTTAATACTAAGTGTCAAGCAAAAGAGCAGTTAATACCAATTTTAGAATCTTAGGTATGACCTATTTAGGGTTCAAACCCACAACATTCCGATCTGAAGGCAGATGTTCTACCAACTGAGCCATTCAGACCGGTTAGTTTGCTCCACAAACTTAGTAGACAGGTCCAAGGTCAGATTACCCCAAGATAAAAAAAATGATATCACACACAACTACATTCCAATGAAGTTTTATGAAAGTCTAATAAAACCTGTAGCAGTAAGAAAATGCAAAGGGCAGATAACCTGCTAAAAATTAATGATGAGAAAAATCTTAGTTACACACTGATATCCATTATGGTACTTTTTTCACCACTATTGGGTTTCTTTTCTAATGGTGTGACTTATTACCTGAGTGAGTGTATGAGGTTAAAGTCTGGCATTTCATGCAGGAAGAATACACCATCATCGAACCCTGTGACAAGTATCTGGGTCTGTTTGTGATATGCTGAAGATGTGACACGTGAAAATCCTGCCCCTTTACCTCGAGCTTCCTTGTACTTATGTCTGGAAGAAAAATAACAGATATTAAAGTACTTTCTGTACTAATGTAAATGTTCCTAAATTTCATACACCAAAGTTTCTAACAAAATGGCACATGCAAACAGTGCTGACCTAGATCAGACTGCTCCTGAAAAGTCTGATCAGGGTCTACACTGTTTGCCATTCCACCATGTAGTTTGAGAAACAAGTACATAAAAAGCAAAATTTAGGTAAAAAAGTATGGAATAAATTATTGAAAATTTAGAACCATATCAAAGGGAAGGATACTCCTGGAAGGGAAATAACTCCAACATGGTATATTACCTCCCTTCTTTTTTAGGGGTACTCTTAAAGGAAAGAATTTGTTCCCTATTTTTGAAAGGTTTCAAATACTGGATAGGTAACTTCCTGCCAGAGGTAGTTGTCTCCCTTTGCAAAATGGTGGGAAAATTTTTCAGGTGTGTTCACTCACCTTAAATGTACCTGTTGCATTTTATTTCTCAAACTATCATTTATCATTTAACATAATATTTCGGTATTTTTATAAAATACAGCCATTTTCATTGCCCTTTTCTGACAATAATAATTATAATAATAGTAGTGATATTAATCAGTGCTCCAGCTAGCCCTATACAGAGGGGCAGGCTGCCCCTCTTGCCCTCTCCTGCCACCACTCTGCCTCTTTTAAGCTGCATTCTGTCTTATTTCAACTCCAGACATAAAACCCTACATTTTGGTGAAAATTGCACGGAAACTAGACCAAAATTAAAAGTTATCAATGTTCAAAGGCCAGTCTTGTGTGTATTGTAGTTTGAGGCATTTATTGAGGAATGGACTATACTTTGTAACATGTCTTGATTCTAAACACATCACATGACACATGGTGCCCTCATTCTTGCAATATCACGCAAAAAGTGCCCTAACCAGCACCCCTCTGCCCTTCAATCCTAGCTGGAGCACTGTTAATGATAATAATGATAGAAAAATAAAATCCTATTTATTCGTCTAGTAAAGAAAATTTCATTATCTATGGTTGGCTGCATTTTTTTTTTCAAGCATGGTTGTGAAAGCTTTGTGGATTTGTTTGTTTGTGTTGAGGTTTTACGGCCCAGTCAACCCATTGGGGTCATGTCGAGCGCGGTCAGTTTACCTAACCACACGTTTACTGGGCAGGCTTAGTCCTCTAAGCGGTTAACCAGTATTGTGCACATTCTTTCGTCAGAAACTGACAACTGCCCTTCTTGAATCAGCGGAAGGGAGAGAATGACCGTAGAAAATATTTCATGATCAATCTTTCGTGGAGATAACATCAAAAGTAAGATACAGGCAGAGTTGTCATTCTTGGTCCTGCTCTACATTTCTACCAAGTATCATAAAAATATTCCAAAGGGTGTTTGACTTACAGAGCGGACTCGAAATCAATGGATTATCACTGTCAAATGTAACAAATGGAGATAACACCAAAAGTAAGAAAGGCAGAGTTGTCATTCTTGTACGTGACAAATCTTCTGGTCCGCTTCTACATTTCTGCCAGGTACCATTGAAATATTCCAAAGGGTATTGGAGTGACAGAGCAGACATGATTTTGTTTTCAAATAAAACAGGGTGATAACTCCAATAGTAAGAAAGCCAGAGTTGTCAATCTTGTATGTGACAAGTCATCTTGGCCTGATCTACATTTCTACCAAGTATCATCAAAATATTCCAAAGGGTATTCAAGTTACAGAGCCGACAAGAAGGACCTGTCCCAAAAACAAATATGTCCCACCCCACCCCACCCCTTTGGTAGGGGAGTGGGGGGTGGGGGGGGGTGGACATAATGACAGTGAAGAAACAGAAGAAATAAAAACAGCCCCCCTCTACCCTTACCTGCTGCAAGGATAGCAGGTCTTGCCCAACTGTAAGTCAATATCAGTTTGACGCCCTGGTGACATAAGATACATGACACCTTTGCCTCACCCAACCATCCCGATCACCACCACTTAAAGGACTCCAGGTCCTCTCCTGCCACTGGATTTACCTTTTTTTCTGGAAAAGTTCTATTATAAGAATCTCAGATGGGTGTGAGGGGTGGACAGAATTATTCATACCGCAGGTCACTCTCTGGCATCACAAGGCTTGCCAAGTGATGCAAAAGTGTGATCCACAGGGATGGATTTTTCCATCTACCCCTCACACCTATCTAAAAATCTTTTTCTTGCATACCTTTCATTTCTGAATGTGTATTTTTAATAATGCAGTCTCTTACATTGCTGACGTCAGCCATATGTGACGACATGACTGTGACCTTAAGCGACATCATTATGTTCAGTGACATGAAACTTAACAACAGCATAAGTGACGTCCTATCCATCCAGTGCACATAAAACATGTAAAAATTCTCCATTTTTATCCTACACTAGGTAGGATAAAAATTTCTATCCTAGGGTAAAATCCAGGATTTCCTTATCTAATGTGCAAGATTATATTATATAGCTCATACTTAGCTTTTCGTGTATAAAGTATTTTATCTTCCATCTGTTCTTCTTCTTTGGTTGGTCTTACATCTTTGTCTGAAATTTGTTCAATCAACAGACATTCAATCAGTCCTATCAAGCATTACAGCACAACTTACATCAAGTTATAAAATCAGATAGTGCTGTTACTGTACAAAGCTCCTGTTAACCCTTGTCCTGCTGAATAAAAATGCCATGCCCCCTTCTACAGTAATTTTCAGCCAATCAGATTACTTGATCCAGGGTGTTGATACAAATTCAAATATTGAATAGCAAACAGTGCAGATCAAGATCAGTTGGCTTCTTCAGAAGCCAACTGATCTGGATCTATACTGTTTGCAAAGGCAGGGTATATATAGGTACAGCAGGACAAGGGTTAACATTAAAATCTAACAACAGGGACAAGGGTTAAGACGGGCGGATCCAGGATGATTTCTGAGGGGGTTTGATTTGATAAAATTGCCTTACTTACTCTATGTATTTGGACAGACAGACCTTAGCAAACAATGTAGACCCAGATCAGATGCCGCAGAAAGCTGCATCGGATATCAGTGTCTCCACTGTTTGCCACGCATTCAGCAATTTTACACACTCACAGACAGTAAAATGGACTTGTTGAAGAGTTGTATACGGTAAAGAGCAAGGGTGTGAATATTGAGAGTAAATAAGGTAGTCAAAATTTATCAGATTTTATTCAAATTTCCCATGACAATGAAATTTTGAGTCAAAGAGGGGTTCGACTGCACCCACTCTGAATCTGCCTCTGTAAGAGGAGTATCCAGAAAACCATTGTTCTTACCGTATTCGACCTAATTACCGCACATACTCCTATAAGCGCACAGTCAAGCAATTCCATAGTCTTCAAATTGTAGCCAGTGTTTACTTTTCGTCTACTTCTTTATAAAGGCATATGTTGTGGGTACCCATTTGAATTGCATCGACTTGTCGATGCAATTCAAATGAGTACCCACAACATATGTTTTAATAAAGAAAATCAGAAACCCCCACCCCCCCCTCCCAAAAAAACCTCGCATAAACACCAAATAAGGCCTTTGCTGATATTTGTTTTTAAGGGTATTCTTAGTAAGAAGAGTCATATTTTGAAAAATCTAAGCGCACTGAGTGGTAATTAGGTCGAATACGGTATTTCTACACAAAAGCATATGTTGTGGGTACTCATTATTGTTTAATGAGTCAAGCCCTTAAAGTAATGTCCAGTTGGTCAGTTTACTTAACCACACAGTTTACTTAACCTGGACAGGCTTAGTCCGCTAAGCAGTTAGCCAGTACTTGTGCGAATTCTTTCGCCAGAATCTGACAAACGTCCTTCTTGAATCTGTCCAAGGGAAAGAATGACCGTAGAAAATATTTGTTGATCGATCTCCAAGGAAGAATGTTGTCGGATCCGCCGGGGATCAAACACATGACCTGATCACCAGTCACACATCCTGGGTACTCATTTGAATTGCCTGGGTGAGGCACTCCTAAAGAGTACCCACAACATATGTTTTCATGAACGGTGATGATGGTTTGATGTTTAATGTCCCTTTCAACATTATTTAAGTCATATCGAGACAATGGAAGGATGATAATGAAAGGCTCTATGCAATGAAGTGCCGTACAGTCATGAGCTGAATTCTGCATCTAGTGGGATTCGAACCTGGGACTTGGAGATCTGAAGCGCTAACCACTTGGCCCACCAGAAGCTTCTATGTTTTCATGCAGAAATAAGAAATATATCAATATTTTCAGTTTGTAAGAATTGTCTTAGCTGGAGCTAGGAATACAGTAAGTTTCGGTAATTTTTACTACAGTATTTTCTTGGAATGTTGCTGCTAACATGAAATTGAATTGCAAAGACCCTATTTAACACTGATCACAACTACAGCAGATGACATTTCAAATACTTTTCTAATATTTTTCAGAGAAAATAAGACAACATTTCATGTGAATTATCTATCTGTTATACATCTCTTTCAACAGTATTTAACCCTTAAATTGTTAATCATAACTACAGCAGATGACACTCTAGAATACTTTTTTGTATGTTTCAGAGAAAAAAAGGTGACTTTTCATCTGAAGTATCTGCCTAGCAGACAATTCACATGAAATGTCATCTTATTGTCTCTGAAAAAATATCAAAATCAAGTCCGCTACAAATTTGCTTAGCGCTTTAAGTGTTAGTCATATTAAGATGATGAAGGGGTGATAATGAAATGTTCTGTACAATGAAGTGTGGTACAGTCACAAGCAGGATTCAAATTTGGGACCTTTTGTCAAGTAAGGAGCATTAGCCATGCAGTCATGTGGATGTGCAGGCTGGACTGGATTTGAGTTGGATTTTTATGGCACTGTCAATGTCATATTGAGATGGTCAGTTAACCTAATTGCACAAGCAGTCCTGGGCAGGCTTAGTCCTGTAAGTGGTTACCATTACTTGCATACATACATTTGCCAGTAACTGACAACTGCCCTTTTTGAATCAGTGGAGGGTGAGAATGACCATAGAAATTATTTCACATCAATCTCCGCAAAAGTTATGTGGTTGAGCTGGGACTTGAACCTGTGACCCCTGGATCTGCAGTCAGAGGCACTACCAACTGTGCTAAGGAGGCTGGACTGGGACTTTGCTTTGAATAATGACTATTTTCCATGTTGCACATCACATAGGATTACCTGATTGTTTATTTTTATCAGTGACACCTTCACTATCAGTTTCTTCTTCATCTGATACTTCAATTCGCTTATCTCCCTTATCAGGCTCTTCAAATGGTTTGAGCCCATCCAAATCTGTGTCACTTTCCCATACATTCAACTGGCCATCTTCGCTCAATGTAAATAGCTTTTCAAATCTGTTAAGGTTTCTAATATGAATAATAGTTTTATTTGTAACACAGCCTAATAAAATTGTAATAAACAGGATTTGCGGGTAAATCAACCATTACTTTAATCCTTTGAAATCCAGGTAAAAACTTCAGCAGAAGACATTTGGAAATGTTGCAACACAGCTTAATAAAATAGTAACAAACAGGATGTGCAGGTAATCCATCCATTCTTTAATGCTTGGAATGTTGGGTCAGACTTACTGAAGTCGATATTTGGAAATATTTTTTTTTTTTATTTTTCCCAGAAAATATGTTTAAGCATTTGAAGCAAATTGTCTCCGAGGAGAAAATGTGTTAAGAGACATTTTGCATGAAATGTCAAATCTTACCTTCCTACCTTCCGGGGAAAAATAAGAAAAACATCATCAATTTGTTGTGTGCTGAATTTGCCCATGCCATGCTAAGCGTTAAAGTGTCGTCTCCCTTTGTGGCTGCTTGCTGTGGGGCTTTTTTGGTGTTCTGTAGTGATTGTCGTGTCTGTTGGATATTTTATGATAAGGACTCAAGGTGTCCCAATACTTAGGGTAAACATGGTATCTATCTTCTTTGTGTCATTGACAATTGTGGATCTTCCTGAACATCTTTACTATTTTGAAAAATTTTAACTGTCTGGGGGCAAATTTGGCAGACAACATACATGTACATTCTTTTTTTTTAAATATAGTTTAACGTTTCAAGCATACTGTCTGTGTGGTAAAAAATTGCTCCTCAAGGTGCCGCTTGATCCTAGTCTACCCTGTCCATCTGCTTATCTATCTCCGTCTGAATAGTTTGGGTAAATAAAACTGTAAGCAAAGGCTAATCAGAGGAATTGTTAAGGAGTGTTTGGTGATAATTCTGCGATATTTTTCTTATTTCTCCATAAAAACATATGAGTACCCATAACATATGTTTTTATATGTAACTGGAGAAAAAATTATCCCATAATTATCCCCAATTATTCCTTAACAATTCCTCTGGTCTTATCATAAGCAGTTCAGGTAATTCTTGAGCAGACTGGATGAACTTGGTAGATTTTCCACCATTCTTATAAGGGCGACAACTTCAGTAAATTCCTGTTAGCTTTCCTGCACACCAAGCCCTTTCTGAAAAGGATTCTACATTAAAAGGAAAAAAAAAGTGCTCCCAAGCTAATTCTTCAATTTGTCCCCAAGAAAATTTTTGAATGCAATGCTCTTTCATTCTACAGCAAACCCCTTTTCAGAAGCGGCAAACAATTCGGAAGAATCGTCTCCCTTGAAACTGTATATTGATTGAGTTGGGGTTTAACGACACGTCAACCCTTGTGGGTCATTTTGTGTCGTCTCCCAGAGAAAGGGAGAAAAGAGATAGAAGAGATAGTAGAAGAGATGAAAGAGAGGAATAGAGAATGAAGAGGAACAGGAATGAAAGTGAAGAAATAGAAGAAATAAAAACATTCACCCTCTACCCTTACCTGCTACAAGGATAGCAGGCCTTGCCCAACTGTAAGCCAATATCAGTTGGACGCCCCGATAACGCAAGATACACGACACCTTCGCACCACCCGACCACCTCATTGAAACTGTATAACTTCCTGGTGTATTCTTATGTTATACCCACTCACATAGACTGAATCAAGCAACAAGACTTGTCGAATGACAGGATAGCTCACCTGATATTGCACATTTTGTTTCTGGAAATTTCTAAGTCTGTGACCTTGATTTTGACATGACCTGGGTGTGTGTGTGGGAGGGTGGGGGTTGCAGTATCTGTCTTTATACCAAATAGGAACTAAATCCATCGTGTAGTTTAGAAGTAAATGAGATCCTAAAAAACTTTGGCGTAAAATTTTAACATCAAAATTCTAAGTCTGTGACCTTGACCTTGACATGACCTAGGGTGGCAGGGATGGGTACTGCATAAAAATTTGGGCTAATATGTATCATCATACAAAAGATTAATCAAATCTGTGATAAGGTTAGGATTTAATGAGGTCTTAAAAACTTTAACGAAAACTTTAACATTTAAAATTCTAAGTCTGTGACCTCGACCTAAAGGTCATGGTCATGAGTGCTGATGAAAACTTTTGACCAGTATCTATCATGATACCAAATAGGAACTAAATCCATCATTTAGTTTAGTAGTAATGAGATCCTAAAAACTTTGACGTAAAATTTTAACATGAAAACTCTAAGTCTGTGACCTTGACCTTGGTCTAAGTGGTGGGGATGGTACTGCGCAAAATTTTGGACCACTATATATCATCATACCAAAGATGAATCAAATCAGTGATAAGGTTAGAAAAAAATGATGTCTTAAAAACTTTAACGAAAACTTTAACATTTAAATTCTAGGTCTGTGACCTTGACCTTGACTTGACCTAGAGTGGTGGGGATGGTATTGCACAAAATTTTGGACCAATATGTATCATCATACCAAAGATGAATCAAATCGATGATAAGGTTAGGAAATAATGAGGTCTTAAAAACTTTAACGAAAACTTTAACATTTAAATTCTAAGTCTGTGACCTTGACCTCAAGGTCACGGTCATAAGTACTGATGGTGCTGATAAAAACTTTTGACCAGTGTCCATCATAATACCAAATAGAAACAAAATCCATTATTTAGTGTAGAAGTAATGAGATCCTAAAAACTTAAACATAAAATTTTAACATGAATATTCTAAGTCTGTGACCTTGACCCTGACATGACCTAGAGTGGTGGGGATGGTACTGAGCAAAATTTTGGACCAATATGTATCATCATACCAAAGATGAATCAAATTGGTGATAAGGTAGGAAATAATGAGGCCTTAAAAACTTTAACATTTGTGGACGCCGACACCAACGCCGACGCCGGGGATAGTACAATAGCTCTTCCAGAACGTTGTTACGGCGAGCTAAAAATGGTATGGTCAAAACATATACAAAATGTGTAGGTTCAGATCATCCTGCAAGATTTGCACAGTCCCATTAGATCTTTTTCTGTAAATTGTTCTTTTCTTCAGTATTCAATGACTCTGCATAGCTCCAGATAAGAGAGAGTATCCACATGTTTTTTTTTTCTTACTTCTCAAAAAAAACATGTGTGTACTCATTAGAAGCACCTCAGTTCTCCATGAAAACATACACTGTGGACACTCATTAGAAGCACCTCAGTTCTCCATGAAACATACACTGTGGATACTCATCAGAAGCACCTCAGTTCTCCATGAAAACGTACACTGTGGACACTCAATAGAAGCACCTCAGGGAGGTGCTTCTAATGAGTGTCCACAATGTATGTGTTCATGGAGAAGTAAGAAAAATAATAGCACTTTTCTGTTGAAAAAAAGTGCCCTTGAGAGCTATGATTCTGTGATCAGGGCCTACAGTGATTACATTTAAGGCTCTAAGGCAAATTTTCACCTGGCATGGCCCAAAAGTACAGTCGAATCTCGTTATCTCGACTTCACTTATCTCGAATAACCGCTTATCTCCAGGTGAAAATCTGGTTCCTGTCTGTAACATAAAAATCTAATATAATAACAGGTAATAAAATATTGTGGAAAATTTCTCCTGTTTTTCACAATATTTTTAATATATCTCTTACCTAAGGAGTTCAATCACATATTCATTTGCTGTGGTTGTTTGAGTTTTTTTTCCCTCAATTTTACAAATCTGGGCCCAGTTGTTCAAAGCGTCGTTAGCTTAACGAGCTCATTAAGGGTCAATTCGTTAACTGTTTTAGCATATTCAATATACGATATTCTGATATTTTTTGCAGAAAAAATGTGAGTAGCTTTTGCACTGCAAAAGCTACTCACATTTTTTCAGCAAAAAATTTCAGCACATTTGGGTATCACTCGATGTAAATTTTAACGAATCGTTAACTAACGACGTCGTTAGCTTTGAACAAATGGGCCCTGATATGTCAAGGTTCAGAGAGTCCCTTAGACTTCGATATAACGAGAGTCGTCTGTACTTTCACATTATAAAGGATACATCTAAAGAATCTTTCATGAAATATGCTCCAACAATCTGATCAGCATGACCGCCTAAGGAATACACAACCAAGTTAGAGAACTTCTGAGCACCATATATTCGTGTGTTCATGTCCTTTGATCCAGCACAAAATGCCCTGGAATTAAGAAGGTTTTGAAGCATATCATTATAAGAGCTGCATTATAAAAACAAAACACTCTTCCTGTTGGGAATGGCTACACCTTCAAGTGATATAAACTCCTACAATATCTACCATCCTTCTTATTGAAGGCTCCCATTATCCCTTGTCAAGCTGAATAAATTACACCTGTGGACACAAATCCGTTCAAACTGTCACGTAGTGCGCTTCGTCGTAAAGCGAATCATCGATCAATATAAAAATAGGATGTTCATTCATTGTAGGCGCGGTTTGTATCGGAAGGCGTGGCTTTCACGTGACATCTACCTGTCATGCGTCAGTCAATATTGGCGGGGTATCAAACAAGCCGCAATGCTAACAAATAGATATGGGCGCGCTTTTCAGTGGGGCAAATCATTGTTGAAAGACCAAGTCTTATTTTGGATGAACTGACAGACTGTTATGGTGGCAATAAGGATACAATGTTCATTAAATATGGGGCCTTCAGTAAAACTGCTGAAAAATTCAAAGTAAGTGTGAACATGGTTTCGAACATATGGAAGGAACATTGTTGTGGGATCTCCACATGGTCTGCCGGCGGCCATCGAGGCAGTTCCAAGAAATTTCATTAATGTAAGACTGACAAACTTTTTCCCTATAGTTCACTTGTATTTGAAACATGATCGATAAAAAGTATTCCCCGTTGTAATCAACACTGATGACAATTGTGTCCCGCTTCACACAGGTAAAATATGGCTCCGCCCACTATGAAGCTGGCTAATCGGAGCAATGTGTATACGAGCGTGTCAATTGTTTTTGACAATCAAGAAAATTGTAAACAATGTCAACCAAGTTTGAACGGATTAGTGTCCACAGGTGTAAGCTGCCACGTCCATTTCTACTGTAATTTTCAGCCAATCAGATTTTTTACCAAATTATTGATATAAATTCACATACTGAATGACAAACAATGCAGATCCAGATCATTTGGCTTCTGAAGAAGCCAACTGATCTGGATCGAGACTGTTTGCAAAGGCAGGGTATATCCAGGTTCAGCAGGACAAGGTGAAAGAAGAGTTTGCTTCCTTTTGGAGAAAATAGTACCTTAAAGAGTAGCCCCTATGTTTTGAAGATTTCTGGGGAGACAACTACCTGCCTGCAGAAATAATCTCCAGAGACTTTCCTACCTTATTTGACTTGTGGCCAAGCACCCAAGAAATGGGGAAAATATAGCTAATAAATGGGAAATTTGGGTTCTTCTGTAGTTTGTTTAGATTAACCTTTGTACATGTACTCGTCTTGAGAAAAGGAGCCTCTCAATATACCATATTTACCCTAAGTATTTGGACACCTTACCTCCTAAATGGACTAGTCCTAAAATTTGGACTAGTCCACTTTACTACCAGCTGATGCTTCAAGAAACTGTAGGATGTGTGGCAAACAGTACAGACCATGATCTGATGCCACATTCTACAGTCTGTGGCATCTGATCTTATTTTACATTGTTTGCATAAGACTTCTATCCTTAATGATATGTTAGAAAGACCCTGCTGTATTCTTATTTCCTCATAGAACATATGTTTTGGACATTTGTTAGAATTGCCTCAGTGAGGCAATTCTAGCAAATATCCAAAACATGGGTAGCTTGAAACTCTAATGCAATGTTCATGGATAATTTCTCATTAACTGTCACTTCTTGAGCGAAGGTTTCGTGACATTCAAATTGTAAATATAACGAATTTTGTCATTGTATTGAGCGTTGGTATAAAGAGGGTTGACTGTAAATGCTAGGATAGCATAAAACATGGCAAAGTCATTAGAATGTGATAATAAAAGCACGCCATACTGTTTGATATCTTGTATGGAAGAAAGTGTTTGCAAGCTAAGATTATTGTTGGTATAATAATTTTTCAGAAATGTTGTTGAACATTAGAATGGTAGCAAATGTGAGTGTACTGACAGACAGAAAACTGGACACTCATACTGCACAAAAAACTTAATATACAAAAAAAAAAAAAAAAAAATGTTTTTAACCCTTAAGGACCATTCAAAATTGTAGCAAAAAGTTATTTTATATTGAGGTTTCACATGCCATTTGAATGATCTGCCATGAAGACGATTCATATGAATGTCATGACTGGCACTTTAATGGTTAAAGGTTAATTCAAACTACCACATTTACTCTAAATACTGGGACACCTTAACTCCTTATCATACTTGTCCTATAATTTGTAAAAGTCTGTTCCACTACCTGTTGATGTGTTTAAAATATAGTCCTGTATAACAAGACCCTATATATTGTTCACCACTCATTAGGGACCTTTACAGGAATGCAGCTTTAGCGTAATGTATGGAGGGCATGTGTTCAGGACTATTTAAAATATTGCTGGACAAGTGGCAAAAAGTGTAGACCCAGTTCACATGCTGCATCTGATCTGGGTCTACACAGTTTGTTCAGGCCTGAATGTCCCAATACTTAGGGTTATTACAGTAATAAAGTCATACTGTGAATCAGTTGTCCAGTCGATACAGGTTGTTTCATCATATGACCCATAAAATGTCCTATATAAAACAAATGGATTATATTCTCTTGTCTTCCCTGGAGCATGGAACACCACAATTTTGTTTTCTCTTGTCACTGCAAACTTCCTGGAATACAAAAGATAGGAGAACCATGACTGTTTCACAGCTCTACATAAGGTGATTTTCTTTTCTTTTCTTTTTTTTTTTTTTTTTTTTTTTTCAAAAAAAAAAAAAAAAAATATTTCTCCATGAAAACGTATGTTGTGTGTACTCATCAGAAGTGTCTAAGTAAGGCACTTCTAAAGAGTTCCCACAACATATGTTCTCAAGGAGAAATAAAAAAAATATTATGTGGATACCAGGGCTCAGGAAAACCGGAAAAATAGCCGGTCTGGACCGAAATTAAGAATTCTGGACCGATTTCAAACACCCCAAAACGCTAATAAATCGGTCCAACAGGTTTGTGCCTGGAATCCCATTTTTCCCAAACCAACCAATTTTCACAAATCAATGATGTCTAAAAAATCACAAACGGTCAAGTCTTTCCAAACTGACAACGTCCGCGCACCTTTTAAATGCGATATTACGGTAGTTAAAAGCTCTAAACGGTCATTTGACATGTATATTGGAGAGACAGCTGAATAACGGCAACCTATCCGCAGCACAAATTAATTACGTCATTATCCAAACATTGTCAAAAAATCAACACTTCACTGACCTTTGAGCGGTAAACAAGCGATTAACACGAATCATCAGTAACGGTAGTCTGATAATTAATCCGTTTGTGTGACACGTGTGAATACACTGAGACTGCAAAACATCCGGGTGCAGTCGGCGTGTCCAAAAGATCAAAGGTCGCTTTACTGAGAGTGATAAAAATCCACCGCTTGAACGCACCTGTTTTCTTCCTCTATTTTTTTGTTTTGATCAACACGGTTTGTCGGTCCCAGATTCGATAAATGAATTCCCAACCGTGTACGTCCTGATCAGATGTCGCATACAACGGCGTCTGATCTGGGTATTATTGATTGCTTCTTTTTTTTTTTTTTTTTGTTGATTGCCGTAACACGCGAGTATGATTCAAGGTAGATTTCACAGTAAAAATAAGTTATGCACCACTTGCGCTAGGCAAGATTGGTCAGTGCTTAAAATTTAAGCAGTCTGATCAAATCTTGAAACACTGAAAACTGCAAAACCGCCTGTGGCGCAGGCCTTTTTTATTAGACCTAATTAGGTCCATGAACGTCGTTTCGTTCCGTCTCTCCTGTTTCCCGCCGTCTTCGCGCTTATACAAGACGAGAATCAGTTGTTTATAAATAGTTTAGGAAAACCCTGCAGAGGTGGAAATAGCAACAAGACCGTTTTTTCTTTTTTTGTTCTTTTTTTCTTCTTTCTTTTTACATACCTGACTGTATTTATTGATGACGCCAGCTTTGATCATGCTCGTTGTACCCGGACTTCCGTCATATAACGGAGTTGAGGTTTATTATTTAAAAGGAGTTCTAGGACTGCCAATTGTCATTAGTTTTCGTGACAGGTGATATACACATATTTTTTTTTTTTTTTTGGAAATGGGTTCATTGATGATGTCATCGTCATCGGCTGGACCGATTCAGATTTCAAAATTTCCAGAGCCCTGGTGGATACCCCTCTTACCTGGAGCTATGCTGCTTGCATGCTCCAATGAATTCAGCATATAAAAAAGTGATAATTAACAGACAGTTAATGCGTGACTGTTTGTTTGTTTTTTTTTGTTATTATTATTTCAGTTGGAGTTTTACAGCCCATTCTACACACTTAAGGTCATGTTGAGTCCTTGGTCCTCTAAGCCATTAATAAGTACTTGTTCATATACTTTTGCCAGTAACTGACAACTTCCCTTTGTAAATCAGCTTAATGGAGAGAATGACGTAGAAATTTCAAAATCAATCTCCATGAAAGTTATGTGGCCAGGCTGGGATTCAAACTTGCATCCACTGGATCTGCAGTTAGACATGCTACCAACTGCACTATGAACCTCGCTGTTTTTCTTCATCAGAAACAAGTTTGATATTTCATGTCAGTCATCTCATAGGGAGACCAATTGTCACATGAAACAAGCATGTCCATGCTAAGAGGTATAACTTCGCATGGACAATAAACGGCTTCTACATTTTTTATGCAGACATGTCTATGTTTGTTTGTTTGTTTGTGTTGAGGTTTTACGGCCCAGTCAACCCAATAGGGTCATGTCGAGCGCGGTAAGTTTACCTAACCACACGTTTACTGGGCAGGCTTAGTCCTCTAAGCCGTTAACCAGTACTGTGCACATTCTTTCGCCAGAAACTGACAACTGCCCTTCTTGAATCAGCGGAAGGGAGAGAATGACCTTAGAAAATATTTCACGATCAATCTCCATGAAAGAATGCTGCCGACCTAGGCAACATGTATATGTCTGATCATGCTTGCTGTATAAGCTCTTTAACCAATTTATGCCTAGCATCCCATAAAAAAGTTATTGGCAAATAGTGTAGGCCCACAGACAGCGTAGAATGTGGCGTTTGATCACTGTTTGCATTAGATACTGGAATTTCTATTAAACATGGTAATAATAAGAAGTTTGCCGAATGGCTATCCCATGATTATTATGCAGCTGAATGCACAGACTAAACATTGTTCAGCCAGGCATGAATGTAAGTAAATATCAGTAATGATCGATGGCAGTGAGAACGGTGCATCATGGTGGATGTGTGTATGAAGTTTTATTGGCCAAAAAGCTTTGGTGTTTGAGGAACGGAGCTAACCGCACAGACTTAACATTGTCGATGCTGACGCTAACGCCAATGACGACACTGTAAAGTGAACTCTATGTTGTTCCTACTTGCTTAAAAAATTGTGACAAAAACTAACCAGACTATGATTAACCCTCAGTCGCTCGAACTACCCATGTCTAGAACAAATTTCTGTGGTCCCAAAGATGTTCAAGCCATTGAAGTTTGACTGTATTGTTATAATTAACTTAACCCTTAAACTGCCAATCACAACAACTGTTCTCTGCTTTGTCATCTGCTTGTGATTTTAAAAGTCATTTTTGCAAACAGTGTGGACTCAGATCAGACTGCTCCTCTAGGAGCAGTCTGATTAGGGTTCACAATGTTTGCCTGTATGCAAAAATAGGTTTGAAAAGTTTGCAAGAATATACAGCAGACGACATAACAGACAACATCTTCAGATGCGGGTTTTCTTGGCATTTTATGGGTTAGAGCTTGTTTGCTGAAGAACCAAATTAAAGGTCAAGGACTGCCAAAATTTACAGAGCACACAGTTGGTTATTGTAGACTAATGACCCATTGTAGACTGAATAGACTCTTCCACACTGTATACTGGCAGTAGAGAAAAATGGCTAAAGTATTAGCAAACAGTGGAGACCCTGATCAGACGCCTTGTTCTGCGGCACCTGATATGGGTCTGCATTGTTTGTCATTTACCCTTTAGGGGTCTCCAGACTACAATGGCAGGGGTCATCCTAGAGGGCAATTTGGGAGAAAAAGTCTCCCTATATAAAATGTATAGGAAAATTCAAAATTTCTCCCTGAAATCCTGAAATTGTTGCAAAACTTCTCCCTATTTGAAAGCTCTAGGATGACCCCTGCAATGGGTTAAATAATTTCAAATTTTTTGCCTGTTTCTGAAGTGCTCTTTGCACACTTTGATGCCAGAATTACTCAACATGCATAATTCAGGCAATTCTGCAGTAGGTACTAGCAGAACTGTGTATTTTGGGTGGTTGCTTTGAATATTAAAATAGAAAATCATCTGGGGTACAAATTACTCTTACACCTGCCATGATCTCCTACAAGATCCGTGTAAGTCACTTTGAAGATGTGGAAGCTGATTAAATATAACATAACCTACAATTCCATTTCTTTTTTTGAAGACTTTTAACAGACTACTGTTAGCCAAGTACCAAGCATTGATCACTGGAACTTAAAACAACCTAGAAATGTATCCAAAGGACACGTATGCCCCTGCCGGAAAAACTGGAATGCAAACTGCTAATGCCATCTCGGACGCGGATGTGGATGGAGACGGGCGGATGGACAGGGTAACACTATATGCCCTTTCAACCAATCTTCGAATGACAGCGGCATAAAAAATATGGGCTGTAGAACATTTCGAGGGTTGAGCGCAAGAACTCGAGCATATTTTTGAAACCCTTGTTTAGGGGCAACTTTGACCCCTTTGTAAACAATGCAAATTTAGGTGCCATTGCTCATTCGAGCAATGGCACCTAAATTTCCATTGTTTACAGAAAGAAATGTTGTAATCTTCATAATGCCTTCATCATGAGGAGATTAAGTATTGGGAAAAACAACCATCTGACTTGCTACAGTCTTGCGATCAACCCTCGATTTGTAAAACTGTATAAAATATATAAGGAAAATCATTGGTAGTCTATATCCAAAAGCCAGGTTATGGAATTATAAAATTTTATTACTTGTCGGAATGGTCAAAATCTACTTGCCCAACCAAGAATTACTTTGCCTGAAAATTGACATTCTTCTTATTTCTTCGGAAGAAAACATGTTTTGAGTGAGGCACTTCTAATGAGTACCCACAACATATGTTTTCTTCAAGAAATAAGAAAAATATATACACTGTATATCATAATCTGGATACTCTTCTTAGTTAGAGCTATGAAGTTCTGTTCTAGTATAAGTAATTGAAATTTCTTGTACACTGGGAAATGGGACAAGTTGGACAAGTCCTGCTATAGTAGGCTGACTGACCTGCCATCTGGACTGAATTGGATATCATGGACAGGTCTGTGGAAATGGTAGGTGTGAAGAACTGTCTTGCTGACCAGGCTACACAGCAAGGCTTCCCCATCTGAAATGTACTATACATGTAAATGTAATAAAACAATCTAACTACAAAAGTTCCAATATGAAACTGTAGCTCTACTGGTCATTTTGGTGCTGGGGTAGAAGCTGGAGTAGAAACTTAATGACATTTATTTGGGCGTCGCCACGTGAAAATGTGTCTTTGAGCTTATGCAGACAGAGAAGGCACAGTCTGAACAGACCCCACAGTCTGAACAGTCCGCACAGTCTGAACAGTCCGCACAGTCTGAACAGTCCGCATAGCCTGAACAGTCCGCACAGCCTGAACAGGGCCTTTTCTGTCTGCTAACAGAAACATAGGAAATGATAGAATGTATCAATGGAGATTAAATGCCCAGATGAGACTTTGCGCATGAGTGGGATAAATTTAAATCTGTGCATTTTGCGCATGTCAGAAGACACCTTTTCGCTTGGCGTGTTCCATTTTACTCTTTCAACCTTGCAGACCAGAAGAGTCTACTGCAGACTCAGGGATGCAGTTGCTGAAGTTCTGGGCCCAGTTGTTCGAAACTAACGATGTTGTTAGTTAACGTACCTTTAAAACTTTGACCATTAAATATGGCATATACGCTAATATTTTGCTGAAAAAAATGAGTAGCGTTTGCATTTGCAAAAGGCACTCACATTTTTTCAGGAAAAATGCCTGTGAATTAGATACTGTACTTACTAGAACAGTTAACAATTTGACCCTTAACACGCTCGTTAAGCTAATGATGCTTTGAACAACTGGGCCCTGATTGATATTTGCTGGCAAACATGGCTATATTTGGAGTTTGGCCCATATCAACCTCGATCTTTGTTCAGCGCAGCGGCAATATATGTCAACTGATCTGTATTCATCCACACACCTCCAACTTCAAGTGAAGACTTTCAAAAACATAAAAAAGTACAAATCTAAACAAAAAACTTTAATACAAATATTAATATAACTTTTAAATCTGTCATTGCCTTCACCTCATGAAACTGTTGCAGTTATGTCATTAAAGCGACGTCGACATTGCTAATGAACAGATCAATCATCTGTCACTTTTGCCTCTTGTGACTGATGATATGTAAGAATTTTCATATTCGACTAATCAGAAATTATATTTCTAGGAACATATTTTTCATTTTTCTGACTATCTTAATAGATAACTTGCAAAAATAAGATTCTAAGTTGTCTATTTGGGTCATTTTAGATTTGTGGTGAATAAAGGTGAAAAAATATTTGATAAAAGTAACCTGAAATAAGCATAACTCCAGATAAGGCACTTTCTTCAACCAAAAAGTATTGTCTAAGATAGTTTTCACATTTCTCCATAAAACATATGTTATGGTACTCATTAGAAGCGTCACCCCTCCTTATCTGGAGCTATGAATAATATTGTTGATGATCAGTTGGTTTTACAATAAGGCATGTAATAAACAGAATAATGAACAGTTTGCTTGATACAAAAACTGTCACTCAAGTGTGTGGATAATTTGGTAATCAAAGCTTTCCTTCAGATTATTTTTTATCCAATGACAAGTTTAGTATGCTCCTTAATGACAGATTTTTCACGTTAATCAAACACTGTTGATTATTCTCACTATTTCAATAAATTAGTTGATATAAACAAGAAACCAAGGTTGGCAAAAAGCTGGTCAATATGAGTACTGACCGGGCCAATGGTTAAAACCGGTTTTAACTGGTCATTACTGGTCGATTGGTGGTCAATTGGGTCGATTAAATCACTGGAGTATATGCCTCCGTCCTGTTGCTAAACTGGTCTTAAAAGCTTTCCCCCCCCTTACATCATATACATAAGGTTAGACTATATTTTCATCAGTGAACAAGACAAAATAGTTATTATATTAATATATGTAACAGTAATTATTTAAGGTCCTTTTTTTTTATTTGATCTTAAATCAAAAGACATTATTGCTGATCAACTGAAGAGGTTGATTGGATTGACTCACTGAACTATAGACAGGTCTGTTCTTTTCAACCAAACAATCTTTATTATTATCCTTTAAAGATTAGATTAATTGTTCATATTTTGATTTACAGGAATATGAATAAGCTGAATTTATCATGGATTTTAAAGGACTTATGAAAGGTCCTACATTGTATTTTGTTTGACAGAAAAAAAATTGTTGTACTAGATTGTACCACACACGTCTCTCACTCTCTCCACCTCCCCCACAATCTTTTTCCCTCTTAAACTTTGAAAATATCAATTATTTAACATAATCTTTGATCATAAAATTTTAAATGTTACATCAAAAAGCAGCTTACATATAATTTTGATGTTATTGCAGAAAACTGTCACATATTGACAAACATGTGAAATACACCTGTCATTAATCTTTAAGTATGTGAACTTGTGAAGTAGTACATCTGTAAAAGGCTGTAATTAATTAACCAAATACATGTAATGTTTGAAGATTCACTAATGTCTTTGAAGTATATTTAAGTATCTGCAACACCTGTAAATTGTTGTCAAAACAGATTAAAAGGTGTAAAAGCTGCCCCATGCCACTGCAGTGGGTGTGGCATAAATCTAATTGCCAAAGTGACCAATCACATGTCCCGAATAGGGGTATTATACACTGACACTAGGTTTTATTCCTAATGTGTGAAATTTTGATTTTAATATCTGCTATCTAGATTTTTTAGTATCTTATCATCAAGCTATTACTGAAGGTGTCGAAAATGAAACTTAAAGACCCAGTTGGGAACCTCACTATTTTGGAAGATAACAAAAAAACCAGTGCAAGGTGCAAAGACTGTAATATTGAAGTTAGTGCTAAGGTCTTAAGACTGAAGAATCATAGACAAAAATGCTAGTTTTTGCACACAAATCAACTGTTATATTTAATGATTTCCACCAAATTATCAACCAAAAGGCCATACTAATAACCAATCAATCAACTGACCACCATAATCTCCAACTGACCACTAAAAATATTCAATTGACCACTCAGTATTTCAATCGACCAGTATTGACCACTCTGGGAGTATTGACCAGGGCATTTTTATCCGGCGGTTTTGGGCGGTTTTAACCAGTTAAAACCCCCGGTTAAAAACGCCCCTGGTTTTGACCGCCAAACCTTGCAAGAAACTCCCCTCGTATACCCATGGACAGAGGGACAACATGAAAACAGTATACCCCCCCCCCCCCCCACATACACACACACTGTTTGCGGGGGGTGGGGTCTCATGTCATGCCCTCGTGGAAATGCACCTAAAGAGGGTTTAACCAGTAAACTCAATGGTCTCATATCAAGAGGACTTGACATATTTGGTGGATTTTCCACTATTGTCTGTAAGGGAGCCAACTTTTGTGGCTTCCTGTTTGCTTTCCTACTCACCAAATCCCTTCTGAAACAGGGTCTACTCTAAAAGGAAAGAATTTCCTTTTAGAGTAAACCCCTTTTCAGAAGGAAAGAATAACAATTTTGATAGAGTTGCCTCACCTTTAAGTGTATCAACTCCCCTTAACTGTAACTAGACATGTACTGACCTTCGTTGACTACAATCAAAGTGTACCCATCAGGAGATAGTGCTGTGCATGTTATATTCCTACTACTCTCTATAGGCAAGGTCTCTGATCTGTTACTGAAATTTACATAAATAGGGGTACATACTTAGTGACCCAAACCATGATAGCTCCAGTTAGGGCGCTTTTCTCAAACAAGTACATAGGTCCAGATAATACGGGGTATCCACATAATACTTTTCTTATTTCCCTACAAAAATGTATGTTGTGGTACTCATTAAAAGTGCCTCATTGAGCACAACACATATTTTTGTACATGTTGTGGGTGCTCATTAGAAGTGCCTCATTATAGCGCATCTAATGAGTACCACAACATATGTTTTGTGGAGAATATCAGTACTTTTTGAGTAGAAAAAGTGCCTTATTTGGATCTTTATGCAAATATGGTAAATGTCCTCAAATTTCGAACACTTTATCCCATGCTTTTTTTGCCTAAATTTGGCTTTTTATACACTTGTTTCTTAAAATGCTTAGTGGAATGACAAACAGTGTAGACCCTGATCAGACTGCTCCAAGGAGCAGTCTGATCTGGATCTGCACTGTTTGCATATACCATTTTATCAGGTACTCTGGTATATGAAATTTTAGGACATTTACCGTAGTATTAGTTTACTTATTTCTCCATGAAAACATGAATTGTGGGTACTCATTAGAAGCACCTCACTTAGGTTTCAGAGGCAACATAAAAAATATTTACCTGCCACCCCCTCTTATCAGGAGCTTTTTCCAATATATTCAGACAGATTTGTGTGAGGAAACAGTGTACACTCAAATTAAAATGCTGCATGGTCCAGTTTGCAGGTACTTGTATTTGCCCTTCAGCCAACAATTTTAAACAGTGACATATGATAACAGAGTAGTTCAGATTTTAGGATCCATATGATAAGACAGTTAGTCCAAATAATTAGGGTGTTGTGTATAGTATAATCCATTTTAGACTGAATAAACTCCCTCATGCTATATATTGCAAGAGTCGATATTCTATTCAGAGTTTTCCTTGTCCCTCAAAAATGCGAGACTTGGCCCGTTTTAGACTGATGTACCCTTAACCTTCATCTTAGAGAGACATAGATGTTCCTTAAATTTTGCAATATTTTCTGTAAAATTCAAACTATTAACCCCTGAAATTATCCCATATGTCCCCTAAAATATGGGTCAATAGAGACCTGTGTCCCCTTAAATAAATTTCTGAGGGAAAACCCTGCTATTTTAGGTACATTGTGTATGTCAGGCTATATGATTTAGACATTCCTAGAAAAAACAATGGCTGAACTATTTGCAAACAGTAGAGACCCTGATCAGATGCCACATTCTGCCACATATGATCTAGATCTGCACTGTTTGCCAGTGCACTGTTTGCCAGTTAACTATTTGGGGATCTCCAGACTAAAATGGGTTAATGTTCCCCAGTAGGTTACTTTAGGCTAAATTATACTTGTAAGAACTGTGAAATACTGACTTTTAGCAATTTTTTACAGAATTTTATCATCAAATTCTTAAAGGAAAAAAATTGCTCCCTCTGGAGGCTACTCTTTAAGGAAAGAATTTGTTTGCAGAAGGAGCATATTCTTTCCTTCAAACCTTCAAAAGTAGCCGCCAATGGGAAAGAAAGAAAATATTTCCATGTCAGAGTTATATCCCTTGGCTGCCGGGCAGTGTATCCATTTCTCTTAAAAACACCACCAGTGAACACACCCATCCACAATTGAACCCATGCATGCACAAACACACACAAACATAGCTGTATTTTCAAAATCCCAGATTAAGATGGGTACTTAGTGAAATATTTTTCTTATTTCTCAATGAAAAAATAGTTGTGGGTACATTGCTGAGGTGTTTCTCATGCGTACATACATGTTTTCATGTATTCATACAGCCTTGCTAAGGCATTTCTAATGAGTACCTACAACATATGTTTTCATGGAGAAATTTAGAAAAGCACAGTGTATCAATATATTTTGGATGAAAAATATGCCATCTGGGCCCGGTTGTACAAAGCGTCGTTAGCTTAATGAGCTCGTTAAGGGTCATTTCGTTAACTGTTTTAGCAGATTCAATATACTGATATTTTTTGCTGAAAAAATGTGAGTAGCTTTTGCACTGCAAAAGCTACTCACTTTTTTTTCAGAAAAATTTCCGCATATTTGTGTATCACTCGATTTAAATTTTAACGAATCGTTAACTAACGACATCGTTAGCTTTGAACAACTGGGCCCTGGATTTTGTGGCCCATTTTTCTCAGCAAAATAAGAAACATACAGGTGTATTGTAAAATGCTGTTTGCTAATATTATTAATTCTGGTCAATACTACTGCTATAATATTCCATAATCAATCTCCGATTTGATTTGTTATTAAGGCTGGCTAATCGCTGGCTAATCGGAGCTGAAAAGATAATCGATTATCAGTCCTGCCATTGTGATCGATAATCGATTAGTAATCACTGAAGATTTGGTCGTAATTTTACCTGTCTGAGCATGACTCTTACCATTTGTTATACTTTATTGTGTGTATTTGGTCAGACAGGCATGAGCAAACAGTGCAGACCCTGATGAGATGCCGCAAATGCGGCGTCTCATCAGGGTCTACACTCTTTGTCACTCATCCAGCTTTTTTTAGACACAATAGTGGGTAGTAAACTGTACTTGTATGTAAGTATAGTAAGGAGTTGAGGTGTCTGAATACTAAGGGTAAATACGGTAAAGTAACAAACACAGAAATCAAATGATCGGTTATTAGCATATAGGTCTAGATAAGAGTGGGTATCAGGCAAACAGTTTTCTTATTACTCGACGAAAACATATGTTGTGGCACTCATTAGAAGCACCTCAGCGAGGTGCTTCTAATGAGTACCCACAACATATGTTTTCATTGAGCAATAAGAAAAATATATATAATTTTTGGTGGAAAAAAGCACCTTATCAAGAGCTATGTTAGCAAATCAGTAATGATAATCATTTCTGTGGAATTTATTGATCAATTAATGGAATTATCCTCTTAATTGTGCCAGCCTTATTTGTTATACAATTCACACTGGAACCCCTTTATAAGACAGTTCACTAAAAGATGGTTTTGAATACAGTCAAACCTGTCTAAAAGGCCATCTGTATTGGTCAATCATCTGTATTTAAAGCATAAGTCTAAGTAAGAGTGGGTATCAGGTAAATAGTTTTCTTATTTCTCGACAAAAACATATGTTGTGGGTACTCATTAGAAGCGCCTCACTGAGGTGCTTCTAATGAGTACCCACAATATATGTTTTTGTTGATATATACATGTAAGAAAAATATAGATACTTTTTGGTTGAAAAAAGCGCCTTATCAAGAGCTATGTAAAGTCTCCATATTCCTCAAAAATAGACATTTTATTATCAAGAAAGGTTTCATAAATTGATATATGGTATTAACCCAATCATAAAATGTAGCATAATTTTTTTTTTTATCCAGTTCAAAAACAAGAGACTAACTGAAATTTTACAGGCTGTCAGATGCCACATTTTATGATCGTATTAATATTATATATCAATTTATTAAACCTTTCTTGGAAAACATGTCTATTTTTGAGGAATATGGATCTTTTAAAGACCAGCTTTTTAGATACCATAAAAGGAAATTTAGTGTAAATTTACCTGTATTAAGCAAACATCTATCATAAGCACTCACATTTTGGCTTTCTCTTAGGTGCTTGTTTACTACAGGTTTGACTGTACAGTTTTAAGGTGGACTCCAGACATGTTGTATCCAAACAAAAATGTATAGATTATACAGAAAAATGGCCATTTATTTTTCTACATAATCTATACACTTTTGTTTGGATACATTTTGTTTGTGTTGAGGTTTTACGGCCCAGTAACCCAAAGGGGCCATGTCAAGCGCAGTCAGTTTACCTAATCACACTTTTACTGGGCAGGCATAGTCCTCTAGCTGTTAACTAGTATTGTGCACATTCTATTGCCAGAAACTGATAACTGCCCTTCTTGAAATAGCGGAAGGGAGTGAATGACTAGAAAATATTTCATGATCTTTTGATGAAAGAATGCCACCGACTTGGCGGGAGTTGAACCAGCAACCTTCTGATCACCACTTGGACACGAATCCAACTGAGCCACTGAGGCCGGCTTGTTTGGATACAACATGTTTTTTTTAGCTAACATGGTTTTTGCTTTGGATCCCAGCAGTAGTGTTATAAAGGGTTGTGGTGTACTTGTAATTAGACAGTAAAGTGTTATGAAAAGGTTGTGGTGTACTTACTTTTTCAAATCAAAAACTGACACTCTGTTTCCAACTGGACTGATAACACTGTTGCCATCTGGTGTGAATATGACATTGCCTTTCTTGTATACTGACCCAAGTAAGTTGGAAAACTGGAAATTAAAATATCAGGGCCCAGTTGTTCAAAGCGTCATTAGCTTAACAAGCTCATTAGTGGTCAAAATTTTAACTGTTCTAGTAAGTAAAATATCTAATTCACAAATATTTTTGCTGAAAAAATGTGAGTAGCTTTTGCAAAAGCTACTCACATTTTTTCAGCAAAAATATTGGCGTATATGCCATATTTGATGATAAAAAATTTTTACGATTCAGTAACTAATGACATCGTTAGTTTTGAACAACTGGGCCCAGTATGGTTATTTGAGCTGCGCTATGCAAAATATGTCATTGGGGTAAGTGAGGTCAGTTAAGCTCAGACAAGCTATGCATCCATGCCATCTGATCAAGTCCTTTGTTGTCCATTTACACGTTCATTGATTTTTTATTTGGTTTGATTTGGGGTTTCACAGCCCAGACAATACTGTTAAGGTTATTTTGAGCTGGTCAGAACCTTCTCACACTTTTCCTGGGCATATATAGTCCCCTATGTGACTAACCAGTACTTTATACACATACCTTCCCCAGTAATTGACCAGTGCCTTTTTTTTTTTTTACTTTGTGCACATACTTTCCCCATTAACTGACAACTGCCTTTTTTTTTTTTCTTTTTTTTTTTTCTTAACTTTCTGCACATATTTCCCCTAGTAAGGCCACACCTGGAGTAGGGATCCAGTGTGTGGCCATTCATGTGCAAGAAAGATAGTATTGCCATGAAAAATGTGCAGAGGTGAGCCACAAAGTTGTTGCCATTCCTAAGAACAAAATTATACCAAGAAAGACTTAAGGACTTGTGACTACCATCACTACAGTATCGTAGACTCCATTTTGACATTATACAGGTATACAGAATTCTAAACAATATCGACCATTGCAATCAAAATCAACTATTTACTAGAGATACAAATACAAGAACTAGGGGGCACTCTCAGAAACGCTATAAAAAGAATTTTAGGTCAGACATAAGGAGATTCAGCTTCTCACAGTTACATACATGTATTAACCAGTGGAATAACCTTCCCAATATTGTAGTACCTTCAGAATCTTTAAAACAATTTACATCAAGGTTAAACAAACACTGGAAAACATTACAAATAAAATTCCAGCCAGACTGCTATATATTATTTCATACTCGCACCAGCATCAATACTAATGAAGAATACCAGAATGGATCTCAGAGCAAAGCGCCTAACAGCAATCTTGACGACAAGTAAGTAAGTACTTTTGCCAGTAAGTGACAGCTGCCCTCCTTGGAATGGGGAGACTGACCATATACATTGTTTCATGATCAATCTTCATAAACGTTTAATTATGTGCCCGAGCTGGGATTCAAATTGTGATGCCTGGATCTGCAGTCACATGAACTATCCCCTGCACTAGGGAGCCCAGCTACTCAATCACTGGATACTGTAGGATATACATGTATCTATGTTAAACAAGGTTGGGCGGCAAATTCCACCCCCGGTATTTACCAGTGGCATTTGCCGGTATTTACCGGTCTGGAAAATACTCCTCAAGTGGCAAATACTGGCAAATACCAGCAAATTGAAATTTTTTTGGCCTTAAAAAACTGCAGAAGTCTTTAAACAAGTTGCATTGAAATAGTATACGCAAACTAGATGAGTAAGAATGTTAAAATCATTAATTATATAAGGTTACCACCCTGAAGAATAGAAGAAATCTCAATATAAACATGTAACACTGCCAAAAAGTGAATCTAAGACAAAAATTTTGAAATTATTTAAGCAACAAATGGTCTTTAATTAAAAAAAAAATCATGTAGGCCTTTATCTCAATAGTAGAAATTCACCTGTGCACCTGGCCACTGACATTTACAATAATGACCCTAAGTTTTTGTGCTGGCAGACCATGTCAAAAAGAGCAGACCAAGATCATACTGAACAGTCTGATCAGGATCTTAAATGTTTGCCAGGCCATCTGCATCTTTTAAACACACTTCTGTATGGTAAAAGTATGTTTTGCAAAGTTTAGGATATTTACATCACTTTACCATATTCAAAATTTTTAGGAGTTTTAGTGTACATGTAATTAGCAAGACTACCTGTATGGTCTAATTACTAAAACAACAAATCCCAGGACAATTGTTTGTTCAAGAGGGTACTTGATAGCCAGGGGCAAGATGTCATAAATGAATGCATATAGACAATAAGTCTAGGTGAAAGTAAAAAGGTGTCATAGGTAAGGCTTGAGTTATAGTATGGCTTCAAACCTGATATACCCTGGAAGTCAGAAAATTTCTGGTTATAGTCACCTCTGCACTATTCACAACAGTATCATACTACTATTCATCATGAAGCAAAAAGATCCCATTTGGAACTTCTTTGTTGTTGTTGAACAAGACAACAAAACCAGTGCCAGTTGCATCGACTGTAAAACAGTTGTTAGTGCCAAAGCTCCACGAATTCGTGCCCATAGAGAGAAATGTCTAGCCAACAGACCCTCCAAGAAGAGACCTCTGCCTGTAGATGATATTCCAGCTGCCAAGCTGGTATTCTGTTACCGCTACCTCAGAGGGAAAGCAGAGATTGACTGGTAGACCTGTGTAAAGACTTCTTTGCATCCTGCCCTTATGTGCTATTGTATGTTGTTTATACTCTTTATTTATTCAAAAGAAAATATTGAAAATATTGAAGAAAAAAAAAAAAAAAAAAAAAAGAAAAAAAAAAAGATAAAAAAAGTTAAAAAAAAAATAAAAATGAAAAGATACAAAAAAAAAAAGATTAAAAAACAAAAAACAAAGAAAAAAAGAATGAAAAGAAAGAAAAAGTAAAAATAAAAACCTGTAGTGGTAGCCACAAGCCACCTGATGAGTACTTTGGCAGGTATGAAACAGGCTTTTTTTTCTCTAGATTTCACTTAACTGAATTTATTATTAAAGTAAACTTAAACCAGAGTTAAACTGCAATCAGTATAATGTAAATACTAAGTCAACTATGTAGCCCCTATTACAGACATTGTCCATAGGTTGATACTGAGGGTAGGGTTTTGTCTTACTTCCAGGGTGGTAAATGCCAATTTCCAGTATTTGCCGGCATTTACCAGTATTTGCCAGTATTTACCGGTAAATACCACCGGCATGGAAAATACTCATATTTGCCGGCATTTTGCCAACCTTGAATTGTTAAAAGATATTGTATTAACCCTAAGTATGAAGACTGACAGGCCTGAACAAATAGTGCAGGCCCAGATAATTAAGGTAAAACAGAATGTGACATCTGATCAGTGGCTACACTGTTCATCACTTGTCCAACAGTTTTTAGATACATCAACAGGTAGTAAACTGGGCTTGTTCAAATTTCAGGACTAATATAACAAAGAGTTAAAGTGTCTGAATATTTAGGGAAGATATGGTGACCTGATTATGACTTTTTTTTTTTTTTTAAGTCTTTCAACATCCTATCAAGACAATGAAGGGGTGATAATAAAAGGCTCTGTGCAATAAAGTGCCAGACTGTCTTGGTTTAAACTTTATTTTGGTTGCTTTAAATACAACATAATTTACAAATATACAATATTTTCCAGGATCTGACAGTAAGCCTTAGCTTGTCTGAAAGTCATCTCCTGGCCATACTGTCTTGAGTTAAACTCCACCCCAGGAGCTCGAGATCTGAAGTCAAAGCACATTAACCTCGTGCTCTCTTGGAGCTAAGCCACTGATGATGTGGATATTTCGGTACCCCAATCAGATTGTGTAAATGCACAACCTAATAGTGAGGCTATTAACATATATGTACTTTAGACACATCTGTCTGATTTGGTTCTTAATAAATACACATTACTATGTGTAACAATTTGATCTGATGCTCTGTATCATATCAAAGCAAATCAAAAGAGCTTTAAAAAAGTCAAAAAAGTCATTACAAAAACACACTTATTCAAATACACTGAATATTTTACCACTAAAACATTAAAACTTTCAGATAATAAATTCTGATATTCTTCCTATTTCTGCTCAAAACATAGATTGTGGGTACTTGTTAGAACCACATCAGTGAGGCGGTTCTTACCCACAATCTATGTTTTTGGGCAGAAATAAAAAAACTAATGTATACCACTGTAAACCCCAGTTTTACTAAATAAAGGTGGGGTTTAAGGGGGTCAAAATTATATAGGCCTGTTTTCATGATGGGTTTTTCTTAATCTCCAACAGGGTTCTCGGGGACGCAGAATCCTGCGACCTGGGACGCATAAATCAGGGTCCAGACTTCTAAAAATTCCCAAAGCCGAGTCCGCCGGACGCATGTTTTTTTTTTGTCCTGTAGGATGACTACTTATTATGATCGGATTATTTGACTGCAGTCTTAAGTCCGCCACGTGTTACTGGTATCGTCGGTAGCATCTTAAAAGAACAGTAGTAATCCGCCGCGTGCTTTTCACACCTGCGACAGTACTGTTATTTTCTAAGCAAGCGGTAGTTAAACATGTGTTGGCAGTTCACACTTAGCGATCGAGCAATTAAAGCATGCGACTGACACCGGTAGGCGACCCCTTCCCTCATTGTGACCGACTGATTCATCGAAAATGCACACGCAGGTATCATGCTTTCATCCTTTGAGGCTGGCGTTTTTTGTTTTTTTTTTGTTATTAATTGATCATTTTTTTTTTCATTTTAAAACTTTTCTGATGCTGAATTTTCATCACTAACATCACATACTGTTTTCTGTGAAAAGATGACAAGGGGCCACAAAAAATAGTACCTGATCTCTTTGTGAGATATCAGTCTGCGCATCAAAAATGGTTATTCCTACTTGTCACCAAAAAAAAAAAAAAAAAAAAAAATAGTTTCCAAGTCCCATCGAATCTAACCCATAAACCCTGTGAAGAGTCTAACGGGACTGCTTAGGTGCACCCCGGATGACGGTATACAATTCGGCACTGTTCTAGTATAAGTTATATTTTCCATTGCTCCCGCATGAAGAAATGGTAGCGCATGCTTGTTACGGTAACGTCATTTGACAGCGTGGCAAGAAACCGCTTTGGGAGAAAAACGAACTATTACCATGTTGCATTGTCGAGCATTTTCTTGTCAGAAGTGCATATGAAACAGACGCATATTAAAAATAGAACTAAATTATCAAGACTTTTTCGGCAAATCAAAGCAGTAGATCGAAATTTCAGCTGGCAAAGAAGTCCCGGACATTTTTTTCCTAGCGTGTATTGGTTGCAGCACGGTGCAAGTGTAAACATTAAAATGACGTTTTGCGGGAAGCTCAACAGAGGGCCCATGATCAGAAGATGCGGATATATTGCATATATAAGTTTGTGGTAGCATGTAACGGAGCTTTAATTGGTTTTGATTAAAATATGTTTCACTTAATATCCATAACACTCAAGGTCACTTAGTACTGACAGCAACAAACCGAACTTTTTTGGGTTGGGATGGGGTATTGAATTTAACCGAAAAGCAATGAAAGAGGGGGTGCCACTGGGAGGGTTAGTTCATATTGCTTGAGACATGTCCTCGAATCCTTTGCTACATAAACCATAAAATAGTAATAATATCTGCTTTGCTTGCAGCACATGATGGTAGAGTTCAAGTATTGTTACCTCTGAAACATACATGCCATACCTCACACTGTGAGACAAAATCTCACAGAATTTGGCTATTTTGCAACCCATTTCCCATAAGAATTTCAAATCTCACAGAATTTTCAGACCCTCTAAAAAAATATTTTATGAAGAACTAATTATAAATTACACAACATTACACTTTTGATATGCTTAATTCATCAAAATAAAGGCTTTAAACTTATTTCTGTGAGCTTGAAAGTGGTTTTTATGAAAATCTCACAGAATTTTGTCAAATCTCCCCTAAAAATTAGCCTGATCTCACAGATTTCTGCCAAGAGCTTATGGCATGTATGCTGAAATAAAAAAAAAGCTAAAAACACCACTGACTGCATTACATTATTTATATTAATAGTGCGACATCTTTACCATGCAAGTAAAATAGGTTAGGATTGTCATGTCTCCTGATCTGCAAAGATGTTTCATTTTTCCATGAGAGAGACAAGACGTCATCCTAATTTCTGGGCCACCTCCACTGAATTAACAACATCAGGATGTCTGATAATTACCAACAGTTGGTTACAGACATTGCTCAGATTAATACATAAAGCAGAGACCAAAATCAGTTGAAAAAAACAAAACAAAACAAAAACAACAAAAAGTATGTGAAAATAAGGAAACTGATTCTCCATCAGGTATTTATAGAATGAAGTTACCGGGGACTTGCTCACTATTAAAAGAGAGTCATAAAAACAAATGGGACTCCTATTTTTGGGGAGTGGGACTCCTACTTTTTGGCTTGGACTCCTACTTTTTATAAAAAGGGAGTCCCGGACTCCTAATTTTAAAATCCTAGTGAGAACCCTGTCCAATGTATTTATTATTTCTCTGGAAATCAATTTGATGCATTAACTACTGACATTCGCAAGTGTACAGTATTACACACACATACACACAGATCATAAACAAATGATGAAATCTGGTCTGAAAGTGAAAGTAGGAAATCTGATGCCTCCTATTTATTTTTTGCCGTTTTGTTTCTTGTAACATCATAATGTAAACAGATGCATCATACTCTGTATGCAAACTTCATTCTGGGTCAATTTTCTGGATCACAACAGCACAAACACGTGCTGTACATCATAACACATTTAACTGTGATCAACACAAAACGGAACAGGAAACATGTGTTGGAAAATTAACCGGAAGATAATCATATGAAACTGACTAAATTGAAAGAATGTATTTGATTCGTTAGCTTCAGCTGAAAAGCGAATCAAAAGAGCTTTTACAAAAGTGATCGGGAAATTCATGCGGCATACTTTGTACTTTTCGCTAATCATTTTACATTTTGGTCACATGATTTCACGTCACTCGCCATTTTGCATGATCTGATCTGAATAATAATTTCAACAGAAATTTTATTGTATTTTCTGCGAGTATTTTGGCAATTAAAGACTTTAAAGCGTAAACATGTCTGGCAGCGATCTAGATAAACCACCATACACGCCCTTCTTTGGCGCTATGGGCGCAACAGCTGCGATGGCTTTCAGTGGTAAGTTGGAGGAACAACATTTTTGATCTTGTGACAACCGGAAATAGAATTATTTGACATTATTGTTCTAGTAAAACTTTGTTTCTGGGCTTCCGTTGATTATATATTCCTGCAACAGATTCTGTATTTGGTTGACAATTTAGTTGATTCATTGTATTTGTGCTAAAATTTTGGTAGTGCCCTCGTAATTTCTGGTGTTTTTGTTCGTACTGGCAGTACCAGTTGTTTGCTATGAGCAACAGCCTTCATTCTGGGAAATCAGTGGGTACTGTGGATTTTTACACTGAGTTCTGCTAGTAAACTTGCACTACAAGAATAAACATATATATATCAGTTTTATTAATCAATGATTTATTTACAGTTTGGTTCTATTGAGTTCTAGGGACTCACATAGATGAAATCACGAGTCCTTTAAACATGTTTTAAAGCAATTTTCTACTATATTTTCTGAGTCAAGGGACTCACATATAAAATTTGTGAGTCCCAGTGAGAAATTATGAGTATATCAAACAGGACTCGCAGGTAAAAAAAATCACTGATTAATGAACATTTCCTGATTACCTTAACAAAATCTGTTTAGCACTTAGCACCTTAGGTGGGATACATGTCCCTGTTAAGGGGTTCAGGACAACTCGACTCAAAGACAATTCAGCCCAGGACAACATGACCCATTAAAAAGTTGGCTGAACTTCAGAAGACAACTCGGCCCAAGTCGCCCCAACTTGAGAAGACCTCTCGGCCTAATTGAAAAAAAGCAGGATGTGAAGCTTCTGAACATTTTGCTTGTATTTATACAGATCATGTTGGCAAATAAAGGAAATTATTTTACTCCCTGCTATCTGTGGCTATAGTGGTGCCTTGACATTTTTAACCATTAGAGAGTCTGGAAACTCATTTTCCATGCGTCGTTTGGGTTTCAGGCTAGATTTGTGCGCAGAAGCTTGGTCATTATGACTAAATATTTTTTCCCCGGCTTTAATAAAACCATGATATACATGTAACTGTTTATAAAATCAAAATACAGTCTACAAAGTACCAGCATACATGCCATAAGCTCACATTTTCAATCTGTGAGTCTGGTGCAAAATTTCTGTGAGATTTGAAAAAAAACCTGAGATTTTTCTTGGCGCTGTATTTCTAGGGTAAAGTCATCTTTTGGACGTTTGAATTTGCTGATTTTAACTTCATAATACATTAACCTATAGATAATGTGCTATTCTATTCTGTTTTCACACCTTCCACAGAAAAAACGACCTTTCAGTCGTTAATTGAAGTCTTAAACCAGAATGTCCCTTAGGCAGTTACCTGTGTGACGTAACTCTTCCCGCTCAATTGACCACGTGTCAGTTTCTTTTCTGTGGACAAAGAAATTCAACAAGGATTATTTACCTGTGATAGAAATTTGGATTATTTCTTTCCTCACGGATAAATTTATGTATCCTTGTGTTTCTTTTGTTTATTTATCACTCCTTTCACTTTCTGTGTTATTATTTAAAATTTTCAATTTTCGATTTCATGTATTTTTGACTGGTCTTTTTCCACATGCGTTTTCGCGACTCTCGCTATTCGGCACAACGCTCGTGCGCGATCGGTTCGATAGTCGTGTTTATATATGCAGAATATTTTTGTTCTTTTCGTTCCAGGTTATTCAGCAATTACGATATGTTTTTCCTGGACTTTTGTTTGCAGAGATCTTCAGTTGGCTAAAGATTCTCATGGTGGAGAAGCTGATTGTAAAGAACTTGTCAACCCTTGATGGGTTATAAGACAATTCTTTACTGATGGGAGCCCCACCCCATATGGCTATACTGCCGGGGTAAGACCCATCAAGGTGGCATCTTTGGGTACTTAGTATCCGATAGAGTCTAAGTCCACCAGTCACCAGTCATCCAGTCACCAGTCAACCAGGCACCAGTCAATCAGCTTCACCAGTCACCAGTCAATCAGGTGCCAGTCAACCAGGCACCAGTCACCAGTCATCCAGGTGCCAGTCAACCAGGCACCAGTCACCAGTCACCCAGTCACCAGTCACCCAGTCACCGATCAACCAGGCACCAGTCAACTAGTCTCCAGTCAATAATTTAATTATTTTCTGGAAAGACTTAGTTTCTGACATATTTCACCGGACAAAATAGTCACGTATACTAACTTCCGGTCATTATGTCTAATTATTAAAAAATTTTTTCACTGGGCAAAGTATCAGTAATATTTCTGATACTTATACCCGGTCATATTATTATATTATTTCTGATTTTTCACCAGGCAAACTTTTACAGAAAGTGTCTGGTCAATTTTTGCCTAATAAATAATTATCTTCGGGGAAAAAGTTTCGAATACTTGTGCCCGCTCAGTTTTCATATATAATCTCCCTTTTTCATCGGACTAGAGTTACGAATACTACTATCCGATCAATTTGTCAAATTACTTGTAACTTTACCGGGCAACAGTTACGAATACTAGTGTCCGGTCATTGTGTCGGGTAACTAGTGTCAAAATAATGATCACTAATTCCCGAACAATCTATTATCGTTCATAGAGCTCCATTCACGTTTAAGTCAATGGATATAGGTTATTAAGTGAAATACATAATAACTTTTTATACAAAAAAAATTCTGTACAGTCTTTCCCAAATCAGACTAGAATCTTTAATATTCCATTGACTTATTATAGGTGTGTAATTCCATTAATATTTTAAATTAACTTATGTTTTATCTCTTTTATCCGCTAGAAAGAGTTAAACTTCCGACTATAACAAAATTCTTACCGGGCAGCAGTTCGTAGACTAGTGCCAGGTCATTCAAATGATGTTTTATCTCTTTAATTCGCTAGAAAGCGGTTAAATTCCGGCTCTAACGAAAATTTCATCGGGAGGCACTTCGTAGAGTAGTGCCAGGTCATTCTAATGAAATTTCACGGGGCAGTAGTTTCGTAGACTTTGTGTCGGATTACTAGTGTGCGAGTAGTAGTCACTAGTACTCGCTCAACATATATTTATTTAATAACCACTATAGACATGTATAGTCTTGGATTATAGGTTATTGAATGACAGCGATGGGTTCTAATACCTAGTAGCCATTTATATTGTTGAATTCTGTCCAGTCACTTTTGAACTTGACTTAAATTCTATATATATATTTATTATTGAAAATGAATTAAGAATTATCGGTTAGGATCAATTTCGCAATTCATTCACTAAGTGTAGAAGATACTTCCAGCTATAATTATATCTCTTTTATTCGCTACAAAGAGATTAACTTCTTACATATTCACCTTATTCGGCTCTAGGGCAAAGGTGAACTATAAAACTATCGTTATTTATAAGAAGAAAAATATACACGAAATATAAAAAATTTTCTTCTTTCCTCCCCTGTTTTTCTTCTACATGCTCCGATATGTAATCAGCATGTAATCTAAGGAGTAAATTGACAAGAAAGTAGCAATCAATCTTTTCTACTTTCTATTAATTTTTCATTCTTAAGGTATCGGAAATTTACACCAACCAGATAAATAAATTAACAGTTTATTTATTTATTCGCTACCTCTCTAGATTACTACGATTTAAAATTCTAGTTGAGGTACATATTTTCCTTTTGCCTTTTCTACATGGAAAATAGTTGATCCGATAAGCTATTATTCTATTTTATACTATCTTTTGATTGATTATATAAGAGTCTAGGTCAGTCGTGCTCTGTCTAAACTCTGCTATAAAATAATAAATAAGAAAAAAATCTTATATTTAGGCATAGATATAATTCAATACGTTCTTTACTTTGCCTGTTTTATTTTTTCTTCTGGATCATTTAAGACTACGATAGCAATATGCCAGATATTTTTGCCTCAGTAAGAATCTACTACGCTGAAGATTCTTCATATTGGAATAATAATTTTATTATGATTATAATTCTAGACCCAATTAATCCTCGTATATTATAGGTCTACTTTATCTTATTGAGGAATAGTTTTGCTTCGACTAGCTCTATACCGCTAATATTTTATTTATAACTAGAGTCCATGTCAATCAAAATTTTCTTGCATTTTGGTATTGACAATGGATACATATTTAGTAAAGGCATTAATTATTCAGTACGTGACAGATTATTATTGCCTAAATTAGATATTATATACAATACTTTCCTTTTGATATTTTGTTTTATTGACTTTGTAACTATTCAGAAACTGCCAAAGTCAATCATTTCCTTCCTCTAAACTTACAGAAGCTCTAGATTATGTTGATATATTTTTTTTTTGATATACGCTTAGAGGTTAATTAACAAGAGTTTACCTCATAATAGCAGATATTATTATAATTATATTAATCAATCTATAGTCTAGGCTTAGACAAAAGGGAAAACATCCTTAATTACGAGCCGGTAAAGAATTAAGACACTCTTAATTATCTCTTTACCCCTCCTTTATGTTTACATTCGTTAAAGGGATCATAGTAATTCTCACTAAGAGTTCAAGTTCAGTTTGCGAATAATGCAAAGATTAATATCTTGATTTCCAGTCCGCATCAAAAATGGTCTATATATATAGATAAATATCTTTTCCGAAACTGGATATTTATTTATTTTTCCACACAATAAGTCATTTCAAGATGTCGATGATTTTGAAATGCACTGCTTCAATTTATAATATAAAATATGTTTATATTAACTTCACAACTTAGTAAGTGCTGCACCTACGTTCCTGGTCAGATCTTACTTTTGTGATACGTTTTTGAACATACTGAAAGTTTTCTCCGATTATACATTCGGTAAATAAACTTTCGAGTAGTATTTATGCTTTTAAACATTCAGATTATTTGATAATTGTTGGAGATAATATATTATTCCGATATTTATATATCTATCTTCATTATTTATCTTTCTCATCTTACTTTTAAATTAGATTGACCTTCTCACTACGTTCCAGGTTTAAATCTAGCTAACATTGTGGAACAGTCACTTTTTTATTTCCTAAACAATATTTTAACTTTTTTCTCAGTATTCAGAGCATAACGACTTCATGAATACTTGGAAATTATTCAATTCTACGCTTGTTAAACTAAGCCTAAAACAAGCCCTAGTTTTTTTAGAATGGATATTATCCTTCGATTCAGTTCATGGAGATACATCCTTTTAGATCCCATTATCTCTATTTCAATCATTCAAAATTCTAATGACTAAGTACTCCTTTTCTACGTATGAATACAGAATATCGAGTCACTGTTGCTGCATATTGGTTAAAGATTAAACAAATTTTATCTTAAACCTATATGACGTTAAATTAATTATTATCTCTTTCATATACATGTTTTTACCCTTCCGTCAGGGATCGCGGTAATAATATTATTACTCTCTATGGTTTACACATAGATCTCGAGAGTATATATATGTATTTTCATATATGTATTTTCTTCCTGAACTCATTTGCGAGTACGTAATTTGATATTTCAGTAATTACCAATTATGCAGACATAGATTTTATTCTATTAATATTCAATTCTAAAAATTTGATTGACTGTTTATCTATAAAATTTCCGGGCAGTAATTTTATAGAGAGTTATATGTTTAATAATTCCTTGCTTAAATAATAGTTACGCTTAACCTATTATTTATAGCGGGAATTTTGTTCAGTAGTATAATTTTTATTTAGTATTAATATATTTCTTACTATTCTTAAATATGCCTATAGAATAGTAATACTATCTCTTAACTTTTAAATTAAGTGTTTTTTGAGATTATTAATCAGTATTATTGTATAATCTTTCTTCAGAGATTATCACACTATTACTTTTTCACTGAGTCCTTCTCTTTTTATGAACATTTTGATTCGTATCAAAGTGGATTTTTTAACATTTCTTGATTTCCATGATTATTTACTCAGGAGTACTTTTCATGGCAATCTTCTGGTATAGAAAGATTCTATCCAGCTTATTTATTATTGCTTAATCTTATCAATACGGTAAGATTTAGCCAAACTATGACCGTCATACAGTTTGCTGCGATCAACCTTATTCTTATCTCTCTTATTCTCTGTCAAACTCTTAAGTTATGATGTTGACAGTTTATTCTTTATTTTTTTGTCAGGACATCAAACGCTTTTATATGTCTATGACAAAACTAATTATCAATGGTTTAGGTTGTTTTTTCTTCCCAGCAGTTATATGCAAACTCTGTATTATTTTATTGCTTGACTAAAAATTCGTTATACAATTAGTCTAGCAATAGTTTTAACCATTATGTTTGTCTATACCTTTTTTCTTCTGATGGATAACTTAGTTATAGTTAAGTTAACTCCATCTACTTTTATAATCTCCCCTTCTTTAATTTGATCAAGGGAAATAATTACACATTATGGTTATTTTAAGTCTGTGTCTGTTCATCGGAAACTGTCCTGTCGCTCCAATTAACAGAATCTAATTAGTTTATAATTCTAATAGCTTAGACTATTACAATTACATAGCTTCACATATCTAGAATTTTATCCAAAATATCTACATATGTCAGTTATCTATAGGAAACTCCACCGAGTAGACTTTTCCTTATTTATTCAAGATCCTACATAGACTACTTACAGTGTATGGTCTTGGCTTTTTGTTTTACAAATTTTGTTTTGAAAATATTTCTATATTCCTAGCTTACTTTGCGATGGAATATTTATAATATGTCTCAATGACTCCCTTTTCTTTTTGAAGCCAATTGTTGTTTCCCAAAAAGAAAAAAAGAGGTGGGGGCGGGGGGGCGGGGGGGGGGGGGGGGGGGGCTCAATGACTCCCTTTTCTTTTTGAAGCCAATTGTTGTTTCCCAAAAAGAAAAAAAGAGGTGGGGGCGGGGGGGCGGGGGGGGGGGGCTCAATGACTCCCTTTTCTTTTTGAAGCCAATTGTTGTTTCCCAAAAAGAAAAAAAGAGGTGGGGGCGGGGGGGGGGGGGGGTGGGGCCAATGTTAGGTCTCTGAGACTTAAGAACTGGCTTCCTCTAGAGTCTACTAATACATATAAGGTTGTTAGATCATAACACCTTAAAGATATGCTATTTTGTGAATCTAGATCATTCTTTCTATTAAATATAGAATTAGAATGTATCTGATTCCTTTGAGTTTCCTGAGTCTTAACCAGAAGTGGTGAGATATTATTGGTGTTAGAATTAGGAGAGCACCTCCTTCCTATTCTGCAAATTCTAGCACATTATCTATAGGTTAATGTATTATGAAGTTAAAATGAAGTTTTTTAAAAGTAAAACATATTTTAACGAGTAATACTTAACCTATAGATAATCAATTATCTCCCTCCGCCCACCCTCGCTTATCTCTCCTAATTGTGTCTATTGTTTTACACATAAAAGAAACTGACACGTGGTCAATTGAGCGGGAAGAGTTACGTCACACAGGTAACTGCCTAAGGGACCTTCTGGTTTAAGACTTCAATTAACGACTGAAAGGTCGTTTTTTCTGTGGAAGGTGTGAAAACAGAATAGAATAGCACATTATCTATAGGTTAAGTATTACTCGTTAAAATATGTTTTACTTTTAAAAAACTTCATTTTATAGAAACATGTCACAAGGGAGATAAATGTGCATAACCCTTATTTCTTTGCTACTACTGTATACTTTGAGAAAAGAACTAATGGCTGATTAACCATCTCTTGCTGCTTATGATCTTATTAGGGTGTATAACTTTTTTTTCACAAATTGCTGCACTGGACAGTATATTGTTCAAATGATAGGATAAAGACAGTAATTTGTTTGACTCCCAATAATCAGTTTAATTATGGTATAAAGAAAAATTATAGTTAAGTGCAATATTTAGTTTATTTTGCTGTAATAATGGACAAGACAAGAAACAGTTAAATTAGTTTAAGATCTGTAATGTGTTTCAGATTTTACTTTCCACATGCCAAAGAGAGATAACTCTGCTGGGAAAGGATTTGCAACTCTGGTATCAGAAATAGTTATCCCAAATTGCTGCCCTGGTATCAGAAATAATTATCTCAAAAGGAAATATTTGCTCTGCTAGATAGCAATTTTTCCCTATAGGAGTTGATTCAATAAGCAGGGAGATGAAAATTTTCTCACCAGAATGATTTCCCTTTGGACATGCACACTAAAACTGACTTCCAATATATAGCAAACATGATGTTCTAGTCTGAATTTGAATTCAAGATCTGCAATATGTTTCAGTTTTTCACTTTCCACATGCCTAACACCTTGTCAAAGGGAAATAACTCTAAAAGTAAAGGATTTGCTATTAAAATCACTCCTTGCTAAAGAGAGATATCTCTGCTGGGAAAGGATTTGCTACCCTGGTATACTGGCGATACTGAACACTTGGACATTTTAACACAAGTAAAGCAGAAATTTGTTTGAATGTTGGCTAAACTCTGCATTGCGTTATATATAGTTATTCGAACTTCGGATTAAGTAATTTTCAATTTTTGTTTGGCTTCATTACTTTAATTGACAAATATTGCAAACAAAACAATCTAACATAATATTGTCTTCCACATACAAAGAGCCGCAAAATGTCACGACAAATACTTACCCGAAGGCTACATGTGTCAGCCCATCTTCAAGCCAGATCACTGACGCGTGGCATTGTCTCAATTATGATGGCCCATTGATAATCGTTAATTGACGCAGATAATGTGTCAGTCTGACCACTTGGCTATTTAACACCTTCTTAATAACTTTTATCGCCACAGTTTATGGGCGAGCTGACAAGTTGTGTATTCAATATCCACCATGACACTTATGCTTGTTATCGGTTTTTCTTAGCGCTCAATAATACTCATGCTGCAATACCGGGAACCACGCGAAATATAATTTCTACAGTAGCTGTCCACAGAATTGGAGGCTTAGGGAAAATTAACATAGGATTTTGTTCTTTCTGTGAGGTTTTCGTCTCACGGCATGAGGCCATGAGAAACGCCATAATTCTGTGAGTTTTTTTCCTCACAGTGTGAGGTATGGCATGTCTGTACCAGATATGTTGTAGCCAGCTTTGGTGACTCAGTCAGATGTGCATTTGGGGATCAGGCGGTCACAGGTATGATCATCACTGGATCCTGCAACATTCTTTTGTGGAGATTGATCATGGAATATTTTCTGTTGTCATTCTCTCCCTTTCACTGATTCAAGAAAGGCAGTTGTCAGTTTCTGGGGAACTGATGTGCACAAGTACTGGTTAACCATGTGGCCGACTAAGCCTGGCCAGGAAAAGTGTGGTTAGGAAAATAAGCTGACCAGCTCAACATGACCTTAATAGTGTTGACTGAGCTGTTAAACTCCAACCCAACCAGCAACAGATATGTTGCACCATGATACAGTCAAATCAGATACTGTTCTTACAGTTTTGTACTACATTTATGGACACATATGAAATTGAAACAACAGAAGTCTAAAAGGAAATAGAGAGGAGTAGAAAATCTTCGAAGTACATGATTTCATTAAATGATCAGGAAATCACTTTCCTTAACCATTTACTTTGAGTGGACTCTTTTACCACAACTCCTTGGACTGGTCTATTATAGAAATTCCTGTATTCAATACAAACAGCGTAGATCAGATGCCACATTCTGCAGCCTTTCAGTCTGATCTGGGTCTGTATTGTTTGCCAATTACCCTTTTAGCGGATTCCTGACTAAAATGGGTTAATGGCAAAGAATATCGTCAGTAATTGCAGTGCTTGCATTAAGGGAAGTCTGGGAGTCAGAGAGAGACTCCCAAAAATTGCCCTGGGACTTCCAAAAATCAATGTCAGGAACAGTGATTCAGCTAGACGAAAATCAGTTCCGGACATTTTGTCCAATGGCAGCTGGTTCATCCGGACATTCTGAAATTTCTTTATAAAATTATAAAAGCTAGAAAATCACTTTACTGTGGATTCAGCAGTGGGTGGGGGCTGGCGTCATTATCGCCATTTCCCTTGCAGAATTCCGTTTGGTCACTACTTGATTTCGGCATGAAAAATGTCAACTTTTGTTGCTTTCTAGGGAGCATGTTTTTGTGCGATGTTATGTCCAGCCCTTTACAAAATCACAAGTGTAATATTTTGCCTCGCACCATGTCACATGTAAACAAACTCAATGAGATCAAGGGAAGTAACTCAAAGAGGATTCAGCCTTATCTACGTTTCTGCCAAGCAAATCAGACTGGTTCGCTCTGTTTGCAGACGCAAAACTAACCGGCATTACCGAAAATCACAAAAAAATCAATGTTTGATAAGCAGTTCAGTACATCTTAGATTGACCAATCATCAGTCATTTTACAAGATAAAGATCGCATCGAAAATAAACTGTTAACAACAGTAGAAATCCATATATTACAAGCCAAAAATGGCAATCTGACAATGTGTCCAACCAGGTCAGAAAAGTTTCGGTCATCTGGAAATTTCAGCAGACTATGGCCGATGGCCAACGTCAAACTGAATCCCTGCAGGAAGTCTGGGACTCACAACTTTTAATATTTATGATATTTAGTCATTTATAACAAAAATTTAGAATGAATTTATGTGTTATTGAACTTCAGAGTGGTGGTTTTACTCCATAAATGTGAGTAAATTAATATTGAGGTTGAATTTCTGAAAGTGAGTGAAAAATTTTGATCACCAGGACTTCCAGATATTGGAGCTAGGAAGTCCTGGGACTTCCTGATTTTGACAGTTCGTGCAAGCACTGTAATTGTATTTCTGCAGTCATCACCACCCATGAGCAGTCATATTGGTAAGACTGAATTGTAGACCCCTATTCGTCTCTTTTCATGCACACAAGTTGTTGATCTAATCAGAGGACTTGTTAAGGAGGAGTATTTTTATCGCACCTGCTTGTAGCAGGGTGCGATATAGGCGTCCGATTTTCCGTCCGTCCGTCCGTCAGTCCGTCCGTCCGTCCGTCTGTCAACATTTATGTCGACGTTCGACATTTATGTCAAAGTTAGTATTCTAATCAACTACAAGACTAAACAACCATCAAACCTTGCATGAAACATCTCCCTGACCTCCTGACTTTGCAACATAGGCGTCCGCTTTTCCGTATGTCTGTCCTTTCGTCCGTCCGTCTGTCAACATTTATGTCTAAGTTCGACATTTATGTCAAAGTTAGTATTTTAATCAACTACAAGACTAAACAACCATCAAACCTTGCATGAAACATCTCCCTGACCTCCCGACTTTGCGACATATGTGCCCACTTTTCCATTCGTCTGTGTGTTCGTCTGTCTGTCTGTCCGTCTCTTAACAGTTCTGTTATGTCGAAGTTCGACATTTATGTCAAAGTTAGTATTCTAATCAACTACAAGATCAAACAACCATCAAACCTTGTATGAAATATCTCCCTGACCTCCTGACTTTGCGACATAGGTGCCCGCTTTTCCATTCGTCTGTCCGTTCGTCCGTCCGTCTGTCTCTTAACAGTTCTGTTATGTCGAAGTTCGACATTTACGTCAGAGTTAGTATTTAATCAACTACAATTCTACAACAACCATCATTCCTTGCATGACACATCTCCCTGACCTCCTGACTTGGCAGATATGTTGACCCAGTGACCTTGACCTATATTTTGCGCTCCATTGACTTTGACACAATTTACGTTGACGTTCCAGATCTTCTCAACTATAAGCGCATACAACTACCAAACCTTGCATAGTGCTTCTTCTAGATGTACAGACTTGGCAGGTACCTTGACCTGGTGACCTTGACCTATATTTTGCGCTCCAGTGACTTTGACATATTTTGCGTCGACGTTCAATATCTCCTCAACTATAAGGCCTACAACCATCAAACCTTGCAAAGTGCTTCTCCTTAATGTACTGACTTAGCAGATACCTTGACCTGGTGACCTTGACCTATATTTTGGCTGCAGTGACTTTGACATAATTTACATCAACATTCCAGATCTCCTCAAGTGTAAGACCTCTAGCCACCAAACCTTGCATAGTGCTTCTCCTATATGTACTGACTTGGCAGGTATCTTGACCCTGTGACCTTGACCTATATTTTGCGCTCCAGTGCCTTTTACACATTTTATGTCAACGTTCAATATCTCCTCAACTATAAGGCCTACCACCATCAAACCTTGCATAGTGCTTCTCCTCAATATAAGGACTCTGCAGGTACCTTGACTGGGTGACCTTGACCTATATTTCACGCTCCATTGACTTTTACACCTTTTACGTCACCCTTTCATATGTCCTCAACTGTAAGGCCTTCAACCACCAAACCTTATATAGCACTTCTTCTCGATGTACTGACTCGACAGGTTCCTTGACCTGGTGACCTTGACCTATATTGTGCACTCCAGTGACTTTGACACATTTTATGTTGATGTTCGGTATCTCCTCAAATATAAGACCTACAACCACTAAACCTTGCATAGTGCTTCACCTCATTGCCCTGGCTTGGCAGGTACCTTGACCCAGTGACCTTGACCTATATTTGACACATTTTACGTTGATGTTTGATAACTCCTCAACTATAAGGCCTACAACCACCATACCTTGCATTGTGCGTCTCCTTGATGTACTGAATTAGCAGGTACCTTGACCCATGACTTTGACCTATATTTCATGCTCCAGTGACTTTTACACATTTTACGTCAACGTTCCATTATCATTGGGCTGTATGATACGAAAAGTCAGTGCTGAAGGTATAGCCATTAGAGGGAATGGGACTGGCCTGGAATATATGTGCCCCACTAGGCACTCTGTCTACATTTTTTTCAACCCAGTTTTCCAAGTAAGCACTGCTAAGAATGAAATAAACTTATTTAATAACCACATTCTGATTGTGGCTCCTGTGACTTTTGTGCCAGCAGGTGCGATGACGCCTTCCGCGGAATTCTTGTATTAAAATTCTGGGATAATTCTCTCCAGTTCTGCATAAAAACATGTTATGGAAACTCAGTTGAATATTATGAAATCAAGATTTCGTCATTTAATTGCCAGTAATTGAAAAAAAATCTGGAACAATCTAAAACTGTAAGTTTTGGATGACTCATCATGCTTTTCAACACAGCTTTACACAACTTTCTCACTGGACATGTTTTTCAAAAATAAAAATAATATCTGAAAATAGAGCTGTGATATATTAATATTAAATCTCGCGATATATCCCTATATCCATAGCTCTTGATTAGAGGCTTTTTCGATCCAAAACAGATACTTTTCTTATTTCTTATTTTCTTGGAGAAGTAAGAAAAAATATTTACCTGATACCCACTCTTATCTAGACCTATGTATATCAAATCATTACTGTTTACTACTTAATAATAGGAAATCCCAAAATTATGTTATTCAAACTAGTTTTAAGACACGAACTGAATGTATTTGAGACATGAACTGAACGTATTTGAGCCTCAGAAGTTTTCTAATAGGTCTTGTATTTAAGGGTAATGGTATCGCAATTAATACACTTTACATTAATACTGTGATGTTTTTTTAATACTGAAGTGAAGAAGCTAGGTAAAAAAAATACAGTTGTTAATAGTAAATGTCCTAAAATTTCGAAGACAACAAAAGAAAAGATATACTGATACAGCTTTATTATTATTTGTTCAACACTGTAATCTGTGATTATAAGGTCAGTAAGAGATTGCTAAGCAAACACACTGAAGGATATAATTATGCAGTCTGAACAGGTACATGAGAAAACATTTCAGTTAAGGATTTCCATAAACAAAAACAGCACTGCAAGCCTGCCGTCTTATTTCTTTCTTTTTTTTTTTTTGTCAGTTTTATGGTATCAAACTTTATGTCTTCATTGAAGTGATTTTTATGCCCCCACATCGGATGATGCCAGGGGCATATAGTTTTTTGGTTTTCCGTACGTGGGTATGTACGTCCTCCTGTATGAATGTGTGTGTGTGTACCTATGTCCTGTTTGACTCCGGTTGAGGCATTTGTACCAGGTAGAATCTGAACTTTTAAGAGCTCATATTTTCCAAACCATGATACATGTACATTTGGTTCATATTTGGTCTGATGATAGTTATAGGTCCAAAGTTTTATTCAGCAATACCCACACCCATGCCCATGATCTAAAGGTCAAGGTCATGGACTTAGAAAGTTTTAATGTTAAAGACTCGGGTTAAGGTACAAGGGCGAGTCAATAAGTAACCAGCCTAACTTATTTCCGTTTGAGGTCCACCTCTTCTTTTTCGATGTAATTGTCCTCCAGTGTGATGCACTTAGACCAACGGTGTTCAAGTGCCATCAGCCCAGAACTGAAAAAAGTCAGGGTCCTTTCCACTGATTCACTCCTCAACTGCCGTCACGACTTATTCATCAGCCCGGAAATGAAGTCCACGGATATCCTTTTTCAAGTTTGGGAATAGGAAGAAGTCGCTAGGAGCTAGGTCAGGCGAATAGGCAGGATGTGATATTAATTCATACCCGTTTTGCTCTACAGCATCCATTGCAACTTTGCAAGTGTGGACTCTCGCGTTGTCTTGTTGCAGCAAAACACCTTTAGAGAGTTTACCGCGGCGTTTTTCACGGATGATGGTTCTCAGCTGATCTAATAAGTTTGCATAGTACACTCCAGTTATTGTACATCTCTTGGGTAAAAAGTCCAACATAATAATTTTGCCATCACCTTGCCAGCAGATGGTTGCGTCTTGAACTTCTTTGGCCTCGGGGACCCAGGCCCTACCCACTGACGACTCTGAGCTTTATTCTCTGGCTCATAATAATGAACCCAAGTCCCATCTACAGTCACTAGACGCAAAAGAAAATCATCATCTGACCTAAAACACTTCAACAAGGCGCTGCATACTTATGCTCTGGTTGCCATTTGCTCATCGCTAAGGGATTTGGGGACCCAGTGGGCTGTTAGCTTGCACATACCTAAACGATCATGTAAGATTGTTGAAACGCTACCATGTGAAATGCCAAATGCCTGCGCGATTTCTTCCACCTGAATTCGCCAATCAGAGTATACCAGATTGGCAGATCCCGAACTTTCTTACACATTTCTTGGTCGGCATCAACCAGTGGGCATCCAGACCTGGCTTCATCTTAAAGACGTTCTACCACATTTGAATTCCCCTACCCAGAATTTAACCTGAGCATAAGATGGTGCAGAAGACCAATAAACATCGGCTAACTCGCTGTGTATTTCCTTGCCTGTTTTACCTTCTAACTACAAGTTCTGAATTACAGCTCGGTACTCAACTTTAGATGAATAGCATGCTTTTGTATCACTAGCCATGTTTGACATTCAATATCTTACCTGTTTTACCTTTTAAATATAAGTACCGAATTACAGCACGGGACTCAACTTTAGATGAAAAGCATGCCTTTGCATCACTAGCCATGTTTGACATTCAATATCTTAAAGAATGATTCAATACGTGTGCAATTTTGTACCCATGTATAAAACATATATTGAAACAAAAGCATGAAAATCGTGATCGTCTCAGTCCATTGGAAATGGGATAGGCTGGTTATTTATTGACAGGCCCTCATATTTGTACCAGGTAGAACCTGAACTTTCATGATTGATTTGGTTCATATTTGTTATGATGATGGATACAGGCTCCTAAGAAATGTGTCCAAAGTACACATGTTCCCCATGCATTGACATATAGGCTAATTTGGGTAAGGTTTGCACAGTCTTATAGAGGTACCCAAAGCAGGGGCATCTGTGTACTGTAGACACATTTCTAGTTTATGTAAACATATAGATACTTCCAGATTGTGTATCCAAACAGTATTGATGGGTAAAAAATATCAATACATCGATGTCGCAATATTCAATGACAGTATCTCAAAATCAAGCCAAATAATTATATACCGTATTCAACTTAATTACCGCACATGCTCCAATAAGTGCAGAGTCAAGTTATTTAGTAGTCTTTAGACTATAGCCAGTGTACTTTTTTCTACTTTATAAAAACACGTGTTGAGGGTACTCATTTGGGGTCACACGAATCACCGAAATACCGGAATACTACCGAAATACCGGAATACCCGTGAAAAATATAGGTATACCTATGAAAGACGCCTATTAAAGACACCAATATTGGCTTTAATTAATCAATTCAGTAATATTATGTCAACCTAATGGAAAAGGGATAATACTTTAACCTAAAATAATTTGCAAGTTGTCTTTGCAATTTTTTTTTTTTTTTTATTTGAAAACATTGTTGATAGTCCGCTAAATCAGAGCCGGAATACGACCGGAATACCCGCGAAAAACGTGAATTACCTACACTTCAAACGAAAAGTACATACAGAATAGATCAGGTAAAAGAACAAAAAAAAAAAAAAAAAAAAAAACTCTTTACCCCGAATATCGGCGTTTTGCGGACTTCCCCCAAACACTCGGAATCAAACCGAGTAAACATAATATTCAGCGGACAACACTCGCAAGTCCGCGCAAAGTATGTGTTATGCAAAGTTGTGCGAAAATACTCGGATTCGTAATGTTGTACCCGGAGACATTTTTCCACCATATAGAACAGTTATATCGTCCACGCACATGCGGATGCGCAGGTTGATCTGAGTCTGTGCTGGTTGCAAAGGTCTTATTATCCCAAAAGTGTTTTCCAAATTTCCGCATTCCGATCCACCAAAATTAGTTCAATTCCCTTGTTTTCTTAAAATATTAACCAATGCTGCCTTGTTCCCTGAATATATTTGGGTGCTCCTTAGGTCTTAAGAAAACCCCGGTAGCCCCATTCACTATTCGAGCACGTGACATGGGCCTCAACAACGCTCCATATGAAAAAGTACCAGATTCTTTGGCTTAGTCTACTCCGGCCACATAAGTGGGTCCGGCATGGTCATTTTTACTTAATATGCTGTAGAAAACAAAACAAACACATGAAAATCACAAAAATCACAAAGAGAATCAAACATCTGCCCCCAATCGACGAATTACATATTTATATTTGGTATTCCTGTAACTGCCTTTTCCCATGCAACAACCGCACGCGCTCAATATAAATGACGTACTATGGTAAAAGACCGGGAAATTCTCACTCGCGTGCAGCAACCGCACGTGTCAATATTAATCAATTTAAAGGGGCGCTTCTGCTATCAAAGAGGCATTGAATCAATAAGATAGCCCATGTGAAAAGGGTGTCTGTCACACAAAAACACACTTTACGCACACAAGGGACAAGAGAGGCTAATGACAATTCAAATGAGTGAGTGAGTTTTTTTTTACGTCCTAGTAACAGCCAGGTCATAGAGAAATGTTGACCATGGTTTAAAGTCCCATATTAAAGGCTTGAGAAGCCTGGGATCGAACCCATGACCCTGGGAGACAAAGCGAGCAGCTTTACCACTGTAACACCCCACCGAGGCACCATTTCCCAATATTTCATACTGTTTCAAGAAAATATCTCAAATAGTTCTCAAGTTATAGAGTGGACATAAATATATTACAGAATTCACTAAAATATTTTCGGTGTTCAAAGGGCCATAACTCCAAAAGTAGGCTCTATCGTCAAAGTATATGAACTGTTGAAATGATTAATAGCTTATGAATAAGCCGACTCCGGAAAAGTGTGTTGGCTCGACAAGACCTACATAGTGTTGACTGGGCCGTTTTTAACTCCAGTTCAAACCAAAATTACGTCGGTACAAAAGTATGATTTACAATGTTCTTACAATGAACCAGACGACAAAACGTACTATAGTACAATGTACGTGCGACCAGTAAAGACTCGGGTCAGTCTGTGCATCGACCCACTATATAAAGCAAGCTTCTTGGATAGCCCGGAGTCCGAAGAAGGTGCATACTGTACGATCAGCGAAGGATCTGATCAGCATGTGATGTGACAGTCACACTGTTTATCCCGCTTTGGGCAGCCCGGCTATCGAAGGTAAATACGATCAGCGAATGCTCTGATCAGAATGTGCAGTTGCGCAGACTGACCCGAGTCTTCGCTCGTCGCACACGACGTTTTGTTAAACCCATAGCTTGTAGGCGGTACATACGATTAGCGAAGGCTCTGATCAGACTACTGATGTGCAGGCTCAGAGTGTGCAGGCTAATTCGTCTGTTCGTACAAGTTATAGGTTTTACCGTGCACAGACCCATGCACGATTAGTTTCTGCAAACCATAACGCTTAACATTCTGGGTAAAGTTTTCAACAGACATTTTGAAATATTTTTATCATTCTTCCAAGAAAACAGGATTTGCATTTCATGCAAATTGTCTCCATTGCATGAAATGTCAAATCCTGTTTTCTTGGTAATAAAACAAATAACGATTTTTTTTTCTTTCTTTTTTTTTTTTGTCGTCTGCTGAATTAGCCCAGATAGTGGTAATTCGATACCTGCGAGCACCAAGTGTTGTGTCTTTGAGGTCTTTGAGCAAGACACTTTGTCCTCGTATCTTAGTATTGGTTTCTACCCAGGAAGACGCTGCCTAGAACGTCCGTGAAGACATATGACAATATTATGTGAAGATGCCTTCCCGCCGATGCTAGGTTTATACGTGCGTCTCTTTTACTCCTTAAATAAATTACGGTCTTGGTTTTGCATATCGAATGTTGAAGAAACAAAAACAGAACACTTTACATGGAAACGAAAGTTTTGAAGATTGCTCTATAAGCAATTAAAGATAATGTTATTAATTTATATACCGTAAGAGAATAACATAACAATATTGATTTGTACCCTGGTAAATGCGGGGTAACGTCCTCACACTGCAGGGTTTTACTCTTTTAAGGGAGCTAACTGCAACTGACTATTAAAAGGGAGTTAACTGCAATTGCTTTACGAATCTGGCCCATGCGAAACGGGATGGGGAACAGCATTTTTTTACGAATCGCGCCAATTAAGCTTATAAAATAGCGTTTAACTAGTACACTGAACCCTCTTCCTCCAGAAACTTGTAACTGCCAATCTTGAAGCAGTGGAAGAAGCTAATGACCGTAGCAAATACATGTGTTTCATGTTAAGTGGGGATCGACTCGCGTTCGATTCCCGCCGGTGCGATATCATTTTTCCAATGAAGTCAGTGCAAACAACTTACAGCTCGAAAGACGTGTCATATTTATATGAGGGTAAAACGAAAGAGCTTTCCAGAGAGAGAGAGAGAGAGAGAGAGAGAGAGAGAGAGAGAGAGAGAGACAGAGAGAGAGAGAGAGAGAGAGAGAGAGAGAGAGAGAGAGAGAGAGAGAGAGAGAGTTTGGAGGGTAAAACGAAAGAGCTTTCCAGAGAGAGAGAGAGTTTGCAAAACTTGTAAGATTCTGGTTGGTCCATTTCAGGTACATCCGGCTATGAGATTTGGTTATTCCTAGAAAAATGGCTAAACTGTTTTTGCAAACAGTGAAACCTGACCAGACGCCGCATTCTATTATCTCAATATGACTTTTTTTTTTTTTTTTTTTTTTGCTGTTGTTGTTGTTGAAAGAGGCATAAATAAGACACCAAGTCACGGGGATTTAAATGGACAGTCGTATCCCTGGTCCAATCATCAACCGTCCAGGCCTCGATTCGAGCAGTGTAGATACATTCCAGCGTATCCGTTTCTGTCTCCCTTGTCAAATGAAATGTATCCATACTTTGACCCTTGAAGCGCTTAGCATATTCAGCAGACGGCATTTACATTTTTTTTCTTATTTTCCTGTGTAAATTATGCGTGACATTACATGTGAATCATTTGCTGGGGCAGACGATTCAAAAGAAATGTTCATCCTAATTTTCACAGTAAAATACTAAAACAGTTAGATCGACATCTCCTCTAGAACTTTCAGCAGTGCTTCGGGGGTTCAAACTATTTTCTTGGCAGCAGCAGCACCTGCAAAGTATTTTTTTTTTTTTTTTTGCGGGGAGAGCGCTATATATAAAATTTCGCGATGTATTCGGGGTAATATTTACACAGATTGATGCAACGATTCTCATATTTATAAAGGCGTGCTGCTGGAACACATTATTTATATTAATATATTTATATTATATTTAAAAGAATATTCATACAAGTTACATGGGTGTAAGGATGACGTTACTCATTATGACTGCATTGGTTGTTTAATCTGCGTAACTTTCAAACATGCGTAAATGATTAACTTTCGGTGTGTCGTGTTTGAGACTTACTACTGGCCATATATATATATATATTTTTTTATATACATCATACATAACTAAATCAATCGGAAGAAATTATTCACTCAATTGATAAATATTTTATACAAAAAGTCGTATGTACTTTTTGTTTGAAGTGTAGGTAATTCACGTTTTTCATGGGTATTCCGGCTCTGATTTAGCGGACTATCAACGTTTTCAAATAAAAAAAAAAAAAAAAAAACCCTTCAAAGACAATTTGCAAATTATTTGAGGTTTAAATATTATCCCTCTTCCATTAGGTTGACATAATATTACTTAGTTGATTAATTTAAGCCAATATTGGTATCTTTAATAGGTGTCTTTCACAGGTATACCTATATTTTTCACGGGTATTCCGGTATTTTGGTAGTATTCCGGTATTTCGGTGATTCGTGTGACCGCTCATTTGAATTACAATCAACTTGTTGATGCAATTGAAATGACATAGCAACAGATAAGGCGCTTTTTTCATCCGAAAAATGCTGATAGCTGTCTTATTTCTCAATAAAAACATATGTTGTGGGTACTCATTAGAAGTGCCTCGGTGAGGCGCTTCTAATGAGTACCCACAACATATGTATTTGTGGAGAAATAAGAAAAATATTATGTGGATACCCGCTCTTATCTGTAGCTATGAATGAGTAGCCACAACATATGCTTTTATAAAGAAAATCATAAAAAAAACACACACAAAAACATTGCATAAGCATCATTTGGTAAGTTTGTGCTGATCTTCTTTTTCTAAGTGTATCCTAAGTATAGGTGGATACATGTATACAGCTGACTCTCGTTATCTCAAACTCACTTATCTTGAATAACCGCTTATCTCGAAGCAAAAATCTGGTCACTGCCTAAACATGAAAATCTAACAACAGTAAAAAATATTGTGGAAAAGAGGAGAAATTACTCCTAAGGAGCAATTTCTTCTCTTTTCACAATATTTTCAATATATCTCTAACTTTAAGAGCCCAATTACATATATATTTGTTAATTGTGGCTGTTCGATTTATTGTTTTCCTCACTTCCACAACTCTGATATGTCGAGGTACGGATATCTCGAAGTGTTTCAGAGAGTCCCTTGGAATTCGAGATAACGAGAGTCGACTGTATTTTACCACAGGTTTTTCAAGTAATTTTGTAAGTAAGTGTACGGTGCGGTAATTAGGCTGAATACTTTGTAATATCAAATATATCAAGTAAGTTAGTTTGCTATATCTAAGCTACATTGTCAAGCAATGTCAAGGAAAATTACATAACTATGTTATCAATTAAATATTATGCTGTTAAATTAAAATTTTTGATGACAATGTACATGTGTAGATGTATTTATACTTTTTTATACATGTATAATTTAATGGTAAATTTGTGAGTTTAGAACACATTTTCATGATAGTGTTTTGAAATCCGACAACAATATGGGAAACTTAATTTAGAAAAAGTAATGTTTCTATCAGTTTGTATCAAAAATAGATCAGGTATCAATATTCAGGTAAGGTAAATTTAATTGCGAAATCAATTGATGTGGTGTCAGTTTTCATAAAGGTAATAGTAAACAGTTAAATCTTATTTGTGACAACTATGTCTCTGTGTTAATTCACAGGTTTACTGTAGATTGAAAGTGTGTATACATGTAGATGTACCTTGATAGTATACACAACATGCAGATGTATACACAGCATACAATTGATATGGATTTATTAATTTGTGTCAATTTCATGGTAGGATTTTTAGCTCACCTAAGCTATGCTCAGGATGAGCTATAGTTATCACTTTTTTATATGTCGTTAGTCTGTCCATGCATCCGTTAACATTTTCAAACTACTTCTCCTCTGAAACCGCTGAGCCAGTTTTGCTCAGATTTCATATGGAGCCTCCTTAGGTGAGGGGAACGAAAGATTGCTAAAATGGTTATGGTCCGTTGACCGAGATGGCTGCCATGCCCATATTATAGTAAAAACCTATAAAAATCTTCTCCAGAACCGAGGATGCCCTGGGGCTGAATCTTTGCGCAAATCATCACGGACAGGCGATTTACCAAAGTTGCTAAAATGATGGTCGTACATTGTTGTTTGACATTTTTACGGCGAGGTCAAGTTTGGTTCCCTGTGCATTTGTATAGGCTCCATACATTTGTATGCAAAAAATGTTGAGAACTACAAACAACTTCTCTTCTGAAGCTGCCAGTCCTGTGTTGCCCAAATTTTATTTGGAGCCTCCTTGGGGCAGGGGAATGAAAGATTGCTAAAATGGTCACAGTCCATTGACCAAGATGGCTGCCATGCCCATATATGGTAAAAACCTTTAAAAATCTTCTTCTCCAGAACCAAAAAAAGCCATTGGGCCTAATCTTTGCACAAATCATCGCGAACTGGGGGTCTACCAAAATTGCTAAAATTATGGTCCTACGTTGGCCTTTGACCTTTTACGGCAAGGTCATATTTGCTTCCCCATGCATTTGTATGGGCCCTATACATGTACATTTATTTGGGAAAAATGTTGAGAATTCATATTTTGGACATCATCTGTATAATCCAACTGAATTGAAACTTGATGATGAGTATAGTAGACACAAAATAGCTAAAACTGAGCGGATGGAAAAACCCAAGATAGCTGCCACAGCCACAATCTTGAAAATCAATTTTCGACATCTCTTTCCAAACCTTTGGTCGCTTTGAGCTGAAACTGGCTCTGTAACAATAAGATGACTTCTGGATCGAAAGCAGCTAAAATTGTGTCACTCGGAAATCCAAGTTGGCCGCAATGGTTCTGCTCCATTGAACAAGATGGCTGCAAGAGCTAAAAATAGAAAAGTCTTCAAACAACATCTCGTCCTTGGCCAATGGCTCAGTTTCAAAATATTTGCACAGAAGTGTTCCTCCAATAGCCCCGCTACCAAAAATTGCTAAAATGGTTCTTGGCTGAACAAAAATGGTGGCCAGAGCTAACAATAGAAAAACCTTTAAAAGACTTCTCCTCCACGGCCAGTGGCCCAATTTCAAAGTGATTTTACAGAAGTGTTATTCTTATAGCTCTTTACCAAAATTGCTAAAATGCAAAGTGGCTGCCAGAGTTAAAATAAAAGAAAAAAAACCCTTTAAACGACATCTTCTCCTTGATTAGTGGCCCAATTTCAAAATGGTTTCACAGAAATGTTCCTCTTATCCCCTTTTACCAAAAATTGCTAAAATCTAATTTTTTTTTACTTATGGCCCTTTGAAAATTTCAGCATTTTGACCTTGTAAGCAAGATGTCTCAAAAACTGTTTAAAACATTGCCTTGAAACTTGACAGGCTGATAGGGAATGATGAGTAAATGACCTGATTAACTGACAGCAGTTAACTCAGGTGAGCATTGTGGCCCATGGGCCTCTTGCTATGTTGGTACTGTACTGTAACCTTTACCACTATGTGCAAATTCAGCTTTTGACAAATTGATGATATTTTTTCTTCTTTTTTCTTCAGAAAACGGGATTTGACTTTTCATGCATATTGTCTTCATTGGAGACAATTTGCATGACATATTAAATCCTGTTTCCTGAGAAAAAATATTACAAAATGTTGTCTGCTGAAAATTTTAGCCAGAGTGCTAAGCATTTTTTTTTCATTTTACCTAATTAATATTTATAAGTTAATATACAATTAGAGTGCTAAGCATTAATGAATGGTACATTAGATATGAGCTCCAACATGGAAACACAGAGGACTTGTTAAGGGCAAGTATTTGATGTTAATTATGGGATAAATTTCTCTAGTTAAAAATCCTGTGTTGTGGGTACTCACCGAGGTGCTTCTAATGAGTACCCACAACATAGGTTTTTATGGAGAAATAAGAAAAATTATCCCAGAATTATCACCACATACTCCTTCTTTACAAGTCCTCTGACCATGCTGATAGTCCTTTTGTCATGTCAGCAGCAGTGACCAAACTCAGTCTGCATCTGCATGACTCCAGAGGAAAAGTACTGATATTTTTCTATTTGTCCACAAAAAAGTATGTTGTGGGCTTTCGTAAGAAATGCTCCGTGAAAACATGTTGTAGGTACTTATTTGTATTTGAAGCACCTGACTGAGACACTTCTAATAAGAACCCACTACATATTCTTCTGTGGAGAAATAAGAAAAGGATGCATGTCCGACTGGGGATCAGGCCGCATGTTCGATCCCCTTCAGGTTGGGCTCCACTCTTTTCATGGAGCTTGATCATGAAATATTTTCTACTGTCATTCCCTTCTGCTGATTCAAGAGGGACACTTGTCAAATTCTGGAGAAAGACAAGTACCATTTAACAGCTTAGAGGACTAGTTAACCTGTCAAGGAAAAGTGTGGTTAGGTAAACTGACTGCACTCGACATGACCCTAATGGGTTAATTGGGCAGTAAAACCTCAACTTGATCAAAAAACCTTATACCCTCTCTTGTCTAGAGCTACATGTACATGTATGCTTTCATGTGGCCAGAGCATTGCATGTTAGTTTGAGGTTTTACGGCCCAGTCAACCCATTGAGGTCACGTTGAGCGCAGTCAGTTTACATAACCACACTTTTACTAGGCAGGCTTAGTCCTCTAAGCGGTTAACCAGTATTGTGCACATTCTTTTGCCAGAAACTGGCAACTGCCCTTCTTGAATCAGAGGAAGAGAGAAAATGACCATAGAAAATATTTCATTGATCAATCTCCACGAAAGAATGTTGCTGGCCCGGCAGGGGTTGAACCTGCAACCTCCTGATAACCAGTCGGACACACTTCCAAATGAGCCACCTAGGCCGGCAGCATTGCATGTACTACCAACAGTACTGTAAATGGCATAAGCCACCAAGCCTGTAATTGATGGACTCACAGTTCCAGATAAGGCACTTTTTTAAGCGAACAGTATTGATATTTTTCTTATTGATATTTTTCTTATTTCTCCACGAAAACGTATGTTGTGGGTACCCATTAGAAGCACTTTGTCGAAGCACTTGTAATGAGTACCCGCAACATAAGTTTTCATGGAGAAACAAGAAAAATATTCCTAGGACACTCCTTTTATCTGGAGCTATGGCCGACCTTCCCAGCATATTGATCACTTTCCTTACAATGTAACTATCAATCAATAGTAAATCTGCGTAATTTTCAAGATCATAGATGCAGATAAAACACTGTTTTCAACCCAAATTTATCAGTATTTTATAATTTATCTTATTTATCCACAACAGTTTTAATTGTGGGTACCCATTAGAATCAATTTTGTGAAATGGGTCTAGTAACCACAACTTAAGATTTTGTGGAGAAATGAAAAGAATATTTTTCTGGGTACCTGGAGGTCTCTCAGGTAGTATTTGTTTTGTTTGTGTTTAGGTTTTACGGCCCAGTCAACCCAATGGGTGATGTTGAGCACGGTCAGTTTATCTAACCACATGTTTACTGGGCAAGCTTAGTCCTCTAAGCGGTTAACCAGTATTGTGCACATTCTCTCGCCAGAAACTGGCACTCAGGTAGTAAAAACCTCCTACGAGTCTGGAAGCATCAAGTCTGGAAGCTTCATTCATCATAAAGTTTTTTTTTCAGAGCTTTAGAATTAGATAAGATAATAAGATACATGTAGTTATACAGTTTTGTTTTGTTTTTCCACAAAAGCATACAAGCACCTCGGCAAGACTTTTGATGACATGTTTTCTTGGAGAAATAAGAAAAATATTGACTTTTGTTTTTGTTGAAAAATGCATCTTAACTAGAGCTCTGTATTTCATTCATTATTGAACATGTCAAATATTTGTTCCAATTAAAAATTCATAGTTCAGTGGGTGCATAGCTTCAGTTATGGTGCCTTTTTCAACAGAAAAGTACTGATCTTTTTCTTATTTCTCCATGAAAACATGTTGTGGGTACCCATTAGAAGCACCTCACCCAAGGGCTTCTAATGAGTATCCACAATATAGGTTTTCATGGAGAAATAAGAAAAATATTATTTGGATACCATTGCTTCTGGAGCTGTGAGTGGGTGTATCATTAATAGGTACAGATAAGGCACATTTATTGTACTCCCCCCCCCCCCCCTCCCTCCATTTATTGTACCCCCCCCCCCCCCCCCCATTTATTGTACTGACCGTGCTCAACATGACCACATTGGGTTGACTGGGCCGTAAAAACACAAACAAACAAACATTCATCAGTCCGTTAGTAAACGGCTATGTCAAAGTTTTGCATTAAAGTTTTATTTTTATAATTAAGAAATGACACCTCTGGGCACTTGCTAGTTGTTTGTTTGTTTTTTGTTTTTTTTTCAAATTTGATATTTTTCTTATTTCCCCATGAAAACAATGTTTTTGGTACTCATTAGAAGAGCGCACTGAGGTGCTTCTATCTACGAGTTTCAGAAAAATAAGAAAAATATTTACATGATGCCCCCTCTTATCTGAGGCTATGCTTCTTTGAAGCATTTTGGAAATGGGTCAGGGCCATGAAGAGAGATGTAATTGTTTAAAACCAGGAAAAATAAGTATGGAAAAAATCCTTTGGTAAACAAACAGGTATTTTCTCAGATCTGTTACCCTTTCACCACAGAAAACAACCTGGACTTTATTTTGTGCCGTTACAGGCAAATTATGTAAAAACAGTCACAGTCATAAATTTGGGAAAGGAAAGAATTCTTTGGCACTTGGAAATAGGGCCATTGTAAAGAAATCTTATGTTTTGGCCTCAGTTAAGGTTGGATATCTCATATCATGCCCGGTAAGACACAGTTTTCAGCCAAAAATATTGTGGGTATTCATTAGAATTGTCTTGCTTGGCAAGGCACTTCTAATGATAACCTACAACATTTTGCAAAAATGAGAAAAAATGATTTGGGGATACCTTATATAGATCTGCTGATTGGGGGAAGTTGCTAAACCTACACCAGATTTAACATGTCGCATTTCGACAGTCCATTTGCTTGTTACTACCAGCCTAAAAACTACCTAGGAAATAGTTCCTTGCTAACGCTGACAACGTTAAATTCTGCATTCAAGCATATTAGCCTAATACACTATAATCATAGCTACATATAAGAGGAGATATCCACATAATATTTTTCTTATTTCTCCATGAAAACATATGTTGTAGGTACTCATTAGAAGCGCCTTGCTGAGGCGCTTCTAATGAGTACCCACAAAACATGTTTTCATGGAGGAATAAAAAAGATACCAGCATTTTTTCGGATGAAAAAAGCGCCCTATCTGTTGCTATGCTATAATGCTTATAAACAGCGAATGAAATTAAACAAAACCAAAGAAAACTTTAAACTTGGAAGAAATAAGATTTGAAACCATATTGAGTACGATATCCACAGTAAAATGCGCCAAATCTAAAGCATTGGGTTAAAAGTGTAACCAGAACCATGGTCCTTCTAAAAACCGAAAAGGACCATTTCCAGGCAAAAGTACGGCAAAGGGGCTATCGGGTACCGAAAAGGACTATACATGTAAATATGATGTTACAATTTACATATGACTTTTGACACTGAAAAAAAGGTTTTTACATCAATTAGGGGATATCCAGTACAGAAAACAGTTGCATTAATTTGACTTAATACGAAATATTGAACATGTGAAGCCTATAGAATTTCCATCAACCGCCCCCATAAGCAATCTCAGTGCATTGATATTTACCACTTGGATTGGTTCTTGATATTACCAGTATACAGCTCCAGATGGGGGTATCCATATGACATCTTTCTTATTTCTCCATGAAAACATAATTATGTTGTGGGTACTCATTAGAAGCACCTCACTGAGGTGCTTCAAATGAGTACCCACATATATTTTCATCCAAGGGAAATAAGAAAATATCAGTACTTTTTGGTTGGAAAAAAGTACCGTATCTGGAGCTACAGTATGCAATACGTAGATTTCTTCAAGGGCATCCCATTCGGTTTGACTGCATTGATTTTTCTCTGCCTTAATATCTGCCTGCTATTCATGATGCTGTAAAAAAATTGATTTTCAGATATTTTTGTATACAGCTAAGTCTGGTTAATAGTAGTTTGACACAGAAGGCTTGTGTTGGTGGTTTGGAGTTTAGTGTCCAAGTCAACACTTTCAACCCTTATCCTGCTGAACCCGGATATACCCTGCCTTTGCAAACAGTGTAGATCCAGATCAGTTGGCTTCTGAAGAAGCCAACTGATCTGGATCTGCACTGTTTATAATTTAGTATGTGAGTTTATACCAACAACTTGGATCATGTAATCTGATTGGCTGACAGTTAGAAGTAGGTGTGGCATCTTAAAATATTAAGCATGACAATGGTTTAGATCATGGCAAGCCGGGCTAACCACACTTTTCCAAGGCAGACTAGTCCTCTATGTGGTTAAGAATAGGTGAATCAGCAAAAGTTAGAGAATGGCCATAGAAAGTACTTCATGATAGTCTCCATGATAAAATGTTGCCCGGACCCAGTAGGAATCAAACCCACAACCTCCAGCTCACCAGTCAGACACCCATCTGACTGAGCTTTAGGGGCAGGGGTGTGGAATTTAAGAGTCAGTACTAACAACTTGGGTCCTGCAGTGAACAGAGAGAATACTCAAAGCTCACCTCCAATTTGAAAAAAAAAATGAGGCCTACCCCAGCAGATAAGAATTGTGTCCAGCTCCCTTAAAGGAAAGAATTAAGATGGTGGCACGGATACAGGGTATGATTGAGGATCTTCTCAACTGCTCTAGATTTTAATCAAAGCTATAATGGGTTATATTGAGCAAGAAGCTTGAATACAAATAATATACAGTACCTTGCAGTCCTAAAATATGAAATAAACGGAAGTCAAACTGACAAAAAAAGAAACAAACATGCACTTAAGGCATTTCTTAACACTTTCCCCACTAGCAGCGACTTTTGTCATCTGCTGATAACCTTTCCAAACAGTTTGGACCAAGATCAGGCAGGACAAAACCACGGGCCTGATCTGGATCCAAACTGTTTGACACTCTGCTGGTACTCCTGAGACTTTTTTGAAAAAAATTTAGAAAAAAGAAAAATCCACAGATGACAGAAAAGCTTGCAAAATTACCCAGCATGCAAAGAATTAAGGGATATAAATACACATTCAGGGGAGGCAACACTGTCAGAATTGTAATCATTGCATCCCTTCGGAAAAGTGTCATGTCAATGTGTCTGGGGTATGATACTGCAGTGAGAGGGCACAGTAAATAAGCACCAGAAGAAAAGAAAATGTTCTCCCAAGGGAAGCAAGTTCTTTTCTTTTAGGGTAGACTCCTTATCAGAAGGAGCAAGTATGCATTGAAGTGAACAGGGAGTCAAAAAGTTTTCTCCCTTGTGTAAAAAATGGCATAGCTCCATATAAGGGGGGTGGTTGGGTGGTGCCAAGGTATGTCTTACATCACTGAGGCGTCCAACTGATATGGCTTATAGTTGGGCAAGGCCTGCTATAATCCTTGTAGTAGGCAGGGGTAGAGGGGAATGTTTTCATTTCTTCTGTTTCTTCACTTTCATTCTTGTTCCTCTTTCTTCCCAGTGCCTCTCTTTCATCTCTTCTACAATCTCTTCTATCTCTTTTCTCCCTTTCTCTGGGAGATGACACAAAATGACCCACAAGGGTTGACATGTCATTAAACCCCAACACAATAGGTTTATGAAGCTCCATATAAGACACTTTTTTCATCCAGAAAGTATCTTCATTTTCTTATTCCTGAATGAAAACATGTTTTGGGTACTAATTAGAAGCGCCTTAGTGAGGTGCTTCTAATGAGTATTCACATTTTCATGCAGAAATAAAAAAAAAAATAATATATGGATACCCCTTCATCTGGAGCAATGATTAACCCTTATCCTGCTGAATAATTTAATTAGCCACACCCATTTCTGACTATCAGCCAGTCAGATTACATCATATAATGCTTTCATTCAAATTCACAAACTGAATGACAAACAGTGTAGATCCTGATCAGATAGCTTCTCCAGAAGCCATCTGATCTGGATCTACACTGTTTGCAAAGGTAGGGGTTGTCGTGAACAGCAGGATAAGGGTTAAATTAAAGCAATTAAGAAATTTGACATTATAAATATTTATCATTTCTGCTTTCAGCATTGGGAGCCGCCTATGGAACAGCTAAGTCAGGGACAGGTATTGCGGCAATGTCCGTCATGCGACCAGAGTTGATCATGAAATCTATCATTCCAGTAGTCATGGCTGGTATCCTGGCTATCTATGGTCTGGTCGTCGCCGCTCTTATTGCTAACAGTATAGATGCCAGTTATGATTTATTCAAGTAAGTAGAATTCCAGCAATTAAGTAGAATTCCAGCTCAACACATTTACACTAATTTAGATCAGCTGAACAGGACAAGATTTCTATGCTTTTTCAGTGTAAACTTGTCAGATCTGGAAATACATGTACAAGAAATTGATTCTGTTTTTGTAGATTTCATCTATGTGTAAATGATGGTGAATGCGTCTTTATGTACAATTGGCAAGCAATTTGCGAATGGCTTTATGTAAAGTTTTGATTCTCCAGCATTTACATATTGAAAAATCAAATGATATTTTCTGTTATTTTTAAGAAAACACATCTTATGGGTATTATTGGAATTGCTTCGCCATCACGAAAATATACCTATATAAATTTGACCCCCATAAACCCCACTTCCATATAGTACAACTAGGATTTACAGGGGTAAACATTATTTTTCTTATTTCTGCTCAAAAACATAGATTGTGGGAACTCATTATAACTGCCTTGGTGAGGCAGTTCTAATGAGTACCCAAAATCTATGTTTTGAGCAGAAATATGAAAAGTATCAGAATTTTTATCTGCAGACTTTCAGTTTTTGGTGGTTAAATTTTCAGTATATTTGAATAGGCATGTTTACGTAATGCAGAGCAAATGCCAGTGAGTACCCATAGGATATGTTTTCTTGCACAAAGTATCTAAAATTACCAGCTCCATTATCTCCCTACCTTATCACTTTGCACTCTGGGTAAAACTTTCAGAAGTCGACATTTTAAAATATCTTTCTTATTTTTCCCACAATTCAAGTTTTGACATTTCATACAAATTGGAGACAGTTTGCATGAAATGTCAATACCTGTGTTATGGGAAAAATATCAATTTATCGTTTGCTGAATTAGCCCAGAGTGGTAAAGGTTAAAAAATAACAAAATATATCTTTTGAATAGTCCCCAAGTATTTAGAGCTATGGCAAAGCACTATTTTAAAATTACAGCTGCAGAAATTAGTGATTGGTTATAGTTGATCATCAGTCTCTTGTCAGTTTACCTAACCACACGTTGCTGGGCAGGCTTAGTCCTCTAAGCGGTTAACCAGTATTGTGCACATTCTTTCGCCAGAAACTGACAACTGCCCTTCTTGAATCAGAGGAAGGGAGAGAATGCCCAGCAACGTGTGGTTAGGTAAACTGACCGCGCTCGACATGACCCCATTGGGTTGACTGGGCCGTAAAACCTCAACACAAAGACTGATGAATTGAAAGAATTTTCATAGTTGAGTAATCAAAAAATTCTATTTAAGGAACTTTTTTTCACACTTTTTATTTAAATAGGCAAGTTGTAAAAATTTAAAATACTTAGCTGTCTATTTAAATACTTAGCTCTCATTTTGGATTTGTAGTGAATAAAGAAAGTTGATAAAAAAAAAGTCTGAAATAAGCACAGCTTCTGATTTCATGTAAACATGACTGTAGTGGGTACTCATTAAAAGTGTCCCACCAAGGGACTTTTAATGCGTACTCGCATAATATGTTTTCAGGGAGAAATAAGAAAAAAATTATTATGTGAATGGATACCCCCTTATCTGGAGCTATGAACAAGTACTTGGAAGAGAGCTAAAATAGGAATGAATACCATTATAAAAAACTTTTTTCTAAGAAAACAAAGCATGAAATTTCATGTGGAGACAATTCACATGAGATGTCCTATCTTCCCAGAAAAAAGAAAGTAAATTGGCTGCTGCTGTTGTGACTGGTGCATTAGTTAATGGTTAAAGTGGTTAGTATATGAACACTACTTCTGTTCTCTAATTGCAGAAGTTTCTGTCATCTGGGAGCTGGATTGAGTGTCGGTCTCAGTGGTCTGGCTGCAGGATTTGCTATAGGTATTGTTGGAGACGCGGGTGTCAGAGGAACAGCACAACAACCTAGATTATTCGTCGGCATGATTCTAATTCTTATTTTTGCTGAAGTTTTGGGTCTTTACGGACTAATTGTCGCCCTAATTTTGGCTACCAGAAACAAGACATAGACGTTTTTAAGGAACTGTAAAAACTTATTGTTAGAGCTTGTGGATCGTTATTCATTGAAAATATAATATATATTGAGGTAATGAAGTCATCTTTTAAAGGAAATAGGACACAAAAATGTAGAAGTAATATAGATCAGTTGGTCCAATGTCTTATTTCTTTTAACAGATGGTCACTTCATTTTAGTCAGATGTAGTCATGCCTGTGTTACAGGTAACTTTGTGGATATATGGGTACAGAAATCCTTATGTTGATACAAAACAAACTACTGATACGAACAAAAGGACAGTTATTCTAAATAAGCGGGTTAAACAGACAAACAAACCAAAAACCTTGAATCTGCATATAGGTACTCACCTTAGGTCACAAAAATTAGAAATTTTAGGTTGCATATCTGTGTGGTGAATGGACCTACAAATCTATTATCAATGCTTAGAAATTAACCCTTGTCCTGCTGAATAAATTAAGATGCCACACCCATTTCTAATTTTCAGCCAGTCAGATTGCTTGATCCAAATTGTTGCTATAAATTCTCATACTTTATAGCAAACAGTGCAGATCCAGATCAGTTGGCTTCTTCAGAAGCCAACTGATCTGGATCTACACTGTTTGCAACGGAAGGTATATCCGGGCTGGGCATGACAAGGGTTAGCCATTCCAGATGAGTATCTAGGAAAATCTCCTCATATTTCTCTGTGAAGAAGTGTACTCATTTGGTTGGAAAAAAATCTACAGCCATGCAGTATTGCTGCTTTACAAGATGCTATAATTCAAAACTAAGGAATTTATATAGGGAGCATAGGTGTACTGATATTTTTCTTATATCTTCACAAAAAACATATGATATGGGTACTCATTAGAAGCGCCTCATGGAGGCACTTCAAATGAGTACCCACGACATGATTTCGTGAAAGAATAAAACTTTTTCATGAATACCCACTCAAATCTGGAGCTATGGTTGTGTAGATAGATAACAGTACCACCTGACCAGATTGCCGAAATTGTAGGTTAGAGATTTATTACTATATAGTGGGATACTGTATCTTATAGCCGGCCTCAGTGGCTCAGTTGGATGTGCTGTCCGACTGGAGACCAGGAGGTCGCGGGTTCAACCCCCCGCTGAGGTCGGCAACATTATTTCGTGGAGATTGATCATGAAATATTTTCTACGGTCATTCTCTACCTTCCGCTGATTTAAGAAGGGCAGTTGTCAGTTTCTGGTGAAAGAATGTGCACAATACTGGTTAACCGCTTAGAGGACTAAGCCTGCCCAGTAAACGTGTGGTTAGGTAAACTGACCGCGCTCGACATGACCCCATTGGGTTGACTGGGCCGTAAAACCTCAACACAAACAAACTGTATCTTATATCCTAATATTTCCATTTCTTATGCACTTAAAGCACAGAAATTCTTCTTTTCATACCCAGTTTAAAAGCTAGACCGATAGTCGTTTGTAAATACAATGCAAAACTGCTCACTTCTACTATTAAAACAACAATTATCCTTTAAATTGATCCTTAAAGCATCATTCAGAATTGTAGCAGACAACATTCTGTAATACTTTTATATTTTTTTCTGAGAAAATAAGGCCTGGCAGTTCATATGGATGATTTGCTTGCCTAATTTTCTCAAGAAAAAAAAAAAGGCTGCTGCTATTTGACTGATACTCATCTCTAACACACTTGGCAAAATTCCGCAGATGACAAGTTGATGTTTTCTTCGGAAAATAGGCATTGACTTTTTATGCAAATTGTCTTCAAAGGAGACAATTTGCATGAAATTTCAAAGCCCATTTTCTGGGAAAGAAGAAAAGTATTTCATAATGCTGTCCACTGAAATTTTTACTTGGCATGTTAAATTTTCCCGTAAATGAAATTTGCATTTTATTTGAATCATCTCCTATGAGACCAACCAAAGGGAGTGCTAAACTTTTGGTTGGTCTCAAAATTCAGCATGCCAGTTAACATATAGCGAGACAATGTGCATGAAATGTCAAACCATGTTTTCTGAAAGGAAAAAAAATTGAACATGTCATTTTTGAAATATGTATACAACATGCTAAGCATAAAGAAAGCTGTATGTATCAATTTTGTCATATTTGTCCATTAAAAAAAAAAAAAAAATGATATTTCATTAAATTTGTATTGTGAATGCGGATTATAATGGGATGATATTTTTTTTCATTGAAAAAATAGAAAATGGGTTCTGTTAAGGAATGTAGAAAAGGGCTATAAATGGAGTCCTACTAAACAGTCTTGGATTAGTTTAAGGATATATTAAAGAGGAGTGGGGAATACTGTGTGTGTGTATGTGTGACTATTCCACATGTATGTGTATATTGTGCTTATATTGTTGAGTGTGTGATAGTCTTTTAGAATGTAGATTTCTTTATGTTATTGTCAGCAAATTTTTATTCCACAACATTAAACATAACAAGTAAAAATTTTGTAATAGACAAATAGGAGTTGAGTCAGTATGATAGCTCTTGACAAGATGCTCTGTTTCAATCAAACAGATTGCTTTGTTTGTTTCAACCAAACTGATTGCTTTGTGTCAATCAGATTGCTTTGTTTCAGTCAAACAGATTGAATTTTTTATTGTATTTCTGTATGAAAGCAAGGTGTGAGTATTGATTAGAATTGCCTTAGCAAGGCACTTCTTAATGAATACCAGTTTTTGTGGAACAATATTTGAGCTGCTTACAGAATCATTGGCTATTGAAGAGGATACTATGCATTGCAGATAGTGCAGCTTTGTTGGCTGACCTAGATACAAAGATAAGGAGATATGATGTGTATCCAGAAACATTTTTTTTTTTTTCTTATCTCAGCACACAAAAAAACAAAAGCCTGTTGTAGATGCACAAACGTTTATATGGTTGAGAAAATCATCTTGTCAAGAGCTGCAGCAGTTATAATTTTTGTTACTCAAGAAATAGATTAGGCTAGACTAGCTCAAACAAAAGTTGAGTTAAAACATATTGTTTTCCATCTCATGAGCAGGATTTTGAGATGATGATGGTATTATATGATCTCTCATGGAGAAGTAGCTCATTGTGTTTTCAGATAGTCTGCTGGCAGTGAGACTTGACCCACAGCCTCAAATAAGGTGCTGTTTTTTCATTAAAAAAGTATTGATATTTTTCGTAATTCTCCATGAAAACATATATTGTTGGTACTTATTAGAAGCGCCTTGCCGAGGTGCTTCTAATGAGTACCCACAACATACTTTCTTGGAGAAATAAGAAAAAAGATTTTCCTGATAACCCCTTATCTGGAGCTCTCTTGATCACTATCAGGCACTGCAAAGACTTGGCCACACCCCTATTCTTCAGATTGATTTTGTAAACATACTATGCTTATTGGTAGGGAGTATATTGTGGGAATCAAATTTGCGTATGTAATGAAATTTATTAGTAGAAATAGAAATGAATCGTTTGCTAAAATAAAGTTAAAATTAATAAAAAAAGACAATAAACCATACATGTATTGCAAGTATTTTTGCCAAAATTTAACCCTTGTCCTTCTGAACCCGGATATACCCTGCCTTTGCAAACAGTGTAGATCCAGATCAGTTGGCTTCTGAAGAAGTCAGCTGATCTGGATCTGCACTGTATGACATTAAGTATGTTAATTTATATCAACAATCTGGATCAAGTAATCTGACTGGCTGAAAATTAGTGGTGGGAGTGGCATCTTAATTTATTCTGCAGGACAAGGGTTAAGCTAAATAATACCATTAACTCACCATGTATAAACATTCTCCTTACCATACTTACCCTAAAATTTGAACAAATCCATCGTACTACAATGTCCCTGTTGATGTGTTTGACAATTGCAGACATTGTAGACCTAATTCAGGTGCTATATTCTGTGGCATCTGAACTGGGTCTACACTGTTAGCTCAGGCCTATCAGAATACTTGGGGTAAATACAGTATGATACAGTTGAATAATTTTGCAGACACTGAAGTGTGAATTTCATGCTAACAATTCTTTCAATAATACTGTTTTTCATTCCTGTACATTTCAGCTTTTAGGCGCTTTATAAATAAATGCTAATAACAACATGTACAATAAATTACCTTAATCATTCATTTTGTTGATTGTTTTGTATATATTCAGAATATTGGTTGAATAAAACTTTTAAGACCCCAGCACTGGAGGATCTAGCCCATCTATGTATGTTTGCGATATGCATCCTGACACTTTTTTTTCAGCCAAAACATACCTGTATTTGTCTTATTTCTCTTTGAAAACATGGAGGTATACATTAGAAGCACCTCAACGAGACACTTAACGTGTTTTGGGTACTGATAAGAAACAACTCACTAAGGTGCTTCTATTGAGTACCCACAACATGCATTTTGTGAAGTATAAAATTATACCAAATTATCAGCAACTACTTCTGAACAAGTCTTCTGTGTAGTCATGGGCTACTAGCAACTTTCTTAAAAAGAAAAGGGACTGTATTATGGCCAGTTTAATTCAATTGGGATTAAAACTATATGTAATATAATGGCATTACAACTGTTTATTGAATTAAATCTGACCTTGTTTTCTTTACATTTTTTTTTTATATTTCTGATTTACTTTTCCTATGTATCATTTTCTTTAACCCTTATCACTCTCTGGACTAGTTCAGCAGAGGACAAATTGACATTTTTCTTATTTTTCCCAGAAAACAGGATTAGACATTTCATGCAAATTGTCTTTCAATATTTTTCTCAGAAAAGGGGACAACATTACCTGCAAATTGTCACCATTGGAGATGATTTGCATGAAATGTCAAAACCTGTTTTCTGGAAAAGAAAAATATTTCAATGTATCATCCGCTGAACATTGTACCAGCATGCTAAGAAATAAGATACAGATCAGACTGTGTATTCAAGCAAATTGCTTTCTTCTTGCTCTTCTTTGCTGCTGATATTAACCCTTAAAATGCCAAGAAAACCTGCATCTGAAAATGTCTGTTTTTTCTGGCGAAAGAATGTGCACAATACTGGTTAACCGCTTAGAGGACTAAGCCTGTCCAGTAAACGTGTGGCTAGGTAAACTGACCGTGCTTGACATGACCCCATTGGGCTGACTGGGCCTTAAAACCTCAACACAAACAAACAAATGTCGTCTGTTGAATATTCCTGCAAACTTTTCAAACCTATTTTTGCATACATGCAAACAGTGTGGACCCTGATCAGACTGCTCCTAGAGGAGCAGTCAGATCTGGGTCCACACTGTTTGCAAAAATGACTTTTAAAATGACAAGCAATGACATAGCAGATGACAATTGTTGTGATTGGCAGTTTTAGGATTATACCGTATTCGACCTAATTACTGCACAGTGTGCTTAGGTTTTTCAAACTTACTGGGAACACTCATTCGTGGTAAAATATGTACCTACGAAGGGTACACTATAAAAAAAAGATCAGAAAAGACTTATTTGATATTGATTATGCAATTTTTCTGATTTTCTTTATAAATGCACATGTTATGGGTACTCATTTGAATTGCATCGACTAGTCGATGCAATTCAAATGAGTACCCACAACATATGCCTTTATAAAGAAGTACATATAGACAAAAAAGTACACTGCCTGTAATCTTAAGACTACGAAATCACTTGACTGTGCGCTTATAGGAGTGTGGCGGGGTAATTTGTATTGCCGTTGAAAGTAAATTTCATAGATTCAATTATACTTATATTCCCAATTTCTGAAACTATAAAAAGAATAGTGCAACTTTTCCTTTAAAAATTACTCAAGAACTATGATGATAAACTCTACCATAATAACCCTAAGTATTGGGACAGGCAGGCTTGAGCAAATGGCACAGACTCAGATCAGACATTGCAGAATGTGGCATCTGAGCAGGGCCAAAATCTGGGCTGATTTGTTCAAAGCATCTTTAGCTTAACAAGCTTCTTAATGACGAACTCGTCAACTGTTGTAGCTGAGGTATTTTCACATTGATATTTTTGCTTCAAAAATGTGAGTAACTTTTGCAATTCAAAATCTACTCACATTTTTCGGCAAAAAATATCAGTGTTTTTGCCATATTTCACGATAGAAATTTTAAGGTCACATTAGCTAATAATTTCATTAAATTTTGAACAACTGGGCCCGGTTTGCCACTTATTATTTAGACATATTTTATGTAGTAGATTGGACTTTATCAAAGTTTAGAACAAGTATGGTAAGAGGTTAAAGTGTCCCAACATTTAGGAAAATATGGTACCTTGTATACGTCTAAAGAACATGTATCCACTTTGTTAAATGTGCAACAAATTAATAATATGCCATGAGTTATCCCACCATTATTTGATCGGACTCTCTCTTTGTTTTCATATATTCTCAATATGCTGGGTAAGGCTAAAATGAAGAAAAAAAAAAAAAAAAAAAGATCCGACACCACAGCATGTGGCATCTAATCAGGGTCTGCACTTTGTGACATTTGTCTAGCATTTGTAGACACATTATCAACCCATTGTAGTCGGGAGACCCCTAAATGGGTAATTAGCAAACAGTGCAGACCCAGATCAGACACCGCAGTGTGCGGCATCTGATCAGGGTCCCCACTGTTTGCAAATAGTTTAGCCATTTTTCTATAGGAATATCTAAATCTCATAGCCAAACGTACCAAAAATTGAAATTGGACTCTTCCAATATATAGTGTGGGAGAGTCTATTCAGTATACAGTGCGTTAACATAATAAAATGGACTTACTGAAATTTTAGGATAAGTATGGTAAGAAGTTACTTAGGGTATATTTGCAAGTTAAGCGGAAAAAATGAAAAATTAAATATGCATCTTGTACTGCTCTTACGAACACCTTTCCATAATGATGTTTTCTGCTGGTAATAATAAGTCACCAGAAGCAAAAAGTGGCTTTCAAGCATACACAAAGTGAAAGCATAGTAGCATAGATCCAGATAGTGCTTTTTTCAACCAAAAAAGTATTTTTCTTATTTATCCATGAAAACTTGTTGTAGGTAAACTACAACCTCTTTATAACACAGTTCATTATAACACGGTTTGGATATAACATGGTTCAAAGATGGATCCCAAAAATGTATAGATTATATTGAAAAATGACCATAAATGGTCATTTTTCAATATAATCTATACATTTTTGTTTGGATATAACACGGTTGTTTAACTAACACGGTTTATGCTATGGACCCCAACAGTAGTGTTATGAAGAGGTTGAGGTGTACTTATTACAAGCGCTCATCAATGCACTTTTAATGAGAACCCACAACATACGTTTTCATGGAGAAAAAAGAAAAATAAGGTCTGGATGGTGTCACCTTTCATCTGGAGCTGTCAAGAACAGCTCAGATTGCAAGACAACCTGATCAGGGAGCCAGCAGATTGCTTCTGCAAGAGAACTGAGAGCACTGGTCAAACTGCAGATGTGCAAGCCGATACATATTTATTGTTTTTAAATGCGTTGAAGGTCCCTTTTACTTGGGCTAAATCTGATTTATTGCATTACATCATACTGGTTTGATAACATTCCATTAGACAGGGCTTCATTGTGGAGATGACAGTATTTGCGGTATGATGAGAAAAGGTCTCTGGGCTAATTTTGCAGACGTCAGATTGATATGTTTCTATTCTTTTTTTCTTTTTTTTTTTTTTCAGAAAATAGGCTTTGACATTTGATGCAAATTGTCTCCCTAGGAGACAGTTTGCATGAAATTTCAAACCCTGTTTTCTGGAAAAAAAAAAACTAAGAAAAATATTTCAAAATGTTGTCTGAAATTTTTACCCAGCCTGCCAAGTACATGTATTATTTTCACTGAGGAAGTATTTTTTTTTTTTTTTTTTTTCTCTTGAAAAATGAAGAACTGTACAACCTATGTGAAGTCACATGCTCTGTAATGTTTTATTTCATTCAAAATGGTCTTGTGACATGTGATGTGCTAATAAACTGAATATATCATCATACATTGTTGTTACTGTTTATCAGGTCCCAGTTATTCAGTATTACTAGCCCTGGAAACTGGAACCAAACTTGTATCAGACAGTTTAGATTTTTTTTTTTCTATAAGATGATTCACATGAAATTTCATCTTACTTTCTCTGAAAAAAAAAATACAAAAAATAATTAAAAATGTTATCTGCTGCAGTTGTGTTTAACCCTTGTCCTGCTGAATAAATTAAGATGCCATGTCCACTTATAATTTTCAGCCTATTCGGTTACTTGATCCAGATTGTTGCTATAAATTTGCATACTTGATGGCAAACAGTGCAGATCCAGATCAGTTGGCTTCTTCAGAAGCCAACTGGTCTGGATCTACACTGTTTGCAAAACAGGCTATATCCGGGTTCAGCAGGACAAGGGTTAATAGTGATGGACACAGAGCATTTGTCCATTCTGGATGCCTTTCCCACTCTATTATTTGTAGTCGAAAGTTTTATTACAACATTTAATACAGCTGAAAGAACCATCTTCACCTTGGATTTTCAGGTAGCCTTGCCTGACTGAACAGTGTAAACCCAGATCAGACTAGAGCAGTTTTATCAAAGTTGGTACCGTTTGCTATTCAGCCATCGCTTTTTAGATGAGGTACTGCAGAGGTCTAGATAAGAGTGGGTATCAGGTAAATACTTTTCTTATTTCTCCACGAAAACATGTTGTAGGTTCTCATTAGAAGCGCCACAGCGAGGCACTTCTAATGAGTACCCACAACATGTTTTTGTGGAGAAATAAGAAAGATATCAATACTTTTGGATTGGAAAAAAACCCATCTTATCAAGAGCTTTGCAGGTAGACAAATGAATTGGTTCAAATGCCAGTATGGTAAAGAGTTCAGGTTTCCAAATAGTCAAAATATTGTTTCACAAGTAATATTGATTCTTGCCTATATTTGTAGTGGCTCAGTTGGTAGAAAGTCTGCTTGTGAATGGAAGGTTGTTGGTTTGATCCCTGTCAGTCATACCAAAGTCTTTAACAAGAATTCCTTGGAAGCTGATGTCGCGCCTGCATTGGGCAAAGTCACTGGAGCATGAAATCTAGGTCAAGTGCACAGGGTCATAGTGCATGCTTGAAAAGTATGTCAAAAACAATTACTAAGCAAGAATTATTGCTACAGCTATTATTGCTACAGAGAAATGCACATCATTGCTAGACTCAATGTGAAATCATTACAAAGTCACAGGAGCATGAAATCTAGGTCAAGGGCACCAGGTCATAGTGTGTGCTTAAAGAATATGTTGAGAACAATTACTATGCAAGGTTTGACACTCGCAGCTATCACGGCTTCACAGAAACACACGTTAATGTTAGACAACGTAAAATCGTGACAAAATCACTCAAGCACAAAATCTAGGTCAAGGCACAGGGTCATAGTGTGTGCTTGAAGAGTATGTCAGGGACAATTACAAGGCAAGGTTTGACACTCTAATGCTAGAGGCAATGTAAAATAATGACAAAGACACTGGAGCCTAAAATCTAGGTCAAGGGCACCTGGTTATACTGGGTGCTTTAAGAGTATGACTAGGACAATTACTATGCAAGGTCTGACTCTCACAGCTTTCACTACTTCAGAGAAATGCACATAAATGCTGGACTTCACATAAAATCATGACAAAGCCACTGGAGTGCGAAATCTAGGTCAAAGGCACCGGGTCATACTGCACGTTAGAAGATGATGTTGAAAACAATTTATATGCAAGGTTTGACACTCGCAGCTATTACTGCTGCAGAGAAAAGCACTTTAATGCTAGACCAGACGTAAAATCATGACAGTCACTCCAGCACAGCATCTAGGTCAAAGGCACAGGGTCATAGTGCATGTTTGAAGAGTATGTCGAGGACAATTACTATGCAAGGTTTGACACTCGCAGCTATAACCGCTTCAGAGAAACGCACTTTAATGCTAGACGATGTAAATATTGCTAGACTCGATGTAAAATCACTAGAGTGCAAAATCTAGGTCAAGGGCACTGGGTCATAGGACAATTAATATGCAAGGTTTGACAGTCCAAGCTATCACTGGTACAGAGAAATCCACTTAAATGCTTGACTCGACGTAATGTTTTGACAGATGGCCGGGCAAACGTCCGGACGGACGGAAAACCAGACTGAAATTTAGAACTCCTATGTTGCACCCTGCTACAAGCAGATGCGACAAAAATGGTACTAGCTGCTCTTTCGCTTGGTACTCAGCTTTAAGAAAGCAGAGCTAGGAATCAGAACTGGTGAGTCCAGTGTCAGTATAATGCCACTGGGTGGAATATCAAGTCATGTCTGGGGCGTGATATTTCAGTAAGGCAGCACTCTAAAAGTGAGCATTGAGCTCCCTGCCACATCCAGACACCGCTGCGACAGAATTGAAATATTCTTGAAAGCGACATAAAACAAGAATCAAAGAAAGAAATCTTATCTATATTTAATGGAAACAGTGTAGATCCACATCACAGTTTTCTGTGTCCAATGTGGTCCCAATTTTCATGACATTTGGCATTATTTTATAATTTCTTTTACAGAAATTCTTATATTTATATTTACTGGTAATGCAGACTGTCAGGCTCCCTAGCAGGGTCTTTTGAAAATAAAGATTTTTTATACAGGCTATTTTTGATCAAACATAGGTTTTTCTGGTGATTTTTTCAACTAAATAAAGAGCGAAAAGAGATTAATTTTCTCTCCGCATTTCCAGATTAATTGCCGTTAAAACCTGCCATCATGGCAAACACTGCCAGGAATTCAGCAGTTTATGTTCTGTTTTCTTCACAACTGGATCCTCTTTTGTCTCAGATTGCTGTTTTGTCAATTGCAGACAACAATAATCTACATGATAGCAAACTATAACAATCCTCTTTTCTGAATGTGACATGGCACAAATAAATGGCTCAAAATAAAGGTATTCTTCACAAAATACAGGTTTTTATAGGGGTTTCAGTTAAATTAAAGGTTTTAAAGGATTTCAAATAAATTAAAGGTTTATAAAGGTTCCCCTAGGGGGCCTGCAAACAGTGTAGACCCTGATCAGATACCATAATATGCATTTTCTGATCAGGGTCTTCAGTGTTTGCTTAGGTCACATTTTTGTGCACTTACAATAATGGATTAACAAAAAACAAACACTATTTTGTTAAGTTTTCTTTTTTTCTTTGACAAACTTGTAATTGTTCGTGAACAATTAGCACAGATGTTTTACTATAAAATTATGAACCAAAAGCTAGACACATACGATGTACAGTGCGAGAAAATAGCCCTTATGCTACATATGGGAGATGCTGATCAGACTGTACATTTGGGAGACAAAGACCCTGATCAGACTGCATGTGCATCAGTCTGATCAAAGCCTTTGTTGCCCATTTCCAGTATCATTTTCAGAGATGGCCTTGATCATAATTATGCACAGGCTGATCTGGGCCTTTGCTATTTGCATATGGACTAAGGAATCTTTTCCCATGTTGCATACCACTTAACCCTGGTCATACTGAATAAATTAAGATGCCACACCTACTTCTAATTTTCAGCCAATCCGATTGCTTGATCCAGGTTATGGATACAAATTCACATACTTAGTGACAAACAGTGTAGATCCAGGTCAGCTGGCTTCTTCAGAAGCCAACTGACCTGGATCTACACTGTTTGCAAAGGCAGGGTATATCTGGGTTCAGCAGGACCAGGATCAAACTTGTGATTTCAGTTAATGTATCTACTGATTACAGGACTCCAGAAGAGCAAATGTTTTCATGTAGGTCCATATATTTAGGGTACACAGATCACTGTAAAATGTCTTTATAAGCAACCAAGCTCTGAATTGACTCAAACAGCAATTTTCAGGGTCCTTGTGACACATATCACAGTTTCAACAGACAGTATTTATTGGAACACGTAACATTTAGGCTTAACATGGTGAACAAGGTTCCCATATCAACTACCGTAAAATCCATACCTTGAGCAAACAGTGTGGCCCTAAATCAGACGCTGAAGAATGCACCGTCTGATAGGGGTCTACTGTTTGCCACGCATTTAAAAGTTTTTTGGATACGTCAGTGAGTAGTAAAAAACGCTTGTTCATATTTTAGTATAAGTATAGTAAGAAGTCAAGGTGCCCAATGTTTATGGCAAATACTGTTCATCGTAAAACCTCCTTTGGGCATATAGGAACAACAGCATACACTGTTAAAATTGCACTTTATCCTTCAGCAGACTAATTGTCCAGGAATCTCTGAGGACCCAACTAGATACAAAGTTAAAGGTATACGGTAAAGGTCCTTAAAGGCTCCTTGTTCCTCAAAAACAGACATTTTAATATCCAAGAAAGGTTCAATAAATTGATATATGGTATTAATACAATCATAAAATGTGGCAACCGACAGCCTGTAAAATTTCAGTTAGTCTCGTTCTTGAACTGGATCAAAAATGAAATGATTTTTTATCGTATCTCTGAATTAATGTTGCCAGTTCAAAAATCAGAGACTAACTGAAATTTTACAGGCTGACAGATCCACATTTTATGACTGTAGAACTAATGAGTACCAACAATCTATGTTTTGAACAGAAATATGAAAAATATCAGAATTTTTTATCTGAAAATTTTCCTGTTTTTTTTTTTTTTTGGTTGTATACTTTTCAATATATTTGAATAGGTTTTCGTAATGGAATAATATATCATGTAAAACATCATCAGCTAAGAAGATAAATTTATTTCCATGTGAACATAGCTCCAGATAAGCCTGTTTTGGGGGGGGGTTGCCAAAAACTACTGAAATTTCTCTTATTTCTCCACAAAAACATGTCGTGGAGCCTAATTTGTGAATACTTAAACCTTTACCATTCTATGGGCAAATTCAGCAGACAACAAATCAATAGTATTTTATTTTCCCCTTAAACAGTCCTGCATTTCATGCAAATTGTCTCCTAAGCCTATTTTCTTAGAAAAAAAAAAAAAATCCCAGTCAGCATTCTACGTAAATCTATATCGGGCCGTCATCGGCCCGTCAGGGTAGCTGACGGGCCGATGACGGCCCGATGTAGATTTACGTAGAATGCTAGCTGGGATATGTTTAAAAATATCGTCTGCTGAAATTTATGCCCAGCATCTGTCCGAGTAAGCAATTCTAATGAGTACTGATAACATATGCATTTGTTGGGAAGTTGACTGATGATGGTTACACAGAGGAAGAGGAGCACTGATTAACCTCAGTCTCATCTTAACTGTTAACTTAGCATCAATCATAACTGCTGCAGATGACATTTTAATTTTTTTCTTTTATTTCATTTTTCATAGAAAATAAATCACCGATTTCATGGAATCATCTTGCCAAACAGATGATTCACATGAACTGTTAAGACTTATTTTCTCTGAAAAATAAAAAAAAATAAAAAAAATAAAATGCTATCTGTTACAAATTTTGCTCACGGTTTTTAGGTTTGAGTGAGAAATAAGGAAAATATTAATACATTTATAGGCAGAAAAAAGCATCTTATCTAGAGCTATGTATTTGAATTATTGTCTACTGCAGATTAATACTTAGCTCACTACGGTAAAATTCAGCAGACGGCAGTTGATATTATTTTTACTTTTCCCCCAAAATACGATATAAAATTTCATGAAAATTGTCTCCTAAGAAGAAAATATGCATGACATGTCAAATCCTAGTTTCTAGAAAAACTTAAGAAAAATATTTCAAAATGTCTGCTGAAATTTTTACCCAGCAATATAAGCATTAAAGAAGACATCTATTTGTTATGATGGCAAAGTTCGTTTGAGAAAATCATTTTTCCTCTCCACTTCAGGGCATCAGAGCTTATCTAGTGCCTTTTCTAACAGTTGATTTAATCTTCCGACCATGGAGCGAGGGTCATCTAGTAAGCCTGCATTCACCATAGCATTGTCATACAACTGAAAATATAAAGCAATAGTTACTATAAATCCAAGGTCATGGTTTTGATTGAGTTGGGGTTTAACGACACGTCAACCCTTGTGGGTCATTTTGTGTCGTCTCCCAGAGAAAGGGAGAAAATAGACAGAAGAGATAGCAGAAGAGATGAAAGGGAGGGACAGGGAAGAAAGAAACAGGAATGAAAGTGAAGAAACAGAAGAAATAACAAGAGGCCCACGGGCCACGATTCGCTCACCTGAGTGACATAGCCACTGCAGACATGCAGATGTTATGCAACATTTTTCCAATCCTATCATCGCAAGTAATGAAAATATCATCATTTGAGCAGTTCTTAGTTTTGAAGAAGAATATATGGGCCTGACAGTCAATGGAGCATGATCATTTGAATAAACTATCAATCACATTTCAACAGAAGGATCAATGTGAAATTTGGTGGAAATTGGCTAAGTGGTTTCTGAAGAATCGTGATTTTATGCAGGTAAACAGCACAGTGGCAGGGACATATTATAAATATAAACCAGATGATGGCCATCTTAGATTTCCAATCAGAACAATTTTAACTACTGTTGATCTACAAGTCACTTTGATACTTTCAATATAAATGTATATGGCCCACACAAACAGGGAAGCAAATTTGACCTTGGCGGCAAAAAGGTCAAATGTCAACATAGAACCATCATTTGAGCAATTTTGGTAGATCTCCTATCCCCCGTAATTTGTGCAAAGATTAGGACCCAGGGCTTATTTGGTTATGGAGAAGAAGATTTTTAAAGGTTTTTACCATATATGGGCATGGCAGCCATTTTGATCAATGGACCATACCCATTTTAGCAATCTTTCATTCTCCTGCCCACGGAGGCTCCGCATGAAATCTGAGCAACACTGGCCCGGAGGCTTCAGAGGAAAAGCCATTTGAAATTGTCAACATTTTTTCCATACAAATGTATGGGGCCCATACAAATGCATAAAGAAGCAAACTTGACCTCGCCGTAAAAAGGTTAAATGTCAATGTATGACAATTATCTTAGCAACTTTGGTAGACCACCCGTTCCAGATGATATATGCAAAGATTCAGCCATAAGCCATCCTCGGTTTTGGAGAATAAGATTTTTAAATGTTTTTCCCCATGCAAATGCATATGGAAGCAACTTGACCTTGCCGTAAAAAGGTCAAATGTCAATGTATGACTATTATTTTAGCAACTTTGGTAGATCCCCTGTCCCCGATGATTTAAGCAAACATTCAGCCCCAAAGCATCCTCAGTTCTAGAGAAGAAGATTTATAAAGGTTTTTACCATATATGGGCATGGCGCCTATCTTGGTCAACGAACTGTGACCATTTTAGCAATCTTTTGTTCCCCCTACCTAAGAAGGCTCCATATGAAATTTGAACAAAATTGGCCCAGAGGCTCCAGAGGAGAAGTTGTTTGAAATTCTGAAGATTTTTCCCATACAAATGCATAAGGAAGCAAAATTGACCTTAACGTAAAAAGGTCAATTGTCAATGTACGACCATTATTTTAGCAATTTTGGTAGCCCTCTTGTTCCCGAAGATATATGCAAAGATTCAGCCATAAGGCATGCTCGGTTTTGGAGAAGAAGATTTTTAAAGGTTTTTCCCATACAAATGCACAGGGAAGCAAACTTGAACTTGCCGTAAAAAGGTCAAACGTCAATGTACGACAATTCTTTTAGCAATTTTAGTAGACCTCCTGTCCCCGATGATTCCTGCAAAGGTTCAGCCCAAAGGCATTCTCGGTTCTGAAGGAGAAGACTTTTAAAGGTTTTTACCATATATGGGCGTGGCGGCCATCTTGGTCAACGGACCGCGACAATTTTAGCAATTTTTCATTCCCCCACCCTAAGAAGGCTCCATATGAAATTTGAGCAAAATTGGCCCAGAGGCTCCAGAGGAGAAGTTGTTTGAAATTCTGAACATTTTTCCCATACAAATGCATAAGGAAGCAAAACTGACCTTACCGTAAAAAGGTCAAATGTCAATGTACGACCATTATTTTAGCAATTTTGGTAGCTCTCCTGTTCCCAAAGATATATGCAAAGATTCAGCCATAAGGCATGCTCGGTTTTGGAGAAGAAGATTTTTAAAGGTTTTTCCCATACAAATGCATAGGGAAGCAAAGTTGACCTTGCCGTAAAAAGGTCAAATGTCAATGTACAATAATTCTTTTAGCAATTTTGGTAGACCTCCCGTCCCCGATGATTCCTGCAAAGGTTCAGCCCCAAGGCATTCTCGGTTCTGGGGAAGAAGATTTTTAAAGGTTTTTACCATATATGGGCGTGGCGGCCATCTTGGTCAACGGACCGCGACCATTTTAGCAATTTTTCATTCCCCCACCCTAAGGAGGCTCCATATGAAATTTGAGCAAAATTGGCTCAGCGGTTTCAGAGGAGAAGTCGTTTGAAAATGTTAACGGACGGACGCACGGACGGACGGACGCACGGACGCACGGACGGACGACGGACGAAAAGTGATCACAATAGCTCATCCTGAGCAGAGCTCAGGTGAGCTAAAAACATCACCTCCCTACCCTTACCTGCTACAAGGATAGCAGGCCTTGCCCAACTATAAGCCAATATCAGCTGGACGCCCCGGGTGACAAAAGATACATGACACCTTCGCACCACCCAACCACCCATAACCAAGGTCATGGTCACCAATCCTTACCTTTAGCACTCTGCAAACTACATTTTGAAATATTTTTCTTATTTTACTCAGAAAACAGGTTTGACACTTCATGCAAATTGTCTCCAATTTGCATGAAATACCAAATCTGTTTTCTGGGAAAAATAAGACAAAATATCAATTTTTCATCTGCTGAATTAGCCCAGAGATTGGTATAGGCCAACTTACTCGTAAGAATGTCAGAATGATATATCCAAACAGGTTTGTTTAGAATTGCCCAATGATTCAAGGGATATTGTGCAGAACCGATGCTGACAGCAGCGCAAATGCCAACAACTACCACAGCCACACCCAAATCAGTATGTAACCTCTGACTTTGAAACATAATTCATGGAAAATACACATACAAGTATAACTGTCATGGAAAATGTACAACTCGTGTCCTAATTCTCTGCTGGGTTGTTTACACTTCCCATGCTATGGGCAAATTCTGCTGATAACAAACTGATACTTTTTCTTATTTTTCCTAGAAAATATGATCTGACACTTCATGCAAATTGTCTCCTTAGAAGACAATTTGCATGAAGTGTCAGATCCTATTTTCTGGGAAAAATAAGAGAAGTATTTCAATGTTCTGCTGAAATATTTATGCAGCATATTAACCTTTAAGAGGATGAAGCTCTCATCTAAATGTCCAGACATTATGTATTTTTGGAGTATCTAAGGGACTCTTAAAGCTTAGCATGCTGGGTCAAGATATCAGCAGACAATATCTGAAATATTTTTCTTATTTACAGAAAATAGGATCAGACATTTCATGAGGAGATGATCTGACACTTCATGCAAATTGTCTCCTTAGAAGACAATTTGCATGAAGTGTCAGATCCTATTTTCTGGGAAAAATAAGAGAAGTATTTCAATGTTCTGCTGAAATATTTATGCAGCATATTAACCTTTAAGAGGATGAAGCTCTCATCTAAATGTCCAGACATTATGTATTTTTGGAGTATCTAAGGGACTCTTAAAGCTTAGCATGCTGGGTCAAGATATCAGCAGACAATATCTGAAATATTTTTCTTATTTACAGAAAATAGGATCAGACATTTCATGAGGAGATGATCTGACACTTCATGCAAATTGTCTCCTTAGAAGACAATTTGCATGAAGTGTCAGATCCTATTTTCTGGGAAAAATAAGAGAAGTATTTCAATGTTCTGCTGAAATATTTATGCAGCATATTAACCTTTAAGAGGATGAAGCTCTCATCTAAATGTCCAGACATTATGTATTTTTGGAGTATCTAAGGGACTCTTAAAGCTTAGCATGCTGGGTCAAGATATCAGCAGACAATATCTGAAATATTTTTCTTATTTACAGAAAATAGGATCAGACATTTCATGAGGAGATAATTTGTACAAAATGTCAAATCCTATTTACTCGAAAAAAATAAGAAAAAAAATATCAATTTGTTGTCTGTCGAATGTTCCTAAAGTATGCAAAGTACAAATGTATTAATTTTACCACTCAAATGAATGTAGTTTATATTTTCCTACTCATAAAGCCCAGATAAATGACAATATTTATCAATATTGGCAACCCACCATACAAAAAGGGATCTTAGTGCTTATAAGGATAGCACAAACTCAGCTTAGCTTGTACCTCCAGGGCTTACATTGTTTACCAGGTAGAAACCTTGACACAATATGCTCTATAACTGAAAAGAGCAGGTGTATTGGTTAATCATGCATATGATTCCTCTAAAGCCTGATTTTGTATGCCATGGTCCTTATGAAATAAGAACTCTAAGGGCCTGAGCAAACAGTGTAGACTCTGATCAGATGCTGTTGCATCTGATCAGAGTAACAGCATCTGATCAGAGTCTACACTGCCACTAATGCAGCAGTACTCTAAGGTACATCAACAGGTAGTAAAATGAGACTTGTTTAAATCTTAGAAGAATGATAACGAGTTTAAGGGTCCCAATATTTAGGGTAGCTACAGTAACAGTTTGGTATTTCTCCAGCCATTTGATAACCTAACACTTAGCATACTGGGCACCAATTTCAGCGGATGGCATTTTGAAATAGTTTTTCTTAATTTTCCTAGAAAATAGGATTTGACATTTCATGCAAATTGTCTCCTTAGGACAATTTGCATGAAATGTCAGATCCTATTTTCTAGGATGAATAAAAAAAACAAAAAACATCATCAGTTTGTAGTCTGCTGAATTTGCCCATAGTATGGTAAGTGTTAAGACGGAGCTTGAATTAATATAAAGTGAATATATGATTTAGAATTATTAATAATCAATACCCTTCTCTTGCTGAACAGACATGTCCTGTCTTAGCAAACAGTGTAAATCCAGATCAGTTGGCTTCTAAAGAACTGATCTGGATCTGCACTGTGTGTCATTAAATATGTGAATTTCTATCAAAAACCCTAATCAAGTAATCTGATTGGATGGAAATTAGAAGTGGGCATGGCATCTTAATTTATTCAACAGGACAAGGGTTAAGTGGAATGGATACACTTTCGAGGAGACAACTCTGCAAAAACAATTTTACCTCCTTTCTGAAAAGTGGTCTACACTAAAAGAAAGATTTATCAAGGAAAATCTACCGAGTGTATCCAGCCTCCATAATGTTGTTTTTGTATAGCTATGCTTTCATGGCAGAGGCCTACTTGAGTGCATCTCCGAGGACCTCCAGAAACAGGGCTCATCAGTAGTTCTGGGTTTTCTGACAGAGATCCAGATCAGAAGACCATCAGGAAATTAACAGAAGACAAAATTCTGACATTTTTCTTACTTTTCTAGGATAAGTAAGAAAAATATCATCAGTTTTTCGTCTGCTGTTCAATTTGCCCACAGCATATCATCTGCTACTTCTGCGGATTTCTACTTCTGCGGAGTTCTCAAATCTTCCTTCAACAGCTTTAAAGATTTAAAATGGACACAAATTTTATATTAAAATTACAAAGGGGCATAATTCAATTAAAAATAAAAGTACAGTTACAGTCCTTATTCTCTGCAAATCATCTGCTGATGCTTTATATATGTATGAAGTTTCATGAAAATATCTTCACAAGTTTATAAATAAGGAGCTGACATGATTTGTGGTAGACAGACAGCCATGGAAATGACAAAATGTCTTGCAATCTGCTGGTATGAGGTGTGGTGAGTGGGACACATAATAAAGTAAGATTTTGAAGGGAAAACAAAAGGAAATGGCCTTTCAACAGAGGTAAGTTATATAGTGAAGTCTCATTTAAGGTTCTAAGGAAGTGGCTAAGGTCAGCTTGCTTAACCTTTACCACTCTCTGTGCTAATTAAGCAGACAACAAATACATAATATTTTTCTTATTTTTCCCAGAAAACAGGATTTAACATTTCATGCAAATTGTCTCCAATGGAGACAATTTGCATGAAATGTCAAAACCTGTTTTCTGGAAAAAATAAGTAAAAAATATTTCAATACCGGGTATGTCGTCTGCTGAAAATTTTACCCAGCATGCTAAGCGTCAATAAACCTGTGTGGTTTTACAATATATTAAAAAGTTGTCTGCTAGTACCTAAATTTGGCAGCTTAAGGTTAAAATGAATATGTGTTAATAGATCTCAACAAGCTTATAGGGATCCTTCTGTTACTACTTGGTGACCTAAGTATATCAGACAAGATAACTTTAAACCTTCTTATCAGACTTAATACTTACAAGTACCTCAGATACTTAGAAATCTGGGTCACTACAACTAAGAGTGTACCCATGAAACGGGTTCATTGTTGGGCAAAAATGTGTCTTCGAACATGCGTAAAATGCACTGATTTTATAGGATTCATCCCATGTGTGTGCAAAGTTTCATCCTGGCATTCCCTTTCTATTGATATATTCTATAGTGTCCAATGATTCTGTTAGCAGACTGTGCAGATGTGCAGGCTGATCTGGGCCTTCAATGTCTGCATATGCCAGAAGACACTTTTTGTATGGCAAAGCTCAAATAATGAAAAGGCAGTGTTTGGTGGTCCATGTGGAGAAAACTATTTTTGTTCTTGTTTTCAGTTTAATTTAACATCACTGAACAATGTTTCAGTTATATCACAATGTTACAAAGAGCTCAACACTCACTTTTTAAAGTGCCACCTTGCTAAACTAGCATGCCCCAGACATGATATTCAGCCCACTCATGTGGGCATCATCAGGACAAACCTGAGGTCTGATTCCTAGCAAAACTTTCTTAACCCATTTACATCAAGTGGACCCTTCTACCACTATTCTTTGGACCAGTCTGTTTCCAATTGCAGGATGTCTGGTTAGTCTTTATTATTTCTGTTTTATAGAAATTCCTCTAGCTAATGCAAACATTGTAGACTGATCAGACACAACATTCTGCCGTGTCTGATCTGGGTCTGCACTGTTTGCCAGTTATCCTTTTAGGGGTTTCCAGACTAAAATGGGTTAATACTGAGGAATGCCAGTAATCAAAACACCAGCTAGTACCATTTTATTCTTTGGTATGACTTGGTCAGAGATCATTGATCAAAGATAGTACTGGCTGGTGTTTTGATTACTGGCAGTCCTCAATCATCAAATCAGCAATCTTGGGCATGCAAAGTAGCTGCTCTACCACTGAGCTACTGTGGCTGAGGTGAGCACATGCTCAGATCAACAAGCTCGTTCCGATCAGGGTCTTCTATTGTGAACTTACAGAAGTACTGGAGACTCAAATATTCTGATGATCAACAGAGATCCTAAATAGACTCATAGCTCCAGATTAGAGGAGTATATAGATAAATATTTTTCTTATTTTTCCACAAAAACATGTTGTGGGTACTTATTTAGAAGGCCCTTCTAATATGTACCCACAACATATGTTTTCATGTAAAAATAAGAAAATATCAGTACTTTTTGGATGAAAAGGGCTCTTAAGCAGAATGTGGCATTTGATCATGGTCTACACTGTATGCCAGCCTGGGTTATCTAGGAGTTTTTAGACACATGAACAGGTATTAAGATGTACAAGTACAATAAGGGGTTAATTTGCCTGAATACTAAGGTTAACCCTTGCCCTGCTGAAACCGGATATACCCTGCCTTTGCAAACAGTGTAGATCCAAATCAGTTGGCTTCTAGAGAGAAGCCAACTGATCTGGATCTGCATTGTTTGCCATTAAGTATGTGAATTTATATCAACAATCTGGATCAAGTAATTTATATCAACAATCTGGATCAAGTAATCTGAATTTATATCAACAATCTGGATCAAGTAATCTGATTGGCTGAAAATTAGAAGTGGGCATGGCCTCTTAATTTATTCAGCAGGACAAGGGTTAAATAGGGTATGAAATTTCCTGTCACAGGTGAACTTAGAAGACCAATTCAGCTTCAACATCAGTCTGATCAGGGCAGTCACTGCCCATTAACATGTCATTTAGTACTATATTAACCCCAAGTACTGGGTCAGATAGGCCTTTGCAAACATATAATGCAGAACCAGATCAGATGCCGCAGGGTCTACACTGTTTGTCATACATACAGCATTAGAAACATCAAGAGGTAGTAGAATGGACTACGGTATTTAAAATTTTAAGACACGTATGGTAAGTAGATAATGTGTCCCAATACTTAGGGTTATTATGGTAAGTACATTTCTCACAGCATATGGGTCTATCATAAGAAAAGGGGTCTCTTAAGGCATATGAGCCGTGACATGAAAAAAGATCTCTACAGGATAAAGCTCCAGATCAGCCAGTGGAGATATACAGTCTAATCAGGGACTTTGCTATGTTAAACAGTACCGTTCTATGGTTATTATCTCTCCCTTCCACTGATTCAAGAAGGACAGTTGTCAGTTTCTGGTGAAAGAATGTGCACAATACTGGTTAACCGCTCAGAGGACTAAGCCTGTCCAGTAAAAGTGTGGTTAGGTATCAATATAATTTAAGGTAAATATGTTTGTTTCACTTCTTGCTTAACCATTTTGGTGCCAAATTTCAGACGACATTTGTCGTCTGCTTTTTTATCTTAACAAACTATCATTTGTAAAGACGTTTATATGCAAAGTTGAAAGACTGAATGTCAAACAGCATAGATCCAGATGAGATGGCTCATCTGGATCTATGCTGTTTGCAAAAGCTTATTATTATCGCCTGTGGCAGTGAAAGAGTTAACTACATGTCAATCCTTGTGGGTCATTGTTTGTTTGTGTTGAGGTTTTACGGCCGAATCAACCCATGGGGTCATGTTGAGCATGGTCAGTTTACCTAACCACACTTTTGCTGGGCAGGCAAACAGTATTGTTCGCATTCTTTAGCCAGAAATTAACAAATGCCCTTCTTGAATCAGCGGAGGGAAGAGAATGACCACAGAAAATATTTCATGATCGGATCTCCATGAAAGAATGTTGCTGATCTGGCAGGACCTGGTAGGGGGTCAAACCCACAACCTCCTGATCACCAATCGGACGTGCATCCAACTAAGCCTCAAAGGCCGGCTCCTTGTTGAGTCATTTTATGTCTTCTAAGAAAAGAGAGGAAAGGGCTTACTAGCCATATGGACAGGAAAAAACTATAAAAGAAAGAAACAGACGAGGATACAGGGAAAAAATGAATGACAGAGCATAAACAGGAAAAATAATGACATGCACTCTTCCACACTTTCTGCAAATACTACACAAATACAGTATGTCAAAGGGTAAACAAAGTTTACTTGAACATTTAAGTTTCAATATTATGTACAAGACAGATCTATTTATCAAGTTTATCATTATAATTATTGTTTTTATCAAAATTTTGCATTTTTTCTCTCACTTCCTTACCCTTAGGATATTATGAATGTCAGAGGGCTTGTTTATAACGCTTAGCACTCTGGGTTAAAATTTCGGCAGATGGCATTTTAAAATATTTTTCTTATTATCCCAGAAAACAGGTTTTGACATTTCATGCTAATTGTCTTCAATGGAGACAATTAGCATGAAATGAAAAATTCTGTTTTCTTGGAAAATAAGAAAAACATCATCAATTTGTCATCTGCTGAATTTGCCCAGAGAGTGGTAAAGGTTAAGAGGAGGTTTTGGTGATAATTTTCTCCATGAACACCTATGTTGTGGGTACTTATTTGAAGTGCCTCAGGAAAAAATTTGTATGAAGTGTCACATCCTATTTTCTAGGAAAAATATAAGAAAAATATCATCATTTTGTTGTCTGCTGAATTTGCCCACAGCATGGAAAGTGTTAACATGCCCCTTCTCCTGAGCAGGCCTATACCTTCACCCTACCACCCATCCATTATATTTACCTTAACCCACTGTAGACTGAATAGGCTCCCCGCAGAGTCCAATTTCAATTTTACATATGTCAGGCTATGAGATTTAGAGTCTCCTAGACAAAAATGACTAAACTATTGCAAACAGTGCAGACCCTGATCAGACACTGCATTCTGCAGCATCTGATCTGGGTCTGCACTGTTTGCCAATTATCCTTTTAAGGGTCTCCAGGCTACAATGGGTTAAAGGCTAAGCTTGTTGGTTGGCTGATTGGTTTAGAGTTTAACAGCCCTGTCAACACTAATAAGGTTATGTCAAGCCAGTCAGTTTAACTAATCACACTTTTCCTGGGCAGTCTCTATCCTCTAAGTGGTGACACTTGTATTGTCTTCCAACAGTGTGAGTTATAATGCAAAGCTCCCATTTCATGTCAGTGTATGTACATGTAATTTTAACCCTTAAAGTGCTAACCACAACTACTGTTTATTTTTTGTTTTCATTTTTCAGAGAAAATAAGGCTTGACATTTTGCAATTCACATGAAATGTCAAGCTTTATTTTATCTGAAAAAATAATGAAAAAAAAAGTTGTCTGTTACAATTTTGCTCAGCGCTTTAAGGGTTAGTACACCCATCTGATAACTAATCCTTTGATGTCAGCCATTAACATGCTCTAGGCGAATTCAGCAGACAAATTGATGTTTTTCTTATTTTTTTCTAAAAAATAAACGGTTTATGGTTTGACATTTTATGCTAATCATCTCCCAAAACTATTTCCAAATGGCCTGTTGAACTCAAATTTCTAGGAAGGAAAGAAAAAAAATGTTTCAAAAAGTCTTATATTTTACTTATTACCAACATGCTAATGCTTTAACCCTTAAAGCACTAAACAAATTTGCAGCAGACAACATTTTAGTGTTTGTTTTTTTTTTTAATTATTTTTCAGTGAAAATTAAGCTTGACATTTCATGTGAATCAGCTGCAAGCAGATGATTCACATGAAATGTCAAGTCTTCATTTTCTCTGAAAAATGAAAACAAACAAACAATAGAATGCCGTCTGCTACAGTTGTGATTAGCACTTTAAAGGTTAAGATAAAAAAAAGAGTCTTTGCATTATAACTCACACTGAAGGAAGATAATACATGATGGTTTGGTGTTTTATGTCCCTTTCAACATTATTTAAGTCATATTGAGACAATGGAAGGATGATAATGAATGGCTCTGTGCACTGAAGTACCATACAGGCATGAGCCAAATTCCACCTCTAATAGAATTTGAAGCAGGGACCTTGTGATCAGGGCCCAGTTGTTCAAAGCATCGTTAGCTTAACGAGTTCGTTAGTGGTCAAAATGTTAACTGTTCTAGTAAGTATGATATCTAATTTGCAGGTATTTTTGCTGAAAAAATGTGAGCAGCTTTTGCAAATGCAAAAGCTGCTCACATTTTTTCATAAAAAATATTAGCATATATGCCATATTTCATGATCAAAGTTTTAACGATACGTTAACTAATGATATCATTAGTTTTGAACAAATGGACCCTGAATTTGGAGCGCTAACCACTCGGCCACTTGGACGCTTCAGAAAGACAATACAAGTCTAACAGCTTACACCATTAGAAAAAGCATCTTCCACATATGACCACTGACACGCTAAGAGAATTTTAATGCAGAGCATGTTGGAAAAATATTCAGCAGACAATATTTTGAAATATTTTTGTTTTGTTTTCCAGAAAATAGGCTTTGGCATTTCAGGCAAATCCTTTCCTTGATAGTAACATCTAAATTCTATTATCTCTTAAGGTGACAAGCAAATTTGCAGCAGATGACATTTTTTTTTTTTTTTTTTTTTTTCAGAGAAAATAAGACTATACATTTCATGTAAATTGTCTAGAAACAATTCACATGAAAGGTCAAGTCTTATTTACTCTCTGAAAAATAATAAAAAAATAATAAATTAAAATGTCTTCTGCTGCAGTTGTGAATGGCATGTTAAGGGTTAAAATACATTACCATAATAGCCCTAATTATTGGGACAGACAGAGCTGAGCAAACAGTGCAGACCCAGATCAGATGCCACAGAATGCAGCATCTGATTAGGACCTACAATATCTGCCACAGTCAAGTAGTTTTTTTCACATCAAGCAGAAGTAAAATGGATTTGTAAAAATTCAAGGCAAGTATGGTGAGGTGTTAAGGTGTCCCAATATTTATGGCAAATATGGTACAAACTGCAAATAAGACTACCATAATTACCCTGAGTATTGGGACAGACAGGACAGAGCAAACAGTGTAGACCCTGATCAGATGCCGCAGAATGCAGCGTCTGATCAGGGTCTACCCTGTTTACCACTCTTCCAGCAATTTTACACACATCAATAGATAGCAAAACGTACTTTTTTTTTTCTTCAAATTTTAGGACAAGAATGGTAAAGAGGTAAGGTGTCCCAATTCATAGGATAAATATAGTATCAATGAAGGCAATTAACCCTTATCCTCCTCCATTTTCTTCTGATGCTGGTCCATGGTATGGGTACCCTTACATGAGCACCCATTATTTCTCTCGACTTTCTCCGATTCTATTCAGACTGGCACACGTGATATACCAATCGACAGGCTTACTATTTACAGATCAGTGCTGAACATGTGACCATCACGTGATAGCGAGTGACATTATAAACTGGTGTGTAACATACTTACATAAAAAGAAATTCATTGAATGGCTATGTCATGACTATGAAGTTAAATGCACAGACTAGGATTGTTCAGCCAAGTGTGAGAAGCAGGTCAATATCAGTAACGGTCAATGGCAAAGGGCAGGGTGCATCATGGCGGATGTGTGTACAAAGTTTCATTAGCCTAGAAGCCTTGGTGTTTGAGAAAAACATGGTAAAACACACACAGAGTTAACACTGTTGATGCCAACGCCAACAAAGATGTCAGAAAGTGATCCCTATATCCCTATAAAGCAGTAGCAACAAAAAGAAAGAACTCCAAAAGATTAGTGCCAAATGTGGTAGAAGGATTTGTTAACCTTGTCCTGCTGAACCCAGTCCTGAAGAAGAAGCCAACTGATTTGGATCTGCACTGTTTGTCAATCAGTATGTGAATTTGTATCAACAGTCTGAAAAGGGCGTGGCATCTTAATTTATTCAGCATGACAAAGGTTTACTTGTGTTGATATGTCTACTGTTTGTACACATTTACCACTGGAAGACATTTAGTAGTGTCAGCATTGTTGGCACAGGAGCCTTTTTGATCGGATAGGGGTAAAATTGAAACAAGAGGCTTATAGGCTACGATTCACTGCCTGAGCAAAACAGCCATTGCATATCTGCAGATGCCATGTAACATTCTTCCAGTATTGCTACAGCCACTAGGACACAAATCTGACCATGTCGTAAAAAGGTCATTCAACGATAATCATTTGAACAGACTTGGTAGACTGTGAGTCCCCTATGTTATATACCAAGATTCACCATCAAAGCTTTATTGGTTCTGGAGAAGAAGATTTTTAAGTGTTTTTTACTATATATGGGCATGGCGGCCATCTTGTTCAATGGTGCAGAACCATTTGAAGAAATTGTCAATATCCCTTTGAGAGAAGGCCTCATGTGAAATCTGGTGAACATTGGTTAAGCTATTTTAGAGAAGAATTTAAAGATTACACGATTTTATACATGTATATAGCCCAAGGGCAAGGGCAAATAACCCCCAGGGGACAAATTTTTTATTGTAACTAAAAACTTTTACTACTTTAATCATACTTTTCAAGTTTCAGCCATTAGTCTTAAAACATTTTGAAAAATGACTTTTTCAACATTTTCCCCATACAAATGTATGGGGACACACATTTGATCTTGCAGTAAAAAGTCCCTGATGCTATACCCAGTCAGCATTCTACGTAAATCTATATCGGGCCGTCATCGGCCCGTCAGGGTAGCTGACGGGCCGATGACGGCCCGATGTAGATTTACATAGAATGCTAGCTGGGTATATCAAGATTCAGCCTCAAAGCTTTCTTGGTTCTGGAGAAAATCTTTAAGTGTTTTTTTACGATATATGGACATGGCAGCCATCTTGTTCAATGCTGCAGAATCATCAAAACAAAATGTCAATATCCCTTTGACAGAAGTTCCCAAATGAAATCTAGTGAAAATTGGTAAAGAGGTGTCAGAGAAAAAGATGGTTGAAATTTACATGATTTTATATATATGTAGATTAAGCCCTGGGGCAGGGCTCTGGAAATTTTGAAATCTGAATCGGTCCAGCCGATGACGATGACGTCATCAATGAGCCCATTTCCAAAAAAAAAATATGTGTATATCACCTGTCACGAAAACTAATGACAATTGGCTGTCCTATAACTCCTTTTAAATAATACACCTCAGCTCCGTTATATAACGGAAGTCCGGGTACAACGAGCATGATCAAAGCTCGCGTCATCAATAAATATTGTCAGGTATGAAAAAAGAAAGAAAAAAAAAAAAAAAGAAAAAACGGTTTTGTTGTTATTTCCACCTCCGCAGGGTTTTCCTAAACTATTTATAAACAACTGATTCCCGTCTTATATAAGCGCGAAGACGGCGGGAAACAGGAGAGACGGAACGAAACGACTTTCATGGACCTAATTAGGTCTAATAAAAAAGGCCTGTGCCACGGGCGGTTTTTCAGTGTTTCAAGATTTAATCAGACTGCTTAAATTTTAAGCACTGACCAATCTTGCCTGGCGCAAGTGGTGCATTACTTATTTTTACTGTGAAATCTACCTTGAATTATACTCGCGTGTTACGGCAATCAACAAAAAAAAAAAAAAAAAAAAAAAAAAAAGAAGCAATCATTTATACCCAGATCAGACGCCGTTGTATGCGACATCTGATCAGGACGTACACGGTTTGGGAATTCATTTATCGAATCTGGGACCGACAAACCGTGTTGAACAAAACAAAAAAGAAGAGGAAGAAAACGGGTGCGTTCAAGCGGTGCATTCTTTTATCACTCCCAGTAAAGCGACCTTTGATCTTTTGGACACGCCGACTGCACCTGGATGTTTTGCAGTCTCAGTGTATTCACACGTGTCACACAAACGGATTAATTATCAAACTACCGTTACTGATGATTCGTGTTAATCGCTTGTTTACCGCACAAAGGTCAGTGAAGTGTTGATTTTTTGACAATGTTTGGATAATGACGTTATTAATTTGTGCTGCGGGTAGGTTGCCGTTATTCTGCTGTCTCTCCAATATACATGTCAAATGACCGTTTAGAGCCTTTTAACTACCATACGCATTTAAAAGGTGCGCGGACGTTGTCAGTTTGGAAAGACTTGACCGTTTGTGATTTTTTAGACATCATTGATTTGTGAAAATTGGTTGGTTTGGGAAATGTTGGACCGATTTATTAGCGTTTTGGGGTGTTTGAAATCGGTCCAGAATTCTTAATTTCGGTCCAGACCGGCTATTTTTCCGGTTTTCCCGAGCCCTGCCCTGGGGCAAGGGCAGATAACCCCCAGGTGACAAAGTTTTGATTGTAACTAAAAAGTTTTAATACTTTAATCATACATTTTAAGTTTCAGCCATAGTCTTTAATACCTTTTGATAAAATGGATTTTTGAAATTTTCCCCCTACAAATGCATGGGAGTGCCAATCTGACCTTGCCGTAAAAAGATCAAAGGTAACCTACCATCATCATTTGAACAAACTTGGCAGATCTTGAGTCTCGGGTGCTATATATCAAGATTCAGCCTCAAAGCTTTCTTGGTTGTGGAGAAGAATTCTAAGTGTTTTTTACCATATATGGGCTTGGCAGCCATCTTGTTCAATGGTGCAGAATCATCTGAACAAATCATCAATATAAGTTCAAGAGAAGGATCAGAAGGCCCCATTGTGACCTTACCGCATAAAGTCAATAACTCCATTAAATTTTATAAGGAGTTATTGACTTTTTGGGCTAAGGTGATGCGCATGTGAAATCTGGTGAAAATTGGACAAGCAGTTTCAGACATGGTCAGATTACATGATTTTATACATGTACATGTAGAACTCTAACATGGGTTTAAATAACAAAGTATGACCTGACCTTGACCCAGGCAGAAGGTCAAACTGAGGAAGGGGTGTGTGCTATTGAAAGGTCTTACCCTAATGTTGGTGTGGACCAAATATTAAAGGGATATCTTGAATACTAATGCAGTTACAAACACTTTTCAAAACTTAAATGCAGAACTCCAAGATGGATTTAAATGACAAAGTATGATCTGACCTTGACCTAGGCAGAAGGTCAAACTGAGGAAGGGGTGAGTGCTACTGAAACCCTAAGGCTGGTGTGGGCTAAATATTAAAGCTCTATCTTTAATACTTCAGCAGTTATGCACACTTTTCAAATCTAAAACGCAAAACTTAAACATGGGTGTAAACGACAAAGTGCAAACTGACCTTGACCTACATAAATGCTCTAACTTGGGGATGGGGGTGTATGCTATTGAAAGGTCCTACCCTAAGGTAAGTGTAGGCCAAATATGAAAGCAGTACCTTAAACAATAAAAAAAAACTATGCACACCTTTGAAAACTTAAACATTGTGCTAATGCGGACGCGGACTACTATTTTTGATCTTCAAGTCACCCTAATGCTTCCTATCAAGTTTCAAGTCAATTGGACTTTTGGTTCAGGAGAAGAAGCGAAAAATAGATTTTCAAGATGGCTGCCACGGGGACCATCTCGGAATTGGGATCAGAACAATCTAAACTATTTTTTGATCTACAAGTCACCCCGATGCTTCCTACCAAGTTTCAAATCAATTGGCCTTTGGGATCAGGAGAAGCGAAAAATACATTTTCAAAATGGCTGCCATGGTGGCAATCTTGGATTTCAGGCTGGAACAATTTTATGGAGAAATTTAGATACATCCCAGAATTATCACCACATACTCCTTCTTGGCATTCTCTGCATTATGGTAGCACCTTACCATATGACTGTCTTAACCCTGATCCTGCTGAACCCGGATATGCGCTGCCTTACAAACAGCATAAATCCAGATCAGATAGCTTCTGCCAAACTGACCTTGATCTGCACTGTTTGCCAATTAGTACGAGAATTTGTATCAAGAACCTGAATCAAGTAATCTGATTGGATGAAAATTAGAAGTAGGATTGGCATCTTATTTATCTAGCATGGCAAGGGTAAAAATTTGAGCCATTCCATAATAATACTATCTGTTCAGATATCTAAAGACTGCCGGATGAGGGGCAAACAGTGTGAACCTTAAGCAGATGTCACATTCTGTAGCATCTGATCTTGGTCTACAAGGTTTGCTGTCTGTCCCAATATTTATAATTATTATGGTAATTCTGTTTCCAGACCAACTTCAGTAATTTTTTTTATTTTTTTTTAGTTTTCTAAATTTGTGTTGACCACATACTGCCAATTTTAATGAAACTTTCAAAGTTGAAGGTGTTTCATTTCATTTCTAACTCAGTGCTATTTTGTTCATTAATAATGCATTGAACTGCTTTTGTTGGCAGGAAATTGTAATTTCTGAAAAGATGTTACAGCAATAACACAAAAGAGAGTTTAGAAATAAATGTCAGATGAGGCTGCCACTGCTAACTGGACCATGTCATGCAAAAACGTTTTTGGGCATATGCGGACAGGGATGCCCCTCATTAGCCTGCACATCCCTTCAGTCTGATCAAGGCCTTCACTGTTTGCTGACAGAATCACTGCATACTTATTTGTCCATATAAACATACAATTGTATATTGTGGATACTCATCAGAAACGCCTCAGTGAGGTCCTTTGAACGAGTACCCACAACAGAATGTTAACCCTTGTCCTGCTGAACCCGGATATACCCTGCATTTGCAAACAGTGCAGATCCAGATCAGTTGGCTTCTGAAGAAGCCAACTGATCTGGATTTGCACTGTTTATCATCAAGTATGTAAATTTGTAGCAAAAATCCAGATCAAGTAATCTGATTGGCTGAAAATTAGAAGTGGGCGTGGCATCTAAATTTATTCAGCAGGACAAGGGTTAAGGAATGTCAAGGCATTTTTTATGAGTATCTAGAACATATGTTTTTCGGATCAGTACAATTTTAGCTATTTTTGATCTCCAAGTCACCCCGATGCTTCCTACCAAGTTTTGAGTCAAATGGCATTTTGGTTCAGGAGAAGAAGTGAGATTTTCAAGAAGGCCGCCGTGGCGGCCATACTGGATTTCTGATTGCAACAATTTTAGATATTTTTAATCTACAAGTCACCCTGATGCTTCCTACAAAGTTTCAAGTCAATAAGCCTTTTGGTTAAGGAGGAGAAGTGAAAAATAGATTTTCAAGATGGCCGCCATGGCGGCCATCTCAGATTTCCGATCGGAACGATTTCAGCTATTTTTGATCTACAAGTCACCCCGATAGTTCCTACCAAGTTTCGAATCAGTTAGCCAAGGGGTGTAGGAGGAGTAGGCTACTAAAGCAAATTGTTGATGCCGCACGACGGACGCCGCACGACAGACATTGATAGGCCACAATAGCTCACCTCAAGCACTTCCTGCTCAGGTGAGCTAAAAATGTAGTGAAATTTGACTGAGATAATGTAAAATTATTTTAATGATTGGCAATGAATGCAGAACCTCTGTCGGACAACCAAGAAGTAAAGGATTAGTCTTGTTTCTGGAAGTCCACAGATGCAGTCAAATAGGCCTATCCTGTGAAAGCATAAATAGACACGATCAGTAGGATAAAGGTTAACCCTTGTCCTGCTGAATAAATTAAGATGCCACGCCCACTTCTAATTTTCAGCCAATTGGATTACTTGATCCGGATTGTTGCTTTTAATTCACATACTTAATGGCAAACAGTGCAGATCCAGATCAGTTGGCTTCTTCAGTAGCCAACTGATCTGGATCTACACTGTTTGCAAAGGCAGGGTATATCCGGGCTCAGCAGGACAAGGGTTAAAATGCTAGCAGCACCCACTCTACATACATGTAAATTCTACAATGATTCTGTGCCATATTATCTGTGACAAAAGAATCTTTACCCTTTTACTGTATGTACCATGTATTTGGAAATGTTCTTGTGAAATTTTAACATCATTTGAAAATGATGTCACTACCCAGTGCACAAGATGCTTACTGTTGGACTATGTGTCAGCAACTTAGCTATCTCCATCTAACTTGCTAGGAATAGTCCTTTTTATTCTGTCCAATTTTACATCTACAGCATAACAGCTGCCAAATACTTGACCAACCCCTATTGCCAATTCAAATAGTCAAGCATCACATTTAAACAAGGCTTTACATTCTTTACCACTCTATGGGTAAATTCAGTAGACAACAAGTTAATGATATATTTCTTATTTTTCTCAGAAAACTGGCTCTGAGATCATTTGCATGACATGTTCAAAGCCTATTTTCTGGAAAAAAAAGAAAACAGGCTTTGACATTTCATGCAAATTGTCTCCTATTTTCTGGAAAAGTAAAAATCAAAATGTCATCTTTTATCCAGGCATACTATGTCTTAATATTAATCCTTGTCCTTCTGAACCTAGATACCCTGCCTTTGCAAATGGTGTAGATCCAGATCAGTTGGCTTCTGAAGAAATTTATAACAACAATCTGGATTAAGTAATCTGATTAGCGAAAATTAGAAGTGAGTGTGGCATCTTAATTTATTCAGCAGGACAAGAATTAATTTACGACACTAAGCCACAGATATGATATGATGGTTCTTGTCAAAATGTTAACATCATTACATCTGAAAATGATGTCACTACCGAGCACAAGATATTGTTTATTGTTGGACTAGTATTAACAACTTAGACACCCCCATCTAACTTGCTAGAAAATAGTCCTTTTGTATAAATTATACACTATATTATAACTAAGGTGCTTCTAATGAGTACCCGCAAAATATGTTTGCGTGTAGAAATAAGAATACAAGTATGTGGCTAATCCAACTTATTGGGACCTATGTGTTAAGTACAGTCGACTTCCGTTATCTCGAAGTCCAAGGGACTCTCTGAAATACTTAGAAATATCCATACCTCGACATATCAGATTTGAAGATTTGAGGAAAAAATAAATCAGCCACATTTCACAAATGAGTATATAATTTGGCACATATTGAAAATATTGTGGAAAAGAGGAGAAATTTCTCCTTAGAAGCTCTCTTTTCCACAATATTTTGTTACCTGTTTTTAGATTTCCGTGTTGAAAACAGGGACCAAAATTTCATTTCAAGATAAGCGGTTAATTGAGCTAGGCAAAGAGAGTCAACTGTACTTGGAAAAGGGCTAGAATAAGAATGAATAAACTTTCAACAAGTCGACCAGTTTTACAAAACGGTTAATTGACTATGAAATTCTGGCTGATTCCCAAAACTTATGCAGACCTTAATAGTAAAGATGGTTTAAATGCTTCTAATACAACATAATTTACAACAATACAATATTTTCCAGGATCTGACTGTAAGCCTTAGCTTGTCTGAAAGTCATCTTCTGGAGAAATAGTAAAGATGTCCTGGGAGAGCCACAATCACAGACCATAGCCTACCAATGGCATCAAGAGGAAAAGTAAACAAACTAAGATGGCAGGGTTTTACGGCCAAGTCAACCCATCATCGTCATGTCGAGCTCGGTCAGTTTACCTAACCACACTTTTTACTGGGCAGGCTTTAAGTCCTCTAAGCGGTTAACCAGTACTATGCACATTCTTTCGCCAGAAACTGACAACTCCCCTTCTTGAATCAGCGGACGGGAGAGAATGACCATAGAAAATATTCCATGATCAATCTCCACTAAAGAATGTTGTTGACCCAGTGGGGGTTGACCCCACAACCTCCTGATTACCAGTCCATACAGACTGATCTGTGTCTATCAATATACTGCAATAAGCCTAAGTAATGGGACAGGCATGAGCAAATAGTGTAGACTCTGATCAGATGCCACAGAATGTGGCATCTGATCAGGGTCTACACTGTTTGCCACTCATCCAGCAGTTTTCAGACCTGTCAATAGGTAATAAAACAATGGCCTCATCTGAACCTTCACAGCCTGTATAAACGAAGATGATAGTTTTCTTATGTTGACGTCACAACATAGCTCCAGATAAGGCACTTTTTTTTTCAGCTGAAAATTATTGATATTTTCATATCTCTCTATGAAAACATGTTGTTGGAACACATTAGAAGTGCCTCTCTGGGGCACTTCTAATGAGTACCCACAACATATATTTTTTACCTTTCTTGTAAAATAACCCTTGTCATGCTGAATAAATTAAGATGCCAAACCCACTTCTAATTCTCAGCCAATCAGATTACTTGATAGGGATATTTTATACAAACTCACATACTTAATGACAAACAGTGTAGATCCAGATCAGTTGGCTTCTACACTGTTTGCAAAGACTGGGCATATCCGGGTTCTGCAGGACTAGGGATAAATGTTTACCAGTCTTTCATAACTCCGGATAAGGAGTGTTTTTTCAACCAAAAAGAGTAGACATTTTTTTTCTTCATTTCTTCACAAAGACATATGTTGTGGGTACTCGTTAGAAGCCCCACACTGAGGTGCTTTAAACAAGTACCCAAACATATGCTTTCATGGAGAAATAATAAAATACTTCTATTTTTAGATACTCATCTTATCGGGCATTATGAATTCATTGTTCTTGGAATAATCATACTAATTTATTGTTTAGACTGCTGCTTGATTGCATAGATATCTCGATCTAACCATCTTTAACACAGTCCCACTTTACTATTCTTGTGAAATGTCACTATTCTCTAATCTAGGAAGGAACAGTTTAACCTTTTCAGCCCTGAACACCAAAACAAATACTTGTGCAAACAGTTTAGATCCAGCTAAGCTGCTCATAATGACCTGTCTCATCAGGATCTACACTGTTTGCTATTTGGTTCTATAAGTTTGACGGATTCATTGACGGAGAGTCCATTGCTGAAACTTAGGAATGAAAGGGTTAAATTTCACAAGGCAACCATTTGCATACGTGAGTAAGGTTTTGTTTGATTTGGGCTTAACGTCGCTTTCAACCTTTTTCAGTCATATCGCGACGGTGTCTGGATGTGGCAGGGAGCTCAATGCTCACTTTTAGAGTGCTGCCTCACTGAAATATCACGCCCCAGACACTTTGACATGATATTCCACCCAGTCACATTATACTGACACTGAGCTGACCAGTTCTAGCTCTACTTTCTTAATGCTGAGCGCCAAGCGAAAGAGTAGCTAGTACCATTTTTAAAGTCTTTGTTATGACCCGGCCGGGGATCGAACCCGCAACCTCCCGGTCACAAAGCGGATGCTCTACCACTGAGCCACTGTGCCGGTCGTGAGTAAGGTATTTATAAGATACTAGAAATGTTTTTGTAAAATGCTATGCACCTAAATATACCTAAAGTATGTCAAAGTTGAAAGGGCATAACTCTCACAGAGATTAATCTGACTTTTTTTTCTAAAGTAAATCAGGTGATCTACTCATCAGCACCAATAAGCTCACTAAGACTAGAGCAAGTGCCCAGAGGGTCACGAATACCCCCGGCTGGTGCCATTTCATAATTATAAAATATTTTAAAGTTAATGACAATGATATAAGGCAAGATATAGTTTATAATGTCAGTCTCTGAGTGACACTGATCTATCATCCCAAATACAACTTTCCTGGAGTAAACAGTCTTCAAGACATGAAGCAAATTTGCTGGGCCATAAAATATTGACCTACATAAACTTGAGAAATTAATCTGATGGTCACACTGATGCATTATACCAACTATGATGTTAATCCATTAAATAATCTAAAAGATATTAAGCAAAGTCACTACACCATGATATATAGGTCATACTGATTTATATTTACTTTGAGGTGAAAGTTTGGGTCAGACTGTGTCATTATATGTAAATATGACATTTAGGTATCAAACAGTGGGAGATATAAGACAAAATCACAGAGCTATGAAATATAGGTCACATAATCCCAAACTCTGATAGTAATACGTCAACTTGTCTTCAAGATGTAAACATAAAATCACTGTATACATATACTATGAAATATAGGTCACAGTGACCTACATTTACTTTTAGGTCAACTGTTGGACCATACTAATTCATAATCCCAAATAATGATGTTCATACATCAATTAACATTCAAGATATGTGCCAAAATTACTGGACCATGAAATATAGGTCAAGGTGACCTACATTTGTTACGTTGTCAATCATGGTGTCACATAGAACCAATATTCCAAGTATAACATTAATCCATGAAATCTTCAAGATATAGGGCAAAATCGCTGGAGAATGAAAATATGATCACAATGACCTTGACCTGAATGTTGATGTGATAAACATGTCTGATGCCCATCCTTCTTTAAGAAGTTGTTTGTATAAACAAACTGCTACATACTACTTCATTGAGGCATTAATCCATGAAATATGCTTTAAATTATGTAAAAATCACTGAAGCATGAAAATAAGGTCACAATGACCTTGACCTTATTACACTGAATGTTGATGTGATAAACATGTCTGATGCCCATCCTTCTTTAATAAGAGGTTGTTTGTATAAACAAACTCCAATGTACTACTTTATTGGGGTGTCCTAGATTTTGACCTCTAGCCCTGCCCTGGGGCATGACCCAGGGGTCCTTAGATGTAGAATGGAAGAGAACCCTCCCAAGTACCCCCATACCAAATATAAAAAGTTTTTAATCAGTGGCTGCAGAGTTACAAGTAATCAAAAAACTTTGAAGTAAAACTTGGTTATAGAGAGGGTTAACGGACGGAAATACACCCAGATGGACGGACGGACATTCTCACAAATGGATAGTTATGTGGCTACCATCACCAGTTTAGCATACTTATGTGGCTAAAAAATAGCCACTTAACAGAAAAGCCACATAAAAGACTGCTTTTATGTGGCTGACAGAATAAATCCCATTGAAATACATTAAAACTGTCCATAATTCTTAGCCACCTAACTACCCATTAGTGGGTACGGAAGGGCGGACGGACAGACGAATGGACTAAAGGAACGGATGAAAACTATATACCCCTTTGGCATATTTCGTATGCCAGGGGTATAAAAAGTGTGATGAAATAATGAACAAATGAATGAACGAACAAATGAATGAACAAACAAACGAGCCAGAAGCAATATGCCCCTCCAACTGCTTCAAAGCAAAGGGCATAAAAACTATTCATACACCTTACATGAATAGTTAAAGCCCAGGTCAACCTGCACACCTGGACCTTGTGACTCCCCGTAAGGTACAAACCTGGGCCCAGTTGTTCAAAACTAACAATGTCGTTATTTAACGTATCATTAAAACTTTGATCATTAAATATGGCATATATGCTAATATTTTTGCTGAAACAAGAATTCCACGGAAGGCGTCATCGCACCTGCTGGGGCAAAAGTCACAGGAGCCACAATCAGAACTTGGTTATTAAATAAGTTTATTTCATTCTTAGCAGTGCTTAGTTGGAAAACTGGGTTGAAAAAAATGTAGATAACGTGCCTAGTGGGGCACATATATTCCAGGCCAGTGCCATTCCCTCTAATGGCTATATCTTCAGCAATGAGTTTTCGTATTATACAGCCCAATGATAATGGAACATCGCCGTAAAATATGTAAAAGTGAAATATAGGTCAAGGTCATGGGTCAAGGTACCTGCTAATTCAGTACATCAAGGAGAAGCACTATGCAAGGTATGGTGGCTGTAGGCCTTATAGTTAAGGAGTTATCAAACATCAACGTAAAATGTGTCAAATATAGGTCAAGGTCACCGGGTCAAGGTACCTGCCAAGCGAGTACAATGAGGTGAAGCACTATGCAAGGTTTAGTGGTTGTAGGTCTTATATTTGAGGAGATACCGAACATCAACATAAAATGTGTTCAAGTCAGTGGAGTGCAAAATATAGGTCAAAGTCACCAGGTCAAGGTACCTGCCGAGTCAGTACATCGAGAAGAAGCACTATATAAGGTTTGGTGGTTGAAGGCCTTACAGTTGAGGACATATGTAAGGGCGACGTAAAAGTTGTAAAAGTCAATGGAGCGCGAAATATAGGTCAAGGTCACCCAGTCAAGGTACCTGCGGAGTCCGTACATTGAGGAGAAGCACTATGCAAGGTTTGATGGTTGTAGGCCTTATAGTTGAGGAGATATTGAATGTCTAAGTAAAATGTGTAAAAGGCACTGGAGCACAAAATATAGGTCAAGGTCACCGGGTCAAGATACCTGCCAAGTCAGTACATCTAGGAGAAGCACTATGCAAGGTTTGGTGGCTAGAGGTCTTACACTTCAGGAGATCTGGAACGTTGACGTAAATTATGTCAAAGTCACTGCAGCCAAAATATAGGTCAAGGTCACCAGGTCAAGGTATCTCCTGAGTCAGTACATTGAGAAGAAGCACTTTGCAAGGTTTGATGGTTGTAGGCCTTATAGTTGAGGAGATATCGAACGTCGACACAAAATGTGTCAAAGTCACTGGAGCGCAATATACAGGTCAAGATCACCTGGTCAAGGTACCTGCCGAGTCAGTACATCTAGGAGAAACATTATGCAAGGTTTGGTAGTTGTACGCCTTATAGTTGAGAAGATCTGGAATGTCAACGTAAATTGTGTCAAAGTCAATGGAGTGCAAAATATAGGTCAAGGTCACTGGGTCAATGTACCTGCCAAGTCAGGAGGTCAGGGAGATGTGTCATGCAAGGTATGATGGTTGTTGTAGAATTGTAGTTGATTAGAATACTAACTTTGACATAAATGTCGAACTTCGACATAACAGAACTGTTAAAAGACAGACAGACGGACGGACTAATGGACAGATGAATGGAAAAGCGGGCACCTATGTCGCAAAGTCAGGAGGTCAGGGAGATGTTTCATGCAAGGTTTGATGGTTGTTTAGCCTTGTAGTTGATTAGAATACTAACTTTGACATAAATGTCAAACTTCGACATAACAGAACTGTTAACAGACGGACCGACGGACGGACGAATGGACAGACAAATGGAAAAGCGGGCACCTATGTCACAAAGTCAGGAGGTCAGGGAGATGTTTCATGCAAGGTTTGATGGTTGTTTAGTCTTGCAGTTGATTAGAATACTAACTTTGACATAAATGTCGAACTTCGACATAACAGACCTGTTAACAGACAGACAGACGGATGGACAAACGGACAACCGAATGGAAAAGCGGGCATCTATGTCACAAAGTCAGGAGGTCTGGGAGATGTTTCATGCAAGGTTTGATGGTTGTTTAGTCTTGTAGTTGATTAGAATACTAACTTTGACATAAATGTCGAACTTTGACGTAAATGTTGACAGACAGACGGACGAATGGACAGACCAATGGAAAAGTGGACGCCTATGTAGCAAAGTCAGGAGGTCAAGATGTTTCATGCAAGGTTTGATGGTTGTTTAGTCTTATAGTTGATTAGAATACTACCTTTGACATAAAAGTCTAACGTTGACATAAATGTTGACAGACGGACAGACGGACGGAAAAGCGGAAGCCTATATCACACCCTGCTACAAGCAGGTGCGATAAAAAAGTAAGTAGCTTTAGCAAATGCACATTTTTTCAGCAAAAATATCTCTGAACTAGATATTATACCAACTAGAACAGTTAACATTTTGACCACTAACGAGCTCGTTAAGCTAACGATGTTTTGAACAACTGGGCCCTGAAAATTTTACTACTATTTTTGCAAAGAAAGACAACTTATTTCCCTTGAATGCTTATCCATTCCAAATTTACAAACTTATGACCTGTGCAGAATCTACCATTTACATATCATATTTATTCTAAGTATTCAGACAGACAGGCTTGAACAGCAGTGTGGCCCCAGAAGGTTACATCTGATCTGGGTCTACACTGCTTACCACTCAATAACAGATTTTAGACACATAACTCAATATTCATGAAATATATATTATGCCGAACAAAACTCATTGCAAGATTTTCGCTTCACAATTAACCCATTTCTGACTGAATAAACTCCCTTCACACAACAAATTGGAAGAGTTGAATTTCAATTTTAGGTATGTCAGGCTATGTGATTTTGTTATTCTTAGAGAAAACTGGCTAAATACAGTAAGACCATCATGACTTTACTGATAACAATTGCCTCCCTTTTATCTAAATTGGTTATGTTTGTACCTGTGTTCATGTTCATGTTTTATTATTGCGATCAAACATGGTTTTTCATGCATTAACATTCGCCAGGTCCCGAGGGAGGTCGCAGTTTTCAACACCTCCCTAGGGACCTGGAGAATGTACCTGCATTGAAAAACCATGTTTGATCGCTATTATTGCATAACAAGAGCTCCGCCAAGTGGGGCATTATACGCCCCTGGCAAGTAAAAAGATGTAGCACAAAAACTGGCTCGTGTATAATTCAGTGCTCCAGATATAAACTGTAAGTGGAATTACAAAAAAAAAAAAAAAAAAAAAAAAATTAAAAAAATTTCATTGGGGCATATCTCTGCTGATATTTAGTGAACTGTAACCTAAGCGACCAAACTGGCGAAGGGTCCAAACTGGCCCAGGAATTAAGGAAGAAGTGACTTCTCCCTCCTCGGAAAATAGGGAGAAGTTTGCTGCTTCTAGGGAGAAGTGCTTTCTGATGGAGGACACACCGCAGAAGCATGACTATATTATAAGCTCATATGAGCCTTTGGCTGATTTGTTTTTCCTATACTTCAATATCAGACCAAACAATAACAAAACAAAAATAAACAACCAAAAAAAAAAAAAACAATGCTGCAAGAAATTTTTTTTGTAAACCCTTAACTTGTTTAATACTGATTTTATTTTTGTTCTTCAAGGGAGCCAAATCAGAAGAGTATTAAAAAAAAAAAAAAATCCAAAAAGAATTATGTATTCATAAAGATTTAATAATGGCAACCTTTCCTTGCAAATCTAATAAAAGATGAAAAAAAACATCAATCTTGCCCATATGACCAAAACTTTAGTTATTTGCAAAAAATATACCTATTATAAAATAAATTTTGCACACTATTACCTCTAAACAATATGCTGCGAAAAGTTTACAAAAACTTTCAGAGGGGCATAAATCTGCAAATATTTGGTGCACTGTAACCTCGAAATAATATGTGCTGCTCCACATCATCATGTAACTATTTATGAAGTTTCAGCTTGATCAGATGTAAACTATAGATGGATTTAGCCGGAAACAAAAAATTAATAGAAATTAATAGAAATTTTCAAAGGGGTTTAACTCTGCTAATATTTGGTGGACTGTAACCTTGAAACAATATGCGCTACTCCACATCATGGTCTAACTACAAATAAAATTTCAGCTTGATAGGATGTAAACTGTAAGAGAATTTAGCCAGAAACGAAAAGTTTACTGAAATTTTCAAAGGGGCATAACTCTGCTAATATTTGGTGGACTGTAACTGCGAAATGATACGCGCTGCATCACATCATGGACTAACTGTACATGAAGTTTCAGCTTGATTGGATGTAAACTGTAGGAGGATTTAGCCAGAAACGAAAAATTAATAGAAATCTTCAAAGGGGTATAAATCTGCTAATATTTGGTGAACTGTAACCTTGAAACAATATGTGCTGCTCCACATCATGGTATAACTACAAATCAAGTGTCAGCTTGATCGGATGTAAACTGTAGGAGGAGTTTGCCGGAAACGAAAAGCCAACTGAAATTTTCAAAGGGGCATAACTCTGCTAATATTTGGTGGACTGTAACCTCGAAACAATATGCGCTGCTCCACATCATGGTCTAACAATATATGAAGTTTCAGCTTGATTGGATATAAAATGTAGGAGGAGTTAACCAGAAATGAAAAGTTTACAGAAATTTTTTAAGGGGCATAACTCTGCAAACATTTGGTGGACTGTAACCCCGAAACACTATGCACTGCACCACATCATGGTCTAACTATATATATATATATATATATATATATATATATATATATATATATATATATATATATATATATATATATATATATATATATATATATACCAAGTGTAAACTGTAGGAGGAGTTAGCCGGAAACGAAAAAGTTTATGGACGGACGCCATACCCCGTAACATAATACGTCCCGTTTTTGAAACGGGCGTATAAAAACTGAAAACATTTGCTACATTTTGCGTTATTTCTTGCACTAATTTGTTTCGCCTTTTCACCGATGTCTAGCAAATGCAATTTCCACAGACTATGCTCGTTCTAGGGCTGGGCAGTACACATCTCGTAATGGCAGCAATTCTGTGGCCCCGGTACAAGCACATTGAAAGTTACGTAGCTGTGCATTAACAGTGCATGAATTGCCTTGTTAATACACGGCTTTTTTGGCGGTTAATGCATGGCTGTTAATAATGTGCGACACTGCTTTTTATGCAATAATAAACACTTTCATGTCTGAAGTATTTGTTAACCATTGTCATGCTGAATAAATGAAGAGATGCCAGCCCACATCTAACTAGTAGCCAAACAGATTACTTGATCCAAGTTGTTGATACAAACTCAAATATTGAATGACAAACAGTGCAGATCCAGATCAGTTGGTTTCTTCATCAGCCAAGTGATTTGGATGTACATTGTTTGCAAAGGTAGGGCATATCCGGGTTTAGCAGGACATGGGTTAATGCTTAGCATGCTGGGCAAAAATTTAAGCAGATAACATTATAAAACGGTTTTCTTATTTTTTCCAGAAAATAGGTTTGACATATCATGCAAATGTAGGAGACATCTTAAAATGTTTTTCTTAATTTTTCCCCAGAAAATAGGTTTTGATATTTCATGCAAATGAGACAATTTGCATGAAATGTCAAAGCCTATTTTTTGGGTAAAATAAGAAAAAAACATCCATCAGTTTGTCGTCTGCTGAATTAGCCCGGTGAGCAGTAAAAGATAAAGTTTCTTCTGTGTCATATATTTTACCAGTATGTGGCAAAGAATCTTTGCAAATGTATAAGAGGCACAAAGAATCTTTGCAAGTGTAAAAGAGGCACAAAGAATCTTTGCAAGTGTAAAAGCGGCACAACTAATCTTTGCAAGTGTAAAAGAGGCAGTGTAATTTATATTTTCATTTTCCATGGGATCATTGAGCCCATTCCGATATCTTGGAAAATCAAGTTCCGCTTAAGCTGGTGCTAGGGGGCGTATGCAGCCCTGCCAACTATATTCCTGCATATGAAGAGTCTCAATGAAACCGAAACTCCAATTTTAGTTGTTTTATGCATTCAGTGTTTCCAAAGGCAACCTTTATAGATTTTGTTTGTGATATAGATCAAAGTTGGGGTTGTTCTTGTGAAAACTTAACATCATTGCAGCTTGGAAATGATGTTACTGCCGATGGCACAAGATGTTATTTACTATTGGACCAGATGGTAACAACCTAGTAACCTACTCTAGTCTGTTCAAAATCTAGTCCAAATAATAGTTAAGTTTGTTTGTTTGCTTTATTCAAGCTTTACATCACTTTCACAATCTTTCAGTCCATGGTGTCTGGATGTAGCAGTGAGCTCAATGCTCACTTTTAGAGTGCTGCCACGATGAAATATCGCACCCCAGAAAATAACAGTTAAGACATACAGTCAAAATTCAATAGTTCAAATGTTGAAATTTCGAATGCCTTGGAAATTTGGTTAAGTTTTAAGCTGTCCCTTCAACGGAAATGAGTTGTTTGTTTTTGCGTCATACTTCTTCATGCATATCTTCAATATATCTGTAAAATGAGTCTGCAAAGTATCAGATGGCTCCAACAAATACTTTGACTCCTCAATATCAACATTTATCTGCATCAAAATCAATATGCCCCCCTTCCTGTATATTGGGGAACACAATAACTCTGAAGGAATTAACCCCTTAGAGAAGCTTTACTATAAACAAAACACAGTCTGTACGACTCGCAATTCACAGTTCAGATATCTGAATCTCAACAGCTTTTTTCACAGCCCTTTTAACTCTTCTTGCAAGCCTTTTCTGTTTTTCTCAGTAAAAAAAAATAGTTATAATTTCACAAGGTCTGTTTGCCCTCAGACTAGTCATAAACCAACTGGATCTTTCATAAATTTCTGTCAGTCTACATTTTCATCATAATTAAATACAATGTGTTGGACTGGCAATTAACAGTTCAGATATCTTGATCAAAACTGCTTTTTCACAGCCCTATTTATTGTTCTTGCGAATTTTTTCTACTGTTTCGGTCTCAGAATAAATAGTTATAATTTCGCAAGGTTTGTTTGCTTCCAGACTAGTCATAAACCAACTGGAGTTTCATAAATTTCTGTTAATCTATATTTCCATCCTAATTAAAGGCTCCATATTCCTCAAAAATAGACATTTTTTATCCAAGAAAGGTTTAATAAATTGATATATAGTATTAATACGATCATAAAATGTGGCATTTGACAGCCTGAAAAATTTCATTTAGTCTCTCATTTTTGAACTGGATCAAAACTGAAATGGTTTTTTATCATATCTCTGAAATAATGTTGGCAACATTAATTCAGAAATACGATAAAAATACCATTTCATTTCATGAACGAGAGACTAAATGAAATTTTACAGGCTGTCAGGTGCCACATTTTATGATTGTATTAATACCATATATCAATTTATAAAAGCTTTCTTGGATAATTAAATGTCTATTTTTGAGAAATATGGAGCCTTTAAATACAGTTTGTTGGACTGGCAACTAACAGTTCAGATACCTTGATTTGAACACCTTTTTCACAGCCCTTTTGACTGTTCTTGCAAAAATTTTCTATTCTTTGGGTCTCAGAATAAATAGTTACAATTTCACAAGGTCTGTTTGCTCCCAGACTAATCATAAAAACCAGCTGCATTTTTTTCATAAATTTCTGTTACTCTATATTTCCATTCTAATTAAACACAGTGTGCTGAACTGGCAATTAACAGCTCAGACAACAAACTTTAAGGCTCTCCAGGGACATAGTCCCAGCGAGCTAAAAAAAGTTACGGGCCACGCCATGCGTAAACATCTTCGGGCATATGGGGACAGCGAAGGCCCAGACCAGTCTGTGCATCCACAAAGTCTGATCAGGACCTTGACTGTCTGCTTACAGAATCACCGGATCCTGTCGCCGCATTAGTCAGAGCTTGCATGGTGTGGGTTCAACCCAAGGCAAAAGCACTTAGAAATTTTTCAGACAATCATTTCTCCGTTATGGATGGAAAAAGACGAGAGTCGCTGCTGTAATTCGAGAGAGTGAAAAATAATCCATGTAGCAGAAAAAAAAAAGAAAAAAGAACATAACAAAATACAGCAAAGCTCCTGATCAGACTATATATCTCCACTGGCCAACCTTGACCTTTACTATTTGTATTTACCCTGATGACACTTTTTCTCTTGTAACAGCTCTTATAATGCATAACAATACTATTAGATAAGGCTGGCATGATTAATCGGATAATCAATTAATTGATTGATAAATTCCACAAAATGACTATCATTGCAGATTTGCTAATAATCGATCATTTGATTTCTGTGTGTGTTACTTTACGTATTTTAACCTTAATAGTCAGACACCTCAACTCCTTACCATACTTTATCTAAAATTTGAACAAGTCTAATTCACTACCCACTTTTGTGTCTAAAATAGCTGGGTGAGTGGCAAACAGTATAGACCCTGATGAGATGCTGCGTTTGCGACATCTCATCTGGGTCTACACTGTTCGCTCAGGTCTGTCTGACAAAGTACATACAATAAAGTATAACATAAGAAAGGGTCATGCTTAAATAGGTAAAATTATGATCAAATCTTCAGTGATTACTAATCGATTATCTATCACAATGGCAGGATTGATAATGGGTCATCTTTTCAGCTCTGATTAGCCAGCCTTACTATTAGAACAAACTTTTCTTCACATTTTAGGACAAGAATGGTAAGGAGTTGCAGTTAGTGTTGGGAATCGGCAAGAATTTCTAATCGATCATCGATTAGTAAAACCGACTGATCATCGATCAATGAGAGGAGTATCCAGATAATATTTTTCTTATTTCTCCATGAAAACATGTTGTGGGTACTCATTAGAAGTGCCTCCATGAGGCACTTCTAATGACTACCCATAACATATGTTTTTATGGAGAGATAAGAAAAACATCAATATTTTTGGGTTGACTTATTTAAGGCTATTTTATAATTTTTTTTTTTTTCACTTTTATTGACCACAAATCTAGAATGACCCAAATAGACAGCTTTGAATGTCATTTCTTTATAACCTGCCTGTAAAAATAAAACGTGAGAAAAACATGTTCCTAAAAATAGAATTTTCCGATTAGTCAGCTATAAAAAATCTTTCCGATCATCAGTCACAAGAGGCAAAAGTGACTGATGATCGATTATAATCGATCATCAGTGGCAACACTAGTTGCAGTGTTCAATCTTTATGGTAAATAATGAAACCTGAGCAGATACACTGTAGGACTGCCTATTAACAGGTTAGATATCTTGATCTAAACTACTTTGGCACAGTCCGATTTGCTGTTCTTGTGTGAAGTAACCATTATTCAGTCTGGGAATAAATGGTATTATTCTAACAAGACCTCTTTGATTGAGCCCATTTATGTCATATGGACTCTACGATAACTGTTTGGACCAGTCTATTTCCAATAACTGAGTGTCTTAGTTTTTATCATTACTATGTTTCACAGAAATTCCAATACAATACAGAGTGTCAACCCTGATCAGTTGCCATATTCTGTGGCATCAGACCTAGGTCTGAACTGTTTGCCAATTACCCTTTTGGGCGTCTCCAGCCTAAAATTGGTTAACCCTTGAAGTGTCAAGCACAATTGTAGCAGGCACATTCTAAATTTTTATTATTATTATTTTTCTGAGAAAATAAGGCTTGAAATTTCATGTGAATCATCTGCCTAGCATACAAGTCACAAGAAATGTCAAGCCTTAGATTCTCTGATTGTTTTTTTTTTTTTTTCTTTTTCAAAATTTTGTTTGCTGCTGTTGTGATCGGTAATTTAAGGGTTGAGTAATAATACAACAAAAACTTAAGATTTAGCATGCTGGGTAAAAATTTCAACAGACTACATTTTGAAATATTTTCTCGTAGGCTTGGACAATTTGCATGTAATGTGAAAATCTATTTTCTGGAAAAATATGAAAAATATCAATTTGTTGTCTGCCCAGCAGATGATTCACATAAAATTTCAAGCCTTATTTCTGCTGAAAAAAAAAAAAATCAAAATTTTGTCTGCTGTAGCTTTAAGGGGCTTACCGGTAAGACTAAAAATACAGCAAGAACTTAGATCTGCTGTGTAAAAAATTTCAGCAGACAACACATCACAAAAACATGCCTATATAATTTTGACCCCCTTAAACCCCACTTTTATATAGTAAAACTGGGGTTTACAGGGGTATACATTATTTTCTTATTTCTGCTCAAAAACATAGATCGTGGGTACTCGTTAGAACCGCCTCGGCGAGGCGGTTCTAACGAGTACCCACAATCTATGTTTTGAGCAGAAATATGAAAAATAACAGAATTTTTATCTGAAAATTTTCAATTTTTTTGGTGGTAAAATTTTCAGTATATTTGAATAGGGATGTTTACGTAATGAGTTTGAAATATTATTCTATTTTTCCCAGAAAATAGATCTGATATTCCAATTTGCATGAAATGTCAAAACTTGTTTTCTGGGAAAAATAGTAAAAAATATTTCAAAAAGTCATCTGCTATTTTCTTCCGAGCATGTTAAGCATCAGACCAAAGAAAATCAATTATTAGATTCTCATTCCCACCTGCCCTCAAAAAATCTGACCAAATAAAAACAAATGAGGTCATTACGAAAACATACCTATTCAAATATATGGAAAATTTCACCTCAAAAAAACTTAATCTAAACCACAATCTACGTTTTATGCAGTAATAAGAAAAATAATGTATACCCCTGTAAACCCCAGTTTTACTGTATACAAGAGGACCATGATGGTCCTATATCGCTCACCTGACCAAACAGATTTGCATATTTACTGTTGAAGTTTCAGCCAAGTTCACTGCTCTAGGATTTTTGTATAAACTTTATAGCACTAACCACCCTCACCCCCCTCCACCACACCCCTGGCCATGTTTTTTTACAAATCTTGATGACCTGAACTGAATCTTCAAAGAGGGTCACCAAAGGAACATTTCTGCCAAGTTATATTGAAATTGGTCCAGTGGTTTAAAAAGTTTTATATAGCTATAAAGCCCTACGCCCTAACGGCCATGTTTTTTGACGAATCATGACAGCTTGAACAAACTTGGTAGAGGGTCACCAAAGGAACATTCCTACCAAGTTATATTGAAATCTGTTCAATGGTTTCTGACAAGAAGATTTTTAAAGTTTTCTATTTAGATATATAGGGAAAATAAGCCCCACCCCATGGCAGCCATGTTTTTTGACGAATCATGATTGCTTGTACAATCTTGATAGAGGTTCACCAAAGCAACATTCCAGCCAAGTAATATTGAAATCAGGCATGGGGTATGTGACAAGAAAAATTTTAAAATTTTCTATGCAGATATATATGATGAAAAAACCCTACCCCCTGTGGGCCATGGTTTTTGACGTATCATGAAGGCTTGAACAATCTTGGTAGAAGGTCACCAAAGCAACATTCCTGCCAAGTTACATTGAACTCAGTCCAACTGTTTCTTACGAGAAGATTTTTAAAGTTTTCTATATAGGGAAAATAAGCCCCGCCCCCTAGTGGCCATGATTTTTGATGAATCATGACGGCCTGAACAATCTTTGTAGAGGGTCACCAAAGAAACATTCCTGCCAAGTTGTATTGAAATCGGTCCATTGGTTTCTGAAAAGAAGATTTTTAAAGTTTTATATATAGATATATAGGGAAAATAAGCCCTGCCCCAGGCAGCCATGTTTTTTGACGAATCATGATTACTTGAACAATCTTAGTAGAGGGTCACCAAGGAAAAATTTCTGCAGTTATAATGAAATCGGTTCAGTGGTTTCTAACAAGAAGAGTTTTAAAGTTTTCTATATAGATATATACGGAAAATAAGCCCCGACTCCTGGCGGCCATGTTTTTTGACGAATCATGACGGCTTGAACAATCTTGATAGAGGGTTACATAAGAAACATTCCTGCAAAGTTACATTGAAATCGGTCAAGTGCTTTCTGAAAAGACTATTAAAATTTTCTATATAGATAAATTATATAGGAAAATAAGCCCCGCCCCCTAGCGGCCATGTTTTTTGACAAATCATAACGGCTTGAACAATCTTGGTAAAGGGTCACCAAGGAAACATTTCTGCGAAGTTATATTGAAATCGGTCCTGTGGTTTCTGACGACAAGACTTTTTCAAGTCTTCTATATAGAATTATATCGAAAATAAGCCCCGCACCCCCTAGCGGCCATGTTTTTTGACAAATCATGTCGGCTTGAACAATCTTGATAGAGGGTCACTAAGGAAACATTTCTGCCAAGTTATATTAAAATCAGTCCAGTCGTTTATGACAAGAAGATTTTTAAAATTTTCTATATAGGGAAAATTAACCCCGCCCCCTAGCGGCCATGTTTTTTAACGAATCATGGCGGCTTGAACAATCTTGCAACAGGATCACCAAAGGAACATTTCTGCAAAATCATATGGAAATCGGTCCAGTGGTTTCTGACAAGAAGATTTTTAAAGTTTTCTATACAGATATACAGTGAAAATAAGCCCCGCCCCCTGGCGGCCATGTTTTTTGACAAATCCAAATGGCTTGAACAATCTTGGTAAAGGATCACCAAAGGAACATTTCTGCAATATTATATGGAAATCAGTCCAGTGGTTTCGGACAAGAAGATTTTTAAAGTTTTCTATTAGATATATAGGGAAAATAAGCCCCACCCCCTGGTGGCCATGTTTTTTGACGAATCCAAATGGCTTGAACAATCTTGGTAGAGGATCACCAAAGGAACATTTTTGCAAAATTATATTGAAATCGGTCCAGTGGTTTCGGACAAGAAGATTTTTAAAGTTTTCTATATAGATATATAGGGAAAATAAGCCCCGCCCCCTGGCGGCCATGTTTTTTGACAAATCCAAATGGCTTGAACAATCTTGGTAGAGGATCACCAAAGGAACATTTCTGCAATATTATATTGAAATCGGTCCAGTGGTTTCGGACAAGAGATTTTTAAAGTTTTCTATATAGATATATGGGGAAAATAAGCCCCGCCCCCTGGCGGCCATGTTTTTTGACGAATCCAAATGCCTTGAACAATCTTGGTAGAGGATCACCAAAGGAACATTTCTGCAAAATTATATTGAAATCTGTCCAGTGGTTTCTGACAAGAAGATTTTTAAAGTTTTCTATATAGATATATGGGGAAAATAAGCTCCGCCCCCTGGCGGCCATGTTTTTTGACGAATCCGAATTGCTTGAACAATCTTGGTAGAGAATCACCAAAGGAACATTTCTGCAAAATTATATTGAAATCGGTCCAGTGGTTTCTGACAAGAAGATTTTTTAAGTTTTTAGTTAAAAAATCTATTTTTAGCTCCTGTGACCTAGATATGCAACGGACCGGAACCATTTGAACAACTTTGAAAAAGGACCAACCAAGGATCATTCCTGTGAAGTTTGGTCAAAATCCAATCAGTGGTTTAGGAGGAGATGTTGTTTAAAGATTGTGGACGGACGGACGGACGGACGGACATACGGACGACGACGACGACGACGACGGACGGTGAGTGATCACAATAGCTCACCTTGAGCCTTTGGCTCAGGTGAGCTAAAAAGTGGGGTTCAAGGGGGTCAAAATTATATAGGCATGTTTTCGTGATGTGGAAAACTTTTTCAGAGACAGTCAGTTTTATGCTGCAAACAGATTTTATAACCCTCTTAGGAATTGCAAATAAATTATTTGTTGTTGAAAGAGCATTAAAACAAGGTTTTCTTCTTTTTGCACATGGTAGTTAGTGTCAGTTATTATGGTTTGCTATTATTTACCTCTTTACTGGATAGCCCAGGAATGAAAAATAAAATAATTCATCCGCCCGCTCCATATTTTTTTTTTTTTTTCTAAAATCTAGAAGAGAATCTAATATTTAATTTTCCCTGGCCTTTAGATGATATCACAGGTGATGTCAGTCTTATAATGGAGCTAGAGATGACATAAAAAAATTATGGTCATTAGACTATAAAATATAGGTCAAGGTCATAAAATGATATTGCAGTGTCTGAGTCCAAGTTAAAGAGATGTCTGTTCTAGGATGGATGATAGTAGGTCTTACACATTACGAAAACATGCCTATATAATTTTGACCCCCTTAAACCCCACTTTTATATAGTAAAACTGGGGTTTACAGGGGTATACATTATTTTTCTTATTTCTGCTCAAAAACATAGCTTGTGGGTACTCGTTAGAACCGCCTCACCGAGGCGGTTCTAACGAGTACCCACAATCTATGTTTTGAGCAGAAATATGAAAAATATCAGAGGTTTTTATCTGATTTTTTTCAGTTTTTGAAAGTGAAATTTTCTACATATTTGCATAGGCATGTTTTCGTAATGAGTTAATCTGGAATTAAATTGATGTTGTTAGACTAAAACATAGATAAAGGTCATAAAATGATACCAAATGTCAGGAAGGAAGTGTATATGCCAATTTTGATGATTGTAGGTCTTGTAATGGAGCTAAACACAAGGCATAGCTCCAGATAAAGTGCTTTGTTCAACAGAAAAGTAATGCTAGTTTTCTTATTTCTCGTCAAAAATATATGTTGTGGGTACTCATTAGAAGCGCCTAGGAGAGGGGCTTCTAATGGGTACCCACAACATATGTTTTTGTCCAGAAATAAGAAAACTATTATGTGGACACCCTCTTTTATCTGTAGCTATGACAAGGATTCATAAAAATGTTGATGGAACCAAAACAGACCAGCAAGAATTCTGCAGAAGGTGTTGTCATCCTTGCCACCAACAAAACACTAAGTCCTCAAAAAAAGAAAAAAAAAAAAAAAAAAAGAAATAAATAAAACTTCAATCACAAATAAAAATAACAGAACATAAAATTTTGTTTTCATCCGATAATATTTCAGGAAAAAAAAAATCCATGAAGGTGGCCCTTGGACACAAAGAACGCAAACATTACGAAAACATGCCTATTCAAATATATAGAAGATTTCACCTCCAAAAACTCTAAAATTTTCAAATAAAACCCCCGATATTTTTCATATTTCTGCTCAAAACATAGATTGTGGGTACTTGTTAGAACCGCCTCGGCGAGGCGGTTCTAACGAGTACCCACAATCTATGTTATTTAGCAAAATTAGAAAAATAATGTATACCCCTGTAAACCCCAGTTTTACTATATAAAAGTGGTGTTGAAGGGGGTCAAATTTATGTAGGTATGTTTTCTTGATGAAAGAACCAAAATTGGTTTCAATGACATGCTCTCAAAGGCAGCAATATGCTTTACAGGGCTGCATACGCTTTCTAGCAAGCGGAACTTGACTTTCAAAGATATTAGCACTTAACATCCGCTGCTGTGAAGGCCAAATCTATAAAGCTTGGTCTTTTAACACAAAGAATAGATAAAAGAATGGAAATTGGAGCCTCTGTTTCACATGACAGCTATGCAGTTTTCAAAATCTTTTTTTTTTTTTTTTTTTTTTTTTTGTAAACTTTTGAGCTCATTAAGATAAAATTACTGAAAGACACACGTAGCCCTGGATAAGGCACTTTATTCAACAAAAAAATACTGATATTTTTCTTATTTCTTCATGAAAAACATATATTGTGTGTACCAGGGCTCTGGAAATTTTGAAATCTGAATCGGTCCAGCCGATGACGATGACGTCATCAATGAGCCCATTTCCAAAAAAAAAAAAAAATATGTGTATATCACCTGTCACGAAAACTAATGACAATTGGCAGTCCTATAACTCCTTTTAAATAATACACCTCAACTCCGTTTTGTGACGGAAGTCCGGGTACAACGAGCATGATCAAAGCTGGCGTCATCAATAAATACAGTCAGGTATGTAAAAAGAAAGAAAAAAAAAAAAAAAAAAGAAAAAACGGTTTTGTTGTTATTTCCACCTCCACAGGGTTTTCCTAAACTATTTATAAACAACTGATTCCCGTCTTGTATAAGCGCGAAGACGGCGGGAAACAGGAGAGACGGAACGAAACGACTTTCATGGACCTAATTAGGTCTAATAAAAAAGGCCTGCGGCACGGGCGGTTTTGCAGTTTTCAGTGTTTCAAGATTTAATCAGACTGCTTAAATTTTAAGCACTGACCAATCTTGCCTAGCGCAAGTGGTGCATTACTTATTTTTACTGTGAAATCTACCTTGAATTATACTCGCGTGTTACGGCAATCAACAAAAAAAAAAAAAAAAAAAAAAAAAAAGCAATCAATTATACCCAGATCAGACGCCGTTGTATGCGACATCTGATCAGGACGTACACAGTTTGGGAATTTATTTATCGAATCTGGGACCGACAAACCGTGTTGATCAAAACAAAAAAGAAGAGGAAGAAAACGGGTGCGTTCAAGCGGTGCATTCTTTTATCACTCTCAGTAAAGCGACCTTTGATCTTTTGGACACGCCGACTGCACCTGGATGTTTTGCAGTCTCAGTGTATTCACACGTGTCACACAAACGGATTAATTATCAGACTACCGTTACCGATGGTTCGTGTTAATCGCTTGTTTACCGCACAAAGGTCAGTGAAGTGTTGATTTTTTGACAATGTTTGGATAATGACGTAATTAATTTGTGCTGCGGGTAGGTTGCCGTTATTCAGCTGTCTCTCCAATATACATGTCAAATGACCGTTTAGAGCCTTTTAACTACCATAATATCGCATTTAAAAGGTGCGCGGACGTTGTCAGTTTGGAAAGACTAGACCGTTTGTGATTTTTTAGACATCATTGATTTGTGAAAATTGGTTGGTTTGGGAAATGTTGGACCGATTTATTAGCATTTTGGGGTGTTTGAAATCGGTCCAGAATTCTTAATTTCGGTCCAGACCGGCTATTTTTCCGGTTTTCCCGAGCCCTGGTGTGTACTCATTAGAAGTGCCTTGCCAAGGCACTTCTAATGAGTTCACACTTGGCAAGGCACTTCTAATGAGTACACACAATATATGTTTGCCTAAAGAAATACGAAAAATATTAAGTGGATTCCCCCTCTTATCTGGAGCCATGGGCACTGACCATAGACAGACAACAGTTGAGCACACTTATCAAGATTTTCACCACTCAGACATGCAAAAAGGTAGCTTTCCAGTTAGCATAATCATACACTTACCTGTTCCGCTAGTAACTTGGCAAGGTATGGATCACTGGCTTGTAACTGTGACATCTTCTTAATGAGGGGATGACTGTAAGAAAAGAAATAAAATCATGGGTCTCCACTGGAAGAGAATCAATATAAACATATCTTAGGGCATATGAGGACATTTAAGGCTGAAATCAGTCTTATCTGGGCCTTCACTGCCCACGAAAAAAATCATTGGCTTCTACAGATGTATGAATGGAGAGCAAAAGCCCAGATGATACTTTGCGCATGCGCAGGATAATCTAAATCTGCACATTTTGAGCATGTTCAAAGGCACTTTTTCTCTTGACAGAGATCATATCATGAACAGGTAACATAACTTCAGGTATGAGCCTGTTCATTACGAAAACATGCCTATTCAAATATGTAGAAATTTTCATCTCCAAAAACTGAAAATTTTCAGATAAAAAATCTCTGATATTTTTCATATTTCTGCTCAAAACATAGATTGTGGGTATTGTTAGAACCGCCTCGGCGAGGCAGTTCTAACGAGTACCCACAATCTATGTTTTTGATCAGAAATAAGAAAAATAAAGTATACCCCTGTAAACCCCAGTTTTACTATATAAAAGTGGGGTTTGAGGGGGTCAAAATCATATAGGCATGTTTTCGTGATGTTTTTCCCTAGTAAAAAAAAATACCATATTTACTATAAGTATTGTGACACCTTATCTAATTTCCATACTTGTCCTAAAATTTTAAATAATCCATTCTACTACCTGTTGATGTGTCTAAAATATTGCTGTATTTTTGGTAAACAGTGTAGACCCTGATCAGATGCCACAGAAGATGCCACATTCTGTAGCATCGTGGCATCTGATCTGGGTTTACACTGTTTCCAAAGGTCTATCTGTCCCAATACTTAGGATTATTATTGTAAATAAAAGTAATAAAAAAATACATGTAATGGGTTACTGCAGTGACATTGGTGAATACTGTTCTTTGATATTCCATCATTTTCAGTTGTTTGTAGCCTCAAAATAGACATTTTTATTATCTAAAATTCAGAGCTTGCACAAATGCGAGAAAATGTTTGGCAGTTCAATAATACATTGTCTAGACATTCTTCAAGACAAGAGGAGTACCCTAATAAAAGTTTTCTTATAATATTCGACCTAATTACCGCATTGGGCCCAGTTGTTCAAAGCTACTGATGTCATTAGTTAACGATTCGTTAAAATTTACATCGAGTGATACGCAAATATGCTGAAATTTTTTGCTGAAAAAATGTAAGTAGCTTTTGCAGTGCAAAAGCTACTCACATTTTTTCAGCAAAAAATATCAGAATATTGTATATTGAATCCACTATTGTTATTGTGTTGGGGTTTAACGACACGTCAACCCTTGTGGGTCATTTTGTGTCGTCTCCCAGAGAAAGGGAGAAAAGAGATAGAAGAGATTGTAGAAGAGATGAAAGAGAGGGACAGGTAAGAAAGACGAACAAGAATGAAAGTAAAGAAACAGAAGAAATAAAACATTCCCCCTCTACCCTTACCTGCTACAAGGGTAACAGGCCTTGCCCAATTGTAAGCCAATATCAGTTGGACGCCCCGGTGACGTAAGATACATGACACCTTCGCACCACCCGACCACCCCCATTGAATCCACTAAAACAGTAAAAAAAAAAATTATCCTTAATGGGCTCGTTAAGCTAACAACACTTTGAACAGCTGGGCCCTGTGCACTAGGGATTATCAAAATAACTGGAAAAACTCGTAGTAAAATATCCACCTGGTAAGGACTATAAAGAAAAACAAGAAGATGACTTATGAGATGTTTATTTAATGGTACATATGTGATATTTTTTTCTGATTTTCTTTGTAAAATCATATGTTGTTGCTATTCATTTGTTGAGGCAATTAAAATGAGTACCAACAACATAGTTTTTATATAGAAGCATATAAAAGTACACAAGATGTAATTTGAAGACTACGAAATTGCTTGACTGTGCGCTTCTAAGGGTAAATGCAGTAAGTAGGTTGATTTTTTTTTTTTTTTTTTTGATTTGGGTTTTACGGCCCTTTCAAGAATATTTCACGTAAGTAGGTTGAATATGGTATTTCTTTTTGAAAATATATAAGCAGCAATGTGAAAAAATAAACCTTCAGGCTGTGGTCCAATGGAGACTTTAATCAACCTGCACATCTGCGCAGACTGATCATAGTCTCTGTTGTCGGCATGAAGAAACTTTGCAACCTTGGCTATCCAAATGCACAGGCTGATCTGAATCTTCACTGGGGGCACATTTCCGAAGGTAAATTTTCTGACGGTGTGGTTGATATGCCGAGGCGCTTCTAATGGGTACCCAAAGCATATATTTGTGTAGAAAAATAAGAAAACTATCAACACTTTTCACTTGAAAAAGCAGCTTATCTGAAGCTAATGTAGACTGTTTAGAAGATATGATTAACCCATTTCTTCTAACTTAACTCTTTAGACTGGTCCATTTCCAATACAAGGGTGTCCGGTTAGTTTTTTTATTATAACCATATTTTACAGAAACTCCTGTAATTAATGCAAACAGTGTAGACCCTGATCAGATGCCCCATTCTGCAGCATCTGATCTGGGTCTACACTATTTGCCAATGTCCCTTTCATGGGATCCCATGCATAAATTGGTTAATAGCATATATCATGACTAGGCTGCGCAGATATCCAAGCTGGTCCAAGTTTTTACTCCTCATGTCCTGTCTTTCATGTATGTGCAGTTAACCTTTACCACTCTCTGGGCTATTTCAGCAGATGACAAATTGAAGATGCTTTTTCTTATTTTTCCCAGAAAACAGGTTTTGACATTTCATGCAAATTGTCTCCAATAATCTAATGGCGACAATTTGCATGAAATGTCAAATCCTGTTTTCTTTGAAAAATTCAAAAAATATTTCAAAATGTCATCTGCTGAAAATTTTACCCCGAGTGCTAAGCGTTGAGCCATTATGTGAGAAAATATACCTCATATGAGTCCAGTGAGAGCTCAGATCGGCCTGCACATAGCTCCAGAAAACATGGGTATTTATATAAATATAGCTTATTTTTTTTTCATGAAAACCATGCTATGGGTACTCATCAGAAGTGCCTTTTCAAGGCATCTAATCAAAACCCACAACAGATGTTTTCGTGGAGAAATAAGAAATATATGAGCATTGAAATTTTGAAAAAATGCATCTTACCCGAGGGCAATTCTAATGAGTATCCACAAGATATATTTTAATTAAAAATTGATAATAAAATTTTTTTATTAGACTACTCCCTTTATATGAAAGCTTGCTGCTAGCCTATTTATCAGTTGGTTGGTTTGGAGTTTAACAGCCCATTCAACACTATTACGGTGATATCGAGCCGGTCAGTTTACCTAACCACACTTTTTCTGGGCATTCTTTGATGGAAAACTGACAATTGCTCTTCTTGAATCAGTGGAAGGGAGAGAACGACCATACAGAATATTTCATGATCACTCTCCACGAAACAATGTTAATGGACCCAGTGGGGATCAAACCACGACCTCCTGATCAAGAGTTGGATGCACATCTGAATGAGCTACAGAGGCCGGCTGGACTGTCATTTAAGGAGGCTTGATACACCATTTTTTACAAGGGAGACAACTTTATGACTTCCTGTTTGCTTCCCTGCACACCAAGCCCCTTCTGGAAAGGGGTCTACTCTAAAAGGAAAGAATTTGCTCCCAACGGGAGCAAATTCTTTCCTTTCAAGAGTAGACCCTTTTTTAGAAGGAAGGCAAAAATAATTTTGACTGAGTTATGGCCCCTGAAAGTGTATCTGTTCCCTTTAACATATCATGAGTCAAAAAGATCCAATTTCCTCTTACGCTGGATTTATTTCTAGCGTCGGCTGTAATAATCTGTATCTTTCTTCGGGATCTTTATCCGCTAATGTTGTCCTCAGAAAATGTCTTGCAGCACCAATTTCTTGGACAGTTATAACACAGGGATGACTTGATAATCTTCGAGTTACCTGTGTATCACAAATATATTGGTTACAATACACAAAATATTACTTACAACAGAGGTAAGAAGAGAACATCAAGGCCAAGTAGCACCTCTATAAAAATCTGTTTACATTAATATAAATTCTCTACTTGCTCACATATATATATCTTATCCGTGAGGCCAAATTTATTATCATTTGCTTCGTACGATATGTAGGGTAGCCAAACTCAACCACAAAATTACTTTTTTCACTGACACTTTAACCTGATCAAAGTAATCAGGATAGACCCAGGTCATACTGCAAAAATAATGTATGTTGATCATGGTCATCGAGAGCTTATAAGAAGGTTTCCTGTTTGGAGAGGATCATGGATAAAATTGTGTGCATAGCTCTAGATAAGGCGCTTTTTTTTTTTTTCAATCCAAAATTGTTAATATTTTCTTATTTCTCCACAAAAACATATGTTGTGGTTAATCATTAGAAGCGCCTCACCAAGGGAAATAAGAAAACAACTATCTTTCTGTTACTCCATCTTCTTATCTGGAGCTGTATGTGTGTGTGTGTATATATATATATATATATATATATATATATATATATATATATATATATATATATATATATATATCCTTGAAAAATTGTATATATTTGCTTTCAATACAATCTGTTACTCAGCAGATGGCAAGTGCATTTTGGCTGCGGGTCAGTTAAAAAATGTCAGCATATATTCCATAGCTGATCAGATACTTATCAAAAAGTTTGAGATATCTTGTAACATGTCCTTTGATGGCATGGAGGTGAGTAAGATTGAAACTTTGCAAATTATAATCCTTTTGAGACAATTTGAATGAAATATCAAGTCTTTATTTGCTGCAAACATTTTTATATGATGATTTAGACTACAGAGTGCTAGTGCTTAAAATATATATGAGATGAAACACATACATGTACTTCTAATAATGTACCCTCAACACACATTTTTCATGGAGAATAAGAAAAATGTCTGTGTTTTTACCCTTATCCAGCAGGTCACATTTAAATATATACAATTCCAGGGGACGGGCCTTTTTAGAGCACCTCAGAACCTCTAGAATCAAGGCCCATCCTTTAGTTCTGTTTTGTCAGACAGGGGAGGGAATGTTCTTTATCACAAACATTCTTTTGTCTGTATTCAAGGCCATCTCCAAAATCACTTTCAAATTTCACCACTTACAGCTTTTCATTTTTTGGGTCTCATCTCCATCTGACATGCTACTTTTGTCAGAGAAGTTGGTGTAAGAGACTTTAGGACTATTACTGTAACTACCTTAACCCTTAAAATGCCAAGAAAACATGCATCTGAAAATGTCGTCTGTTTATGTTGCTTGTCTGCTGAATATTCTTGCAAACTTTTCAAACCTATTTTTACATACAGGCAAACAGTGCGGACCCAGATCAGACTGCTTAGATTTACCTAAATGAGCAGTCTGATCTGGGTCCACACTGTTTGCAGAAATGACTTTTAAAATCACAAGCAGATGACAAAGCAGACGACAATTGTTGTGATTGTCAGTTTAAGGGTTAACCCATTTACGTCAAGTGGACTCTTCTACCAAAACTGTTTGGAACTGTATTTCCAATAACAGGTGGCTGTGTAGTTTTTATTACTACTTTGTTTTATAGAAATTCCTGTATTTAATGCAAACAGTGTAGACCCTGATCAGATGCCGCATTCTGCAGCATCTGATCTGAGTCTGCACTGTTTGCAAATTTCCCTTTTAGGGGTTTCTCAACTAAAATGGGTTAACACATGTTTTTGTACAGAAATGATAAAATAGCAACAACTTTGGTTGAAAAAAAGGGAAAAAAAGCGTCTCAAGGACAGCAATGTCATTTACCTACCTTAACTTTATTTACTTTGTTCTGTAGGGTTGATTTAAGCCAGTTCATAAGAGTGTCTGCTTCTGTCTGCTTTAAACTCTTCTCATCTGTAAATAAAAATGTAAATTGATAATACACTGCCACTATCGTGTGGTGGGCTGATAACTCTATCAAAAATTGGTGACATTTGCCCAATATCAATGCACATACCAAGTTTAGTGAAAATCCATTGATATTTACTCAAGTTATCATTTGTAAATGAAAATACAGTCGTACCACAGACAGGCGGACAGACATATGGACATCAAATGTGAAACCATAATATCCTGCCACAATATAGGAATCATACAGATTTTACCTTTTTCAGCACTTCGCAGCTGTACAACAGCAGAGGCATTTTTAATGAGTGCACAGTTTGATAGACAGGTAAGTAAAAAATATTACCTTATTCAACCTAATTACCACACATACCCCTATATGCGCAGAGTCAAGCAATGTTGGTCTACAGATTACAGCCCATATACTTTTACCTACCTTTTTATAAATGAATATGTTGTTGGTATTCATTTGAATTGCCTGAACAAGTCCAGGCAGTTCAAATGAGTACTACTAACAACATAGGCTTTTATAAAGAAACTTGTCACTGCAATTCAAGTGAGTACCAACAACATATTATGTTTTTATAAAGAGAAAAAAAAAGAGCTGTCGCAGGACAGTGTAGCTTGCCTGAATGGGGCTTTGCATTTATAAACTTTGACCGAAAACTTTAAAATTATTTTTTTTTCCAAGGTCGCTCATGTGGGTTGGGATGATACAGCATTGAACTTCAGACCAGTATCCAAAATCAGGGCAAATATGAACTACTGTACTTCCATCCAGAGGTTCAGGAGAATTAACCTTTTAAAAACTTTACCCAAAAACTTTAACCAATGCCATGGTGACTGCTTTACCTGTAGATTTTGAGTTAAAAAAATCACATATTAAAGCATCATTAAATATGCCACTCATGAAGTCCTCTGCTGATCTTTCATCAAATTGTGCCCTTATTAGTTGGGTATTTTACTACAAGTTTTTCCAGTAATTTTAAAACACCCAAGAGCATAATGCAATAACTAGGCTGAATACAGTAATACATTTTGGCTGCAAAACAAAAAAACACATTACATGTATCTAGAGCTATGTAATAACTGAAGCACCATGTTGAAAGATCAACTATCTACCCAGGAGAACTGTAAAGATCCAGGGCCCAGTTGTTCAAAGCGTCGTTAGCTTAACAAGCTCGTTAAGGGTCAAAATGTAAACCGTTCTAGTAAGTACAATATCTAATTCACAGGTATTTTTGCTGAAAAAATGTGAGTAGCTCAGTGTACATTTTTTCAGGAAAAATATTAGCGCATATACCATATTTAATGATCAAAATTTTAACGACACATCAACTAATGACATCATTAGTTCTGAACAACTGGGCCCAGGTTGTGAAAGTTGTGCTGTTCAGGCAGGGTCTTCCTTGTTAGTAAAGACAATAAAGTGACTCCCTGGAATGTACACACTATGTTGAAAGATCAACAATCTCCCCTGGGATCTGTAGAGATCCAGATTGTGAAGGCTGTGCTATTCAGACAGGGGTTTCCTTCTTAGTAAATACAATAAAGTGGCTTCCTGGAATGTATACACAATGTTGAAAAATCAACAATCTCCTCAGGAGAACTGTAAAGATCCAGGCTGTGAAGGCTGTGACATTCAGGCAGGGTCTTCCTTCTTAGTAAAGACAATACAGTGGCACAGCTCCAGATAAGACACTTTTTTCATCCATAAAATATTGATATTTTCCTTAGTTCTCCTTGCAAACATGTTGTGGGTACTCATTAGAAGTGCCTCGCTGAGGCACTTCTAATGAGTACTCACAACATATGTTTTTGTGGAGAAATAAGAAAAATATTATGTGGATACCCCCTCTTATCTGGAGCTATGTAGTGACTCCCTGGAATGTAGGCAGGAACTTTCTTATCATTATAGCATGGATTCATATAAAATATGGTTATAACTGGTGCCCAAGTACACACATTTAAGGAACATATTATATAACAAAATAAATAAAATGAATATCAGTCATTAATCAGACCATGATCAATTTAATTGCCTTATAAGTATGGAAGATATCAGAATAACCAGAGAAGTAACAGTCTTTTTAACCCTTGTCCTGCTGAATAAATTAAGATGCCACACCCACTTCTAGTCTTTAGCCAATCCAATTACTTGATCTGAATTGTTAATATAAATTCATATACTTAATGGCAAACAGTGCAGATCAAAATCAGTTGGCTTCTTCATCTGGATCTACACTGTTTGCAAAGGCAGGGTATATCCGGGTTCAGCAGGACAAGGGTTAATAGATTGCTTTGAAAGAAGAATTTGTAATAGGCTAGGACTCTATATATAAAGCATAACACCAACAATACATGAGATAATAGAATCTGATGTTATCTCCCTTTGACTTTTATGTATGCATATCTATGGTAGTTTAGTCATAATTAGGGTTTTCATTTCTTTGTTTTTTTTTTCTTTAAATATGTTTATTTTTCTTTTTTTTTTTTATTTCCTTTTACTTAATATGTTGTGTTTCTATAATCAAAACTTCATGGTTCTGAATAAACTTTGAACTTTGTATTGAATGGATTATATAGAAAAATGACCAGTTATGATCATTCTTCTATATAATCTATACATTTTTTTTAAATACATTTTTATCTGGTCGAAACAAAATTGTACATTATATATATATAAAAAAATGACCATTTATGGTCAGTTTTCTTTATACTCTATTCATGTGTATGTCTAAACAAAAATAGACAATATAGAAAAATATATGCAAAAAGTGTATAGATTACAATGAAAAAATATCACCATTTATGGTCATTTTTCTATATAGTTTGTTTGGATATATTTTTTAAACAATCTGGGCCCAGTTGTTCAAAGCGTTGTTAGCTTAACGAGCTCGTTAAGGGTCATTTCGTTAACTGTTTTAGCGGATTCAATATACAATATTCTGATATTTTTTGCTGAAAAAATGTGAGTAGCTTTTGCACTGCAAAAGCTATTCACATTTTTTCAGCAAAAAATTTCAGCGTATTTGCGTATCACTCGATGTAAATTTTAATGAATCGTTAACTAACGACGTTGTTAGCTTTGAACAACCGGGCCCTGAGCATTTTTGTTTGCACAAACAATGTGTAGATTACACAGAAATATGACTAATATTTTTTCTGTATAAGCTATACATTTTTGTTTGCAAAATGGTCAATATCTATATAATTTATATATTTCTGGTTTGGATATAACATGGCTGTCTAGCAAACATGAAACATGGCTTTTTGCTGAGATGCTATATTGTGTGGCATCAGATTTGGGTCAGTGTCTGCACTGTTTGATCAGACATGTCTGTTCAATTAATTACTTGTGGTAAACACAAGTGGTACTTACCTTTTTCATCAACAGTATCTGTGTCTTCTTTATCATCTGCTATTTCATTTTCTATTGATTTGAGAAATTTCTTATCAAACTGTCCCAAGTTCATGAGAACTAATTCATCGTAAGGTTCATATAGGTACAATACTTCAAGTTCTTTCTTCTTTAACGCCTCAAGGTATGGTGAAGATTCAGCAAGTTCTCGACTGAAAAGAAAACACCACATTTATCCTAAGCCAGAGCTATGGAAATAACCATGCCCATCTTGTCCAGCTTGTCCCATTTCCCTAAGGACAAGTAAGAAATTTCAATTTACTTGTCCTTGGACAAGGACTTCATAGCTTTAGTTGAGAAGAGTATCCAGATTATGAGATACAATGTATATATTTTTCTTATTTCTCAAGGAAAACACATGTTGTGGGTACTCATTAGAAGTGAATCAGTGGGTTCTTATTTCTCAAAGAAAACACATGTGGGTACTCATTAGAAGTGCCTCACTGAGGCACTTCTCATGAGTACCCACAACATATGTTTTCTTCGAGAAATAAGAAAAATGTCAATTTTCGGGCAGAAAATTCTTGATTGGACAAGTAGATTTTGACCATTTACTTGTCTGTAAACAAGTAATTAAATTTGATAATTCCACAGCAATGCCTAAGGATTCAGACAGAAGTTACAAGTGTAGATCCAGACAATATGCTGCAGAAATGCAGCATCTGATCTGGGTCTATGCTATCTTCCTTAGGAAGCTTAATACACTCTTTGCTTACGATAAATGTCCAAAAATGTTGAACACTTTATTCCATACCATTTTGCCCTAAATTTTGCTTTTTATGCTGTTGTCTCTTAAACTACTTAGTGGAATGGCAAACAGTATAGACCCTGATCAGACTGCTCCTTTAGGAGCAGTCTGATCTGGGTCTGCACTGTTTGCATATGCCATTTTGTCAGCAACACTGGTGTACGAATTTTTTGGACATTTGTCATAAGTGAACTTGATAAACTTGTTCCATTTTAAGCCATTTTTACAAGAGTTTGTTTGTCTGAGTTGAAGTTTTACAGCCCAGTCAACATTAGGGTCATGTTGAGAGTGGTCAGTTAACCTACTCACACTACTCCTGGGCAAGCTTAGTCCTCTAGGCAGTGAGCTTGTTCTTGTGTACATACTTTCATCAATATATGACAACTGCCCTTCTTGAACCAGTAGAAGGGGGAGAATGGCCGTAGAAGTTACTTCATGATCAATCTCCATGAAAGTTATGTGGCCCAGCTGGGGTTCATACTTGTGACCCCTGAATCTGCAGTCAGATGTGCTTCTGACTGCACTACAGTGCCAGACTTTTTAACAAGGGAGACAAATTTTGAAACTTCCCACTTTTGTTCCTGCACACTAAGTACCTTCTGAAAAGGAATCTACCTGAAATGAAGCAAATTCTTTCCTTTTAGAGCAGACCTCTTTTTCCAAAAGGAAGCAAAAACCTTTTGATAGTTACCTCCCCTGAAAGTGTATTAATTCTCCTTAAGACGTATCAAAATGTACTAAAATCGATTTGTTCAAAATTTAGGGGAAGTACCGTAAGGAGATAAGCTGTATAAGCATTTAGGGTGTAAACATGGTACGGTAAATCTCCTAAAAGTTTGTACACCAAAGTGTCTGACAAAATAGCATATGCAAACAGTGCAGACCCAGATCAGAATGCTCCTGAAGGAGCAGTCTTATTAGGGTCTATACTGTTCGCCATTCTGCTAAGTATTGTAAGAAACGACTGCATAAAAAGCAAAATTTAGCTAAAAAGAAGTACAGTACAGATTTGATTGATTGTGTTGGGGTTTAACGACACGTCAACCCTTGAGGGTCATTTTGTGTCGTCTCCCAGAGAAAGGGAGAAAAGAGATAGAAGAGAGAGTAGAGGAGATGAAAGAGAGGGACAGGGAAGAAAGAGGAACAGGAATGAAAGTGAAGAAACAGAAGAAATAAAAACATTCCCCCTCTACCCTTACCCACTACAAGGATAGCAGGCCTTGCCCAACTGTAAGCCAATATCAGTTGGACGCCCCGGTGATGTAAGTACAGTACAGAATAAAGTGTTGAAAAGTTTAGGACATTTACTGTACATTCAAGACACAATATGAGAAAATGTACCAGGCTCATGTCTTCTCATATCGCAAAACATTTCATGCTTAGTTTTCTGGGAAAAAAATTCAGCAGACGACAAACTGACAATATCTTTTTTATTTTCCCAGAAAATAGGATTTAACATTTCATGTTAACAATTTGCACGAGATGCCAAATTCTATTTTCTGAGAAAAGTACTTCAAGATGTCGTCTGCTGAAATTTTTACTCATCATGCTAAGCGCTAATCAAGATCACTTTCTTATATAATTGCTCAGGGCAAAAAAGCTATTGGGACTACACAAACTTGAAAGCCTAATTAGATTTACCTTGTTTGTTCTAATGAATTCCCAGTGAGTGTTGCAATTCCCAAATATGGTGTTTATTAAGACTTTGCTTGCTGGGTAAAATTTGCAGCAGATGATATTTTGAAATATTTTTCTTATTTTTCCTAGAAAACAGGATTTGACACTTCATGCAAATTGTATTTGCATGAAAAGTCAGATCCTGTTTCCTAGGAAAAAATAAGAAGACCATCATCAGTTTGTCGTCTGCTGAGTTTACCAATGGCATGGAAAGTGTTAGAATTATTTATCTTCAAAAAAATTCAATATACACTGGATGATACTATAAACTATCTTTCCTATTTCCTAACAGCTTCCTCTAGAATCCTGCACAACTTTTGATCCCTGCTCTCCTATCCCATTCTGTGACCCTTGACAGAAGGTTTCACAAAATGTGCCCAATGGTTTCAGCTGAGTAACTATCCAAATGAGTAAATTAATGCAAGCAATCACAATGACTCTCCATGAGCTTTCAATTCAGAACAGCTAAAAATACACTTGATGCTTGTTATCTCAAACACTGATAACTAAAACTACTGCTTCAGTCAAACTGAATAAAAGGGCAATATTGGTATATCATAAGCGCACAATATTTTTCACACATATATTTTTGCACAGTTTATTTCACAAATCTTAATGTTTCGGCTGATTAAAGCCTTTTTCAAGAGTTAAAGGCTCCATATCCCTCAAAAATAGGCATTTGTTATCCAAGAAAGATTTTTAATAAATTGATATATAGTATCAATACGATCATAAAATGTAGCATCTGACAGCCTGTAAAATTTCATTTAGTCTCTAGTTTTTGAACTGGATCAAAAATAAAATGATTTTTTATCATATATTTGAATTAATGTTGGCAACACTAATTCAGAGATAAGATAAAAAATCATTTCATTTCAAGAACGAGAGACTAACTGAAATTTTACAGGCTGTCAAGTACCACATTTTATTATTGTATTAATACCATGTATCAATTTATTAAACCTTTCTTGGACAATAAAATGTCTATTTTTGAGGGATATGAAGCCTTTATTTCTTTCAATGCTACACCATCTTCTCATCAATACTGTCAACTGGTTGACAGTATTGATGAGAAGATGGTGTAGCATTGAAAGAACTAACTCTCTTGAAAAAGGCTTTAATCAGCTGAAACGTTGAGATTTGTGAAATAAACTGTGCAAAAATAAATATTGGTATAGTTTCCTTTATGTTCCTTATACAGTCGACTCTCGTTATCTCAACCTCGCTTATCTCGAATAACTGCTTATCTCTAAGTGAAAATCTGGTCCCTGTTTTAACAGAGATCTACCAATAGGCAATAAAATATTGTGGAAAAGAGGAGAAATTGCTCCTTAGGAGCAATTTCTCCTCTTTTCCACAATATTTTCAATATACATGTATTGTAACAGTTATTGATATATATCACTTCTACAGCCTCGCTGTGGAAGCTGGCTTTTATGGCAACACTGGTAGAGTGATTGGCTTTTTTACGAAGTTAAGCAATGGAGATCGCTGTTAGTACCTGGATGGGTGACCGTGGTACTTAGCTTCGTAGAAGACCTGGTTTCATGCTACATTGGTGGCAGCAGTGGGACTGAAGACAGTGTCCTTTGTGTGTTGCTGAGGCTCTACCCTCAATTTGCCTAGTGGGGCATGTGTGACTTCGGGACGAAGTCAAGAGAGAGGGGGAGAAATGTATTGGTTATTGATATATATCACTTCTATAGCCTCACTGTGTAAGCCAGCTTTTATGGCAACACTGGTAGAGTGATCGGCTTTTTTACAAAGTTAAGCAACGGAGACTGCAGTTAGTACCTGGATGGGTGACCGCAGTGCTTAGCTTCGTAGAAGACCCGGTTTCACGCTACAGTATCTCTAACTTAGGAGTCAAATTACATATTCATTCTTTTAAAGATGATTGTTCGATTGTTTTCCTCAGTTCCGCAAATCTGATATGTCAAAGTACGGATATCTCGAAGTGTTTCATAGAGTCCCTTGGATTTTGAGATAATAAGAGTTGACTGTACTTCAACTTTTATCTCAAACTATTGTTAGCTCAAACAAACAAAAAATTGATAATGAAAGTCGACTATCAATTTTTCTGATGAAAAAAATCTGGAAATATATGTAATTAGATGTATAGTATTCTGTTCACAGGTAACCCTTTTATATATTTTATGACTTTAGACAAACTTAAGAATCAGTCTTATCAGGATTCAAACTGTCTACTGTTCTGCTAGCACTTCTGTGACACCTACAGCCTATTTCATATAGCATCAGAAGTTTTCAAAAAACTTTTTAGGACTTGTCACATAGCTGTCTATATTATAAAGGCAAGGCGAACCAAGGCAATTCAAGCAATTAGCTGCCTGTTTATAATTTTTCAAATACTGTAATAATCCTAAGTACTGGGACACTTTATCTACTTACCATACTTGTCCTAAAATTTGATATAATCCATTGTACTACCTCTTGATGTGTCCAAAATATTGCTGTATGTATGGCAAACAGTGTAGACCCTGATCAGATGCTGTGTTCTGCAATGCCTGATCTGGGTCTACATTGTTTGCAAAGGCCTATCTGTCCCAATACTTAGGGTTATAATGATACCATAATCATTCAGAAGAACTGACCTGAGTATATCCCCTATTTTTTCCAGAAACTAGTCACTTTGTTTACATCTATGTTATTAACTCTTGTCCTGCTGAATAAATTAAGATGCCACTCCCACTTCTACTTTTCAGCCAATCAGATTACTTGATCCAGACTGTTGATACTTAATAGCAAACAGTGCAGATCCAGATCAGTTGGCTCCTTCAGAAGCCAACTGATCTGGATCTGTATTGTTTGCAAAGGAAGGGTATATCCGGGTTCAGCAGGACAAGGGTAGATCACAGGCAGCTGCTGCACTTTTTACATATGAAGCCTGTACCAGTAGACAAAGCAGAATTTTCCTTAACATTTAGCATGCTGGGAAAACATTTCAGCAGACAACAAAAAGGCAACTTGCATGAAATGTCAAAACCTGTTTTCTAGCAAAAACGGAATGATCACTGGAAGTGGTATTTTCATAAATGGTGAAGCCACAGGTGAAAATACCACCTTCAGTGTTCATGAAATGAAATAAGGCTTGAAGTTACACTGATAAACTACAAAGGGTATCTTTCATTTCTGCCCATGCATGGATTTTTCTGAAACTTTGTATAATAATAACCTATTATTATATGCAACCTATGAAAATGTGCTTATTAAATTATATAATAAAAAGTTGGACTCAGGACGCAACCTTGACTCACTCCCCCAATGAGCTGATACCTGTCTCCAAATAAGTATGTCATACATCTTAAGTTTAATTTAGTTTTAAGATTTTTGCACTGTGCTGAATGGTGAACACCATAGTAATTCTATTGGTACCACAAAACATTTATATTTAATTAAAGTTAACATTTTCTGATAAATTGATTATAAAAAATCTGAATTTTTTACCAAAAAATGAAAAATATCAAAATTAAACTTTCAAAATTAATATGTTATAGTCTTTGTCAAGATTTCATTCTATCAGGAAAATTTGCTACATATATCCTCTATAGCTGTGCCAAATTTCATAAAAAATCAAAACCGGTAACATTGTCATTTTAGGCCTTGAATGGATATAGGTCGATTTTTACAAAATTGACTATTTTGTTACATTGATAAAAAACATTAGAGAAAGGCAGTGTTATCAAACACTTCTAACACTTAACAAATCAAAGAGAGTTTAGACAACTCGGAATGAATATATCTTGAGCTACCCATTAAATTTTCATGACTTTCTATTTCTTGCCTTCTATTTACATGGACTCTGACTAAGTAACTATTACAAATGCAGACAGCATTACAAATTAAATCTAAAGAAATTCTAATTAACAAATTAGGCTTAACAAAATCTTACGCTTTAATTCATGTCAGCAAATCATTGAGCATTTTGTATAATTACTTCCCAAAAGGCATAAAACTGAAATAGGTGTAAAACAGGGGTATCCATTCTCACCATTACAAAAATAGGCATAAAACAGGGAGATCCATAATCTCCATTGTCATATTATGAAGATGTGCAAACGTACTATTGCAAGTAGTTGTTGCTTGTTTGTTTGTTTGTTTGTTTGTTTGTTTGTTTTGAAGAAGGATTTGCATCCCCATCAACAGATTTTAGGATTTTTGGAGATTTGCTTCTGGACTGGTGAACTCTAACCAAACTAAGAACGCTTGAAAAGAAAATAATACCTATAGACTTAATTTCTGATATATCTATAGCTTGCTTGCAAGCCTATATTGTATTTTGAAATTATGAACATTGGATTTCTTGTCCTGTAACATGTTCAAATGTGTCACTTCAATCGGTATTTCCTGCGATCAAACTGACACTGACACTGGAGTTTTTCTCTTTGTTTCAACAGTTATCTTTGATTACAGCAGCACAGAATACTGTTTATGAGGTCTTAACTTTTGCTATCAGAAAAGCAGATCTATCCTTTCTTCCTTACAGTAAACATATATGAAATTGTTTCTGTTCTGCATAAGTTCTATTCTAGTGCACATAGTTTGACTTAAACAACAAATTGGTGTTCTGTAGTTCTTCATGTTAAAGCTTTGAGATTTTTTCAAAGGTTGTATGACATTCATATTTTAGTTATTTGCTTAAGGTCTTCCATACTAGTTTGAAACTCCACCATATGTTAATTAACAAAGGAGTTTAAAACAGCTAACTTGTGTGGTCTTAATGTGAATCTAAAGGATGAACTGGGAGTTTTTGAACAGTTTTCATTCATTTGGTTGCTGGCAGTTCTATGGTATTTAATTAATTCTATTTTCACCATGTGTCTGTTTTTTGTGTTGTAATACGTTTTGAAAGGAAGCTTTTAGTATTCAAGTTTTGTTTTAGTTCTTATACTTAAATTCTTTCTTCCACTGAATATTTTAGCTGAATATAATTTCATTCTTCTTAATACCAACTGCTCTTTCTTTCTTTGTTGTTCTTTGCTGATCATATTTCTGAAAAGTTATTCTTTCATTTTAGAAAGAGTACTAATTAAGTATTTGGTCAGCAAGTGCATAGATCTTACCTAAAGAAACAGTACTAAGCTTGCATGTGTCCATGTGACACATACTTTAATTGTTCATTACTGATTGTATTTAAGCTGTAGTGTTTTTTTCCAATATTGAGTGTCTTCGTGTGTGTTTTGTACCAGCTGTGAAATCTTCTGCTGTGGTTTTGACAATATTGTGCTTTTTTGTATTTACTAAGCGTGAACAAGTAGTCATAGTATTGCCTGTTTATATCAATTCTTTTTGTTACTCTGTTATTTTTGAGGCATTTATCGAGCTACACCAAAGTTTATAGTTGATTTTTGGACAAGAAGTCCATGTTGTTGTATTTACTCATAAATCCATTGAAGATTGACAATTCTGAATGTTGAAATCAACAGACATGGACCCTGAAGATTTTAATCAGGTGTCCTAGGATAGTAATCATTACTTGGTAAGCAAGTTGTGCCCACCATGCCTATCTGCCTGAACGAGTAACTTTAAAGCTAGACCCAGGTTTCATAATCATCATCATCATCAGTTACAAGACTGTTATCTGCTTTTTATTATCTGATAAATACTTCCACAGTCAAGTATTTGAAGTGGAATCCTATATATACAGATACAGAGAACTTGGACTTAGTGTCTGCATGGTCCAGATCATGTAAACGAAAAGGTTTTTTTTGGACATGGTGTTCAACAAGGTGCATTTCAGTCAACTGGTTATAAATGAATATGTACAATTATGGTATCAACTTCTTATACAAATCATACTATATCATGGTAATCCAAATTGAAAGCTATTGATAAGTTGACTTTACATGATACTACTTATACATTAGTATTGGGTAATTTCATATTTTGCCAACTCAGGACTATATGTATTCAGGCTGTTCAAACAACATGTTACCGGTCTTCAATTTTTATGAAATTTCATGTGTTTATTCCAAATACATATGGAAATTTTTTTTGCTGAAATGGTGTCTTGACAAGAATTGGAACATGGTAAAATTGCAGATAATATCTGGATGAATACATAACCTGCAGCTGAAATATGGGGCTACCGTTCAACTTACATTATTGCTCCAACACTATTGCTAAGTACATGAAGCCACCTATAGTATCAAAACATGTACTAATGATGGTCTTAATTAATAAAACATTCCAGCATCTGAAAAATGAAATCCTGTTTACTGTACGAAGGTTAATATTAGGGCACCCCCTGATTTGGTAGTGGCCACGTACAAAACACCATAAATTTACAATGGAACTACATTTAAAAGCCAATGCCTCATAATCATCAGTGTTATACCCTAGGCAACCATTGTGCAGAATTTCATCCAATTCCAAGCGTGGGCAGAAACCAATGTAAATTTCCTATACCGAGTTAGAGCCCCTTTTCTATTTCTTTATGCTTTTTAATGAAAAAAGAAATTTTATACATTATTTGGCTCTAAATGGTTTTCATGTTCCCTCTGGAGGCCCCACATTATGCTTGGGGGACTTCTCCTGTCAATGTCTATGAAATTAGATATAAACATTTGTTCCAAATCCAAAAGTCGTAATTCATTGTTTGAAATAGTGACATTATAATCGGTCTTGATTTCAGTGAAAATCTCAATATTTCATTAACAGCATAAATGAGAATTCTGATTTTTTAACACTTTGTACTCTGAGTAAAATTTACAGGAGTTAACATATTGAAAGATTTTTCTTATTTTTCCCAGCAAACAGATTTTGACATTTCATGCAAATTATCTCGAACTGAGACAATTTTGTTTTCTGGGAAAAATAAGAAATTTTTTTATCAATTTGTCGTCTGCTGAATTAGCCCAGAGAATGGCAAAGGTTAAATATTCATCCTGGTCTGGATCTTTCAGTTCTGAAGGAAGTGTTGTTTTTGTTTTTTTTTTTTTGTTGTTTTTCCCATAAGAATCAAAATTAAAACAATTGAGGAAAAAAGCTATTAAACGATTTGAAGTGTTTTCTTAATTATCATGCCATTTATTATGGTAAAAACATAGCTAGGCAGCAGTCAGTACTGAACTAGTAATCATTTTAAAGGGACTAGATACAAGCGGAAGATTTTCTGCCTTTTCTTACAAGGAGAAACTTTTGTGACTTCCTGTTTGTTTTTCTGAGCACCAATCTCCTGCTGAGAAGGTGCCTTCTCTAAAAGGAAAGAATTTGCTCCCAAGGGGAGCAAATTCTTTCCTTTTAGAGAAGACCCTTTTCATAAAGGAGGCAAAAACAATTTTACAATTTTGACAGCTTTGTCTCCCCTGAAAGTGTATCTGTTCTCCTTAAAGAAATGTTTATTTATTAGGAACATGCACACTTTAAAAGATTATTATATAGGAATACAGTATAAAATGACAAACTAAGTATGGAGAGAACTTATCCAATGACAAAGTGTTTGCTTGTGACATATATGTATCTTTGCTTTACGGTTTATGCTGCATATTCTAAAAAATCAAAAACTGACAAAAAACTGAATTCTTTAGAAAACCTAGTTAGAAGTGAAATTTATTTGCTGAATGAAAAGATACAGACAGAAAAGGAAGAAAGGGAAAATTTCATGGAAAGACTCAATGAAACACTGGGATATTTTAAAGAAAAATCAGCTGCGGTAACAGCAGCAAAGCCTCAAAGTGGATCAAACATTGATATGGAATCACAAATTGTGAATACTGAAGAGAACAGAAAGGTCATTAGAGAACTGTCTGAATCCTTAACTCGCACAAAAAGAGGAATACTTGCAGAGAAGAAAGCAAGAAAAACAGATTTTAGGGCACTTATCACAGAGCTAACATATATTAAAGAAAATTTAACAGACATTCTCAACAATCAGAATGAAATGATTGAAAATTCGAATGACACAATAAAAAATCAGGACATGATGATCAAAAATCAAAATGACATAGTTAAAAATCAGTATGAAATGATTAAAAATCAGAATGAAATGATCAAAAATCAGAATGACACAATCAAAAATCAGAATGACATAATAAAAATTCAGAATGAGATGTTTAGTAGAACCATTGCTATTCAGAATGCTGATGATGAACTGAGAATGAAATGTGAAAATCTTGAGCAAACATTTGAACATAAGTTGGACAAACTGCAGGATACACTCTTGCTATTTCAAAACATATCTGAGCAAATAGCAGCTGTTGATAAAAGGACACAGGACACTGTAGATATTATTCTTAGCATAGCACAGAATACAGATTTGCCTGTCAGGTTAGTTAACGGAAATGGGCCATATGAAGGCCGTGTTGAAATAAATTATAAAGGAAGGCATGGTACAGTATGCGATGACTTTTGGGATGAAAAGGCTGCAAAGGTTGTATGTAGGATGATAGGGTATAGTGGAGGGACTGCATTTAAAGGACCTAAGCATAACTTTGGGAGAGGTGTAGGAGATATTTTGTTAGATAATGTGAAATGCACAGGAGACGAAAGGTCCTTGTTTGACTGTCCACATAATAGAATGGGTGTAAATGACTGTGGGCATAATGAAGATGCCGGTGTCAAATGTAGTCTGTAAACTACTGTGACACCATAGTTCTAAGGTGTTCTTTTTTAAACACTAAGCTGTTCTTTTTACAACACAACCTTTTTAGAACACTATTGCTGGGATCAAAAGCAAAAAACATGTTCATAACTCCAGATTAGATGCGTTTGTAAACTGAAAAGTATTGACTTTGTTATTTCTCTATAAAAACATATGTTGTGGGTACTCATCAGAAGCGCCTTGCCTTGGCAAGGCACTTCTAATGAGTCCCCACAACATATGTTTTTGTCAAACCAACACCAAAGTCAATGCCTATAGGATCTGGACTGAAATTAATATCTCCTGGTTCACCTCCGGTGAGAGGACATAAATATGGTATATCAGTAAAAATGAAGTTTTTTAAAAGTAAACCGTATTTTAACGAGTAATACTTAACCTATAGATAATGTGCTATTCTCTTCTGTTTTCACACCTTCCACAGAAAAACGACCTTTCAGTCGTCAATTAAAGTCTTAAACCAGAAGGTTCCTTAGGTAGTTACCTGTGTGAGGTAACTCTTCCCGCTCAATTGATCACGTGTCAGTTTCTTTTATGTGTAAAACAATAGAAACAATTAGGAGAGATAAGTGAGGTTGGGAGGAGGGAGATAATTGATTATCTATAGGTTAAGTGTTACTCGTTAAAATACGTTTTCCTTTAAAAAAAACTTCATTTTAACTTTGTAATACATTAACCTATAGATAATGTGCTAGAATTCGAAGAATAGGAGGGAGGTGCTCTCCTAATTCTAACACCAAATAAATAATATCTCACCACTTCTGGTTAAAGACTCAGGAAACTCTAAGGAATCAGATACATTCTAATTCTATATTTAATAGAAAGAATGATCTAGATTCACAATATAACATATCTTTAAGGTGTTATAGTCTAACAACCTTATATATATAATAGTAGGCTCTAGAGGAAGCCAGTTCTTAAGTCTCAGAGACCCAACATCTACTCTAAAGTTTATTTACCCAAATGTATAATCGAAAAAAACTTTCAGTATGTTCGAAAACGTATCACAAAAAGTAAGATCTGACCAGAAACGTAGGTGCAGCACTTACTACGTTGTGAAGTTTATATAAACAAATTCTATATTATGAATTGAAGCAGTGCATTTCAAAATCATCGAAACGTCTTGAAATGACTTATTTTGTGGAAAGAATAAATATCCAGTTTCGGAAAAGATATTTATCTATATATATAGACCATTTTTGATGCATCTGGAAATCAAGATATTAATCTTTGCATTATTTGCAAACTGAACTTGAACTCTTAGCGAGAAGAAGTATGATCCCTTTAACGAATGTAAACATAAAAAAGAGGGGTAAAGAGATAATGAAGTGTATCTTAATTCTTTACCGACTCGTAATTAAGGATGTTTTCCCTCTTCTCTAAGCCTAGAACATACATAGTAGAACAAAGGGATGATTAATATGAAAATGATAATATCTGCTATTATGAGGTAAAATATTGTTAATTAACCTCTAACTATATTAAAAATATATATAAACATAATCTAAGGCTTCGGTAAATTTAGAGGAAGGAAATTATTGACTTTGGCAGTTTCTGAATAGTTACAAAGTCAACAAAAAAAACTAGACAAAGTGCCCACTGGGGCACGTATACCCCCGACCAGCGCTACCGACAGTTTTTAAAGAGCACAAAGTATGTAGCTTTGATTCTGGAGATGGCAGTTATATACTTTATGTTATAACATTGAAAAACTTCAATCACACATAATATGAAGCCCTTGACCTCAAAGGTCAGGCACAGGTGCAGGGATTGAGCTTAATAAAACTTTAGCCCTATAACTTCACCATATACTAGGAAAACAATCAGTCTTTATAATATAAGCAAAAATGCCATTTGTATGAAAAGTCTATGACCTTGACTTAAAAGCCATGCCCCAGCTTGGGGATGGTGCCGAGAAAAACTTTAGACCTATATATACCATCATGCTTAATATTAATGAAACCAACAAAAGCGTCTTCATAATATAGCTATATAAATTTTAATGAAAATTTTAAGGTCACCTGCCTACTCAATGCCCTCTACATATCTGTAAAGTATCACAAAAATATCTTAAAGAAGTTTTAGAGTTATTGCCCGCACAAGATTTAAATAACCATGGGAGAAAACTGCAGAATGGAGTCAGAAAGTCATTCTTGAATGTGATATGCCTACTCAATGTCCTATACATACTGGTGAAGAATCATGAAAATATCTTAACATGTTTTAAAGTTATGGTTTGCACAAATTTTTTACAATTCTGGAGACAAGGGGAGATAACTCATGGATCAAGTCAGTTAGAGTTGTCTTTCTTGTAACTGACACCCTACCAAATGCCCTCTACAACCTGACAGTTTCCTGAAAATAGCTCAAAGGGTAGTTAGGAGTTATGGGGTGCACAATAATGCATTTATGGACAGACAGACGGATGGATGGATGAATGGATGAATTCCATGCTGATAGCTATATCCCCTAAACCTCTCAGTAGGAGGATAACGAAATTCAACAAAAGGTCTTGAAGGTATAGCTATATAAACTTAGATGCAAATTTTTTTACTTTTATATGAAATTTCTAAGTCTGTGACCTTGACCTCAAGGTCATACCCCGGGATGGGGATGATGCTGAGTAAAACTCTAGACCTATATCTACCAACATGTCAAATATAGATGAAATTCCTCAAAGGGTCTTGATGGTATAGCTATATAAACTTAAACACAAAAAAACTTTGACTTTTTTATAAAAATTCTAAGTCTGTGACCTTGACCCCAAGGTTACCCCCGGGGTGGGGATGGTGCTGATTAAAACTTTAGACCTATATCTACCATCATGCCAAATATGAATGAAATCCATCACAGGGTCTTCAAAATATGAGGTCTTATAAACTTTAACGCAAAAACTTTGACCCAAAGACAAAAATAAAGTATGAACAAATAATGCTTCAAAGGACGGACGGACAGACAAACAGATTTCTTGCTGATAGCTATATCTGCTCAACCCTTCAGTTAGGGGATAATGAAATTTAATAAAAGGTCTTGATGATGTGGTTATCTAAACTTAAACGCAAAATGTTTACTTCTATATGAAAATTCTAAGTTCTTAACCTTGACTTCGGTCACACCCATGTGGGGATCATGCGGAGTAAGACACTAGGCTGATATCTACCAACATGTCAAATATAGATGAAATTCCTCAAGGGTCTTGATGATATGGCTATATAAACTTAAACACAAAAAACTTCGACTTTTTTATGAAAATTCTAAGACCGTGACCTTGATCCCAAGGTCACCCCCGGGATGGGGATGGTGCTGATAAAAACTTAAGACCTATATCTACCATCATGACAAACATGAATGAAATCCATCAAAGGGTCTTCAAAATATGAGGTCTTATAAACTTTAACGCAAAAACTTTGACCCTAAGACAAAAATAAAGTATAAATGAATAATACTTCAACGGACTGTCGGACAGACAAACAGATTCCTTGCTGATAGCTATATCAGCTCAACCTTTCAGTTAGGGGATAATGAAATTTAATAAAAGGTCTTGATGATATGGCTATATAAACTTAAATGCAAAAATTTTTACTTTTATATGAAAATTCTAAGTTCATGACCTTGACCTCGGTCACATCCAGGGTGGGGATCATGCCGAGTAAGAAGCTAGGCCAATATCTACCAACATGTCAAATATAAATGAAATTCCTCAAGGGTCTTGATGATATAGCTATATTAACTTAAACACAAAAAACTTTGACTTTTTTATAAAAATTCTAAGTCCATGACCTTGACCCCAAGGTCACCCCCGGGGTGGGGATGGTGCCGATAAAAACTTTAGACCTATATCTACCATCATGCTATATATAAATGAAATCCATCAAAGGGTCTTCAAAATATGAGGTCTTATAAACTTTAACACAAAAACTTTGACCCTGTGACTTTTTTATGAAAATTCTGTCCGTGACCTTGACCGCAAGTCACCCCCGGTGTGAGGATGGTGCTGATAAAAACTTTAGACCTATATCTACCATCATGCCATATATAAATGAAATCCATCAAAGGGTCTTCAAAATATGAGGTCTTATAAACTTTAACACAAAAACTTTGACCCTATGACTTTTTTATGAAAATTCTAAGTCCGTGACCTTGACCCCAAGGTCACCCCCCGGGTTGGGATGGTGCTGATAAAAACTTTAGACCTATATCTACCATCATGCCAAATATGAACGAAATCCATCAAAGGGTCTTCAAAATATGAGGTCTTATAAACTTTAACGCAAAAACTTTGACCCTGTGACGGACAGACGAACGAACAAACGAACGAACGAACGAACGAACGAACGAACGTACGAACGAACGAACGTACGAACGAACGAACGAACGGACGAACGGAAAACCGAAAACTATATACCCCGACATACTTCGTATGTCGGGGGTATAATTAAAAGGAAAGTATTGTATATAATATTTAGTTTAGGCAATAATAATCGGTCACGTACTGAATAATTAATGCCTTTACTAAATATGTATCCACTGCCAATACCAAGGGTGCGAGAAAATTTTGACTGACATGGACTCTAGTTATAAGTAAAATATTAGAGGTATAGAGCTAGTCGAAGCAAGGCTATTCCTCAATAAGGATAAAGTAGACCTATAATATACGTGGATTAATTGGATCTAGTGATTATAAGTTTTAAACCTTCCTAAATAATTTCTAATCGTAATCATTATAAAATTATTATTCCCAGATGAAGAATCTTCAGCGTAATAGATTCTAACTGAGACAAAATTATCTGGTATATTGTTATCATAGTCTTAAAAGATCCAGAAGAAAAATAAAAAGAGGCAAAGTAAAAAATGTATCAAATTATATATATGCCTAAATATAAGATTTTCTTCTTATTTTTTTTATTTTATAGTAGAGTTTAGACAGAGCACGACTGATTTAGACTCTTATATAATCAATCAAAAGATAGTATAAAATAGAATAATAGCTTAACGGATCAACTATTTTCCATGTACGAAGGCAAAAGGAAATATGTACCTCAACTAGGATTTTATTTTTTTTAATCGTAGTAAACTAGAGAGGTAGCAGATAAATAAATAAACTCTTAATTTATTTATCTGATTCGTGTAGATTTCTGATACCTTATGAATGAAATATTAACAGAAAGTAGAAAGGATCAACTGCTACTTTCTTGTCAATTTACTCCTTAGATTACATGCTGATTACATATCGGGAGCATGTAGAAAAACAGGGGAGGAAAGAAGAAAAATTTTAGATTTCGTGTATATTTTTCTTCTTAGAAATAATGATAGTTTTATAGAGTTCACCTTTGCCTTAGAGCCGAATAAGGTAAATATCTAAGAAGTTAATCTCTTTGTAGCAAATAAAAAGAGATATAAATTATATAATTATAGATGGAAGTATCTTCTACACTTAGTGAATGAATTGCGAATTTGATCGTAACCGATAATTCTTAATTCATTTTCAAGAATAAATATATATATATAGAATTTTTTGTCTAGTTCAAAAATGACTGGACAGAATTCAACAATATAAGGGGCTACTAGGTATTAGAACCCATCACTGTCATTCTATAACCTATAACCCAAGACTAGACATGTCTATAGTGCTCAATGAATAAAAATAGATTGAGCGAGAACTAGTGACTACTACTCTGTCACTAGTAATCCGACACAATGATCTGGCACTAGTCTACAAAACTACTGCCCGATGGAATTTCGTTAGAAAGACCTGGCACTAGTCTACAAAACTGCTGCCTGGTGAAATTTCGTTAAGAGTCGGAAGTTAACCTCTTTCTAGCGAATGAAAGAGATAAAACATAAGTTAATTTAAAATATTAATGGAATTACACTCCTATAATAAGTCAATGGAATATTAAAGATTCTAGTCTGATTCGGGAAAGACTGTACAGAATTTTATTATATAAAAGGTTACTATGTATTTGAGTTAATAACCTATATCCATTGACTTAATTGTGTATGAAGCTCTATGAACAATAATAGATGGTTCGGGAATTAGTGATCACTATTTTGACACTAGTTACTCGACATAATGACCTGACACTAGTATTCGTAACTGTTGCCCGGTAAAAGTTACTAATAATTTGACAATCTGAACGGATAGCAGTATTCGTAACTCTAGTTCGATGAAAAAGAGAGATTATATATGAAATTGACCGAGCACAAGTATTCGAAACTTTTTCCCGGTGATAATTAATTAATAGGCAAAATTGACCAGACACTATTCTGTAAAAGTTGCCTGGTGAAAATCAGAAATAATATGATAAAATGACTGGGTATAAGTATCAGTAATATTTTGCCCGGTGAAATTTTTTAATAATTAGACATAATGACCGGAAGTTAGTATACATGACTGTTTTGTCCTGCGAAATATGTCAAAAAACTAAGTCTTTCCAGAAAATAATTAAATTATTGACTGGAGACTGGTGCCTGGTTGACTGGTGACTGGTGACCGGTTGACTGGTGCCTGGTTGACCGATGCCTGGTTGACTGGTGCCTGGTTGACTAGTGACTGATGAAGCTGATTGACTGGTGCCTGGTTGACCGGTGACTGGTTGCCCGGTGACTGGTCGACTTAGACTTTATCAGATACTAAGTACCCAAAGATGCCACCTTGATGGGTCTTACCCGGCAGTATAGCCATATGGGGTGGGGCTCCCATCAGTAAAGAATTGTCGTATAACCCATCAAGGGTTGACAAGTTCTTTACAATCAGCTTCTCCACCATGAGAATCTTTAGCCAACTCGAAGATCTCTGCAAATAAAAGTCCAGGAAAATCATATCGTAAACGCTGAAGAACCTGGAACGAAAAGAACAAAACATATTCTGCATATATAAACACGACTTCCGAACTGACCGCGCACGAGCATTGTGCCGAATAGTGAGAGTCGCAAAAAAGCATGTCAAGAAAAGCCAGTCAAAAAATATGTGAAATCGAAAATTGAAAATTTTAAATAATAACATAGGAAGTGAAAGGAGTGATAAATAAACAAAAGAAACACAAGGATACAGAAATTTATCCGTGAGGAAAAGAAATAATCCAAATTTCTTTCACAGGTAAATAATCCTTGTTGAATTTCTTTGTCCACAGAAAAGAAACTGACATCTGATCAATTGAGCGGGAAGAGTTATGTCACACAGGTAACTACCTAAGGGACCTTCTGGTTTAAGACTTTAATTGATGACTGAAAGGTTGTTTTTCTGTGGAAGGTGTGAAAACAGAAGAGAACAGCACATTATCTATAGGTTAGTGTATGCACAAAAGTTATGCACAGGCTGGACTGACATTTCGCAGCTACAATTGCTATTTCTAATGTGGACTACACATTGTGAAAACATGTCTTAGGGCATATGTGGACAGCGAAGACCTAGATCAGCCGGTGCATCTGTGCAGTCTGATCAGGGCATTCACTGTCCGCTTACAGAATCACTGGACATTATAGAATGTATCAATGGAGAGTCAATGCCTGGATCAGACTTTCCACATGCGTGGGATGAATCTGAATCTGAGCATTTTGCGCATACTCGGCACATTTGCTTGGCATAGCCGCACCATGCAAAAACGTGTCTTTGGGCATATGCGGACAGCGAAGATGCAGATCATCTGTGCAGTATGATCAGGGCATTTGCTGTCTGCTTACAAAATCATTGGACACTATAGAATGTATGAATGGAGAGCAAATGCCTTGATCAGACTTTGCACATGCGTTGATGAATCTGAATCTGAGCATTTGAGCATGCTCAAAGACACATTTTCACTTGGCATGCATCATGTCTTAAGTCAAATATGCTCTTGGCATTTCCCATGCAGCCCAGTCAGAATCTTTGCTGTCAAGGAGAATGAGAATGAATACTCTTTCAGGGGAGGTAACTTTGTCAATTCTGAAAAGGCTCTAAAAGGAAAGAATCTGATCCTCAGGGGTCTGCTCCTGAGGGGTGCAGATTCTTTCCCCTCGGGTACAACCCTTTTTGGAAAGGGCTTACCTCAGGTAAAACAGCTATAGTTTCAGGGGAGGCAACTGTCAAAATTGTTTCTGCTTCCCTTATGAAAGGAGTCTTCTCTAAAAGAAAGAATTTTTTGGAATTTGCTCCTTTAAAAGGAAACAGAGTCCCCTAAAGAAGGACTTTGTGTATAGAAAGGCAAACAGCCATTGATCAATGGCTGTAAAATACAATAAAAAAAAATAAATAAATAAAAAAAATAAAATAAAATAAAAAAAATAAAAAAATTAATGACATACATGTACATATATCTGAGAATGATGCCCACAACAATTTTGCAGGTGCTTTAATGGTTAACCCATTGTAGTCTGGAGACCCCTAAAAGGGTAGTTGGCAAACAGTGCAGGCCCATATCAGATGTCACATAATACTGCATCTGATCAGGGTCCCCACTGTCTGCAAACAGTTTGGCCATCTTTCTCTAGGAATATCTAAAACTCATAGCCGGACATACCTAAAATTGAAATTTGACTCTTCCATTAAAGAGTTTGGGAGAATTTATTCAGTCTACAATGGGTTAAGAAAGACCTAGGTGATGTACAGGTACCATCCCAGCGGGCACACGACGTAAATATAACGTCGCCTCAAGGTCGATGCAACGTCATGACGTTGCATCGACGTTGAGGCGACGGTATATTTATGTCATGTGCCTGCCGGGATGTTGACCAATCAAATTCTAAATAGGCCGCATCAAGTGAAAAAGAGCCTTCAAGCATGTGCAAAATCTGCGGATTCACATCAGCCCGCACATGCTCAAAGTCTCTCCACTAAAACATTCTAAAGTATCCAATGTTTCTGTTTGTGGACAGCAAAGGCCCTGATCAGGCCCCGAGGTTATAAATCTTTTTTCATGCTTAACTCAGCTAAGCATGAAATTTGTCCTGCAAATAAATCTCAAATAACTAACAATTGCAAATTCTTTCTTGCTAAAGATAGCTGAGCATGAAAATTTCTCTGCTAATAAATCTCAAATAACTCTCAATTGTAGATTCTTTCTTGCTAAACATAGCTGAGCATGAAAATTTCTCTGCTAATAAATATGAAAATGCCAACTACTGTTGGCATTTTCATATTTATTAGCAGAGAAAATTTCATGCACAGCTGAGTTGAGCATGAAAAAAGTTTTTAACCTCGGGACCAGACTGCATGGGTATGTAGGCTGACTAGGCCTTCGCTGTGCGCATATGCCGGAAGACATTTTGGACTGGCCTCAACCGTGCCTACCTTGGGGAGGACAGATAATAGATGTTTCTGCTTCCTGCCTTCATTCGGCTACAATAGTCCTCCAGCGTGGTTCTCTCCCCTGGAGGAAGAAGGGATGACTCAAACCTCAACAATCGTGATATATCTTCCTGTAAAAGAAAAGTAAACCTCTCTTAACGAGATGACTCAAACCTCAACAATTGCGATATGTCTTCCTGTAAAAGAAAAGGAAACCTCTCTAAATGGGATGTCTCAAACCTCAACAATTGTGATATGTCTTCCTATAAAAGATAGTAAACCTCTCTTAACAAGATGACTCAAACCTCAACAATCGCAATATTCCCTTGAAAGAAAAGTAAACCTCTCTTAACGAGATGACTCAAACCTCTACATTTGCAATATGTCTTCCTGTAAAAGAAAAGTAAACCTCTCTAAATGAGATGACTCAAACCTCAACAATCGTGATACATCTTCCTGTAAAAGAAAAGTAAACCTCTCTTTGGGATCTCCAGTCTACAATGGGTTAATTGCTCCCTGTGATAATAACTGTATTCACCTTAAGCGTCGGGACAACTCATTGCCAGATTGTGGTCTTATACATTATGTGGTCTTATACATGTATACATCACTCTAGGATGGGCAATCGTTCAACCTAAAAGTGTTGATCTTCATCTTATTCTCTATGAAAAGACATGTATTAGTACTGGCTCAGTACCGATAGCTTGAGATAAGATGCTTTTTTTCAACCGAAAAGTACATATATCACATGTTTCTCCACATATTTGACCTATTACTGCACCGTACGCTTAGGATTTTCAGACTTTCAAAATTACTGGAAAAAAACTTGCAGTAAAATATTTACCTGATAAGGTTTATAAAGAAAGAAAAGATGACTTCATGCATGATTATTTAATGATATTTATGCGGTAATTTTTTTTCTGATTTTCTTTATAAAAGCATATTTTGGTACTCATTTAAATTGCCTCACTTGTCAAGGCAATTCAAATGAGTACCAACAACATGTTTTTATAAAGAAACAGATAAAAGTACACAAGCTGTAATTTGAAGACTACGAAATAGCTTGACTGTGTGCTTATGAGGGTATATGAAGTAATTAGGTCGAATACAGTATGTTGTGGTACTCATTACGTGCCTAATTGATGTGATTCTAATAAGTACCCACAACATATATTTTCATTATTTAAAAAAAATATTTTGTGGGTACCCCTTCTTATCTGGAGCTATGGGTATCTATGTTGTAGGTACTCAATGTAAGACCATTTCTTATGAGTTACCACAGCATATCTTTTCATGTACTATCCTTTCCACATCACTTGGAAAGATCTTTTGCATGGCGTTTCAATTTAAATGTCATTATTTTGCTCTGACTGACCATATCTTAACAGAAACCATTTGTTTTTTCTGTTTCTGTGTTTTGTTCTCATATATTTACCCTAAAATTAAATTTACGGCCAAAAATTGGTCTGACCTATGCAATTTCTATAGTAAAGTGTTTTTTTTTAAATTTTTGTCTAAAAAAAAACATTTTTTACTTTTCTTTTCTGAATTTAAATTTTTGAGGTTTTACAATAATACACTGCAGCGCCGTTATAGCGCGGTCGTCGGGATCCATGAACGCCGACCGCGACTTATGCGGTCCGCGCTCTACCGATCTCGACAACCCCCACCCAAATTTTTTGCATGCATGATAGCCGTTTCCTCCTGTTATTATGAGATGTTACGTATTGCACGTATTTTATAAGTTATATTGCATGTTGTTTATGTTTGTTTATTGTTGAAACTTTGTGCATGTACCTTGCTTGATATCCGCTTCATTGTTTTTATCCAGTGAATAATAAATTTGTAAACTTTAAAATGTTTATTGCTCTTTTATGACCAATCAAGCACCCCTAATCAAGGGAACTAACTGCAACAGTCGTACGGTATGGATAGCTTCAGCTGTACCCCTAGACTGAACAGCGAAAATGGCCAATAAATAAAAACAAATAAATAAATTGATAAATAAATAAATGGTGGAAGAGACCGTCAAACATATGATGATGCGCAGGCTTGATTTTTTAACCTGCGCTGTCTGCATATGTTCATTTTTTTTTTTTTTTTTTTTCCTGCTTCCACTCGTTTTCATTGATGTCCGCTGATAAAGAAGTTTGTTGTAACTTTCCTCTGAAGTGCTTTTCTACGTGCCTGCTGATGTTCCTGGGGTTCCTGACCTTAGTTGCTGTTTCGCACTCGTCCAAAAAAACAAACAAATAAATGATGGAAGAGAACTTCAAATGTACGATGATGTGCAGGTTGATTTCCAAACCGCGTTGTCTGCATATGTTCGAAGGGCTCAACCCGTTTAGATTTTTTTAAAGTTTCCTTTCACGTCAATCATCGGCTGATGATTCACATGAAATGTCAAGATTATTCTCTGAAAAAAATAAAAGTAAAATTGTTTTCTACTGCAGTTGTGATTGGCGCTCTAAGGGTGAAATGAAGCTAAACATTTTACACTCTTGGGCATTTTTTTTTATTTCGGCAGCTCATCTATATGAACCGCCAATCACAACTGCAGCAGACAACAATTTTGACTATTTTTTTTTTTTTTTGTCTGCCACAGAAAACAAGTCCTGTTATTTCATGTGAATCGTCTTGGCAATTCACATGAAATGTCAACACTTGTTTTCTCTGAAAACAGGGAAAATAAAGATTGTCATCTACCACAAATTTTGCTTGGCACTTTATGGGTCAAATGTGTTCACAAACTAGGATAACATCAAAGGATTTTTCTGCTCAGGTTTCACTCATAAATGACACGAGGTCATTTACCGTTACTGCAGGCAAGATCAAAGAGCTGAATGACAGCTACCGTTTAAACTAACCTTTAAAGCGCTGAGCAAACAATTGTAGCAGACAACATATTGAATTTTTTATTTATTACCATTTATTTTTCAGAGCATCATTCAAGTCATGACGTTTCATGTGAATCATCTGCTTGGCAGATGACTCACCTGAAATGTCAAGACATTATTCTCTAAAAAAAAAATAAAATAAAATAATAAATAAAAGTAAAATTTTTTTCTGCTGCAGTTGTGACTGGCACTTTAAGGGTTAAACTTTTATCGGTCACCAGGTAGATGAATGAAAAATATGACACCTATTTTGTGTCTGAAATAGCCAAAAGGCAAAATACCGATGACAACTTTGGTAAAACAAAATGTGTAAATCCGCGAGACTAACGATCTTTTTGACTGCTGAGTTCCGCGGAAAAAGGGCAAAACTTTCAAAATTGGGGAAAAAAACTGCACAAAAAATGGGAGCCACAGACCAACCGCGTTATAACGGTTTTCGCGTTATAAGGGACCGCGTAATAACAGCGTTGCAGTGTATTGTAAAAATTTCAGAAAAATTGAACAAGAGGAACTTGTTGAAAATCTGCCTCCAAGTTATCTATCCTACATATTTCTGCATAATTGGCATTCATTTTTACTATGCGAAAAAGTGAAAGAATTTGATTTTTTAAAAACCAATGACAAAAATAAAACTTTTTGTGCATACGTAGTTATGACAAATGGTTTTGTATTAACTCATGATAAGTTTGCAAATTCTTCTGTGTAAAGTACCAAGCAAAGAAAATGACTTTCTAAAAGATGTCAAAGTCACAAGAGAAAGAAGAAAATATCTATCTTACCCATAGCTCCAGATTAGACTCTTTTTTTCAACCGAAATATACTGATTTTTTTTTTATTTCTCCATGAAAACATATGTTGTGGTACTCATTAGAAGTGCCTCATTGAGGCACTTCTAATGAGTACTCACAACATATATTTTTGTGCAGAAATAAGAAAAATATTTTGTGGAAACTCTTCTTATCTGGAGCTATGAGGAGCTGTGCTGTGGGTACTCGATGTAAGTCCACTGGCGAGGTACTTCGTATAAGTAACCGCAGCATATTTTTTCTTGTAGAAATGAGACAAATATCTCTGGGGATACATTTCTTTATCTACATTACTCCAAATATGAGGAGTATCCAGATTTTGTTTCCCTTATTTCTCTGTGAAAAGATACGTTGTGGGTACACACTGGAAGTGCCTTGCCAATGGGCTAATACTAAGTACCTACAAAATAGGTATTACAAGCATCTCAATAACGCACTTCTAATGAATACCCACAACATTTCTAAAACGTGTTATTGGTACTAATCAGAAGCACTTCAAAGAGGCAAAGTCTAATGAGTACCCATAACATATATTTTCCTGGAGGGAAGTTACACAGAATGCACCATTTCCATACTACAAATGATATATAAACTATGAAAATCGGTCAGCTTGTACGCCGTTGGAGTACTATTAAACAATAAATTGACCTGTTCTGGTAGACAAGTTGACTGTATGTAAACAAACACCAGAGGCGAAGGTTATTACGTTTTCCATAAGTTTATGTTTTAATTTTACTTTTTGTCGTAAACTGGAAAATGTCATATGCTGTGGCAATGAATGAGATAATCCTGACACAAGGATCATAGAAAAAATCAGAGGATTTCTACAGATATCCATTTTGGCATAAAATAATTCATGGCTTGAACATGCTTTATCATGATTCAAACTGTCCATGAAAGGCAATTTAAACTTAACTCAAGGACATTAGCAACTGTAATTCAAGTCCATGTTAAAATAAGTCAGTTTATCACACTTTTGCTTAAACAAAGTGATTCCCTTCCGATACACTGAGAAAAAGTTTCTATGCCTACCATTTGACTGGTGGCTCATAATTTAACTAATGGAATTTATTTGCAAACAAGTATATATTGTTCTTAATATTTTAACACCGTTGATAGCTTTGGTTATTCATTTGTAACCTAATTTTCCTTATTCATCATTTAATTCCTATTTTAGAACTTAAGTACATGTCAAAGACTTTGAAAACTTGAGCATCTCTTATATAATTTACATTAGTTAAATTGTATGCCGCAAAACAACTGGTATGCATCAAGGTTTTTTAACCTGTACCTGAAAAACAAAACATCTCGTTTTTGCATAAACATATTTAAAACGTGTGCAATATCCAATGGTTTTACACCTACTTGTGTCATCTCTCTAAAATGTCATTAAATGCACAACAAATGCATCTTTTACCTTGGATCTTATTGTTCAATGCATGATTTTTGGTTGCAAAAACGATATCTCGAGAAATCTACAAAGTTTTCCATTAAAACAAGTGTTACGAGATAATCTTAATCTTGAACATTTATCTCTGCATATGACATTCTCCAATTTTTAGTAAAACACAAAATAAGTAAATAAACTCACATTTTATCCAGCTGATCAGCACTCTGGGAAGTTGTTTACACACATCAATAGGTCCACCCGAACAGATAAACTTATTCCTTTATAGTACACCATCGGAGTATAAGTTAATGATTCCCGGGTGTGTTTATGCAATATGGGAACATAACTCCAGGAAAGGCAGGTTTTTTTTTTTTTTTTTAGCCGTGACTATTGACACGGTGGCTGGATTAATAAAATCTATTTATTCGCCCAGCTGCCGTGTATCCAAAGCCTTGTGCACCCGGCAACCGGGTGAAAAAGTAGCTATTAACCCGGCGGACGATTAACTCTAACCCTAACCTAGCCGTATAACTCCTATTCACACGGCCGCCGGGGGAATAGCCACTTCGTTTTTTTTTTTTTTGTTATTTTCCTTATTTCTCCATGAAAACATTTGTTAGGAATACTCATTAGAAGCACCTCAGGGAGGTGCTTCTAATGAGAACCACAACATATATTTTTGTGGAGAAATAAAAAAATAATTATCTGGATATAGCTTATATCAAGAGCCATGGTGAATTACCCGTGTTTCTTGTTCTGGTGAAGTGACAATACCTTCCCGAAAGAATAAACCATAATCTTCATAGAATGCATGGTACCTTTCAGGATCTTTCTTAGCTTGCTCAGAGAAAAACTTTAGGATTCGGTTTGTTAACACCTGTCTCAATTTTCTGAAAAGAAAAAAAAATAATAATAAAATTTGTGTACAGTACTATGGTTTATATTTCTATATCTTAGTTGAGAGGTAGCTGCTAAACATGGAATCATGGAGTGGGGGAGGGGGGGGGGGGTGGGGAATGGGCTGGGATGTCAGGGGAGTGGGTTGGTTGTGTGATTATTTGACAAGCAGTTCAGAAGTTTACTGGCTGCCTTTTACTTTTTTGGCTGGTTTGGAATTTAACAGCCCATATTGAGCCGGTCAGTTTACCTTCTTGAGTCAGCAGAAGGGCGAGAATGACTGTAGAAAATATTTCATGATCAATCTCCATGAAAGAATTTTGCGACACCCAGTGGGGATCGAATCCCCAACTTCTTGATCACCAGTCGGATGCACATCTGACTGAGCGACTGAAGCCGGCCTGCCTTTCCTACAATGCGACTTGGCAGGTTAATGGTCTTAGATTTTACTTAGACATTTAACCCACTGTAGTCTGGAGACCCCTAAAAGGGTAACTGGCAAACAGTGCAAACCAAGATCAGATGCTGCAGACTGTCTTGTCAGGGTCTCCACTGTTTGCAAATAGCTCAACCATTTTTCTCTAGAAATATCTAAATCACATAACCTGACATACCTAATATCGAAATTTCCAATATATGGTTTGGGGGAGTTCATTCAGTCTACGATGGCTTAACTGCAGCTCAGTCGATAACAGTTTGATTTTTATCAATTTAATTACAGTCAAGCTTCTTCAGGCCAATAGAAATTTGTTTTAGATATTGGGTAGTTTACCCAACATAGGATATATCATAGCACCTGGGGATAATTTAGGGATGTCTATTTGATCTTCTTCAAAATAAAGGAATGATTAAAAGTACACATCAGAATTGCCTTGATGAGGCAATTCTTATGAATACACACAACATACCATTATACACCAACATACACTTTACACACAACATACAATGTCATGATATAATATGAAAATTTCCCTAAAATATCATTATATATTTGTTTTTCTTGAGCTATCAGAAAGAATTCCTAGGGACTCAAAAATAAGTTAGAAGCAGCTGTGGTAAATAAGCCATCAATGTTCGAGTCCCTGCAGTTTAACTGTAGTTATATTTATGGCCCCGGGCTAAAAGACAGTATATAGAACTGGAGCTTTTAGCTTGGTTTGAAGTTTAGTGTTCAAGTCAATACTATTAAGATCATGTTGAGCCTGTCAGTTTACCTAATCCCACTTTCCCTTACAGGCCTAGTCATCTAAACAGTTAATCGATACATGTGCACATTCTTTCGCCAGAAACCAAAAATCCTTTCTTAAATCAGTGGAAGGGAGAGAATGAGCACAAAAAATAATTTGTGGGAACCAGCAGAGATCGAACAAGTGACCTCCTGGCCCTGATGTTAAAAAACTTCTTTCATGCTCAACACAGCTGAGCATAAAATTTTTCATGCTAACAAATTTCAAATTATTATCAATTGCAAATTCGTTATTGCTTAACATAGCTAAGCATGAAATTTTTTAAGCAAATAAATATGAAAATGACAACTATTGTTGGCATTTTCATAGTTATCAGCAGAGAAAGTTTCATGCTCAGCTGAGCTGGGCATGAAAAAAGTTTTATAACCTCAGGGCCTGATCACCAATGAGATGTATACCTGACTGAGCCACCAAGAATGGCAGAAGTGGAGGCAGCATGGTAAAATTAGAATTAGTGTATCTATCCTTAATCAAATTTGCCTGAGCAAACTGTGTAGACCTAGATCAAATTGCTCCTAAGAGGAGTAGCAGGTTTTCTGAGCAAAAGTGGACAAAATAAGACACTTAATTAAAAGTAAGGAAAAGTACAACTACTTGAAAGCCTGCATAATTCTTCCTTGTTTCTCATTACTTCTAAACCTCTCAAGAACAACTGCTTCATGGAAAACACTTGTGGTAACTTTTAGTGGCACTTCCATATCCACTCTTAACCCTTAAAACGCCAAGAAAACTTGCATCTGAAAATGTCGTCTGTTTATTTTGTCTGCTGAATATTCTTGCAACCTTTTCAAACCTATTTTTGCATACAGGCAAACAGTGTGGACCGAGATCAGACTGCTCCTAAAGGAGCAGTCTGATCTGGGTCCACACGTTTGCAGAAATGACTTTTAAAATCACAAGCAGATGACAAAGCAGACGACAATTGTTGTGACTGGCAGTGTAAGGGTGAACCTATTTATGTCGAGTTGCCTCTTCAACTACAACATTTTGGATTAGACTATTTTCAATAGTATGGTGTCTGGTTAATTTTATTATAACAATGTTTTACAGAATTTATATCATTCTGCGGCATCCGATCTGGGTCTGCACTGTTTGCCAATCAACCTTTGGGGTCTCAAGACTAAAATGGGTTAAGGCACAGAGCACAAGAGGGCTGCCAGCTAATGAAGCACTTTAGCGAAATGGATACACGTTCAAGGGAAGCAATTCTGTGAAAACTTTGATTACCTCCCTTCTGAAAAACATCTACTCTTTTAGAGTTATTTCTTTTCTGAAGGGTTTTGATGTACAGGAAAGCAATGGGGTGGGTGGGGATTGCCTCCTTTATAAATAGGGTGGAAAATCTACCTTAATTAGTCTCCCTTGTAAACAGGGTGGAAAATCTACTTTAATTAGCAGCAATGCTTCTTTTCAAAGGAAAACAACTCCAGTAGAAAAATTATTTCCCTGGAACATGAATCCTTTCTTAAAGGCAAGCATTTACTCCCATCCCTACCCCTACCCCTCACCTATCCCCTGGAAGCAAATTCTTTTCTTTAAGAGTACCTGTAACCATGAGGAGGGAGGAAAATACATTTTGGTCAGAGCTTAAAGGTTCTATGGGCAAATTCATGATATTTTCTTTTCTTTTTCTCAGATAATAGGTTTTGATATTTCATGTAAATTGTTTCCTTGAATGATCATGTGATCACCAAAATGATAGCTAGTCACATGACAAACTGGTGTTGTTTAAGACACTAAAAAAAGAACTTCAAGAGATTAGCACACAAAGTGGGCATTGCAGGAAGCAATTCATTACTTGCTACCTTTTGTGCAAATTTATCATCAGAATGTGTTTAGGTAGAGTGTGCATGGTTGGCACAGGATCTTATCATTTTTGATAAGATGAGACCAGGAAAAAATATAAAGGTTTCATATAACGGTGAAACCTTGACTGTCGATTTGGAGACTAATTTCTAGAGATCCCGAGATGCACTCAAGTAGACCTACCCTCCCCCTTCGCAACCTCCTCACAAAAGCACTGATATACGCAAACATCAGGATAAGGGTCAGTAATAAAATTCTGATCTTGTGATTTGCCTTGGAAATGACATCTACCTCCATAAAAAGACAAATAATGGCTGAAAATCACCCTACCATGACACCCTGTTAACTCTTATCCTGCTGTATTTTCTTCTGACCCCGAGGTTATAAAACTTTTTTCGTGCTCAACTCAGCTGAGTATGAAATTTTCTCTGCTAATAAATATTAAAATGCCAACAACAGTTTGTTCGTTTGTGTTGAGGTTTTACGGCCCAGTCAACCCGACAGGGTCATGTCGAGCGCGGTCAGTTTACTTCACCACACATTTACTGGGCAGGCTTAGTCCTCTAAGCGAACAAACAACAGTTGCAATGATTTATTTACCTTTTGGGTCTACTGAGTCCAAGGGACTCACATGAATGATATTTAATGAGTCCCAGGATAAAATTAAGAGTCCTTTACATATTTTGAAGCAGTTTTCTATTGTATTTTGTGAGTTTAGGGACTCACATGTATAAATTTTGTGAGTCCCAGAGACAAGGTTGCGAGTATATGAAGCAGGACTCGCAGGTAAAAAAAATCACTGCAGTTGGCATTTCCATATTTATTAGCAGAGAAATTTTCAAGCCCAACTATGTTTAGCATGAAAGAATTTGCAATTGTTAGTAATTTGAGATTTATTAGCAGGAAAAATTTCATGCTCAGCTGAGTTGAGCACGAAAAAAGTTTATTAACCTCAGGTCCTGATATAGGTCTTCAGAAGGATTACCCTCAGCTGAGCATGGGTGAATTACTAATTTTTCACAGAGGTCCTGAGATGCAGTCAAGCAGGGCCACCCATGAAAGCACATACATGAACAGCAGGATAAGGGTTAATGTAATGTTTAATACTGAATTACTTTGCCTGCTGAGTAAATATTTCAGCAGACAACATAATGAAATATTTTTCCCAGAAAAAAAAGGATTTGACATTTTATGAAAATTGTCTCCACTGGAAACAATGTATGGAAACAATGTGTATAAAATGTCAAATCCTCTTTTAATGGAGACAATTTGCATAGAGTGTAAAATCCTTTTTCCTAGGAAAAATAAGAAAAATATCATCAGTTTTTCGTCTGCTGAATGAGCCCAGAGTATGGTAAAGGTTAAGAAAACAAGCATCATAGTACAAATTTGATCAACAAGAGCTCCGCCAAGCGGGGCATTATACGCCCATGGCAAGTAATAAGATGTAGCACATAAACTGGCTCCTGTATAATTCAGTGCTCCGGATATAAACTGTAAGAGGAATTACAAAAAAATTTAAAATTTTTTTTCATTGGGGCATAGCTCTGCTGATATTTGGTGAACTGTAATCTAAGCGTCCAAGCTGGCCCAGAATTAAGGGAGAAGCTACCACCCTCCTGGGAAAATAGGGAGAAGTTTGCTGTGTCTAGGGAGAAGTGCTTTCGGGCGGAGGACACATGACAGAAGCATGGCTATATTATAAGCTCATATGAGCCTTTGGCTGATTTGTTTTTTCTATACTTATCCTCAATATCGGACCAAACAATAACAAAACAAAAATAAACAAAAAAAAAAAAAACAAAAAAAAAAAAAAAAAAATACTGCAAGAAATATTTTTTGTAAATCTTTTTGTTTTATACTGAATTTATTTTTGGTCTTCAAGGGAGCCAACTCAGAAGAGTATTAAAAAAAAAAAATCCAAAAAGAATTATGTTTATAAGTTTTGATATTAGTCAAGCTTCTTAATTCTGTATCATTTAAAAAATTTATTTATAAAGATTTAATAATGGCAACATTTCCTTGTAAATCTAATAAAAGATGTTAAAAAACAAAAAAATAAATAACTTGCCCATATGGCCATAACTTTAGTTATTTGCAAAAAATATACCTATCATAAAATAAAATTTGCACACTATTACCTCTAAACAATATGCTGCAAGAAGTTTACAAAAACTATCAAATTAATAGAAATTTTCAAAGGCGTTTAACTCTGCTAATATTTGGTGGCCTATAACCTTGAAATAATATGCGCTGCTCCACATCATGGTCTAACTACAAATCAAGTTTCAGCTTGATCGGATGTAAACTGCAGGAGGAGTTAGCCAGAAACAAGAAGTTTACAGAAATTTTCGAAGGGGCACAACTCTGCAAATATTTGGTGCACTGTAACCTCAAAATAATATGCACTGCTCCACATCATCGTGTAACTATTTATGGAGTTTCAGCTTGTTGGGATGTAAACTGTACGAGGATTTAGCCAGAAATGAAAAATTAATAGAAATTTTCAAAGGGGTATAACATCCACATCATGGTCTAACTACAAATCAAGTTTCAGCTTGATTGAATGTAAAATGTAGGAGTTAACCGGAAATGAAAAGTTTACAAAAATTTTCAAAGGGGCATAACTCTGCAAACATTTGGTGGACTGTAACCCCGAAACAATATGCACTGCTCCATATCATGGTCTAACTATATACCGTTTCAGTTTGATCGGGTGTAAACTGTGGGTTGAGTTAGCCAGTGTCCCAGTTTATCTTGACCCCTGGACAGGTTGGCCCCTTGGGGTTGCCTTGGCCCCCAACCTTGTTATCATGACCCCAGGGGACAGCCTTAGGCCACTGCCCAGAAAAGCTTGTGCCCCAGGGGCCAACCTATCCTGCAACAACTTTGCCTCCACCTAAACAGGGAAAATTTTGTTGACTGATTTAATTGTTACCTGCAACACTTTAATAGTGGCATGTGGTTCACACATTATATACATGTGTTTTGTAAGGATGTCAACTAATCATTCGGTTAACCTCACTTTTGTGAGTGCTGGCCAACCTGTCCAGGGTGGTTTATTTTGACCCCAACCCACAATTTTTTATTGCACCATAATCTTTGAACAGTTAGTTGTAAGAGATATAAACATTATTTCTGTCAAACTGAGATATTTCTCTCCAACATTCAGTTTGGTTACCCTTGTCCAAGGGCTGGGTACCAGCTTGGACCCCGCCAAGCATTTGGGTCAGCCAATGTAACCAGCCAGTTTTTATTGCACCATTATCTTTGAATGGTTGGTGAGATATAAAGATTACTTCAGTCAGACTGAGATATTTATTTCCATCATTCATGTTGGTCATCCTTGTCCAAGTGGTGGGGGCTAAGCTGTACTTTTCATTTGCAGATATTTATTTCCAACATTCATTTTGGTCACCCTTGTCTGAGGGACAGGGACCAGCCAGTACAGGCTGGTTTTATCTTGACACCAGACTGTACAGGATGGTCCCTGTCCCTCAAACAAGGGAGACCAAAATGGCCAAAGTGACACACCCCCCTCCCCCCTAGTGTAATCTGTAAATTTTTATTCCACCATAATATTTCAATATAAACATTATATCAGTCAAATTCAGATGTTCATAACTAACAGTTTCAGTTCAATCACCCTTGTCTGAGGGGTGGGGGCCAAGCTATCCATGTTGTTTATCTTAGCCCCCACCAAGCATCTATCTCAGCCAGTGTAATCCTCCAATTTTTATTGTCCCATAATGTTTGAATAGTTAGTTGTAAGACACATAAACATTATTTTTGTTAAACTGAGACATTAACATCCAACTTTCACTCAGTTTCCTTCGTCCCAGGGGTGGGGGCCAATTTGTCCAGGCTGGTTTATCTTGACCCCCGCCAAGCATTTTGGTCAGCCTGTGTAATCCGCCAATTCTTACTGCAGGAAAACTGTGGTTGTAAGAAATATAATCATTATTTCAGTCAAACTATGATGTTTACATCGATACTTCACCACACTTCTTCTACTTTCAATTTTTGTATGAATGGGAAGCCTTTGTCACAAGGAACCTACATGCCAAATAATATGAATTTAATAATTGCTACCTAGATCTGCGCATCCAAATTATCATCACATGCTTCATAGGTGGGTTCACCAGATCTAACTGAATTTGATTTCAGACATGCTTGACTTCTGAATCCACTGCATGAATTGTGATATAACAGCCGTCAACAATTTTTCAGTAGATCAGAGACATTGCCTCCAAATTTGTGGGACTTTTACCTGACCTGATCACATGAATTGGGGTCCTGCTTACTTACTAGCAGCTCTGCCACCTAGGCTTTAGGCACCCCTATTTCACGGGCCCCGATGGGGAGGGGGCGGGATGCATGCTTTCCAAATACCGAAAACTAGTGTATGCAGGTGACAGGTACAATGACCATACACTATTGTTCGCTTGCCTGAAATCCATTTTACTGCTTCAGGATTTTTGTGCGTTTTTATCTTTGTTTTTTTTTTTTTTGTTTTTTTTTGCGAGTCTACACATTATGAAAAGCAGAAAAAAAAAAAAAAACATAAAAAAAAAAAAATAACAACAATTTACAAACTGATTATTGTGTCGAAGTTTTTTCAGGTTATCACTTGAAAAGAGTGCAAAGTCTATGTATTATCTAAAAATCTACAGCAAAATGTACCTATTGCACAAAACGAATCATGCTTAGCTTGTAAATAGATGGAGAATGGATAGAAATAAAATTTCAAGTGGAGACAAAATTCAAAATGGCGGCAATCGCAACTTTTGTAGGCTGACATATTATGTTTTGTGATTCAACTCCTTGCATTTGGAATACTTGGCGATATTAGCTGTTTTGTTACTATTATTGGCACGGCCACAGTCAACAGTCTCTGCCAAATCAAGGAACGCTTATTGTTTTTCAGGATAAGCACTGAACCACCCAAGCGTTTGTTGGACCATCCAATTATTGGTCACACACATCACTGGTCACATCGGTAGTCTATAGTAGTGCGTCTGCACGCCGAACCGCTCATCAGTTCGGGCAAACTACTTCGCCGTTCCCGTTGGACGCACTTATAAAGCCTCTTTCGCAAACCGTTTCAAAAGTTATGACCAATGTTAAAGTTGTCCAACAAACAAACCAACAAACAGACAGGGCAAAAACAATATGTCCCAGCTATCGCTATAGGAGACATAAAAATATATATTTTTATTCGCCAATTTTAAGTGTCCCCGTGGCCTAGGCGTTAGCGCTTCTGACTTCAGATCATGGGGTATGGATACTCTATGCTATCTAAGTGGTGAACAAGAAAGATGCTGCTCAGACTCGACTGTGTGTGTGTGTGTGTGTGTGTGTGTGTGTGTGTGTGTGTGCATGTGTGTGTGTGTGCAGGCTGATTTGCACCTTTGGTGTGCTCTTATGGCCTAAGACAGGTTTTATCATGCTGAGGCTCAGTTGGATGTAAACATCTCAGTAACGGTAAAACTCATAAAATTACGGCTACCCGAAGCTTGCGGTAATCATCCTAAAATTTGAACAAGGTGTCTTAACCCTTGTCATGCTGAATAAATTGATGTCACACCCACTTCTAATAGTCAGCCAATAAACTTCCTTGATCCAGCTTATTGATATAAATTCACATACTAAATGGTAAACAGTGCAGATCCAGATCAGTTGGCTCATCAGAATTTGTTTGTGTTGAGGTTTTACGGCCCAGTCAACCCAATGGGGCCATGTCGAGCGCGGTCAGTTTACCTAACCACACGTTTACAGGGCAGGCTTAGTCCTCTAAGTGGTTAACCAGTATTGTGCACATTCTTTTGCCAGAAACTGACAATTGCCCTTCTTGAATCAGCGGAAGGGAGAGAATGACCGTAGAAAATATTTCATGATCAATCTCCACGAAAGAATGTTGCTGACCTCGGCGGGGGTTGAACCCACGACCTCCTGGTCTCCAGTCGGACGGCGCATCCAACTGAGCCATCGAGGCCGGGCCAACTGATCTGGATCTATACTGTTTGCAAAGGCAGAGTATATCCGTGTTCAGCAGGACATGGGTTAATTCACCATAGAGTGATGGGTCCAAAAGATGTGGACAGACTGGCAAACAGTGTAGACCATGATCAAACTGCTTTTTTTATTTAATTCTAGGAGCAGTTTGATCTGGGTCTGCAATCCCAAAAATGTTGATATCTTTCTTATTTCTCCACGAAAACATATGTTGTTGGTACTCATTAGAAGCGACCCCCCCCCCCCCCACACACACACACACACACACACACACCGGGGTCAACATAACCAGGGTGTGCACCAAGCTGTCCAGGGGACCAAGATAAGCTGTTACATCGGCCTTGGTGGCTCAGTAGGATGTAAGTCAGACTGGTGATCAGGTGACTGGTTATATCCCTGTCTGGTCTGGCAACTTTCTTCGGTAGAGATATATTTTCTATGGTCATTCTCTCCCATCTGCTGATTCCAGAAGGACAGTTATCAGTTTCTGGCAAAAGAATGTGCACAAGTACTAGTTAACCACTTAGAGGACTAAGCCTGCCCAGGAAAAGTGTGGTTAGGTAAACTGACAGGCTTGAAATGACCTTAATGGGTTGACTGTGCTGTAAAACCTCAACTGAAATAAAAAATGTAGTTTAAAGTTATTATTCTTGTTGGTATTGGTGCTGCCATATGAATATTCAATGAGATATTTGAATTTTTTGCATACTTTGTAAAGCTAATGCCCCTTTGGACAAGCGAGCCTACAGTAACAACATACCTGATTAGAGAACTGTCCTGCAGTAACTCACGACTGAGGTTCAGTGGAATATCTTCACTATCAACCACACCTGGAACAACAATTAATATATGGTAAGTGTCCTAAAATTTTGTACTCCAAATTTTCTAACAAAATGGCATATACAAACCATGTAGACCCAGATAAGGGCCTACACTGTTTGCCATCCTTACATGTATTTTGAGAATAAACTGCATAAATCGAAATTTGGGTAAAAAGGTATGGAATAAAGTGTTTGAAATTTTAGGACATTTACCATATAGCTTATGTGTATTCTCTAATAATTCTAACTCCTCATCTTTATAAACATTTCAAGCACTTTGACAGCTAAAAGGAAATGTTTTACACTTCAATGGAGTCCAAAGCAGGTATCCGTCAGACCTATTTTTCTTCCGCCATCTCAAAAGATTCACATTTGTAACATTTTGATGACATAGTGGAATTATAAGGAATGAATTATTATTTTTCTGGATTTTATCAATGTATAAACTCTGGCAAAACCTTTGGGCTTTATTCAGTTTGTGAGTGATCTGCTAGAGTTTACACCTCAATAAAATCCACAATAATAAAATTCAATCCTATAATGAATCAAGTACTAAATAGTAACTATATTCTCTAACAAACTGTTTCAACTATTATTAAAACAAGAACTTCCATCTTTTTCAAGTTTGATTTTTACTGATAACTGATAACTGATTTTTACTGATAACTTTTGTTTGTTTGTGTTGTGGTTTTTACAGCCCAGTCAACCCAATAGGGTCATATTGAGCACAGTCAGTTTACTTAACCACACTTTTACTGGGCAGGCTTAGTCCTCTAAGCGGTTAACCAGTATCATGCACATTCTTTTGCCAGAAACTGACAACTGGCCTTCTTGAATCAGCTGAAGGGAGAGAATGACCTTAGAAAATATTTTATAATAAATCTCCACGAAAGGATGTAGCCGGCAGGGGTCAAACCCGCATCCAACTGAGCCTACAAGGCCGGCTCGTGACAACTTTTTAAATACCAATTTTTATAATAACTATTCAAGATAAAACTTGTAGAGGAAGTCAGGTGCCCAAAAACTCAAGTGGTTCCACTGATATCGATGTTACATTGGGTAGTTTTGCTGCACTCTAATGGAGATTTCCAAAATAAAGAAACTCTCATAGCAGCAGATAGGGCACTTTTTTCATCCAAAAAATGCTGGTATCTTTCTTATTTCTCCACAAAAACATATGCTGTTGGTACTCATTAGAAGCGCCTCGCAGAGGCACTTCTAATGAGTACCCACAACATATGTTTTCGTGGAGAAATAAGAAAAATATTATGTGGACACCCCCTCTTATCTGTAGCTATGACTCTGCAGAAGTTGGTGGTTGATATCTGCATTCAGGCAATGTATACTTTTAATAGCCAATCATCACCTACTAGATACTATTTCATAACTGGGCCTCGTCAAGCGAGAAAGTGCTTTTGAACATGTGCAAAATGTGCAGATTCAAATCAGCCTGCACATGGGCAATAACATCTATGCCTTTGTTCTCCATTCATGAATTCTATAGTATCCAATAATTCTGTTAGCAGAGAGCAAAGGCCCTGATCAGACTGCGCAGATGCTGCTGTCCACATATGCCCGAAGACATATTAGCATTCTTCCAACCTTGGCTTTTTCCCCTCAAAGAAACTTACAAAACTGTAATATCTTCAGAATCAGTTTACTTGGACAATTCTAATGATATTAAAGAATGTGCTTTTTTTTTGTGAAAAAAAAAAATGGTAGAAAACATAAAATTTGAACAAGTCCATTTTATTATCTACTGACAAGACTTTTATTAACAAAAGTATTGATATTTGTTTCATATTTCTCTACGAAAGCATATGTTGTTGGTACTTAAATCATAAAGCTATTGTGGCATTTCTAATAAGTACCATAACATGTTTCCATAAAATAAGACAAATATAAACCTGGGCGCAGTTGTTCAAAACTAATGATGTCGTTAGTTAATGTATCATTGAAATTTTGATCATTAAATATGGAATATACGATAATATTTTTGCTGAAAAAATGTGAGTAGCTTTTGCATTTGCAAAAGCTACTCACATTTTTTTTCAGCAAAAATACCTGTAAATTAGATATTGTATTTACTAGAACAGTCAACATTTTGACCACTAATGAGCTAATTAAGCTAACTATGCTTTGAACAAATGGGCCCTGGATACTCCCCTTATCTACAATTATGCTTCCCGAATGCAACAGCCTTGAACAGAGCACTTTTTTTCAGCCACAACATACAGACATTTTTCTCACCTTCAAAATCATATATTATGGAAAAATAAGAAAAAAAAACCCCACCTATCTTGCTCTGATCTAAAGCTTTGTCAATCATAGCTCCAGATAAGAGGCGATATCCTGACAATATTTTCATTATTTTTCCACGAAAACATACGAGGCACTTCTAATGAGTACCCACAACATATGTTTTCACGGAGAAACAAGAAAATTATCTGTACTTTTCTGGAGCTGCGGTCCATGGCAATTACAAAGCTATATAAGAGCTTTCACAGGACAGTATATCTCGCCTGAATCCTGCTTTGCTTCTAAAAACTTTGACAAAAAAACATTAATATAATTTTTTCTAAATCCGTGATCTTAACCTTAGGGTAACTCATGTGGGTTGGAATGGTACACCCTAGAACTTCAGACCAGTATCTTACAACAGGGCAAGTTTGTTTGTGTTGAGGTTTTACGGCCCAGTCAACCCAATGGGGTCATGTCGAGTGAGGTCAGTTTACCTAACCATACGTTTACTGGGCAGGCATAGTCCTCTAAGCAGTTAACCAGTATTGTGCACATTCTTTCGCCAGACAACTGCCCTTCTTGAATCAGCGGAAGGGAGAGAATGACCATAGAAAATATTTCCTGATTAATCTCCACGAAAGACAACAGGGCAAGTATGAACTACTTCCATCCAGAGGTCTTTTAACCCTTCTCTTGCTGAACACATCATGCCCTGTCTTAGGGAACAGTGTAGATCCAGACCAGTTGGCTTCTGAAGAAGCCAACTGATCTGGACCTGCACTGTGTGTCATTAAGTATGTGAATTTCTGTCAGAAACATGGATCAAGTAATCTGATTGGCTGGAAATTAGAAGTGGGCGTTGCATCTTAATTTATTCAGCTTGATAAGGGTTAAGACACTGACCTTGTGGTGACTGCTATAGCTCTACCTATTCTTTCATTTGTTTGTTTGTGTTGAGGTTTTATGGCTCAGTCAACCCATTAAGGTCATGTCGAGCATGGTCAGTTTACCTTGCTACACTTTTTCCTGAGCAAGTTTAGTCCTTGAAGCAGTTAACCAGTACTTATGCACATCCTCTGGCCAGAAACTGACAACTGCCCTTCTTGAATCAGTGGAAGAGAATGACAGTAGAAAATATTTCATGATCAATCTCCACAAAAGAATCTTGCCTGACCCAGCGGGGATCGAACTTGTGACCTCCTGATCACCAATCAGATGCACATCCAGTACTGCAAACTAAAAACATCTCACCTTTCACAAATCTGAGCCATTTGGGTAAGATAGTGTTGGCTTTTGACATTATCATCACTTTTCTACTGTACAGTTGTAACGATACATCAGTTTCTCGGCTCATATCAAACATAGCTGAAACAGAACAATTTGACCATAATTCCCCAAATATCCCAATACTCGAATATCCATTTAACTATCTGATAATGCTAAAAAATAGTGGCTGAGGGCCAATAATGCTACCATAGGTGCGGATAAGAGTGGGTATCAAGTAAATATTTTTCTTATTTCTCTACGAAACACGTTTTGTGTACTCATTAGAAGCGCCTCGCCAAGTACCAACGACACATTTTCATGGAGTAACAAGAAAAATATCAATCAAGGCCCAGTTGTTCAAATCGTCGTTAGCTTAACAAGCTCGTTAAGGGTCATTTTGTTAACTGTTTTAGCAGATTCAAAATACAATATTCTCATATTTTTTGCTGAAAAAATGTGAGTAGCTTTTGCACTGCAAAAGCTACTCACATTTTTTCAGCAAAAAATTTCAGCATATTTGCGTATCACTCGATGTAAATTTTAACGAATCGTTAACTAATGACATCATTAGCTTTGAACAACTGGGCCCAATACTTTTAGATTATAAAAAGCATCTATGACAGCCCTTGATCAAACTGCTCCTTGATCTGGGTCTAGGTCCACATTGTTTCCTCATGCACACACATTTGAATCTTTAATGTAAATATGGTCAGATTTGAAGTACATATAAATGAGGAATCCAATTTCTGTGAAGAGATATAACATTTTTTAGCAGTTAAAGCAGCCATTTTCGATGCCAGTCCCAGTACATTTTGCTTACTTAATACATCTTGTCCCGTGTGGCAGATAAGAAATGGTTGATACTATTTCTTACATTTCCGCAGAATACTGGGCCTGGCATTCAATCAGATCTGCATATCTTTTTTTAACCCATTTTAGTCTGAAACCCCAAAAAAGGTAATTAACGAACAGTGCAGACCCACATCAGATGCCAAAGAACATAGCATCTGATCAGGGTCTCCACTGTTTGCAAATAATTTAGCTATTTTTCTCTAGGAATGTCAAAATACCATAGCCTGACATACCTAAAATTGATTACCGCACCTGGTATTGGTCTCTTCCAATATGTAGTGTGGTGGAGTTTATTCAGTCTCAAATGGGTTAAATAAACAAGAACAAATATACAAGCCTATTCTGCATTTTTTAAGTTATTCAGCCCTGTTAACCATTAGAATGATGAAAAAATTATCAGTTACTTCAATAACCCTAAATAATGGGATAGACAGCAAACTGTAGATTTTCAGATCAGAATCTACAAGGGCTACACAGTTTGCAACTCGTCCAGCACTACTTTAGACACATTAGCAAGTAGTAAAATAATTTTTTTTCAAATTTTAGGACAAGTATGGTAAGGAGATAAGGTGTCCCAATATTTAGGGTAAATAAAATATGCTTTTTTGTTTGTCCGACAAAATATGGGAAGGGGAGCTAATTCTTACTTTAAGTATAGCTCCACTGAAATAATTTGCTGCGAGCAAATTGTCTCCTTTAACCCTTTCAGTCCACTACACCTGTACAAATACTTATACAGTGTAGATCCAGATGAGATGGCTCATAATGAGTCATCTCATCAAGGTCTACACTCTTTGCTTTCCCCTAGAATTTTGAATGATATCCCCTTTGTAAAAACAGGCATATCCAAATTCAAAGATGGAAGAGTCCATTGCAGAACCTCAGGGTTGAAAGGGTTAAAGAGTAGCCCCCTTCACTAGGGAGGCAAATACCCTATGGTCCAAGTGATCTTCCTTGGAAATGTAACCATTCACCTTAAATCCGTTAATTTTTTTTTGTTTCTCCTTATCTGATTAAAACATAACCAGAAGAACAAAGGGAAATAACTCTAAGGGACCTGGCCACATGGCCCTTATTTTCTTTCCCACACTACAACTAGTCATACTTGTCATGTGTACAAAATTTCAAGTTTCTAGGTAAAGTAGTTCCTGAGCTATCTTTGACACAAATAAATGGCATGGCCATCAGTATACAGCCAGAACAACAAAGGGAAATAACTCTAAGGGACCTGGCCACATGGCCCTTATTTTTCTTTCCCATAATACAACTAGTCGTACTTGTCATGTGTACAAAATTTCAAGTTTCTAGGTAAAGTAGTTCCTGAGATATCTTTGACACAAATAAATGCCATGGCCATCAGTATAGCCAGAAGAACAAAGGGAAATAACTCTAAGAGACCTGGCCCCATGGCCCTTATTTTCTTTCCCACAATACAACTAGTCATACTTGTCATGTGTAAAAAATTTCAAGTTTCTAGGTAAAGTAGTTCCTGAGATATCTTTGACACAAAATAAAATGTTAACAGACAGACTGACTGACAGACAGACACACAGAAAAGACAAAAACTATATACCCCCATTGCATACTTTGTATGCCAGGGGTATAAAAATGGCCCCAACCCCAAACATTTTTTCTTGCTTTGGTCTCGAAATCAAAAAAAAAAAAAAAAAATCTCCATGGCTAAAATTTATACTCTTCCAGTTGAAGAGTTTTCTGTACTATTTTTGCTATTTTTAATGCTATCCAACTGAAGTTCTAAATTCAACACTGTTTTGTTTTGAAGCATTTTTAAAGAAAGGTGTTTTTTAATATTTTTCTCAAAGTTTGGAATTCATTTCCCATTCATCCAAGAATAAAACAAAAAATTACCAAACCTTCTCTTTTTGATACTGTCAAATATGGGGAAACAAAAACATTTTTGTCTGTGTTGAGGTTTTATGGCCCATTCAACCCAATGGGGTCATATCGAGCATCTTTACCTAAACACACTTTTATTGGCAGGCATAGTCCCTTATGTGATTAACCAGTATTGTGCACATTCTTTCGTCAGGAACTGACAACTACCCTTCTTGAATCAGTGGAAGGAAGAGAATGACCCTAGAAAATATTTCATGATCAAATCTCCATGAAGGAATGTTGCCGACCTGGCGGGGCTTGAACCGGCATCTCCTATCACCAGTCGGATGCGCATCCAACTGAGCCACTGAGGCAGGCACAAAAACATTTTTTAAGTCTGGCCTTAGAGCTAATTATTACATAGCTCCATATAAGGCACTTTTTTCCACAAAAAATACTGACATTTTTCTTATTTCTCCTCAAAAAACCTGTGCTGTGGTACTCATTAAAGCCGACACGCTTCTTCTGAGTACCCACAACATATTTTTTGTGGAGAAATAAGAAAAGTATTATGTGGATACCCCTGCTTATCGGGAGGTATTTAATACTCACTTGGTTTGTATTCTGGTATATAAAACAAAGCTCTAATATTAAGTGGAGCATCTGCTTTATAATGGAGGTGGTATCGTGGCTTGTCATACACATTTGCTACAAATCGGTAGAACTCCTCGTGCATGTCGTCAGTGATGTCTTTTGGTTCCATCGTCCACAGAGCCTGCAGCGAGACAAATTAATATTTACCATGCTATGGGCAAATCCAGCAGTCGATAAATTGACGATATTTTTCTCTTTTTTTTTTCCAGAAAAATACTTTTGACATTTCATGCAAATTGTCTCCCTTGGAGACAATATGCATGAAATGTCAAAGCCTATTTTCTGGAAAAAATAAGAAAAATATTTCAAAATGTTTGTCTCCTGAAATTTTTATCCAGTATGCTGAATATTTAAGTAAAACTTGTAACTTTCATCAGCAATGACTTGGGGGAATAATATAATCTCTTAACGGATTCTGATCAATTCTCATTCAGGGTTGCCACTCATTTTCTATTTCAATATTCCCTGACTTTTCCATGTTTTTTCCCTGACTTTTCACCATTTTCCAGACTTTTTCGACGACCATGTTCAGCCACAGAATCTTACAAGACAGCACTTTTATTTCATTAATAACTGAATAACTTGCACACTCTTCAGTCTTCTTTTCAAACACAGCTTGAAATTTAAAGTACAGCATTCATGTCAAACAATATGGGATGCAAAGAAATTCCAAGAATTTAAACATTATTTAACAAAACAATGAAAATGATTATGTAAATTTATCAATTTCTGAAAATTAAGAAGACTGCCATAGACATCTTAGTTTTGACAAAATTTTGAAATTCCCTGACATTTCCCTGACATTTTCCAATTTTTGCCAATTTCCCTGACACAAACAAAACTTCACTGACTTTTCCCTGATCTGGAAAAATTTTCATTTTCCAGACTTTTTTCCCTGACTGTCACAACCCTGCTCATTACTATACAGGTCCATAGCGCTAGATAAGGCATTTTTTTACTAAAAAAGTAATAACATTTTTTTGTTTTTGTGTTGAGGTTTTACGGACCATTCGACCCAATGGGATCATGTCAAGCGCGGTCAGTTTACCTAACCACACGTTTACTGGGCAGGCTTAGTCCTCTAAGCGGTTAACCATTCTTTCGCCAGAAAGTAATAACATTTATTTACTAAAACATATATTTTTTTTTTCTTATTTCTCCATAAAAACATATGTTATGGGTACTCCTTAGAAGCACCTCACAGAGGCCCTTCTATCACAATGTATGCTTTTGTGGAGAAATAGGAAAAATATCAATGATTTTTTGCTGAAGACAGCACTTTATCTAGGACTACTTTAACTTTCATGATTTCCATTATCCCATGAAAGTCACAAAAGGTTTTTGTATATAAAATGAGGTTGATTTATAACATGCATAATTCCAACTCAACAAGCTTACAACTATTTAATAGCGCAACTTGATTGGCCGAGAGCAATTTAAAAATGGGGTTTCTAGTTTGATAAATCTAACAAGCAGGAATCCCAGAACTATTCTCTAAATTTTCGCAAATGTCTAAAATGAGCAAAATTACTCGTATTCTGAATGTAACATATAAAATAGTTGGAATTACAAGCAATGAATTTTATTTTTGTGGATTTTTTTTATGAATAAATGCCAGTGAATCACTCACAAACTTAACATACAGCCCTTCAGGCTTTATTCATGAGGGATTCCCCAACATTACACATTGATAAAATCCACAAAAATGAAATTCATTCCTATAATCAAGTATCTGAGTGATATTCTTTATTTACATATACCTGTCAATGATACAGAAAACAAATATTTAACACATACCATGCTATGACTAAATTCAGCAGATGAGAAACTGATGATATTTTTTTCTTATTTTTCCTAGAAAATAAGATCTGAAATGTCAAATCCTATTTTCTAGGAAAGATAAGAAAAATATTTCAAAATGTCATCTGCTGAAATTTTTACCCAACATGCAAAGTGTTAAGTTTCTTGTAACCTGATCCAAAAAGCTGGATCAGCTGAGTCTCAATCCTTCAACATCCATATCACACTCTCCAAAGAGGCTTGTTTACTTTGGCGTCACGATGCTGAAGCAACATGCATGTAACATTTCAGTGTCTTCGACTGCTCCAAGTGGCCATTAAAGTGCCACTGAAAATTGTAGCAGATGATATTCATTTTTTTTTTTTTTTTTTAAATAAGGCTTGACATTTCATGTGAATCATCTGCATAGCAGATGATTTACCTGCATAGCAGATGATTTACATGAAATGCCAAGCCTTAGTTTGTCGGAAAAATTAAAAACAAAAAAAAAAAAAAAAAAAAAGATTCAGACAATTCATTTGCATTGCTGAGGTTTTATGACCCAGTCAACCCAATTGGGGACATATTGAGCCGGTCAGTTTACCATACTACACTTTTCCTGGGCAGGTTTTTTGTGTGTTTGTGTTGAGGTTTTACAGCCCAGTCAACCCGATTGGGGTCATGTCGAGCGCAGTCAGTTTACCTAACCACATGTTTACTGGGCAGGCTTAGTCCTCTAAGCGGTTAACCAGTATTGTGCACATTCTTTCGCCAGAAACTGACAACTGCCCTTCTTGAATCAGCTGAAGGGAAATAATGACCGTAGAAAATATTTCATGATCAACCTGGGCAGGGTTGGTCCTCTTAGCGGTTAACCAGTACTTGTGCACATTTTTTCGCCAGAAATTGACAAATGCCCTTTTTGAATCAGCAGAAGGGAGAGAATGACCATTGATTATATTTCATGATAAATCTCCTCGATGGGGATCGAACCCGTGACCTCCTGATCACCAGTCAAGGCACATCTGACTGAGCCACCGAGGCCAGCCCAATTCACTTGTAATGTTAAGCATTATTTTCTTGGAAAAATAAAATATATTTGACCTCTGTAACAGGATCACCATAAACAAGGGCATCAAAAACATACAATATCGTAGGTACCAGGCTTAAAGTGATGCCCTGAAGAATTCCTTTTTCCCTAGATCTATTCTGCATTGGAATAGTCTCCCCTCTTTTGTGATGGATGTCAAGATGGTACAAGAGTCCAAGACCCTTTTAATTGGTGACAGAGGTATACCTCTGACTAACTGCTCATAAATAGTTTAAATGGCCCATCAAATGATATTTATTTACAGTCGAACCTCAAAGGCTCGAACAGCTTTGGGACCATGGAAATTCGTTCGAGACATGGGTAGTTCGAGCCACTGAGGGTTAAACATGGCACCAGTTCAGGAAGCAAAAAGCAATAATTTAGGGAAATCTTTTCGATTTTCTACACAGTGGTTGTATATTGAGTGTACTCATTAGAATCACCTCGATGAGGCGATTCTAATGAGTACACACAACATACAATTTCACGATAAAATAAGAAAATTTCCTTAAATATTTGTTTTCTTGAGCTATCGAAAGAATTTCGTTGGGACTCAATAACCAGTTCTAATTAGCCATGGTAAATGAGCCATCGGTGTTCGAGCCATCGAGGTTCGACTGTATTTTCTTTCAAAATAGTTAAATTCTAAATTCAGCCAACTGTGATGGTAATAGATGACAGTCTCAGTATATGGAGACAGATAAAAGGGTACATTTTCAAGGTATATAAGAAATATATTACCATAATAGCCCTAAATATCGGGACAGATAAGCCTTCGCAAACAGTGTAGACCCAGATCAGATGCCGCAGAATGTGGCATCTGATCAGGTTCTACTCTGTTTGCTAGACATACAGCAATATTTCAGACACATCAACTGGTAATAGAATGGACTATTTCAAATTTTAGGACAAGTATGATATGCAGATAAGGTGTCCCAATACTTAGGGTTATTATGGTATTACTACAGTAATACGATCTGTAACTCTGTTTGTTTGTTTGTTTGTGTTGAGGTTTTACGGCCCAGTCAACCCAATGGGGTCATGTCGAGCGCGGTCAGTTTACCTAACCACACGTTTACTGGGCAGGCTTAGTCCTCTAAGCGGTTAACCAGTAGTGTGCACATTCTTTCGCCAGAAACTGACAACTGCCCTTCTTGAATCAGCGGAAGGGAGAGAATGACCGTAGAAAATATTTCATGATCAATCTCCACGAAAGAATGCTGCCGACCTCGGCGGGGGTTGAACCCGCGACCTCCTGGTCTCCAGTCGGACGGCGCATCCAACTGAGCCACCGAGGCCGGTAACTCTGTATAATGTCCTGTGGATATTCCCTGAATCACACTCGATGCAAGCATATCTTGTGAGCTTATGATCTGGGAACATCCAGTTGACACATTACAAGGGGTTAGACTACATTACTCTAGCAACAGATTAATAATGTGTATACATAGATCTAGATAAGGGTGGGTGTCAGGTAAATAGCTTTCTTACTTCTCGACATTTTGTGTCATCTCCCAGAGAAAGGGAGAAAAGAGATAGTAGAGGAGATAAAAGAGAGGGACAGGGTAGAAAGAGGAACAGGAATGAAAGGGAAGAAACAGAAAAAATAAAAACATTTCCCCTCTACCCTTACCTGCTACAAGGATAGCAGGCCTTGCCGAGCTGTAAGCCAATATCACTTCTATGCCCCGGTGACGTAAGATACAGGACACTTCGCACCACCCAACCACCCCCTTTCCCATATCAGTTGGATGCCCTGGTGACGTAAGATACACAACACTTTCTCCACAACCAACCACCCCATACTTTTTGGTTGAAAAAAGCACCTTATCAAGAGCTATGCTGTATATCTAATCCTGTTCTGCTCATATTGTTCCACAGCCCCTTCCATCATTGCTCTTTATCTGGTTTATTTCATCCCATTTCAAAGGATTAAACACACTACCTGTATAATATTGATTCTCCTTCCATTCAGATAAATAGGAACACCAACAAAATTACTGTACTTTTTAATCACATCTGAAACAAAGGTAAAACAAATAATATATTTACTGTACTTTTTTTTTTTTTATCTGAAACAAAGGTCCTTTTTAACCACATCTGAAACAAAGGTAAAACATAATATATTTACTATGCTTTTTAATCACATCTGAAACAAAGATAAAACATAATATATTTCTGTAGTTTCTAATCATACCAGAAACAAAAAGTAAAAAACATAATATATATACCTTGAGACAACATTACTACCTGTTAATGTGTCTAAAATTTGTTCGATGAGTGGCAAACAGTGCAGACACTGCTGAGATACTGCAATCTATGGAGTCATAACTTGAGCAAACATCAGACCCAGATCAGACTAAGAGTAGATTACTATTCCGACAACAGTTTTTAGCCACCATAAGGTAGTGAAACTGACTGGTTCAACTTTTTTAGAATAAGTACTGTAAATATAAACCCTTAAAGTGCCAATCACAACTGCAGCAGACAACATTTTTTTTTTTTTTTTTTCAGAGAAAACAAGTCTTGACATTTCATGTGAATCATCTGATTGGCAGATGATTCACATGAAATGTCAAGACTTGTTTTCTCTGAAAAATAAAAAATTTAGAATGTCGTCTGCTACAAATTTTGCTTGGCACTTTAAAGATTAAAGTTTTCAAATATTTAGAGTACATACTGTATTCAGACACCTTAACCCTTTCAATCCCGACTTTCCAACAGGAACTCTTCCTTTACTGTACTTATCATAAACTTTGAATACGACCATTTGGGCCACACCAAGCAAAAATGTGTCTTTGAGCAGGTGCAAAATGCACAGATTCTAATTTATCCCACATATGCACATAGTATAGGTCTCTAGTAGGATGATCTGGGCCTTCACTGTCCACATATGCCCGAAGACACATTTTAACATGTCATGACCTATTTTACTCATAGCAACAGATAAGGCTCTTTTTTCATACAAACAAGAGCTGTCGTAGGACAGCGAGCTCGCCTGCTGGGTACATTTTATATTGTAACATTTTTATCATTAAGCCATATAATATAGGTCACACTGACCTAGATGTATTTGTATGTAAATCATTTTGTCACATAGATATAATAATCCAGGTATGACAATTCTCCATGAAATAGTAATAAAAATAAAAGGCAAAATCACTGAAGCATGAAATATAGGACACAATGACCTAGATATAGTAAGTGGTCATTCATTGGGTCACATGGAACTAATATCCCAGGTGTGACATTTATCCAACAAATAGTATTCAAGATATAAGGTAAAATCACTGAACCATGAAATATAGGTCACACCAACAGAGATATATTTTGACGTCAATAATCGGGTCACAAGGAACTAATATCCCAGGTGTGACATTTATCCAACAAATAGTATTCAAGATATAAGGCAAAATCACTGAACCATGAAATATAGGTCACAATGACCTAGATATAGTAAGTGGTCATTCATTGGGTCACATGGAAGTAATATCCCAGGTGTGACATTTATTCAACAAATAGTATTCAAGATATAAGGCAAAATCACTGAACCATGAAATATAGGTCACACCAACAGAGATATATTTTGACGTCAATAATCGGGTCACAAGGAACTAATATCCCAGGTGTGACATTTATCCAACAAATAGTATTCAAGATATAAGGCAAAATCACTGAACCATGAAATATAGGTCACAATGACCTAGATATAGTAAGTGGTCATTCATTGGGTCACATGGAAGTAATATCCCAGGTGTGACATTTATCCAACAAATAGTATTCAAGATATAAGGCACTGGACCGTGAAATCTAGGTGACCTGGACCGTAAAATGTAGGTCACCATGACCTTCACTCTCTTACACTTAAACCGATGTCACATAGTTAGCTGATGTATAACCAGTTGTGTCTATAACCTGTAGGCATATAAGATTTTACAAATGTGTCCTAGATTTTGACCCCTAGCCCCACTCCAAGGCCCACCCTGAGGTATGAACCCAGGGGTATGTTCTTTTGGAATCTCAGAAGACTCCTCCAGGTACCCAAATTCTAAATATGAATGCTCTATGAGGAGTGAAAGTCAAGATATAAGAATTTGAAAAACTTTAACACAGTATTACAAAGGTGTCCCAGATTCTGACCCCTAGCCCCACCCAGGGGCATGAACCCAGGGGTTTATTCTCTTGGAATCTCAGAAGACCCTCCAAGGTACCTAAGTTCCAAATTTGATGCCTCTGTGATGAGTGACTGTTGAGATATAAGCATTTGAAAAACTTTAACGCAGTGTGACGGGAACGGGAATGCAAACGCAAACGTGGACGACCGGGGTGACTACAATAGCTCTCCTTGTACTTCGTACAGGTGAGCTAATAAAAATGCCAATATCTTTCTTATTTCTTCATGAAAACATATGAGCCGCTTCTAATGAGTACCCACAACATATATTTTCGTGAAGAAATAAGAAAAATATTATGTGGATACCCCCTCTTATCTGTAGCTATGTTACTTCACACACTGGTTAGTCGCAAACACTGCTGAATAAATGGCAAAATTGTGTAGTTTCCACACAGTAAAATCAAACATACAGTTGATTTTGTTTTTGTGTTGAGGTTTTACGGCCAAATCAACCCAATGGGGTCATGTCCAGCGGGGTCAGCTACCCAACCACACCTTTACTGGCCAGGCTTAGTCCCCTATGCGGTTAACCAGTATTGTGCACATTCTTTCTCCAGAAACTGACAACTGCCCTTCTTGAACCAGTGGAAGGGAATGACCAAAGAAAATATTTTATTAACAATCTCCACAAAAGAATGTTGCTGACCCAGCCAGGGTCGAACCCGCAACCTCCCAATCACCAATCAGACGAGCATCCAACTGAGCTACCGAGGCCAGCAACATACACTGTTGATACTCGCTACCCCAAACACTGATAACAAACTACTGCTTTAGCCAAACTAAATTTCGGATAACTGGGGTTTAGTATTAACATATGTTCTTTACATTTCAACTCCTGTTGTCTCAAACTACTCATCGCGAAATGTAAATTCTGGTCCCTTGGCATTTGAGATAATGACAGTCCACTGTACCTTTGCACTTGGTGAAACCCAAATAAACATCAAAAGAATACTTGTTCAAATTATTATGCTTTTTTTCTTGTTCAGAAGACTCGATATACTTGTAGATTTTCCACAATTTTTTACAAGGGAGATAACTTTGGTGACATCCAGTGTGCGAAGTCACCAAAGTTGTCTCCCTTGTAAAAAGCTATCCATGAATGAGTAATATCTATACACTTATCTCTGAAGAGGTGTATACTCTAAAAAGAAAAAAAAAATGCTCCCATGGGGAACAAATTCTTTTCCTTTTAAAGTAGATGTCTATGTGTAAGATCTATACACTAATCCCCTTCTGAAAGGTGTATACTCTAAAAAGAAAGAGAATGTTCCCATTGGGAGCAAATTCTTTTCCTTTTAGAGTAGCTGTCTTGGTGTAAGATAGGTACACTAATCCCCTTCTGAAAATGTGTCTACTCTAAAAAGAAAAAAACATTGCTCCCATGGGGAGCAAATTCTTTTCCTTTTAGAGAAGATGTCTTTTCAGAAGGGAGGCAAAACAAATTTTGACAGAGTTGTCTCCTCTGTTTGCAAAGACAGAGTATACCAGGAATGAATGATGATGATGGTTTGGTCAGGGTTGTGGAATAATCAAATTTTATTACTTGTCCACGGACAAATAAATGGGCAACATCCACTTGTCCAACAAAGCCTTACTTGCCTGATAACTGACATTTTTCTTATTTCTCAAAGAAAACCTATGTTGTGAGGCACTTCTAATGAGTACCTACAACATAAGTTTTCTTTGAGAAATAAGAAAAATATATATCATAATCTAGATACTCTTCTCAGCTAGAGCTATAAAGTCCTTGTCCTACGACAAATAAATTGAAATTTCTTACTTGTCCTCTGGGAAATTCGACAATTTGGACAAGTTGGCCATGGTATTTCCACAGCGCTGGTTTGGTGTTTTAACATTATTTAAGTTGTATGTAGATGATGGAAGGATGATAAATGAAAGGCTCTGTGTAATGAAGCATCTTAATGAAGCTGAATTTCGCGTCTAGCAAGATCTGAACCCAGGACCTTATGATGCTGAGTCAGGCGTGCAAACCACTCTAGCAACTGGACTTTCTACCTAAAAATATGGAATTGTTTATAAAACTTGTAAAGTACAATGTGTGACACTGATTCAGTTAACCTTTACCACACTCTGGGTCTAATTCAGCAGATGACAAATTGACAAGTTTTTTTTTTTATTTTCCCCAGAAAACAGTCTTTGACATTTCAAAGCCTATTTTCTGAGAAAAAAATAAGAAAACTATTTCAAAATGTTGTCTGCTGAATTTTTACCCAGCATGCAGAGCATTAAACTTCAATATTTGAGCCAGTGAAAGACAATACCTACAATAAGACTTCTGCAACCAGTGAAGACCCAAATCAGAATGCCATAATACAGTAATAACTAAGTATTGGGACAGATAGGCCTTTGCAAGCAGTGTAGACCGACCCAGATTATATGCCGCAGAATGCAGCATCTGATCAAGGTTTACCCTGTTTGCCATACATACAGCAATATTTTAGACACATCAACTGGTAACAGAATGGACTATTTCTGATTTTAGGACAAGTATGGTCAGTAGATAAGGTTTCCCAATACTTAGGATTATGACAGTAGTCCAAACTACAATCTTATCCCTCTGCCACTTCAGTTTGTAGTCAATTTCATAGTAATTCCTTAATTCTACATAAATCTGAATGGAATAAAGTCATGTGGACTTTGATAACAGGACTCATCATCTGTTAGCGAAAAACAAATACTCTCATTAGTTCTTGAACTGCCTTTCCAACTCAGATTAACGTGTTTGTTCCTCCGCGGCAGACAATGGAAATGCACATCATCACTGCTGGTAGAATACAACTTGCAGCCTTTAACAATGGAGTTAGATAATACTTTATCAATTTGTGTTCCTGTTCTATTGATGGTTCATGGGTGCCACCATTTTAATTTGCATCAGCGTTTGATTGGTCAATATTTTTATCATGTATTTGGCTTCAGAAAACAAGTGCTGATTTCCGTACCTGCTCAGATTTTTTTTGTAGTGAAATTTACTACAGTTAACCCTCGTCACAATGACAGCATTGTTCCCAAAGATGTTGCCATTAAAATAAATTTGCTGTTGTACAGAATACTTAATGAGCAGATTGATATGTAAGAAAGGTCTTGTTATTTTCTTATTTCCTCAAAGAACATATGTTTTGGATATTTGTTAGAATCACCTCACTGAGGCAATTCTAACAAATATCCAAAACATGTTTTTTTAAAGTATTAAATACAATATTCTTGCATAATTTGTTACCTCTTAAGCAAAGGTTTTGTGACAGTCAAATTGTCATTACAGTAGAAGCTCAATGGCTCAAACATCTTTGGGACAATGGAAATTCGTTCGAGACATGGGTAGTTCGAGCCACCGAAGGTTAATCATGGCACCAGTTCAGGAAGCAAATAGCGATAATTTAGGGAAATCTTTCGATTTTCTACACAGTGATTGTATGTTGAGTGTACTCATTGGAATTGCCTCGATGAGGTGATTGTAATGAGTACACACAACATACAATTTCACGACAAAATAAGAAAATTTCCGTAAATATTTGTTTTCTTGAGCTATCAGAAGAATCTCGTAGGTTCTAATTAGCCATGGTAAACGAGCCATCGGTGTTCGAGCCATCGAGGTTCGACTGTATAATGAATTTTGTTGCTGTATCGAGTGTTGGTATAAAGAGGGTTGACTGTACATTGTACTACTTTCTTGTAGGTCATGCCTTTCATTTAGCTCTATTTTTTTTTTTTTTTTTTATTTTTGTTTTATAGAAGTCATGAGGAGACTTTATGTACTATGATACTTCTCCTTATTTTAGAAACATTTCTTATATGAAGTCCTGCAAAGGTGCTTTGTTTTGTATCAGATTGATACCACTGTCACAGAAAGATGAAATCTTTGGAATTTGCTACAAAATTATGCACTTTGCTGATTTTCAAACAAGACAAGATGCTTGCAAAGATCTGACTAGGTTGATAAGTAAACAAGAAAAAAAAAAAAAAAAAACGAAAGAATTCTGATGTAATTTTGTGTTTGGGTGTCAGGCATAACTAACTTACATGGGGCTTGATGTAACGAGAATGTAACTGAACTAGAAATGTGTTTGTAAAACACTATACCTCCAACTATACGCTTGTTGATACAAAATGCCAAAGTTGGAAAGTGGCATAACTCTGACAAAATTAATCTGTTTTTTTTTTTTTTTTTTTGGTTTGTTTGTTTTGTTTTTTAAAGTTAATCAGGTGATCTACTCATCATCCCCAATATGTTCAACATGTTCCAAGGTCCTAACACATATAGTTTTTGAGGTATCTTGCTGATAAGATTTCATTATCATTATATTACAAGAAGCATGAGTTCAGAAAAAAAAATTTCAAAAGTTAATCAGGTAATTTACACATCATCCCCAATCAGCATACCAAGTTTCATGGTTCTAGCTCAAACACTTTCTGAGATATCTGGCTGACAAAATTCCATTTGGTCCCATAGGCTTACAATGCATAAGTTTAAACAAAAAAATTACCAACTGGCTATATCCTGATTGCTGATGGTATACAAGAAAACACACATACTAAACATTGAATAGCCAAGCGTGGAAAGTAGGTCAAGGTCAGTAACAGTCCATGGTAGTGGGCAGGGTGCATCATGATGGATGTATGTATAAAGTTTTGTTAGCCTAGAAGCCTTGATGTTTGAGAAATGGAGCTAAACGGCAGACCTGGGGTCAATTACTTTCAAATGTAATTTCAAATTTCATGACTACAGATTACAATTACAATTACTTTTTAAGTGAATGTAATCAATTACAATTACATTACAAAAGTAATCATGATGTTTAGTAAATGCACAGACTTAACATTGTTGACACAGATAACGACCCCAATGATGACACGGGAAAGTGATTCCTATGTCGCTCCTGATTGCTAAAGCAGTCACAGCAAAAAGGGGAATAACTCTGGAACTATAAGTTTGACAGAAAAAAGAAAAAAAATATATGGAATAATTTATATGTGGAATCAGTAAGGTAAATAAGTGAACCCATAATATGGGTCCATTTATTTATCATACTGATTCTACATATAGAGGATCTTACACTCATGGTCATTTGATATGATATTTATGAAACGAGCCTTTGGCAAGTTTCATAAATTTCATATGAAATGACCATGAGTGTAAGATTCTGTTTATCATATGACAAATTTAAATTGGATTTTATCACCTTTAAAGTTGACAATTATTCAACAGAAAATGCATGGTTGACATGGATGTCATCATGGCGTTACTTGTTCCCGTCAAAGTGTTATGTAATGTGTGGTCATACGATTTTTATGACATGACGTTATCCACTGAATAATAGCGACGTCATATGATAAATAAAATTTCTAGACCCCATCTCTATGCAAAGTGTTGAACTAACAAACAGACAGACAGACAAGCAAACAACCCAAAAACAATATGCCTCTTCAACTTCTTCAAAGTTGGGGGCACTTCTTCAAAGTTTGGGGCATAATGAGAATAACCCAGTCAGCATTCTACGTAAATCTATATCAGGCCGTCATCGGGCCGTCAGGGTAGCTGACGGCCCGATGACGGCCCGATGCAGATTTACGTAGAATGCTAGCTGGGAAGCCATATATGCCTGCTTATAGGTCTCCATGTGGCAATTTTTACTGCATTTACCTCTTATAAGCTCTTCTTTGCAGTAGTCGTAACAGTCACCCTTTAAATGTATCACAATTTTTGTCCCTCTCTCAACACCTTCAGCTTCGGACATTTCATATAACCCAGACCTAATTTTTAGATAAAAGGAAATAATTCAATATACTGATGCAATAACATTTTACAAAAGTCTGATATGCCAATTTTCATGTCTCTGAAATACAATCAGGCTTTGATAATGGGAACAAACATGGTACCATATAAATTTGTTCTAGTTATGGGTTGTTCCAGTTACTGAGCATTGAAACCTACAGAAAATGACTAATGGGGATTCAAGTCATCAATGGTATTCGAGTTATCAGACTTCTGGTTATCCTATTGTAGCTTAGACAAGCTTGGGCAAACAGTGTAGACCCAGATCAGATGCTGCAGAATGTGGCATCTGGTTAAGGTCTACACTGTTCTCCATTCAATCAGCAGCTATTCAATCAGTAGTAAGATGAATTTTAGGACAAGTATGGGCAAGAGTAAGATGTCCGAAAATTTAGGATTAACAGAAAAGTACTTGTATCATCAATCTGTTTTCTTCTGATTTTGCTCAGAGAGTGCTTAAGGTTTGACAAATTAAGTTAAAGAGAATAAAATGAACAGCTAGTAATGACTACGGTTAGCTTCTTATTAAATATCAACTAATTTAAGGGACTTGATAAACTTGACAGATTTTCTGCCATTTTCTATAAGGGAGACAATTTTTGTGACTTCCTGTTTGATTTCCTGCATCCCAAATCCCTCCTGAAAAGGGGTCCACTCTAAACGAGAGGAATTTGCTCCCTGCTCAGACAGGGAGCAAATTCCTCCCTTTTAGAGCAGACCCCTTTTCAGAAGGGAGGCAAAACAATTTTGACAGAGTTGCCTCCCATGAAGGTGTATCCAGTCCCCTTATATCTTTTAGGATTACATAAATTTATGCACCAAGGGCCAGTACCAGTTAATTAAGTCATAAAAATTGAGTATTTTGTGAACCAGGGCCCAGCTGTTCAAAGCATTGTTAACTTAACGAGCTCGTTAAGGGTCATTTCGTTAACTGTTTTAGCGGATTCAATATACAATATTCTGATATTTTTTGCTAAAAAAATGTGAGTAGCTTTTGCACTGCAAAAGCTACCCACATTTTTTCAGCAAAAAATTTCAATGTAAATTTTAACGAATCGTTAACTAACGACATCGTTAGCTTTGAACAACTGGGCCCTGAACACTGAAAAATTTAACCTTACCCATCTGAACTCCACTTAAAGGCACCTTCCCCTGGTTGGTATGACTGACTGTAGACATCTACTTTATCACCAACCATGAATGAGGAATAAAACCCAACACCAAACTGTCCAATAATATTACTGTTCACATCGCCACCATCTTTTACTGTATCCAGAAAAGCCTGTGAACCAAGAAAAACAAATCAATATGAGTTGGGGCACAGAATTTCCTACAAGATTGCATGTGTGCCCATTGAAGACTTGGATCAGCCTGCACATATGAATAGGCTGATCAGCCATCATTGTTTGCCTGAAGACACTTTAGATCCTGGGCTACGCACAAAAAGCCTTGAAAAAGTCTGAAAATTGTAAAAAGTTTGAAAGTTCAAAAAAGCCTGCTACCCACAGAAAGTCTTGCAAAAAGTCTGATAGTTCAAAAAGTTGCGGCTTGCAAAAAGTTGCGGCTCCACATGAAGTCTTGCAAAAAGTCTGAAAGTTCAAAAAGCTGCGGCTACCCACAGAAAGCCTTGCAAAAAGTCTGATCAGACTATGCAGACTGATCTGAGTGTTAGCAGAGCGGTGCCGACTCAGAGATACAGTAAAATCCACAATAAAGACCATCATTGGGACTTCCTAAAACTGGTCTTATAAGTTAGTGGGGTTGCCTTAACCCTTGTTTTGCTGAATAAATTAAGATGCCATGCCCACTTCTAATTTCCAGCCAATCAGATTACTTGATCCAGGTTTTTGATAGAAATTCACATCTTTAATGACAAACAGTGCAGATCCAGATCAGTTGGCTTCTTCAGAAGCCAACTGATCTGGATCTAAACTGTTTGCTAAGACAGAGTATGTCATGTTCAGCAAGAGAAGGGTTAATATTGAATATGGAATACTAAGAAACCGCTTTGCACTGGCAAAAAATGCTCTTAATAGCACAGTGGTCTTCATTTCTAGTGGTCTTAACGCATTGTAGTACGGAGACCCCTAAGAAGGTAACTGGCAAACATTACAGACCCAGATCAGACACCACAGAATGTGGCATCTGATCAGGGTCTCCACTATTTGAAAATAGTTTAGCCATTTTTCTCTAGGAATATCTAAATCTCATAACCGGATATACAGTACCTAAAATTGAAATTGGACTCTTTCAATATATAGTGTGGGGGGAGTCTGTTCAGTCTACAATGGGTTAATAGCGGAATTTTGCTGTAAATTGATGAACGTTTATTGCTCAGTACACCACATGGGAAATACCGAAATTTCAATGAAAAGCCTGGGAATTGCAAACTAAGGCATGGTCGGTATTAAACAATCATCTGTTTGTACATTTCCTTATCTTATTGATTAAGGGGACTGTATACATTTGGTAGTTTTTCTGCCAGCTTTTCCGAGGGAGGCAATCTTTTTAACTTTAAGGGTAGACCCTTTTCAGAAAAACAATTTGTTGTCCCCTAAGAAAGTGTTTTTCATTCTCCTTAAAAAGACTCTTTTTTCCATTGTAGAAATGGCTGTAATGTCTGCAGAAAATGTCGGGGCAGAAATTATCTTGATGAGGCAGGATTTTAAGTTCTAACCATTCGAAATTGCTGAATGTTTCAACAGTAATCAACAGTCAGTAAAGACAAGAAAACAAATATTATAGTCTGGTTACAGAAAAATGTTTTACTATAGAAACTGTTTGTCGAAAAATTTTTGGTTATTAATTCCCAGGTAAACACAAGTTTTGGAAACAAACCACAGAAATTGAAAAGGGGAAAGTTTGACAAGTTGTACCAGTTTATTTTGTTTGTTTGTGTTGAGATTTTACTGCCCAGTCAACCCAATGGGGTCATGTCGAGAGCGTCAGTTTACCTAACCACACTTTTACTGGCCAGTTTAGTCCTCTAAGCGGTTAACCAATATTATGCACATCTTCACCAGACACTGACAACTGCCCTTCTTAAATCAGCAATAGGGAGAGAATGACTGTAGTAAATATTTCATGATCAAATCTCCACGAAAGAATGTTGCCGACCCGGCGGGGGTCGAACCCTCAACCTCCTGATCACCAGTCACACAGGCATCCAACTCAGTCACCGAGGCCGGCTTGTACCAGTTCAATACATGTAATTTTGAACATGTATTTTCCCCTCAGAATAAACTGACAAGCAAAAAAAAAAAATAAAGCAGGGAAAGAGAGTTTTCCAAGAAATATGGAAAAACAGTGATGCTAGCTTACCTTAGATCCAGATCTGGCAATAGTTCCCAGGTTGTCAGTCATTTCTTCTTTTGTCATGCCTATACCAGTGTCCTACAAGAAAAATAAAACTATGTGAGCGAAAACCAACTAGTATATACATCAGAACCACTTTATAAGATGGTTCATTATATGGTTTGGATGTAGGACGGTTGAAAGGTGGACCCGTAAATGTTTGTAATCAAACAAAAATGTCTAGATTATACTGAAAAATGACCATTTATGGTCATTTTTCTATATAATCTAGACATTTTTGTAAGTGTTGTATCAAAACAAAAAAGTCTAAATTATATAAAAAAATGAGAATTTATTGTCATTTTTCTATATAATCTAGATATTTTTGTAAGTGTTGTATTCAAACAAAAAAGTCTAGATTCTATCGAAAAATGACCATTTATTGTCATTTTTCTGTACAACCTAGACATTTTTGTAGGTATTTTATCCAAACAAAAATGTCTATATTATATCGAAAAATGACTATTTATGGTCATTTTTCCATATAATCTAGACATTCTTGTTTGGATACAACACAGTTATTTAGGTAACACAGTTTTCATTTTGGATCCCAGCAATTGTGTTATAAAGAGGTTATACATGGTGTACATATAAATCAAATAAACCAATATGATGTGCAAAGGTGACAAAAAGAACCTATGTCGTATGGTAATGGCAAAGATCCAGATCAGCTCATCCATCTGTGCAGGGCCTTCTCTCTCTTTCAATGTATCCTACACAGAGCTCCAGATAAATGGGGTATCCACACCCATGTAATAGTTTTCTTACTTCTCCATGGAAACATATGTTGTGGGTACTCATTAGAAGTGTCTCAGAGCATTCCATGGAAAGGTATGTTGTGGCTACTCATTAGAAGTGCCTCAGTTAGGCATTTCTAATGAGTACCTACAAAAATACGAGGGTGAGTCAATAAGTAACCAGCCTAACTTATTTCCGGTTGAGATCCACCTCTTCTTTTTCGATGTAACTGCCCTCTAGTGTGATGCACTTAGACCAACGGTGTTCAAGTGCCATCAGCCCAGAACTGAAAAAGTCAGGGTCCTTTCCATTGACCCACTCCTCAGCTGCCCTTACGACTTCTTCATCAGACCGGAAAGGAAGTCCACGGATATCCTTTTTCAAGTTTGGGAATAGGAAGAAGTCGCTAGGAGCTAGGTCAGGCGAATAGACCGGATGTGGTATTAATTCATACCCGTTTCGCTCTACAGCATCCATTGAAACTTTGCAAGTGTGGACTCTCGCGTTGTCCTGTTGCAGCAAAACACATTTAGAGAGTTTACCTCGGCGTTTTTCACGGATGGCGGTTCTCAGCTGGTCTAACAAGTTTGCATAGTACACTCCAGTTATTGTACATTATATTGAATATTATATATTCAACAAGGCGCTGCATACTGATGCTCTGGTTGCCATTTGCTCATCGCTAAGGGATTTGGGGACCCAACGGGCTGTTAGCTTGCGCACACCTAAACGATCATGTAAGATTGTTGAAACTCTACCATGTGAAATGCCTAATGCCTGCACTATTTCTTCCACCTGAATTCGCCTATCAGAGTATACCAGATCCTGAACTTTCTTACACATTTCTTCGGCAGTGGCATCCAGTGGGTGTCCAGACCTGGCTTCATCTTCTAAAGACGTCCTACCGGGTTTGAATTCCCCTACCCAGAATTTAACCTGAGCATAAGATGGTGCAGAAGACCCATAAACATCGGCTAACTCGCTGTGGATTTCCTTGCCTGTTTTACCTTTTAAATACAAGTACCTAATTACAGCACGGTACTCAACTTTAGATGAAGAGCATGCCTTGCATCACTAGCCATGTTTGACATTGAATATCTTATTAAAGAATGACTCGATACGTGTGCAATTTTGTACCCATGTATAAAACATATATTGAAACAAAGCATGAAAATCGTGACCATCTCGGTCCATCGGAAATGGGATAGGCTGGTTATTTATTGACACACCCTCGTATGCTTTCCAGAAACTGAGGCACTTCTAATGAGTACACACAGCATATGCTTTCCAGAAGATATAAGAAAAATATCAACAGTTTTCAGTTGAAAAAAAAGCAACAAATCTGGGCCCGTTTGTTCAAAACTAACAATGTCTTTAGTTAACGATTCGTTAATATTTTTTTCGAGTGATATGCAAATATGCTGAAATTTTTTGCTTAAAAAATGTGAGTAGCTTTTGCAGTGCAAAAGCTACTCACATTTTTTCAGCAAAAAATATAAGAATATTGTGTATTGAATCTGCTAAAACAGTTAACGAAATGACCCTTAACGAGCTTGTTAAGCTAACGATGCTTTGAACAACTGGGCCCTGGAGTTATGTCCTACAGTAACTAGTGGTTCTGTAAGAAGACAACAATAGTCCTGATCCAACTGCAAATGTACAGACTGATCTGGACCTTCATTGACCCTTTCAGTGATAAGGATCTTTTTCTCACATTATGCATCATAAAAATACTTGCCTGTGCACATACATAATAAACTAGAGCAAGCACCTGGAGGGGCACGAATACCACTGGCAGGCGCCAATTCTTAAATTATAAAATAAAACTTTAACGCAAAACTTTGACATAGATGTTAACTAATGGATGGAGGAACAATTATACGCATGTACAAACGCATGGACGAAAGAAAAAACAAAAACTATAAACAGTCAAACCTATCTTAAAGGCCACCTGTATTAAGCAATCACCTGTATTTAAAGGCCATTTATTCAGGTCCCATCAAAGGAAAATATGTGTAAACTGATCTGTAATAAGCACGTTTTGGTTTTCCCTTAGGTGCTTGCTTAACACAGGTTTGACTATACCCTCGACATACTTCCTCTGCCAGGGGTATAATAAGCATCTTATGTCCGCAGTGCCAAAATTTGCAATGAAAGTGGTAATACATGGTGCATTTTAGACTCTGCATTTACAATGTACTCTTTAACCTATTCCACTCTCTAGGCAGATTCAGCAGATGACAAATAGATTATGATTTTTGTATTTTTTCCACAAAATAGGCACTGACATTCCATGCAAACTGTCTAAACAATTTGCATGAAATGTTAAAGCCTATTTTCCGGGGAGAATAAGAAAAATATTTCAAAATGTTTGCTGATATGTTTACATAGCATGCTAAGTGTTCACTTTATAAACTTTAACCTGCTGAACACAGATATATCCTGCCTTTGCAAACAGAGTAGATCCAGACCAGTTGGCTTCTCTGAAGAAGCCAACTGATCTGGATTTGCACTGTTTGTCATTCAGTATGTGAATTTATATCAACAATCTGGATTAAGTAATCTGATTGGCTGACAATTAGAAATGGGCATGGCATCTTAATTCATTCAGCGAGGAAAGGGTTAAGGCTCTGCAAATCAGAAGTAAGTATTTTCACTGTAGCATACCATTCAAACTGAGAAGGACCAGAAGTACAGAATGTTAAGTTCTCTCTACTGGGTAGCAATAACTTATTCAAATGCAACATGGAGTACCTGCTTTCTTCTTGTGATTATATGGCCATGCCTATAATTAGGAAGACCCTTTTTTCTATCCTTAAAGTTGATATCTTCTTTTTTTTCTATTAAAATATATGTTGTGGGTAAATATGTTTCTTTTCTCTTCATAATATTATGTTGTGGGTACTCATTATAAGAGCCTTTATGTACTCATTAGAAGTATCTCGTCAAGGCTCTTCTAATGAGTACCCACAACATATGACATAAGAACACTATTTATCTGGATAGCCCTCTCATCCTCAGCTATAATAGTGTTCTCTTACACACAGCCTTTATGAAATGACTGAAATACCTTTCTGAAATACCACTGATGAGTAGTTAAAACACAAATACACAGCATCATCTGTTTCAGTGCCAATAATTTTCAAAAACAGTTTTGACAGTTTGGGTGGGCAATTGCAAGCAAAATATTATTAACCCTTGTCATGCTGAATAAATTAAGATGCCCCACCCACTTCTAAATTTCAGCCAATCAGATTACTTGATCCAGATTGTTGACATAAATTCATATACTGAATGGCAAACAGTGCAGATCCAGATCAGTTGGCTTCTTCAGAAGCCAACTGATCTGGATCTACACTGTTTGCAAAGGCAGGGTATATCCGGGTTCAGCAGGACAAGGGTTAAGCTTTGGCCAACTTTTTGTTTTGCACAAAAATAACGTATTAATCAAAATTATCGTCAAAATGGTTGTCTTATCAAGCACTCAGGAACCTCATTATTACATTGCTCATTATTACTTAATTTCCAGTATATCATATTTTAAAGATGGACATCAAAAATTTTTGTATAAAATGTATACATTATAAAGAAAAATGACCATTTATGGCAGGGCTCGAAAAACTGAAAATTGCCAATCGGTCCAGTCATTGGTCGCATTTACAGAGTTTACCGAGTCATTTTCAGCCGCAGTTACGGATTGTACCAAGCAGAGATATCGGTATTTTCCACAACCGTTGTTAAAAATTTTTTATACTGCAATTTCCAAACGCAGATGCTGGTTTATTATAAACATAACGAATGGTATACCGACATTGATTACACTTGCTGAACTTACTGCACATAAGTATCGCAAATATAAACGGATATATAGCTCAATATTATCAGACAAGCAGAATTTAATCTACTTTCACAACAATCAAGCACTCAGTTGGTGAAAAGCTCTAAAGGGAAACAACTGGAATCTCTTCAGGTTGTGGCAAATCATGTTTTCTCGTTTGCCTTGACCTGCAGCTAGCCACTATCTTTTTTCTTTCTTTCTATAGACCAGTAAAAAACTAGAAATGTTTCCAAAGGAAATGGATGTCCCCACTGGAAAAACTTAAACGCAAATTGCAAATGCCTGAAAAACTAAAACACAAACTGCTAACGCCATCGTGGACACAGACGGAAACGAACATGGTAACACTAGATGCCCTTACCACCATTCTTCGAATGGGGGGGTGGGGGGGGGTGCATAAAAATAGTGTTTCACCCTAATGCCGCACTGAGACCCAGCACATTCGACTTCGGCAGGCCCAGCACGTTAGAATTACAATGAAGAACATTAAAGATAATTTTAATATTAAATAAACAAATTAACAACAGTGAGAAAAACATCTTTTATCATTGTAATGTGGGACCAAGCAGGTATGAAGCGCTGTCCCTTTTATACTTACTGTAATAACCACGTGTTGGGTCAGACTGGCCTGAGCAAACAGTGTAGATTCAGATCAGACGCTGCAAAACACATGGCTTCTGATCCGCATCTAAACTGTCTACCACTTGCCCATTAATATTAAAGATGTAGTTTAAGAGGCTTGTTCAAATTTTAGGACCAGTATGGTAAGGCAAGGTGCCCCAATACGTAGGGTAAATATGGTAATAGGCGGATTTGATTTTTCACATGTCAATCAAATAGGCAGTTACTTATTTTTGACACATAGATCAAGCAGCTTTGCATTAATGAGCAGATCGCTCAAGGCAATTTCCAGTGCACGGTTAGTGTTATGTGTTGACAAAAGGTTTGTTTTTTTCTATAGCTCCAGATAAGGTGTAAATCTTAAAGTTGAATATTAGAAAACATGAATTATTATGGACCAATATTTTTATGTCCTTTTGAAGTGAAAATTGGTGCAGCACTTCAAAAACTGGTCTCAGACCGAAGAACCAGCATTTTCTCGAGCCCTAATTTATGGTCTTTTTCTATATAATCAATACAATTTTTGTTTGCATATACATGTAACATGGTTGTTTAGCTTATATGATTTGTTTTTGCTTTAGAACTCAGCTGTAATATCATGATCAGTTAGAAGTAGTATACTCTCAAATTAACGACATTGCACTTTTGGTCATTTTTGCTCAATGGTCTGTAATATATTATAGATAGCAGACCTGAATTGTGAATGTTTTCTTCTTGTCATCTACAGCTATGTGGATCTCCAAGGGCATCTCTCTGTGTAACACTTCCTTTCCAGTCATTTCCAAATATCTTAATTTCTCAAGCGCATCGCTGCAGTTTGATATCAGCTCTCGGATAAACACCTGAAGTGTATATGGATTGTCATTAACTATATGGAAAGTAGCAATTTAATATTTTATATTAGTATGTTTCCTTTACTTTAGATTTACCTGCAAGAGAAGAAGCAGTCATTCATTCTATTGACATACATTCAGTTTTTCAGAGAAAATAAGACTTGGAATTGTCAAGCCTTATTTTCTCTGAAAAATAATAATAAACTAGACATGGGTCCAAAGTTTCTGGAGCCTGTTACCATTATGTCATGAATAATGGTGTACGATATTAACATTGCTAAAGGAATGTTGACATCATATTCGTGACGTAATTAAAAGAAGAGACTGAATGATGCTATTTTCTCATGTCAAGATGAAATTGCGATGATTTCCAGAAAATGGTACCAGTACATGGCAAAGCGAAATACGATAAAAAAGAATAATGAACAGTGTTGATATAAAAAACTGTCACTCATGGGCATGGATAATTCCGAAAAAAAAAAAATTTTTTACTGAATTACCACACTCCTCTCTGACAGACTTTTCTTACCAATCAAACATTACTGATTATTTTTATAGCTCTAGATAAAGCTTGTTTTTCAACCAAAAAGTATTGATATCTTTCTTATTTCACCACAAAACATATGCTGTGATACCACAACCTATGTTTTCATGGAGAAATAAGAAAAACATGGGTCCAGTTGTTCAAAAATACAAATGTCATTACTTAACATATTGTTAATACTTTGATTATTAAATATGACATATATGCTAATATTTTTGCTGAAAAAATGTGAGTAGCTTTTGCATTTGCAAAAGCTACTCACAGTTTTTCAGCAAAAAATACCTGTGTCAGTGTGAATTAGATATTGTACTTACTAGAACAGTTAACATTTTGACAACTAACGAGCTTGTTAATTTAACAATGCTCTGAACAACTGGGCCCTGGATATCCCTCTTACCTAGAGCTATGCATAGAATTTACTCACCTCTTTTTCTGAGTACAGTGACCTGGCCACAATGTCCAATAGCTTCCTTGTCTCTGCTTGAAACTCATGTTTGTCAGAAGGACCTGCAATCAAACATCATATATGTAGTTCATATCTTTAAATTATTTTTATACCTATACAGAAAAGGCACTTTTCGACCAAAATTATTGGCATCTTTTATCTCTCCACAAAAGCATATGCTGTGTGTACACATTAAAAAAGCCTCAGTGAGGCACTTCTAATAAGTATCCAAAACATACGTTTTTTGAGACATAAGAAAACATTGATCTAGGTACCCCTGATATAGAAGTATGAGCCACCGCATGGCAAAACCAACAAAATGGCATGTACACTCGGTGAAGACACATCAGCCTGGGCATCTGCCCAGTCTGATCAGAGTTCGCTGTCCGCATGAAGAAACCTTGGGTACTAGGCTACCCACTGAGCGCACAGAAAATACTCTGATCAGACTGGGTGGACACCTAGGTTGATCTGAGTCTTCTCTGGGCACACATGCCATTTTGTGGGTTTTGTCATGTGCTGGCTCATATGTTCTATTATGTTGGGCTCAGTTGTTCAAAGTGTCGTTAGCTTAACAAGCTCGTTAAGGGTCATTTCGTTAACTGTTTTAGGGGATTCAATATACATTATTCTGATATTTTTTGCTGAAAAAATGTGAGTAGCTTTTGCACTGCAAAAGCTACTCACATTTTTTCAGCAAAAAATTTCAGCATATTTGCGTATCACTCGATGTAAATTTTAACGAATTGTTAACTAACGATGCCGTTAACTTTGAACAACTGGGCCCTGGCAACAACAACCAAGCAGTGCTCACGGTTAAGCCTATTTTTTTTTTTTTTTTTTTATCTTTTTTATTGTGGGAAGTCATTAGAACTACATCACTAAGACAGTTCTAACAAATTTAATATTTTCTTTTGAAACTGAAATATTGTGCAATGCTAGGTAAGTTATGTTTTCAGCTGTAGTTTTGAAAATTTTCATACTTCTCCACAAAAGATATATTTTGTGGGTTCTCATTAGAAGTAACTTGGCAAGACTCGCTGAGTCACATTTAATGATTACCCACAAGATATGTTTTCATGGAGATATAAGAAAATTTTTTATCAAGAAAATCCCCTCATCCCTAAAAGAACAAGAAAACTATCATCTCCTAGGGCTACGCTTAACCTGTTGTCTAGCTGTAGATAAGGGGATATCAGGGATTATTTTTCTTATTTGTTCATGGAAACGTAAGTTGTGGGACTCATAAGAAGCGCTTTGACAAGGTGCATATTTTTTTGTGAAATAAAACGTTAAACTATAATACCCAGCCATTATCGTGTCGCGGGCAGATAACTCTGTCAAACATTGATGAAATTTGCCCATTAGCCATACCAAACAAGACCTCTTTCATATCAAAGCATGTACCAAGTTAGTTAAAATCCCTTGACATTTACTGAAGTTATGGTCCGGAAACCAAAATATGGGCTAGTCTCGAGCAGAATACTCTGTCAAAATTTGACAAAATTTTGCCATTAGCAATCCCAAACCAGATCTCCATAGTATCAATGCACATACCAAGTTTTGTTAAAATCCATTGATGTTTACTCAAGCTATCATCCGGAAACGAAAATATGGGCATGTCTCGGGCTGATAACTCCGTAAAAATTTGACGAAATTTGCCCATTAGCAATCCCAAACCAGATCTCCACAATATCAATGCACATACCAAGTTTGGTGAAAATCCATTGATGTTTACTCAAGTTATCATCCGGAAACAAAATATGGAAGGACATACTACTGACGGACGGACGGACTGACGGACGGACGGACATACGGACGTCAAATGTGAAACCATAATACCCCACCACTATTGTATGGCAGATAATACCCCGCCACTATCATATGGCGGGGTATAATAAAAATAAGAAAAATAACAATACCATTTTATGTTGGAAAAAAAAACAAAAAAAAAACCTTACATTGAGCTAAGGATCATGCTTATGGTAAATGTCCTAAAATTTCGAACACTTTATTCCATATTATTTTGGCTTTTTATGCAGTGGTTTCTTAAAATACTTAAAGGAATGGCAAACAGTGTTAACTCTGATCAGATTGCACCTTTAGGAGCAGTCTGATCTGGGACTGCATTTTGCATATGCTATTTTGTCAGAAACTTTGGTGTTCAAAATTTTAGGACATTTACTGTATTGCTCAAATGAAATTCAGATTTACACACTATGCTAGTGATAATTTTGGGAACCCTTCAGGATATTGTTTTGTTCCATTGTAATTTCAGAATGTATTTTGCGGATTATCTAGCTGCTAGCAATAAACTGATAGATATGCTTAATTTTCTGTTACAACTCTTCCTTAACCCTTGTCATGCTGAATAAATTCAGATGCCACACCCACTTCTAATTTCCAGCCAATCAGATTACTTGACCTGGGTTTTTGATAGAAGTTCACATATTTAATGACAAACAGTGCAGATCCAGATCAGTTGGCTTCTTCAGAAGCCAACTGATCTGGATCTACACTGTTTGCTAAGACAGGACATGTCATGTTTAGCAAGAGAAGGGTTAATGTAGCTTTTTTTCTTAGGCTGATTTTGAAAGCCTCCTGAGCCACCGATTTATTGCAGAACCAAGAGCTTGTCTCGAATGTTTTGTAGAGAAAAGAAAACTGTTTAACTGGAAAACCCTCTTATCTATAGCCCTCTGAGATAACTTTTTCATTAAATTTAGAAGTAGGCAGCTAAAATCCTAAAGTAGGAGGAACCTAGCATGAAGATTAAAGATGATAAATCCAAAAGGACTGAAAAGCAGAAGGCTATCTTGGAAAAGTAGAAGACGATTTTTAGCTTCCTGCCTCCGTCTCCTACTAATGAGAAGACTATGTACTGGTATGTTTTGCAGATAAAAAAGCAAGTTTGTTGTTCTAATTGTTTTTTTTTTTTACTTTAAATGTCCCAAACAGCCCATATAACTTACAAAGATTGCCTATTTGTTACGAGGGCAAGTCAATAAATAACCAGCCTATCCCATTTTCAATTGACCGAGACACCCAAGATTTTCATGCCTTGTTTCAATACATGTTTTAGGCCCGAGAGCAAAATTGCACCTTTATCGTGTCATTCACTCATGAATGTCAAACATGGCTAGCGATGCAAAAGCAAGCTTTTCGTCAAAAGCTGAGTACCGTGCTGTAATTCGGTACTTGTATTTGAAAGGGAAAACAGGTCAGAAAATACATTGTGAGTTGACCAATGTTTATGGGTCTTCTGCACCATCGTATGCACAAGTTAAATTCTGGGTTGGGAAATTTAAACGTGGTAGAACGTCTTTAGAAGACGAAACCAGGTCTAGACGCCCACCAGACGCCACTGATGAAGAAATGTGTAACAAAGTATGGGATGTGGTGTACTCTGATAGGCAAATTAAGGTAGAAGAAATAGTGAATGCATTGCACATTTCACATGGTAGCGTCTCAACAACTTTACATGATCACTTGGGTATGCGCAAGCTAACAGCCCGTAGGGTCCCAAAATCCCTTAGCGAAGAGCAAATGGCAACCAGAGCATCAGTAGGCAGCGCATTGTTGAAGCGGTTTAGGTCAAAGGATGACGATTTCCTTTCACGTCTGGTGACTGTAGATGAGACCTGGGTCCATTATTATGAGCCAGAGAATAAAGCCCAAAGTCGCCAGAGGGTAGGGCCGGGGTCTCCGAGGCCAAAAAAGTTCAAAACGCAACCCTCTGCTGGCAAGCTGATGGCAACCGTATTTTGGGACGCACAAGGCGTTATTATGTTGGACTTTCTAGCAAAGAAAAGTTCAATAACAGGTGCGTATTATGCAAATTTGCTCGACCAACTGAGAACTGCTATCCGTGAAAAACGCCAAGGTAAACTCTCCAAAGGGATTCTGCTCCAACCCACAACACGAGAGTCCACACTTGCAAAATTGCAATGGATGCTACTGATCGGAATGGGTATGAGCTAATACCACATCCCACCTATTCTCCGGACTTAGCTCCTAGTGACTACTTCCTATTCCCAAACTTGAAAAAGGATATCCGTGGACGTCATTTCCGGTCCAATGAAGAAGTCGTGGAGGCAGTTGAGGAATGGGTCAGAGACAAGGACCCTGGCTTCTTCAGTTGTGGGCTGATGGCACTGGAACACAGTTGGTCCAAGTGCATCATTCTAGAGGGCAATTACATCCAGAAAGAAGAGATCGATCCCACCCAGAAATAAGTTAGGCTGTTTTTTTATTGACTCGCCCTCGTATTATGCATTACAGGCACTGAATGACAGGTGCATGTCATTCTTGGTATTAAACTTTAGCATACTGATGGTAACATCTTTGTTTATGATGTTTTTGTTATTTTTTTTTTCTTGAAAATAGGGTATAACATTTTCTTCAGATTGTCTCTTTTCAACCTGAATGAAAATTTTAATGTCATGCCCTGTTTTTGAGACAAAATAAGAAAAATATTCTAAAACAGTGGCAGCTAACAGCAGGTTTAAAATTATTTCAGCATTTTCTTTTACAATCTAGCCTGAAAACAAATGGGTCACTTTTTGCCAGAATTTTATTTGATTATTAGATATTATCAATTAACACTTTTTTTAGCTTCTTGACAACTTTGCTGCCATAGCAACCAGTTAACGCTTAGCACTCTGGGTAAAATTTTCAGCAGACGACATTTTGAAATATTTTTCTTATTTTTCCCAGAAAACAGGATTTGACATTTCATGCAAATTGTCTCCTAAGGAGACAATTTGCATGAAATGTCAAATCCTGTTTTCTGGGAAAAATAAGAAAAATAACATCATTTTGTCGTCTGCTGAAAATGCCCAGAGAGTGGTAAAGGTTAAGAGCAGGCTTCCAGATAATATTTTTCTTATTTATGCATGAAAATGTATCTTGTGGTTACTCATTAGAAGTATCTCAGTGAGGTACCCATAACATATGTTTTCATGCAGAAATAAGAAAAATATCAGTACTTTTTGGATGAAAAACATGTCTTATCTGGGGATGTGAAGTTAACCTACCTTTGGATCTTTCAGTATCTTTTATGATTGAGTGATAATCTTCTTCTTCTTTTTCTTCTGTTGCTTCGGAGCTCATACATCTCCAGCTTCTGATGAAGTTCCAGTGTTGTTGTCGCAATGGTGATACAAAATGTCTGGTGTAAATCGGTATGAGAGTATGGAACCCTGTAATAAGACAAAATACATGAGACGGCTCATTAACCCATTGTAGGCTGAATGACTGACTGATTGATTGTGTTGGAGTTTAAAGACACGTCAACCTTGTGGGTCATTTTGATTGTGTTGGGGTTTTAACGACACGTCAACCCTTGTGTGTCGTCTCCCTGAGAAAGGGAGAAAAGAGTAGAAGAGATGGTAGAAGAGAAGAAAGAGAGGAAAAGGGAAGAAAGAGGATTAGGCATGAAAGGGAAGAAACAGAAGAAATAAAAACATTCCCCCTCTACCTTTACCTACTACAAGGGAAGCAGGCCTTGCCCAGCTGTAAGCCAATATCAACTGGATGCTCCAGTGACACAAGATACATGACACATTCACACCAGCCGACCACCCTGTGGGTCATTTTGTGCCGTCTCCCAGAGCAAGGGAGAAAACAGACAGAAGAGCTAGTACAGGAGATGAAAAAGAGAAACAGGGACTGACTGAGTTGGAGCTTAACAAAACGTCAACCCTTGTGGGTCATTTTGTGTCATCTCCCAGAGAAAGGGACAAAAGAGATAGGAGAGATAGCAGAGGAGATGAAAGTGAGGGAAAGGGAAGAAAGAGAAACAGGAATGAAAGTCCAATATGAATGTATCTACTTGACCTCCTACATCCAAAATTTTTGCCCAATCTTTTATTACTGTGATCAACTGAGTTTCATAGCTACAGTTCTTCCTGAAAGCATGTTGCCTGTCTGACAGAAGCTTGTTAGCCAAAGACCATTCCTTAGGGATTTCACCCTTATCAAGAGATTGTTGGAACAAATGAGCAAATACAGGACCAAACTCTACCGCAAGTTCCTTAAGGACCAGGGATCATTTTCTGGTGCAATTTCATGATATTCTCGCATTTTTTTTGCAAGAAATTGCAACAAAATTCCTGGAGAGAGAAAAAAAATCACACGGTGGATTTTTCTCATTTCGTGCCTGTTTCGCACATGCGGTCCATTTCGAGACTTTCGGACTGTTCTGTTTGATCGGTTTCTGAACTACTGCAACGTCAAAATTCATTACATATACAACCGCAGGTAACCAGTCAGTAATCTGTATCACTGAAAAGCTTTGTCGTAAAAACTCTTTTTCTGTCCCTGGTTTACGCAAGCGTTTTTTTATCGCTACCTTGATTCAGCAAAAACATGACTGCCGACTCAGAGAAAATTGTCCGCCCGCAGCTTTCCAATCAGGATGGCAACATGTTAAAGTATCTTGTTTGAGCACAACCCAGCTCGAACGAAGCGACCACGCTCTCCTCGCCTGATTCGGATGACGATCAAACACAAGACCGAGCTGAGCCTAATGAATAACAATACCACTCCCAAGCCCTTATTCATGCGTTTGCATTTTATTACGAGCCAGGCGTAACGAGAAAGAAATGAAAATGAAACCAGCAATAAGCTTTAAAATTATTTACAGTTGTTGATAACAAAAATTAAGACAATGTGCAAAACAGAAAAATATAAGTAAACATGCAGTACCTTTCTATATCACAAAGTCCCTCAGAAATATTCCAGAAGAATTTCAAAAATAACTCCTTTGAATTTCAGTTTCTGATCCCACAATTTAAAGTCCCTGAATTCTGAGTTAAATTCCAGAATGAATGAAATATTAAAGTAATCCAGTATAGAATAATTCCCTAAGAAAGTATACAAAGATGCCCATATGAAAATCTTTTCTTCTTATATAATATTAAAGAACATTCTAGAAAAAGAATTTACAGTACTAGAGGCATCACTTATTTTCCAGTATTAAGAACATTAAGAACATTTTAAATGTTCTGTGACATGCCACATATAGATTAATCTACAGTATTCCTTCTGCAAAGTTCTAAAAAGAATATAAACAACTTGTTATTGTAAATATGATTTTCCAAAAAGTTCTAATTTATATATAAACACATTTAGCAAACATTAAAATAATGATACTTAAAATAATCAAACATCCGGATATATAACAATTTTATTAATCTGATTTAGAATACATTACAAAATAATAAGCAATATTAATACTTATACAGACAATTCTGATACAAAATCTGGCCTTTACAAAAAAAAAAAAAAAAAAAAAAAAAAATCTCACTCATTTTGTCTGAGCTAGAGAAAAAAATCTCATTGAATTTGAAAATCTCTCACTGTTTTTGTCCAATTGGGCTTTTTTCTCTCACAAAAATCTGGGGCGAGAATAATCCCTGAAGGACTCTAGGATGAAGTTCATCAGGTCCCAAAGCCTTTGAGGGATTCAAACCTTTCATCATTTTTATAACACCTTCATTTGAAATGTGAATGTCATTCATAGGCGGAGCTGACTTTGCAAGTAGAGGGGCCTCACTTTCCGAAGTTTTGGAGAATACATCTGTAAACTGACCATTGAACTCCTCAGCCTGCTCAGTTTCAGACTCAGCCAAACCAGTACCATTTCTCATTTTGAGAGGAGGGATACCCTGGTTGTCTTTCCTTTGACTGTTGGTATACCGATAGAAGTCTGTGGTGTTAACCTTAACCAACCAATTTGTTAACATGTTGCTTCTTGATATCAGCTTTGATTTGCTGTCTCAGTTCCTGAAACTTAGATCTGAGTTTACTACTGCCAGTCTTTTTTGCCTTTGCATGGGTTTTATTCCTCTTTCGAGTATTCCTTCTAATCTCTGATGTAATCCAAGGGATGCTAGCTACCGATATACTTGTCTTAGAGGGAATGTACTTATCTACAGTCTCCTGTATGAAAAAAATTATCAAATCGAAGTTTTCCTGAACAGAATGAGAACCAGAATGACCAATGAAATATTTATCCTTTGCAAAGTTCTAAGAATCTCGCCTCATAGAATCAAAGTCACCCTTCTGATACAAATAAACCTTACGCCGTGGTTTCTTCCTTGGAGGAATAAAGACCTTTAAAGTTCCTGCAAAAATGTCATGATCATTCAGTTTATCAGGAGAGTGTACCTCTTGAAACTGCCCAGGTAATGAGATTAAAATCAAATCTAGAGTATTTTCTTCCAGAGTTGGGAAATTCGCCAGCTTTTCAACCCATGATCGTTCATAATGTCCACAAGAACTTGCCCCTAGGACTGTCATTGATTGGAACATTTTCATATCAATAGTAAATATCACGATATATCGATATATCAAATCATTAATGTTTACTTCTTAAAAACAGGCTTCTGTCACGTTGAAATCCAAATAGTATGTTATATAAATTTAGTTTTAAGATGTGAACTGAAGGTATTTGAGCCTTAAAAGTTTTCTCATACGTTTTACATTTTTTTTTTTCATTTATCACAGTAATGGTATCACAAATTATGTACTACATGTATGTGTTTGTATACTATGATATTCCTGAAGATGCTAGGGAAATTATTACTGCTTTTATGCAGGGCATTATATCTGAGTAATAAAACTGCAAGCCATGCACCATGCCCCACCACAGGGACATATTCCCTATGCACTTCTGTAGTATAAGGGCTGAAAACAACCTAAGTTAAACATGAAGAGAAGCAATAAACAGTTATTTCATAACTCAAAAAAAAAAAAAAAAAAAAAAAAAAAAAAAAAAAAAAAAACACCAAAAGGTCTAAGTTAAAAATGCAATAAAAAGTGATAAAAAATAATTTCAAGAGTCTGAAAAAAACAATATGCATATCTTCAGACCATCCTAAATGTGTGTGTAAAGTTTCAAAAGGATTGGCCTGAAAATGTAGGAGGTTGCGCGTACTAGGTACATACTCCCTATACATTTCTGTAGTATTAGAAAGTCTAAGTTAAAAATGCAAAAAATGTAATAAAAAATAATTTCAGGATTCTGAAAAAACAATATGCATATCTTCAGGCCATCCTAAAAGCGACTGTAAAGTTTGAAAAGGATTGGCCTAAAACTGTAGGAGGAGTTGCGGGCAGAAGATACATACTCCCTATACATTTCTGTAGTATTAGGGCTAGAAAAAAGTCTAAGTTAAAAATGCAAAAAATGTGATAAAAAATAATTTCAGGATTCTGAAAAAACAATATTCATATCTTCAGACTACCCTAAAAGCGCCTGTAAAGTTTGAAAAGGATTGGCCTAAAACTGTAGGAGGAGTTGCGGGCAGAAGATACATACTCCCCATACATTTCTGTAGTATTAGGGCTCGAAAAAAGTCTAAATTAAAAATGCAAAAAATGTGATAAAAAATAATTTCAGGATTCTGAAAACAACAATATGCATATCTTCAGACCATCCTAAAAGCGCCTGTTAAGTTTGAAAAGGATTGGCCTAACACTGTAGGAGGAGTTGTGGGCAGAAGAATGGTGGGGGCGCTGATGGACAGACTGACAGACAGACAGATGGACGGACACTCAAAATTTCAGAGGGTATAACATAATACCCCGCCACTTTTTTGTTGGCGGGCATAACAATATATTACTGATATAGCTTTATTATTTTAGTCTGTTTGACTATGTAATCTATGTTTTTTAGTTGATTTAAATGTATATGATCTGTAAGCCAAGCTAACAGAGTGTTCAAATGTAACAACAGGAATATAATTATGCAGTCTACTTAGGTAAATAAGAACACATGTATTAGATTTCAATTATACATTCCTGTGTGTCCAAATAAACAAGCCTACCATCTATTTCTTTTTATTATTATTATTTTTTTTTTTTTTCAGTTTTATGGTATCAAACTTAATGTCTACATTGAAATAATTTCTGATGATAGCATATCAATACTTCTACATTGTGTATCAATACAGTATCGATGGGTAAAAAATATTGATTCATCGATATCGCGATAATCAATGACAGCCCTACTTGCCCTCTGACTTAGCATATTCCCATTTTTGTTAAGTCGGTTTGGCCAAACAGTGGCTCTAAAGTTAAAGTCACCTAGTCGCAAGCTGTGCTCGCGACATGTCTCAAACGAAGTGAGCTCTACGGTAGAGAATATGATCAAGAAAAAGTAACATACAACAATATAATCATACACTTTCAGCAGAAATTGCTCCGACCAATTTTCTTCTTATTTTCTTCCCGGAAGTTGTCACCAGAAGTTGGCAGAAGTGACTGGGTACCGCTATTCACAGAATTTGAGTCTCACTAATAAGGGCCAAGAAGTGACAAGAAGTGTCACAAACATATTTTGCTGATTATTTTTATTTTTTATTATTGATTTACATATATTTTTATATACTGATACAGGGTTCTTACTAGGATTTTAAAAGTAGGAGTCCGGGACTCCCTTTTTGTAAAAAGTAGGAGTCCCAGCCAAAAAGTAGGAGTCCCACTCTCCCAGAATAGGAGTCCCATTTTTTTTTTTTCATGACTCTCCTTTGATAGTGAGCATGTTCCCAGTAACTTCATTCTCCTTTGATAGTGAGCATGTCCCCGGTAACTTCATTCTATAAATACCTGATGGAGGATCAGTTTCCTTATTTTCACATACTTTTTTATGGTGCTTTGCATTATGTGTTATTCCGAGCAATGCATGTAACCAACTGGTAGTCATTATCACATATCCTGATGTTGTTAATTCAATGGAGTTGGCCCAGAAATTAGGATGACATCATATCTCTCTCATGGGGAACTAAAGACATCTTTGCAGATCAGGGAGACTTGACAATCCTAATCTATTTTACTTGCATGGTAAAGATTGTTGCACTTAAATTCAATACCCTACCGTTCGTCACTGTCTGTTAAAAAAAAAATATATTAAAACCAACGAAAGCTCTGTTATAGCGAACACAGCTCGCGACACGCTTCGCGCGTCGCGAACAAAGTGAGCTCTACGGTAGAGAATACGATCAAGGAAACATAACATACAACGATATATACTTTCAGCAGAAATTGCTCTGACCAATATTTTCTTCCTTTTTCTTCCCGGAAGTTGTCACCGGTTGGCAGGACTGGGGCGGACTTGATTATACCTCTAGTCACAAAATTTGGGTCTCACTAATAAGCGTCACGAAGGTGTCAATAAGTGTCACGAACATATTTTGCTGATTATTTTTATTATTTATTATTGATTTACATATATTTTTATATACTGATATTCATTCTTTAATGATGCTGTGAAGGACTTTTGAAGAGACTACAGATTGGTCTGTGCTGTGCTCGCATTTAGGCTAAGCGGCCTATTTTCATATATTATGCATAAAGTCCTATATGCAATCTGTCTGCACATTCTGATCATGGACACCTCTTTTGAGCTTCCCCCAAAACGTCATTTCAATGTTTACATTTGCACCGTGATGCGATCAATACACGCTTCGAAAAAAATATCCAGTACTTCTTCACTAGCTGAAATTTTGATCTACTGCTTTGATTTGCTGTAAAAGTCTTGATAGTTTAGTTCTGTTTTTAAATATGTGTCTGATTCAAATCATACTGGGTTTTGAAACTAAGTGCACTTGATGAGTTTACAATATCTTCTGTTAGATCATTCCATCTATTTACCATTCTGACACAAAATGAGTTCATTCTAAAAGATTTGAGGGCTCTAGGTTTTTTCAGTTTCTTGTTGTGACCGCGTGTTTGTGAGTCAGATAATTCAAAAAGTCCATCCATCTGAATATCATCAATATTACATATAATTTTGAAAACTTGGATCAAATCCATTCGATGAGTGATAGGGGAGGGAGGACTGGTGGGGGGGGAAGTGTTGTCTGGCATCCATCAATTCAGAAGGAAAACATTCCCTCTTTGACAGGCTACAAGAATTACAGGTCTAAGGTTATGCATATGCTCTGTAAAGTCCTAAGGTGTGACCTTGCTGCCTGACACTAGTGAGATTCTTGCATCAGGACCAGCCAGACATAATTTTGTCATTATGCAACTATAAAGGAAACTGAGACAAGTTTTTTACCTCTGACATTACGTTCTAAGTTCGAATCGTTCTGAACGTTCACTTTTGAGACTAAAATTTGACTGCGGTGTGCATATAATGGTCTTAAATTGAAAGACCTTCTCAAAATGTGTGATCTGATGGAAGCTGACATCTTGGAAAAAGACTGGTTGTGCGTTTATTTGGCAAGTTTTCGAAGCGCTTTCATATTTTTTAGGACGAATAAAGCGAGCGTTTTATGGATCAAAACAAATCACTGAAGCAGAAAATGCGCAAAGCAGTCTATGTTGTGAAAAAAGGAACAAAGTTGACAGTCTTGAAAAGAACCACAAACTGTCGCTAAAGAAGCAAGGGCTTGCGTTTTCTGATACAAGTAACCTTTGTTGGTAAGTGAATTTTTTCTGTTAGTAGAAAGTGAACTTTTTTTTTTACAGATACTAAAAACTGTTGTTTTCAATCGCGAACTCATCAATTTTTGGTCTATTCAAGAAAAGTAGGAAAATTATGTGTACGGTGCAGTCCGGTAACATTGCGCACATTAAACTTTGGTGGTCGTTCGTTACTTTGGCCATGTCATCACACAAAAAGCACAATCAAACATGCTTCAACATTCTTTGAAAATTAATTCTGATGATAAAATGCCATTGAGAATGATTTCTTTCAAGACAATATTAATTTGAATACAGATACCCCCTTGGAACTGGACTTTTATTTTGGTCGCCCAACATTGCGCACGATAAGGGTTTTCATGTAATAAAGCACGAGATTAGATACTAAAAGCTGTTGAGTTTGGCCCTCTTCATTCATTGTTTGATACAGTCAGTTTTGGTCAAAAGAATTTACACCATAGGCTGGGGTAAACTCACTATTGAATTCGGAAATCTTCAGGTTTTTCTATATTGCGTTAAACAGGAAAATTCCGCGAAACTGACACATCTGCACATGCATGGTTATTTCCTTTAAGGCAAATAAAACATTATGCCCATGTGTTGAGAACAATGAAACTGATTTTTAGTGATGCTGTTGGAGAGGCTGTGGATGCCGGGTGCGCAATGTTAGCCGCCGCGCAATGTTACTGGACTCGTCTGTATAACATGTACAAGTACTGGTTAGATGACTGAGCCTTCCAAGGAACATTGCATAACCTTTACTGACCATGCTCTACATGATCTTAATGGGTTGACTGGGAAGTGACTGCACTCTACATAACCCTAAAGGAATAACTGGGGCCGTAAAACCAACTCAAACAAACAAAATATCTCACAGAAGGTCAGTAATATTTTACATAGGATACCATGTAGTGTTAATTAATTTCAAACTCCCCGACAGTGGTAACCCCTGGGTCTGTCCTTTAGAACAATTTCTGACAGTTTTGATCAACAAGCCGTTAATCAGACATAGTATCACATGATCAAGACTAGTTTTCCGAGCCGGCCTCGGTGGCTCAGTTGGATGTGCCATCCGACTGGAGACCAGGAGGTTGTGGTTTCAACCCCCGCCAAGGTCGGCAACATTCTTTTGTGGAGATTGATCGTGAAATATTTTCTATGGTCATTCTCTCCCTTCTGCTGATTCAAGAAGGGCTTTTTTGATTTTTGACCTTAAGGAACATTAATCCTCATCATGCTGAATAAATTAAGTTGCCACACCTACTTCTAATTTTCAGCCAATCAGATTACTTGATCCTAATTGTTGATACATGTAAATTTAAGTAATGACAGGTCTATCCAGATCAGTTGGCTATCCAGTTTCAGCAGGACTAGGGTTAAGAGTAACATGATTATACTGTTGTGCCATTTATAGAAAGAGTAACATCATAACATCACCCCGTCTTAGATTCAGTGTTACCATTTATCTCGATTCATAACTTCCTTGAGCAACCAGAACTTGCATAGGTACACATTCTGTTTCACATACTATTTGTCACTGGGTATAAGTATATATCACACTTGTACTGCCTTGCGGTAAAAGCCGGCTTTTATAGCGACGTGGTAGAGTGTGGGACTTTTAGTCCAGTGGACCGGATTCAATCCCTGTTCGGGGAAAAATGTTATTTCCATTTTTCACCTGTTACATTTGGCTCCCTCTGTTAATAAACCACAAGTGTGCATAAAACTCCTTGAGTCTCATTTCTCATGATTCTCGGACTCCCAAGAAATTCAGGGACGAATTTCAATTTGAAGGGGGAGAAAGTCACCGGGTATAGATATAAACACACTTGTACTGCCTTGTGGTAAAAAATGGCTTTCATAGCGACGTGGTAGAGTTGGGACTTTGTCCAGAGGATCAGGTTCGATCCCAGGTTGGGAAAAAAAGTGTTATTTCCATTTTTTCACCTGTTACATATATGCAAGTACATGTAGATTGTGAGTTAATTTGGAATTTTACTAGATGCATTTGTTCTAGAAAAAAAAGGATAAAACAAAATGACTTGCCAGTTGATTTGGCAAAGCAGGCACAAATTAATGGAGCCAAAACATGAAAAAAGGGACCTCTTTCACATATCATAGCAAAGAAAGCTCCGATAAACTTTTGCATTTGCAGTCTGATCAGGGCCTTCACTGTCCTCTTACAGATTTATTGGATTCTGTAGAATATATCGATGAACTTGATGAACATTTACTTGTGACAGTCTTAATCAGACTGAAGTCAAAATTTAAAATTCTGTTGATCATACAGGAAGCCATTTGGTCAAATATGTCACAAGAATATATTGGTTAGTTTCGGTTTATTAGCGGTCATTTTGCACTTTCAAAGGAAAGTAATCCAAACATAATTTTTGTCATTCAGCTCACCTTGTATCATGTGAGGTTTGCCAATTGAATTTTTGTTTACCAAGGGTCACAACATGCCAACACGGATGGAAAGCTTTTCCTGTTTCCTAGGAAAACTAAATCCTGTGAGTTGGCATATTGTTGCTTTAGAAAAATAAAATAAGGGCCCAGCAATGAAAAATAATCTCCACATGACAACTGGTATACATGTATGTACTTACTGCAGAAAACTTGTTCCTCTGTCATTACTGACAATGACCAATCCAAATCAGCTGTGTGATGTGTTATTATTTGTGTGTTCTAAGATGGCTGATGAGACCAATCTTAGCTCTAAACTGCCTGTTGCAGATAGAACAAGAGAGGTCTGAGGAAGAAAGCTTTATTGGTGATGCCTTAGCTCTGGCTTTCCGCTGTGCACGTTTCTGCTCGGCTTCACTGATTCTTTTTGCTTCGTATTCAACAGCTCCCCTTTTTATGAGGCCTCGCCACTTTGTATGATCTTGTGCAATCTGTTCCCATGACTCAGTTGGTATGTTGAAGTCTTTAAGGAAGACTTTGAGGGTGTCCTTGTATCGCTTCTTCTGACCACCATGGGAGTGTTTTCCTACTTGAAGTTCTCCATAGAGGATTTTCTTTGGCAAATGTTCATCAGGCATTCTGGTAACATGGCCTGTTCATCTTAACTGTGCCAATTTCAGAAGAGTATGTATACTCTGCAGCCCTGCCCTTTTCAGGACTTCTGTGTCTGGAATCCTGTCTTGCCACTTGATCTTTAGAAGTTTTCTAAGACAGCTTGTATGGAAGTGGTTCAGTCTTTTGGCATGCCGTTGGTAAACTGTCCAAGTTTCGCATGCGTATAATAGTGTTGACAGCACTACCGATCTATATACTTTCAGCTTTGTGTCAGGTCTGATTCCACTTCAGTCCCAAATACTTCCACGTAGCCGGCCAAATGCTGCACTAGCTTTAGCAATTCTAGCATTGACTTCATCATCAATGTGCACAACTCTAGACAATGTGCTTCCAAGGTAGGTGAACTTGTCTACCACTTGCAGTCGCTGACCTTTCACTGTGATGGTAGGCTCCTTGTAAGGCTTTCCAGGTGCTGGCTGATATACTATCTCAGTTTTTTTATGCTGATTGTGAGATCATAGATGTCACATGAATCAGATACTTGATCCACACCTTTTTGCATTTTCTCTTCTGTTGGAGCACCCTTTGCCATGTCATCAGCAAAGAGGAACTCGTCCAGCACCTCTGTCTGCACTAGACTTAGCTTGCAACCTTCTTAGGTTGAAAAGTTTCCCATCAAAGTGACACCTAATAGGTATACCATTGTCACTATCCTGGAAAGAATCTGTAAGCATGGCAGAAAATATCATGCTGAACAGTGTTGAAGCTAGTATACAGCCTTGCTTAACTCCATTTGTCACAGGAAATGGATCAGAAAACTCGCCATCATTTTGGACCCTTGCAAGCATACCATCATGGAACTGCTGCACCATTGCTATGAATTTGGCAGGACAACCAAACTTAGCCATAATTTTCCAAAGTCCCTCACGACTGACTGTGTCAAATGCTTTGGCAAGGTCGACAAAGGTCATGTAGAGGTCCACATTCTGTTCCTGGCATTTTTCTTGAAGCTGTCGTGCTGTGAAGATCATGTCTATTGTTCCTCTGTTCATATAGAACCAAGTCGCCTGTGTGCAGGTCTGCAACTACAGCTTCCAGTGTTTCCTCACCTGCTGCTTAGCCAATCTGATTGGCTGAAAAGTAGAACTGGGCAAGGCATCTTAATTTATTTAGCAGGACAAGGGTTAAAGGATTCAGTCATCTCGGCATCAGTTGTAATTGTGCCTGTAGGGAGTCTTAATCGGTGGGATGACTTAATTGTTCTTCTTTTGGCTGCTGATATACCTCCAGAAGGGTTTGAGGTATGATTTTACATTATCTGTCATACCATTATCCGAATTTATGCTGTTTAAGCTCCAGAGTTGCCATAATCAGGGAGCAGTCAGAGAAATTTGAAAACATTTTCAAGGTCATTGAAAAGTCAGGGAATTTTGAAAAAAACAATCAGGGAAATTTCAAATTGTCTGGGAAAAGTCAGGGAATTTTGTAACTTAAGGCAAAGGGCTTGGTTCACGAATGACCAAAATCTGCCCTATTCAAAATATTGATCAAAATGCTTGTAAATATAAGTCAGCATGGGACAGCTTCAAAAACAACAATAACAAGTTTGAAAACCAATCATTATGGTTGCTATGGTAACAACAACACACTACATGGTGTACTGTAAAACCGTTTGTTTTAATCAATTTCATAGCTGAAATTTAGGAGCAATGCCACTAAAAGCATTCCCATTTGTTAGTTTCATATTTGTCAAATACTGTAGCACAAAGTTATGAATAAAAATCACCATAACACAGAAATTTCTGTTACCATGACAACAAATATGTCAAATTTATTACAAAAAAGCACGCAGTTTTACTTAATTTATTCTGTTTACTATGCGATTCTATCTATATCACTACATACAGTATAAAACTTTGATTATCAGTAATGGGAGACACATTAAAAAGAAAAGAAAAACATTAGACTAAAGTTTCTGTTGCCATGGAAACAAAACTGTAAAACCATTTACTTCAGCCAAATAATATGTGGTTTTGACTGATTTGAATCATGAAATGTAAAGTGTGTTTTATTTCATTGATTTAAATGTGTTCTAAAGTATTTGACTGTGCGTAAAAAGTGGCATTCGCATCACTTAACTTTCTGTTGCCATGGAAACAAAAGGATACATTTATCTTATAAGAATATGTTGTTTTTGCTTGACCATATTCAGTGATTGATGGGGTTCTTTTTGTTTGTTTGTTTGTTTTTTTTTTTTTTTTTGCTGTATTGGTATCATTACTGCATATTTTTGTTTGTCACAGTTTGCAGCATACAGTTAAAATGTTAAGTATCATGTCACCAAAAGTTATGTATCCCCAACAACAAATTTTTCACATAACATTTGGCATGAATGTCATTAATTGGCATGCTAGTACTGATAACTGAGCCGCGGCATACCGACTGCTACAAAATTACATGTGAGCCAGTGAAGACGCAGATCAGCCAGTCATCATTAATCTATTTTATGGCAATGTCATATTTGATCCCATTGGAAGAAATGTATAAAATCACAGGTCAAAGAGACTTTTAAATTTGCACTATTTGGTCATAGTTACAAAATGTTTCATTTGACATTAAAACTCTGCCCCCGGTGGTGATCTGCTCCTGCTCCTTGTCTATGTACATGTATCAAATCAAGGAAAAATTGTATATAAAATCACAAATCACAGTTCAAAATTATTTTTATGAAACTTGCACCAGCTGGCCATAGTGAGAAAAAATTTAATTTGACATAAAAATTCAATCCCCAGGGTTGATATGCCCCTGTGCTATGTACAGGTATGTAATCATGAAAAAAAAATGTACAAGATCACAGTTCACTGAGATTTTGTTTATAAACTTCCACCAGTTGGCCATCATGGCAAAAGCTTTCATTTGACATCAAAACTCTGTCCCCAAGGGCTTATCTGCCCGTGCTCCAGGGTTATGTACATGTAAAATATCACAGTTCAATCAGATTTGTTTTCGAAACTTGCACCAGTTGGCCACAGTGACAAGAGGTTTCATCCGACATCAAAACTGTCCCAAAGAGGTGATCTGCCCCTGTCCTAAGGCTACCAACATGTATAAAAAAATATGTATAAATCACATTTCAAAGAGATTTCTTTCAAACTTGCATCAGTTGGCCATAGTGACAAAAGAATTCATTTGACATAAAAATTATGTTCCCTAGGGGTTATCTGCCGCTGCTTTGGGGCTATGTACATGTATAAAATCCTGAAAAAAAATGTATAAAATCTCAGTTCAAAGGATTTATTTGAAACTTATATCAAGTGGTCGTAATGGCAAAAGGTTTCTATCGACACAAAGATCTGTCACCCATAGATTGTCTGTCCCCGCCCAGGACAGGAGGTCTCAGTTGAGCTACAGGACTGTTGGTCCTCTGGTTTCCATAGTTGACATGCAAAATATATTGCTATGTGTAGTGCAAGTATGCAAAAATAAACATCGAACATATCTAGACACTGAACAGACTGGGAAAATAAAAGCTCCGGATTCATTCTAAAGATACAGTTTAGTAGAGCACAATAAACCTGCTGGACATAATATAACAAACGTCATCTTTGTACATACAAGTGCAAATATGTATGCAAATAGAAACATCTTAAATATTAGGTTCAACACTGATAGCAGCCATTTAGTAGTGTTTAACTATCTGTCCTTACGAAACCAAGGCCAGCTGGTACACCCTATTGTGAACAAATGTAAGTCCAGCAGGACATGACTACAATGTCGCAGTAAAGGTGATGCAATGTCATTCGTCATGTGCCCGCTAGGAACCTTAGCACAGGTATTCCTGAGAACTGACACATGTACGTAGCAAAGACTCAGATCAGCTTATGCATCTGCACAGCATATTCAGTCTTCGTTGTCTGTAGGAAGAAACTTTGGGTCTTTACTTCAGCATAGACTGCAATGCGAAGATTGTGATCAGACGCCATAGTATTTGCAAACTGGCCTGAGTATTAGCTCGATGAATTCCGCCTCCAATCGATTCGAAACCGAGACATTGTGATCTAAAGTCGGGAGCACTAACCACTCCGCCACACGGCCGCTTCGCAAATTCTAATGTTTGCTGCAGTCTAATTAGGTTATGTACAGCCAGTGATTACCATATACATGCATGGAACTGTCTTGCAAAGAAAAGCAAATTAAAATCCAAACTTCTGTACAAGCTCAGTCATCTCTCTCCTGTTGTAATATCAGCTCTTCAAGCGCCATGAAAAATTGAAGCACACGACAATTTGATTTTTTTTTGGTGGGGGAGGGGGATAGTCTTGACATTTCATGTAAACCGTCTGCTTGGGACAGTTCATAGGAAATGTCATCTTATTTTCTCTTCAAAATAAAAGAAAGATAACAATTTCATGTTTCTTTTAATTTTTATAAAAATGTCTTGACATTTCATGTGAATTGTCTGCAAATTGCATGAAATGTCAAGACATTTTATCTGAAAAATAAATGAAAAAAAAAAAAAATGCCACTTCCAGGTTTTGAACTCGGAACCCACAGAATACTAAACGAACGTCTTATCCACTACACCACACATGACGTAACGAAAGTGATCAAAATTACAATGCTAATAGGTTGGATTTTTCAATGCACAAGCCGATTATAATAATTTTCCCGTAAAAAAATCTTATTTTTGTGTAACATTTTGTTATATGTACATCACATTTCCTTTCAAATGCTCGGTTTTATCGTTTACAGACAGCATTAGAAAAAAAAAAAAAAACGCCCGCAACCCATGAATGAAGTCGTTTTTATTTCCATTGAAACCTCGAATTTTGGACATTGGAATTTTCATTCGAGAGAAAAAAATATAGAAAACTCCAATGTAGAATAAACGAATGCAAAACACAGATTTTTAATTGTAAAACCACCGTTGTCAATAACGCAGAACTGTCATCCCTCAGCGGTTACTGGAGTGGCGTCCCTTGTAAAAACGCAAATTTCGCATGTAACGTAATTTCGGAAGCCGGGTCTCTTGCTGTCGAAAAACAATGGTTTTATTGGCTTTCTGGATGAAATGTCGTACTTATTGCTTACCTATGATTATTTCTTCTTTTTTCTGGACGAAATTAATTTTATTTGATTATCTTTCTTTCAAAAAGCAGAAAAACTTAGTAGCGCAAACAGAATACAATGAAGAGTCTTATCGAGATCTCTTCAATTATATTTTATTTTATTTGAACATGAAGCCACAATTTCGACACCTTGATTTTTTTACCAAATATTCTTCATTCGTTTATGAAACGTTGCACGAAAAGTCATGGTGTCGAATATGGGGCTTCATATTTTTTCAGCTGCCTTTTACACAAAAAAATGTGAAAAAATGTCTCGTTTGGTGCTTTAGGGGGTCCGATTTGGTAGTGCTCTTAAAGATTCAAAGCGATTTTGCCAAATATTTCATACATAGTTGTAAAGACGAAATATTATATAATATAAAAACTTACAAACTGAAGCATATTTTACAGTTTGCTAAAATGAGAATTAACAGGGCAGTATACAAGAATTCGTGAATCTAGCCCTTTCTGTTGCAATGGCTGTTTTCTTGTTACATTTTTCAGTAATACACTTACTTGCCTTTGAGTTTGATTCTTATTTTCAGAGAAAATAAGACTTGACATTTCATGTGAGTCATCTGCCTACTTTTTATGCCCCCGCATCAAATGATGCCGGGGACATATAGTTTTCTGGTTTTCAATACGTGGGTATGTGCATACGAATGTACGTCCGTCTGTACGAATGTGTGTACGTACATTATATGTACGTACGTGATCCTGTTAGACTCGGGTTAAGGCATTTGTACCAGGTAGAACCTGAACTTTTAAGAGCTCATATTTTCCAAACTATCTGATACATTTGGTTCATTTTTGGTTTGATGATAGATATAGGTCCAAAGTTTCATTCAGCAGTACCCCCACCCATGCCCATGACCTAAAGGTCAAGGTCATGGACTTAGAATTTTTTTAATGTTAAAGACTCAGGTTAAGGTATTTGTACCAGGTAGAACCTGAACTTTTATGATTTATTTGGTTCATATTTGTTATGATTATAGATACAGGCTCCAAAGTGATATTCAGCAATACACTCGCCCATGCCTATGACCTCAAGGTCAAGGTCACAGACTTTGAAATTTTTAATATTTAAGTTTTTAAAGAGCTCATATTTTCCAAACCATATCATGGATTTGCTTTATATTTGCTGTGATGATAAGATACAGGTGCAAAGGTTTATTCGACAATACCCCAACCCATGCTTATGACTTCAAGGTCAAGGTCACTGACTTGGAAATTTTTAACGCTAATGTTTTTAAGGTCATATTTTCCAAACCATATGATGGATTGGGTTTATATTTGATACGACCATAGATACAGGTCCAAAGTGATATCGGTAATACCCCCATCCATGCCTCAAGGTCAAGATCACACACATAGAAATTTTAAATTTAAAGTATGTTTAGAACTCACATTTTCCAAACCGTATAATGGATTTGCTTCATATTTGGTAGGATGATAGTTACAGGTCTGAAGATTTATTCAGGCATACCCCCGACTCTGTACTCGAGGTCAAGGTCACAGACTTAGATGTTAAAATTTTCAAGAGCTCATATTTTCCAAGCTATACTATGGATTTGCTTCATATTTTGTTTGATGATAGATACAGGTCAAAGGTTTTATTCAGCAATACCCATGCCCATGCCTATGACTCAAGGTCAAGGTCATAGACTTTCAAATTTTGATTATTAACAGTTTAAAAGCTCATATTTTCCAAACCATACGATGGGAGTTGGTTCATATTTGGTATGATGATAGATACAGGTTCAAAATACTATTCAGTGATACACCGGCCAATGCCTATGACCTAAGGGTCAAGTTTAAAAAGCCTTAGTTTAAAAAAGTTTGGTGTATTGGATTCATATTTTATACACAGGTATATAATCATAAAATATACAATGTAGGTCAAGTTTGATTTAGGGTAAAATCTGCCAATTATTATGAGAGTTATGACCCATTTTTCAACTTCGTTTTTTGCAAAATGCCTGCATGTGGATGAGGATGGCCCTGGGTGGGGGCATCCATGTCATATTGACACATTTCTAGTTTTGAAGTATAACAAAATCAAATTTAAGCTGTTGTCTGTTGCAACTTTGCTTAGCGCTTTAAAGGGAAAAGCAATGTTGGTGAAGAATTAGACTAGCTCCAGTCTCCAGTGACTAAATATTTATTTCTTATAATCCTGTTTGATAATCCACTAAAACAGTGCTCCAGCTAGGATTTTAGGGCAGAAGGGTGCCTGGTAGGGCACTTTCTGGGCGGTCATACAGGAATGAGGGCACCATGTGTCATATATGATATGCTAAGTATCATGACATGTTACAAAATATAATCCCATTCCACAATAAATGCCTCAGACTAGAATACACATAAAACTGATCTTTACACATTGATAACTTTTTTTTTTAATTTTTGTCCGATTTGCATTGAATTTTCAGCAAAATGTAGGGTTTTATGTCTGGAGTTAAAATAAGGCAGAGGGCAGCTTCAGAAGGGCAGAGTGGTGACAGGAGAGGGCAAGAGGGGCAGCCCACCCCTCTATATATGGCTAGCTGGAGCATTGTAAAATAAAACCAAAATAGTATCATGACTATAAAGGCTGATCACTCTAGTGACCAGCCTTTAAAGTCATGATATTATTTTGGTTTTGCTGTGGTGGATTATCAAACAGGATTGTAAGAAAAATATTTAGTCACTGGAGACTGGAGCCAGTCTAGTGAAGAATGTATCTGAGATGCGTTCTTGGAAAACCGTTCATTTTGATGAGAGTTTGATCAAAATCCCATGTAAAATAAGTAAGTTATCAAGGTTTGAAGATACTAAAGCTGTTTTTATGGCCGTTGTCATTTTGAATACCGTATTTGATCTAATTACAGCACCTACCCCTAGTAGCGTACAGTTAAGCAATTTCTTAGTCTTCAGATTACAGCCTGTGTGCTTTTATCTACTTCTGTTAAAAATCATATGTTGTTGGTACTCATTTGAATTGCCTCGACTTGTCGAGGCAATTCAGATGAGTACCAACAACACATACTTTTAGAAATTAATCAGAAAAATACCGCATGAGCACCTTAGAATAATCCTCTCATGAAATATTCAGCTGTTTTTTTGTTTTCTTTCTTTTTTACTTTAAACATGCGCCTTATTAGGTGGTTATTTTACTATATGTCTTTTCATTAATTTTGAAGAACATAAGCGCACAGTGTTGTAATTAGATCGAATACGGTATTTATTCAGGCTTTATGATATCATAGAATCTTAATTAAAAGTACAAAACCTAAATAAATAAAACAATATTCTCCCCGTCTATTTGTATATATAGCTTTTTCTCTGGGCATGTAATTGTATGGCCTTTGGCTTGAAAACTTCATTAATTTCTATCAGAAAGACTAATTTATTTTAAATTTTAAAATGTTAAGAACCTCATTAAATATTCAAAATGGCAGTGCAAATGGGTATGAAAATGATAATGGGTTTGAAACCTTTAAAGGTCTGAAATAATAGATTCTTTTGATCAAATTTATATCAAAATGCACGGCTTATCAAGATCTTTCAACTCAAAATACATTCTTTACTAACCTTATGTTTCTCTTTAAGGGTTAACCCCTTGTAGTCTGGAAAACCCTAAAAGGGTAATTGGCAAACAGAATGCAGCATCTGATCAGGGTCTCCACTATTTGCAATTAGTTCAGCCATTTTTCTCTGGCCTGATATACATCAAATCGAAATTAGAATCTTCCAATATTTAGTGTGGGGGAGTTCATTTAGTCTACAGTGGGTTAAAATAGTGAAAATTGGTGTGACAGTGTATTTGCTCAAAATCTTCAGAAGCCTGTAACAACTCCTTAACCATGCTTACCCTAACATTTGACTAGGTCCATGGTATTGTGTCTAAACTAAAACTGCTGAGTGGCAAACAATGTAGACCTTGATGAAACTAATCCTTTGGAGGCTAAGCAGTTATGTCGTAGTCTGTCCAAATACTAAGGCAGAGGACTTGCTGAGGAGGAGTATTTGATGATAAATCTGGGATAATTTTCTCCAGTTCTCCATAAAAAACATATGTTGTGGGTACTTAATAGAAGTGCCTCTGTGAGGCACTTCTGATGAGTACAGCCGGCCTTGTTGGCTCAGTTGGATGCTCATCCAACTGGTGATCAGGAGGTTTCGGGTTCGACCCCTGCTGGGTCGGTAACATTTTTTTATGGAGATTTGATCATGAAATATTTTCTGTGATCATTCTCTCATGTCCGCTGATTCAAGGAGGACAGTTGCCAGTGTCTGGCAAAAGAATGTACACAATACCGGTTAACCGTTTAGAGGATTAAGCCTGCCCAGAAAAAGTGTGGTTAGGTAAACTGACCACACTCGACATGACCTCATTGGGTTGAATGGGCCGTAAAACCTCAACACAAACAATTCTAATGAGTACTCACAACTTATTTTTTTATGGGTAATATCCCAGAATTATCACCAGATACTCCTCTTTAACCCTTGTCCTGCTGAATAAATTAAAATGCCACACCCACTTCTAATTTTCAGCCAATCAGGTTACTTGATGCAGATTGTTGCTATAAATTCACATACTTAATGGTAAACAGTGCAGATCCAGATCAGTTGGCTTCTTCAGAAGCCAACTGATCTGGATCTACACTGTTTGTAAAGACAGGGTATATCCAGGCTCAGCAGGACTAGGGTTAACTGCTGAATAAATTAACAAGCCACATCTACTTCTAATCTTTAGCCAATCAGATTACTTGATCTGGATTATTGCTATAAATTCACATTCTTAATGGCAAACAGTGCAGATCTAGATCAGTTAGCTTCTGAAGAAGCCAACTGATCTGGATCTACACTGTTTGTAAAGACAGTCCAGTTCAGCAGGACAAGGGTTAATAAACAATTAAGTCCTTTGCTAAGGATATAACTCCACATATTGCACTTTTTTCAGCCAAAAGCTTTTTATATTTTTTTTTATTTCTCCATGAAAACATATGTTCTGGGTACTCATTAGAATTGCCTGTTTCTGTGAAGAAATAAGAAAAATAAATATAGTAAATAGACTATAACAGCTTCTGACAAACTAAATCCACATCAGACTTGTCAGACATTATCTTAATTGCCCCATTTGTAGATAATTCCATTATAAGCTACTGTCTGAAGCTGTGCCTATTGCCATTATACATGATATAAACAACTGCTATGCAAAAAATGCTTCTTTGGGATATGTGGACAGCAAGTGCTTAGGGTTAAGTGTGCTGGGTAAAATTTTCAACAGGTTACAGATTTTTTTTAAATATTTTTCACAGAAAACAGGATTTGACAGTGTATGTAAATTGTCAACTCAGGAGACAATTTGCATGAAATGTCGAATTCTGTTAATTGGAGTATTTTACCTTTTTCTCTCAAAAAAATGTATGTGGTGAGTACTCCCTGAATTCCATTGTGTACCCACAAAATTTGTTTCCATGGAGAAATAAAAAAAAAAAAAGTATTTGGACATCCACTGACAACCTTAGCATCAACCTTTAGCAGTCTCTGGCTAAAATCAGCAACTGATGAATTGGTTATTTATTTTTTTTTTATTTGTTTCCATCTTATTTTTCTTGGGAAATAAGATTTGACATTTAATGTGACTTGCCCTGTTTCAGAGATATTGAAATGTGAAACCCTGTTTTCTTGGAAAAATAAGAAAATATTTTAAAATGTCCGCTGTTGCTATTTAAGCCTGGCAGGTAATTAGCAGATAAAGATAAGGATTAGACTGGCTCCAGTCTCCAGTGACTAAATATTTTTCTCATAATCCTGTTTGGTAATTCACTACAGTGAAATCAAAACAATATCATGACTATACAGGCTGGTCACTAGTGACCAGCCTGTATAGTCATGATATTACTTTGGTTTTATTTTAGTGGATTATTAAACAGATTATAAGAAAAAAATATTTAGTCACTGGAGACTGGAGCCAGTCTAGATAAGGATAAGAGGAGTTTCCAAATAATACTTGTTTTGTTTTTTTATTTCTTCATGAAAATATATGTTGTGGGTACTCATAAGAATTGCCTCAGTGAGGTGCTTCTGATGAGTACCAAAACATATGTTTTCATAGAGTAGTAAGAAAAATATCAGTAATTTTTCGGTTGAAAAAAAAAGCACATTATCTGGAGCTAAGATACATGTAGTTGAGTGTGGGAAAATGTTGAAAATTTTTATGACATCTGGAAAATGTTTCACCAAAGAGTTATTAACAGGGGGTGAAACTACTTTCTCTTCTTTCTGATACAGGAATGATGAAATCCCATTATTCTTTAACCCTAAAGTGCCAACTTTAAATATTTGCAGAAAACATTTTAAAAAATTTTTAGGAAAAAAGAGGGTATTATTTCATGTGATAGGGAAACATCTGGGTGGCAGATTGGATAGCGATCCCGACTTCGGATCACGAGGTCCAGATTTTGAATTCTGCTTGAGGCGGATAGCTTGTAATTTTACCGTGCTCTGTTGCGCATAGCCTTTCATTATCACCCTTCCATAGTCTCAATATGACATATATAATGTTGAAAGGGATGTAAAACACCATATGTCATCATCATTTTCCAGTGATTGATGACCGATCATAACCCTAGATAAGGTTCTTTTCACAACCAAAAAGCAATGATGTACCATATTGCATCTAATTAGCGCACATACTCCTATAAGCGCACAGTCAAGAAATTCCGTAGTCTTCAGATTACAGTCTGTGTACTTTTTCTTTACTTCTTTATAAAGGCATATGTTGTGGGTACTCATTTGAATTGCATCGACTTGTCGATGCAATTCAAATGAGCACCCACAACATATGCCTTTATAAAGAAAGTCAGAAAAAATCGCATAATCATCATCAAATAAGTCCTTTTCTGATCTTTTTTATAGTATATCCTTAGTAGGTAGATACATATTTTACCACAACTGAATGTTCCCAGTAATTTTTAAAAACCTAAGCGCACAGTGCGGTAATTAGGTCGAATATGGTGTATTATATTTTTTATTTTTTCTCTACAAAAACAGAAGTTGTGCAGTCTACTAAAAATCTATAGAATCAGGTACTCATTAGAAACACCTCAGCAAGGGATTTCTGTATAGCTCCAGATAAGAGGGAGTATCCTCAAAATAATTTCTTATTTCTCTAGGAAAACATATGTTGCGGTATTCATTAGAAGCACCTCAGCGAGGTGCTTCTAATGAATACCCCAACATATGTTTACTTGGAGAAATAAGAAAAATATCAGTACTTTTCATTTGAAATTAGACACAAGTGCCTTATCTGGAGCTATGCATCTAATCAGTTCCACAACATATGTTTTAACTTCATAATACATTAACCTATAGATAATGTGCTATTCTATTCTGTTTTCACACCTTCCACAGAAAAAACGACCTTTCAGTCGTCAATTAAAGTCTTAAACCAGAAGGTCCCTTAGGCAATTACCTGTGTGACGTAACTCTTCCCGCTCAATTGACCACGTGTCAGTTTCTTTTCTGTGGACAAAGAAATTCAACAAGGATTATTTACCTGTGATAGAAATTTGGATTATTTCTTTCCTCACGGATAAATTTATGTATCCTTGTGTTTCTTTTGTTTATTTATCACTCCTTTCACTTTCTGTGTTATTATTTAAAATTTTCAATTTTTGACTGGTCTTTTTCCATATGCGTTTTCGCCACTCTCGCTATTCGGCACAACGCTCGTGCGCGATCGGTTCGATAGTCGTGTTTATATATGCAGAATATTTTTGTTCTTTTCGTTCCAGGTTATTCAGCAATTACGATATGTTTTTCCTGGACTTTTGTTTGCAGAGATCTTCAGTTGGCTAAAGATTCTCATGGTGGAGAAGCTGATTGTAAAGAACTTGTCAACCCTTGATGGGTTATAAGACAATTCTTTACTGATGGGAGCCCCACCCCATATGGCTATACTGCCGGGGTAAGACCCATCAAGGTGGCATCTTTGGGTACTTAGTATCCGATAAAGTCTAAGTCCACCAGTCACCAGTCATCCAGTCACCAGTCACCAGTCAATCAGCTTCACCAGTCACCAGTCAATCAGGTGCCAGTCAACCAGGCACCAGTCACCAGTCATCCAGGTGCCAGTCAACCAGGCACCAGTCACCAGTCACCCAGTCACCAGTCACCAGTCATCCAGTCACCAGTCACCGATCAACCAGGCACCAGTCAACTAGTCTCCAGTCAATAATTTAATTATTTTCTGGAAAGACTTAGTTTCTGACATATTTCACCGGACAAAATAGTCACGTATACTAACTTCCGGTCATTATGTCTAATTATTAAAAAAAAAAATTTTTTCACTGGGCAAAGTATTAGTAATATTTCAGATACTTATACCCGGTCATATTATTATATTATTTCTGATTTTTCACCAGGCAAACTTTTACAGAAAGTGTCTGGTCAATTTTTGCCTAATAATTAATTATCTTCGGGAAAAAGTTTCGAATACTTGTGCCCGCTCAGTTTTCATATATAATCTCCCTTTTTCATCGGACTAGAGTTACGAATACTACTATCCGATCAATTTGTCAAATTACTTGTAACTTTACCGGGCAACAGTTACGAATACTAGTGTCCGGTCATTGTGTCGGGTAACTAGTGTCAAAATAATGATCACTAATTCCCGAACAATCTATTATCGTTCATAGAGCTCCATTCACGTTTAAGTCAATGGATATAGGTTATTAAGTGAAATACATAATAACTTTTTATACAAAAAATTCTGTACAGTCTTTCCCAAATCAGACTAGAATCTTTAATATTCCATTGACTTATTATAGGTGTGTAATTCCATTAATATTTTAAATTAACTTATGTTTTATCTCTTTTATCCGCTAGAAAGAGTTAAACTTCCACTATAACAAAATTCTTACCGGGCAGCAGTTCGTAGACTAGTGCCAGGTCATTCAAATGATGTTTTATCTCTTTAATTCGCTAGAAAGCGGTTAAATTCCGGCTCTAAAGAAAATTTAATCGGGAGGCACTTCGTAGAGTAGTGCCAGGTCATTCTAACGAAATTCCACCGGGCAGTAGTTTCGTAGACTTTGTGTCGGATTACTAGTGTGCGAGTAGTAGTCACTAGTACTCGCTCAACATATATTTATTTAATAACCACTATAGACATGTATAGTCTTGGATTATAGGTTATTGAATGACAGCGATGGGTTCTAATACCTAGTAGCCATTTATATTGTTGAATTCTGTCCAGTCACTTTTGAACTTGACTTAAATTCTATATATATATTTATTATTGAAAATGAATTAAGAATTATCGGTTACGATCAAATTCGTAATTCATTCACTAAGTGTAGAAGATACTTCCAGCTATAATTATATCTCTTTTATTCGCTACAAAGAGATTAACTTCTTACATATTCACCTTATTCGGCTCTAGGGCAAAGGTGAACTATAAAACTATCGTTATTTATAAGAAGAAAAATATACACAAAATATAAAAAAATTTCTTCTTTCCTCCCCTGTTTTTCTTCTACATGCTCCGATATGTAATCAGCATGTAATCTGAGGAGTAAATTGACAAGAAAGTAGCAATCGATCTTTTCTACTTTCTATTAATTTTTCATTCTTAAGGTATCGGAAATTTACACCAACCAGATAAATAAATTAACAGTTTATTTATTTATTCGCTACCTCTCTAGATTACTACGATTTAAAATTCTAGTTGAGGTACATATTTTCCTTTTGCCTTTTCTACATGGAAAATAGTTGATCCGATAAGCTATTATTCTATTTTATACTATCTTTTGATTGATTATATAAGAGTCTAGGTCAGTCGTGCTCTGTCTAAACTCTGCTATAAAATAATAAATAAGAAAAAAATCTTATATTTAGGCATAGATATAATTCGATACGTTCTTTACTTTGCCTGTTTTATTTTTTCTTCTGGATCATTTAAGACTACGATAGCAATATACCAGATATTTTTGCCTCAGTAAGATTCTATTACGCTGAAGATTCTTCATATTGGAATAATAATTTTATTATGATTATAATTCTAGACCCAATTAATCCTCGTATATTATAGGTCTACTTTACCTTATTGAGGAATAGTTTTGCTTCGACTAGCTCTATACCTCTAATATTTTATTTATAACTAGAGTCCATTTCAATCAAAATTTTCTTGCACTTTGGTATTGACAATGGATACATATTTAGTAAAGGCATTAATTATTCAGTACTTGACGGATTATTATTGCCTAAATTAGATATTATATACAATACTTTCCTTTTGATATTTTGTTTTATTGACTTTGTAACTATTCAGAAACTGCCAAAGTCAATCATTTCCTTCCTCTAAACTTACCGAAGCTCTAGATTATGTTGATATATATTTTTGATATATGCTTAGAGGTTAATTAACGAGAGTTTACCTCATAATAGCAGATATTATTATAATTATATTAATCAATCTATAGTCTAGGCTTAGACAAAAGGGAAAACATCCTTAATTACGAGCCGGTAAAGAATTAAGACACTCTTTATTATCTCTTTACCCCTCCTTTATGTTTACATTCGTTAAAGGGATCATAGTAATTCTCGCTAAGAGTTCAAGTTCAGTTTGCGAATAATGCAAAGATTAATATCTTGATTTCCAGCCCACATCAAAAATGGTCTATATATATAGATAAATATCTTTTCCGAAACTGGATATTTATTTATTTTTCCACACAATAAGTCATTTCAAGATGTCGATAATTTTGAAATGCACTGCTTCAATTTATAATATAAAATATGTTTATATTAACTTCACAACTTAGTAAGTACTGCACCTACGTTCCTGGTCAGATCTTACTTTTGTGATACATTTTTGAACATACCGAAAATTTTTCTTCGATTATACATTCGGTAAATAAACTTTCGAGTAGTATTTATGCCTTTAAACATTCAGATTATTTGATATTTGTTGGAGATAATATATTATTCCGATATTTATATATCTATCTTCATTATTTATCTTTCTCATCTTACTTTTAAATTAGATTGACCTTCTCGCTACGTTCCAGGTTTAAATCTAGCGAACATTGTGGAACAGTCACTTTTTTATTTCCTAAACAATATTTTAACATTTTTCTCAGTATTCAGAGCGTAACGACTTCATGAATACTTGGAAATAATTCAATTCTACGCTTGTTAAACTAAGCCTAAAACAAGCCCTAGTTTTTTAGAATGGATATTATCCTTCGATTCAGTTCATGGAGATACATCCTTTTAGATCCCATTATCTCTATTTCAATCATTCAAAATTCTAATGACTAAGTACTCCTTTTCTACGTACGAATACAGAATATCGAGTCACTGTTGCTGCATATTGGTTAAAGATTAAACAAATTTTATCTTAAACCTATATGACGTTAAATTAATTATTATCTCTTTCATATACATGTTTTTACCCTTCCGTCAGGGATCGCGGTAATAATATTATTACTCTCTATGGTTTACACATAGATCTCGAGAGTATATATATGTATTTTCTTCCTGAACTCATTTGCGAGTACGTAATTTGATATTTCAGGAATTACCAATTATGCAGGCATAGATTTTATTCTATTAATATTCAATTCTAAAAATTTGATTGAATGTTTATCTATAAAATTTCTGGGCAGTAATTTTATAGAGAGTTATATGTTTAATAATTCCTTGCTTAAATAATAGTTACGCTTAACCTATTATTTATAGCGGGAATTTTGTTCAGTAGTATAATTTTTATTTAGTATTAATATATTTCTTACTATTCTTAAATATGCGTATAGAATAGTAATACTATCTCTTAACTTTTAAATTAAGTGTTTTTTGAGATTATTAATCAGTATTATTGTATAATCTTTCTTCAGAGATTATCACACTATTACTTTTTCTCTGAGTCCTTCTCTTTTTATGAACATTTTGATTCGTATCAAAGTGGATTTTTTAACATTTCTTGATTTCCATGATTATTTACTCAGGAGTACTTTTCATGGCAATCTTCTGGTATAGAAAGATTCTATCCAGCTTATTTATTATTGCTTAATCTTATCAATACGGTAAGATTTAGCCAAACTATGACCGTCATACAGTTTGCTGCGATCAACCTTATTCTTATCTCTCTTATTCTCTGTCAAACTCTTACGTTATGATGTTGACAGTTTATTCTTTATTTTTTTGTCAGGACATCAAACGCTTTTATATGTCTATGACAAAACTAATTATCAATGGTTTAGGTTGTTTTTTCTTCCCAGCAGTTATATGCAAACTCTGTATTATTTTATTGCTTGACTAAAAATTCGTTATACAATTAGTCTAGCAATAGTTTTAACCATTATGTTTGTCTATACCTTTTTTTTTTTTTTTCTTCTGATGGATAACTTAGTTATAGTTAAGTTAACTCCATCTACTTTTATTATCTTCCCTTCTTTAATTTGATCAAGGGAAATAATTACACATTATGGTTATTTTAAGTCTGTGTCTGTTCATCGAAAACTGTCCTGTCGCTCCAATTAACAGAATCTAATTAGTTTATAATTCTAATAGCTTAGACTATTACAATTACATAGCTTCACATATCTAGAATTTTATCCAAAATACCTACATATGTCAGTTATCTATAGGAAACTCCACCGAGTAGACTTTTCCTTATTTATTCAAGATCCTACATAGACTACTTACAGTGTATGGTCTTGGCTTTTTGTTTTACAAATTTTGTTTTGAAAATATTTCTATATTCCTAGCTTACTTTGCGATGGAATATTTATGTTATGTCTCAATGACTCCCTTTTCTTTTTGAAGCCAATTGTTGTTTCCCAAAAAGAAAAAAAGAGGTGGGGGGGGGGGGGGGGGGGGCCAATGTTAGGTCTCTGAGACTTAAGAACTGGCTTCCTCTAGAGTCTACTAATATATATAAGGTTGTTAGATCATAACACCTTAAAGATATGCTATTTTGTGAATCTAGATCATTCTTTCTATTAAATATAGTATTAGAATGTATCTGATTCCTTTGAGTTTCCTGAGTCTTAACCAGAAGTGGTGAGATATTATTGGTGTTAGAATTAGGAGAGCACCTCCCTCCTATTCTGCAAATTCTAGCACATTATCTATAGGTTAATGTATTATGAAGTTAAAATGAAGTTTTTTAAAAGTAAAACATATTTTAACGAGTAATACTTAACCTATAGATAATCAATTATCTCCCTCCGCCCACCTTCGCTTATCTCTCCTAATTGTGTCTATTGTTTTACACATAAAAGAAACTGACACGTGGTCAATTGAGCGGGAAGAGTTACGTCACACAGGTAATTGCCTAAGGGACCTTCTGGTTTAAGACTTTAATTAACGACTGAAAGGTCATTTTTTCTGTGGAAGGTGTGAAAACAGAATAGAATAGCACATTATCTATAGGTTAAGTATTACTCGTTAAAATATGTTTTACTTTTAAAAAACTTCATTTTCGTGGAGAAATAAGAAAAATATCTACTGTAATAGCCCTAAGTATTGTAAGTAGATGTCGTATAGCCTGGTAGTCAGGGCAGACAAAGAAAACGAAGACTCTTTTATATCTCGGTTTTTAAAAAGGTGTCCTACAAATAAAATACACAAACACATAGAACAAGACCTTACACAATATACAAATGTACAGATACAAATACATAGGACATAACTTGCACATCTTGACAGACATGTAATTAAATTTGGTTCTAGCGACCTTAATAGTTAGACATGGGTTTGCTTATGACGGATGGAAGTCATGAATATTTATAGATTATGCATGTATCTTTGTGCATAAATTAAGAGATGAAACTGTGCAGAATTACTCTATTAATGTAATGCTAACACCGATGCATATCAATACTATAACCTGAAACAGGAAAGTGCATTTCTTCACAAGACGAGGTTTGTTTACATTCAGCACGAAGACGGACATGTATGACAAAGATGTGTAAAATAATCAATACTGACGGAACGTAAACAAACAACCCTTATCAACATACCTGGCTGTACAATAAATTCATTCTGTGAATATCAGTGAAGATATAAACTTCAGAAGGTGAATGAAAGAAATAATTTCTCCGTTGAATGGAGGATGACCTTCTGCCACTAAGATGGCCACCGGCTGAATGCAAAGAGTGCGCATAAAAATACAGGTGCATAAACAACAGGTACATGCATTGGTTATTTGTGTTATTAATCACCCTGACGTCACACACACTAAGAATAGAGAGAATTATAGAGTAAGAAAAGTTATCATTGGACTGCGCTATTTACATGCGAGTAAAAATACTACATAGAGGAATCCCGGGTTTCCCTTATGTAGGTGAAGGTTACTTTCACTTTACATTTTAAGGTAGCGTATCACAGATTGTAAAATAGAAACTACCTAAATTTAAGTAAAATAATTATTTGTCATGAAATGACCTGTGTGACATTCTCCCCTGCTAGGGAAAATGTCTCCCGACATTTCCTTAAAACACGGACACAGCTGATTCTATTTATATTACATTTTATGATATCATGTATGTATATTGCTATACACGAAACATCATGTATATGCTTGAAATATTCCACTATATTAGATCACGTATGCATAATGCTATACATGAAACATCATGTATATGCTTACAATACATGACAAACAACTACATTTTACTTCATCTGGTTTTGGACTCACATTGCCATATATGTTTCTCATACATGAACGTTCATGTACATACGTCTCACAATACATGACAAACAATTGATGTACACAATAAAGAATCTCAGACTACAGCTTTACACGTGTACATCTTAACTTCCTGTGTATATGCTTTGAAACTATAATAAATGGCATACACACATATAAATCATGAAGAAACAATAATAACACTACTACAATATTGCCATTTTATCAGCTGTAAATGTATTGTCTGAATTACAGGAAAGTATTTTCTTTATAATTAAAAACTTCTGTGACATTCTCCCCTGTATAGGTCAAAATAAAATACTGATATTCAGAAAATAAAACCAAGTTAAACATCAAATATAACAGTAGAGTCATCATAGATGAACTCTGGGGACCAATATAATTCTGCCGGCATATCAACTGTTTGTTGACTGCATACCCAGTCACCATATCTGTCAGGTGGCTTGTACAACATTCGGAGACTCATGGAGAGACGGCATATTTACGTCTGACTGATACCGAGTACTACGGTCAACACTAGTTGACGCAGTAGGTAATACTGAATTACCTGACTCTGTTCTGCTAATATTAGCAGTTGGTTCACTGGAATTAACAGAAATATGTTTCCGTGAGGAAATACTGTTACCAGTGGGAACAGAAACATGTCTATTCCTAGTCCGTCTTTGCGGAATAACATATCTGGCTATGCTGTCTGAGTCGGTATCAGAATCAGATGTTTCGTCAGATTTTGATGTTGGAGTTGGAACATGCTTCCTTGTTTGCACCTTTTTCTGAGGTATCTTTTCCTTGTTCGACAACAAAGACTCATTTACCTCAGAAATTGAAGGAATTGAAGAAAATGGAAGAAGCATATTTCTGTGTAAAGTTTTTACAGTGCCATCACCAGATTCCTGTTTCACTTTGAAAACTGGGATATTTTTATCAGGTTTGTCAATGACAATATATGGATGTCTATCCCATTTGTCGGCTAATTTATTTTTACCTTTGAGACCGACATTTCTGATCAGAACTCTGTCTCCAATATCTAAAGTCGATTCTCTGACTTTAGTATCATAACGAGCTTTATGCCGTTGGGCTGATTTTTGAGCCTCCTTTGAAGCTACTTTATAAGCAAATTGCAACCTTTTTCTTAGTTTGGTTGCATAATGGTCTTTGCTTTTGACTGACGCTTCCTCTGATGATTTAAGCCCTAGATATGCATCAACAGCTAGTCTAGGATGACGTCCAAACATTAAAAAGTACGGAGAATATCCAGTACTGTCATGCCTAGTAGCATTATATGAATGCACTAAAGGTGCTACATATGATTTCCAGTCTTCTTTCTTTTGATCTTCAAGAGTCCCTAACATATTTAAAAGTGTCTGATTAAAACGCTCCACCATACCATTCCCCATAGGGTGATATGGCGTAGTATGTGTCTTTTCAACACCAGCCAAAGAACATAATTCTTTTATGACACTGCTTTCAAAATTTCTTCCCTGATTGCTATGTAAACGAGCAGGGAAGCCATAATGAACAATGAAATTGTCAAAAAGAATTCTTGCAGTGGTCTTTGCAAGTTGATTTCTTGTAGGGAAAGCCTGAGCATATCTGGTGAAGTGATCTGTAATCACCAGAATATTCTCAAACCCTCCTTTGGATCTTTCTAAAGACAAGAAATCAATACAGACAAGTTCCATTGGCTCACTGCTTACTATATTTACAAGTTCCGTACTGGTTTTTGGAAAGGTTTTGCGTTTGATACACCTTTCACACGTTTTAACCTTCTTCTCAACATCTGACTCAAAACCTGGCCAAAAGAAACGAGATCTTACTAAAGAAAGAGTTCTATCTTGACCTTGATGGCCAACATTATCATGAAGTTGTTTTAATACAAATTCATGATAAGAATATGGTAAAACTAACTGTTTTACATTCTCACCATTTAAAACTGTATTCCGGTATAAAATACCGTTTTCTAAAGACATACTTTTCCAGTGGCGCAAATATTTGCTAACCTCTGGATGCTCTGCCTTTAACTCTTCTTTCTGTGGACAATATCCACTTTTGACAAAATAAATTACTCTGTCAATAAATTGATCTCTACTTTGTTCTTTGGCCCAGTCTACAGTATTTATATTTGTAGACTCTATGTCTGTTCTGATATCAGGATCAACAGATTCTATATTGGAATCAACAGATTCCGCAAGTTGAGAAGCACTGGTAACAACTAGAGTTTCAGCGTAGGGACATGTCTCTCTTTTGACTGTATAGGCATCACAAATAGCCTTTACAACTTCAGGAAAGATCTCAGTCTTCTCCTGTGGTCTCCTTGAAAGACCATCAGCATCACAGTTAGATTTTCCTGTCTTGTACTTCAATGTAAAATTGTAAGTACCAAGAGCTGCAAGCCAACGATGACCTGTAGCATCTAACTTTGCTGAAGTAAGTACATATGTAAGCGGATTGTTATCCGTTAAAACTGTAAAATCATTACCATATAGGTAATTGTGAAATTTATCCGTAACAGCCCATTTTAAGCACAAAAATTCAAGTTTGTGGGCAGGATAATTTCTTTCACTTTTACGTAGTCCACGACTAGCATATGCAATCACCCTTTCAATACCATCTTGTTCCTGATATAGCACCGCACCAAGCCCTTCTATAGACGCATCGGTATGTAGGATAAAAGGTTTGTTAAAATCGGCATATGCCAAAACTGGAGGTGTACTCAGTTTTAATTTAAGCATATCGAAAGCATCTTGCTGTGCTTTCCCCCATTGCCAGGGTATACTCTTCTTCTTCTTTTTCTTACCTTCAGGGGTATATCCATTTGTAGAGTGACCAACAAGCAGATCATTCAATGGTTTTACAATTCTGGCATAATCTTTGATATAGCGCCGGTAATAACCGGTAAATCCAAGGAATGATCTGAGTGTTTTAACATTATGAGGGACTGGCCATTCGGACAAAGCTTTAATTTTATCCGGGTCCGTTTCCACGCCTCGGTCACTGACTACATGACCAAGGTATGCAACGCTGCTTTTGAAAAACTCACATTTTGACGGCTTGAGTTTGAGGCCATGTTCCTGCAAACGACTGAAAACTGCCTCTATCCTTTTTATATGATCCTCAAACGTAACAGAAAAAATAAGAATATCATCTAGAAAAATTAAACATTCCTTAAGATTTAACTCGCCCATGCAACGTTCCATCAAACGCTGAAATGTTGCAGGCGCATTAGTCAAACCGAAAGCCATTCTGTTACATTCAAAGAACCCGAGATTACCAACAGTGAAAGCCGTTTTATGTTTATCTTCTTCGCTCATTTCCACCTGCCAGTAACCACTTTTCAAATCTAATTTTGAAAAGTATTTTGCACCTATCAAGGTATCAATGGTATCGTCTATACGTGGGAGTGTATAAGCATCCTTGATAGTGCGATTATTCAAATTTCTGAAGTCAATGCAAAACCTTAAACTACCGTCCTTTTTTCTTACTAACACTACATTAGAAGAATACGGACTTTGTGAAGGTCTAATAGCATCTGACTCCAGCATTTCCTTCAAATGTTGGCGGACCTCTTCAAACATGGCAGGTGGAATTCTTCTGTACGGTTCCTTGAAGGGAGTGCTGTCAGTTAATTTGATTTCGTGCTTGACAGTATTTGTTTTCCCAAGGACGGTTGGTCCCTTGGAAAATATATGTGACCATTTACCAAGCACTTCTTTTACTTCCTGAAATTGTTCATGTGATAAATTATTTTTATCAACTGAAATACCCAAGTCTTCAAGTGTAGAAAATGAGGACTTATTACCTGGCTTTTGTGTTAAATCAGGAGTCCAAGAGTCAATAACTGAAACACTGTTAAGGGAGCATAAAATTGATTTGGGTGGTATTTCTATTGTATGTGCTGACAGGTTACACACTCGAACGGGAACACGTGCAGTATTTCCAGGGGATTTTAGGGAAACAACTCTGGGACAAATGGTCAAGTCTCCTGTCAATGAGGTATCCCTATGTTCAGTAACAGCGGTTTCATAATCACCTGTTTTTCTTACTATACCATGTACAATTTTAAATTCATTTGGAGCAATACGTATTGCAAAATTGTTTGTTGTTTTTACAGGTATAGCATCATCACACATGCTATCAAAAGCAGTCTGCCATTCAACCGGCACGTCACTTGTGGGAACACTAGCCTTACAAAGGTGAATCACATTTGTCCCTACAATTATGGAAACATCTTTGTTGTATTCTGTATCAGAAACAACTAACAAAGGTACATTAAAAACACTATTTGATAAAAATGGAGCTGAAATTTCAGCTTCTATATAACCTTTGTATGGTAACTTTGCTCCACCAGCACTTTGTATTGATAGGCCAAATTCAGTAATATTACGAAGCTCCGGCAAAGGATTTAACGAGTGATAAAAACTCTCAGAAATGGAGGTTATCATAGATCCGGAATCGATCAAACCCGAGGTTTTAACACCATTTATAATAATATAACTTTCATTGGAAGAACCCACCATTCTATCCAACAAAGTAGGCTTTACAGAATTAGTTAAGTTTGGGTGATACTTAGAACCAATTTGGCACTCTTCCTCTGTTTGCCCTACAACAGAGGAAGTTAGTGGTTTATTAAAATGCTGGGCGTTACTCCCACGACCTCTAACACAGTTAGCACCCCGGCCGGTAGTGCCACCGCGATAACTGCCGTAGGTGTTGCCAGCCTTATAACCATCTGAAGAGTGGCTCTGATCACTATTACTACTATAGAAATTCCTACCATAATTACCTCTATTAGGTTGTCTTATATAGCCTCTATTATAACCTCTGCCTCTACCTCAGCTGTACTGTGGTCTAAAGGACTGTTGGAAAGAAGCATGGCTATCAGCACCCAAACTGGATTGCTGACTGTCAAACCTCTGTTCCAAAGCTTCCATACGACCCATCAATTCAGACAATTGTTTTAACAATTGTTTATTTGTATCATCTGCTTCTGCTGAAGCTTGGCCTATATGTTGTTGAGCAACTTTCTGCTTTGGGTCAGGTCTGCTATTACTGGCTTCTTCTTGTTCAACCTTTCTAATTTCTTTCAATAATAACTGAAAATCTTTAATGCTATCATATAAATGCCGTGTTGAATGTTTTAACTGTTGGCTTTTCAGACCTGTCCAAAATTTGCTTCTTAACATGGCATCTTTTGCGACAAAGTCAATGTGTCCATAGCGAACTGCTCTTGATAGAGTTTGTTCTAATCTCGAACCATACTCTACGATAGATTCACTATCTTTTTGATAGTCATTATAAAATGTTTGAATGTGAGTCTCACTAGAACTCACATTCCCATAAAAACCATCAAGTTTATTTAATATGTCAGCTACAGTAGCATTTTCCCCTAAAGGGACTAGCATAGCTCTGGCTGACCCTTTAAGTGAGGTTCTAATAGACTGTAGGACCACATGTTCAGGTAACAAGGGATTTTGTTGGAGGCATTTCACCTCAAAACTCCAAACTTCATATGTTGTTTCACCTTTCTGTGGTTCCTCTGAGCCACTAAAGAAAGGTAACTTTGGTAAATTGTAGGGCGGTGCCATATAGGAGGTGTTATACAACTGGGAATTGTTCAGCTGCAGTCTAGGTGGAACTGGTGACATACCTGGAAATGCAAATGTTGTTTTAGGTTTTGTTTCACCAGTTGCACAAACTGTTTTTGGTGTGCTAGACACAGCACTTGCTGTACCAGCTGAAGTTATAATTTTATCAGGGTTAATACCCAAAAGTATATCATACTCTTCTTTAGTGAGAACTTTGTATTGTTTTTCCTCCAAACATTTAACCATGTTTGAAAGCTTTTCATCAGAGGGACCTTTGTCAGCCATTTTGAACTATTATTAAGACACTAATATTGCAACAACTATTAACTATATCAAATGACAATACACTTGTACTGTCAGAAAAATATATTCACACAAAAATGACTATTCAATTAAGTTCTGAATCAAATAGACTGAAATATCTGCACTACACTTTAATAACAAGATATGTGGAGCAGCAACACAAGTGAAAGTAGTTAACAATCATACAATGCTATGAAAATGAATCAACACAGGCATCCACTATGATCTAGCCTATCTAAACCTGGTGTAGCCAGCATCTATCATAACACAACAAAGCATGAATGCTAAACACAATCTACCAAAATGTGTGCTACAGTTCTTTTTGTCCAATATCTTGCCAATGTTAGTTTTGGATGTATTCCATCTTTAAAATTTACAAAACTAATTTTGGCTCTCTTGTGATCATCTCCTTTAGATTTGTGAAAACGTATTAAATCCAAATTAAAGCGAGGAGAGATCACAGAGGTAAACTGGTTCACTTCTTTAATATATTCATTCACAAGAGCTATTCTTTCTTTAAGAACAAGATCCTATGAACGAAAGATGGTCGGATCCCTATGTCCTTTACTTGAATAATAAGCTTCAAGAGAATAGTAAGGAATTTCCAGAAAGATAATAGAAACAGTAGGAAAATTTGCAACATAGTCAAAATATCTGTCAATTTGAAATTTCAAATAAGAAACTGCTGCATTGTCATCAGCATGGCGTAAATTAATTTCTCTACCTTTTTTATAAGTAAAGTCACATGTGCCAAGCCAAATATATAAAACAATTTGACCAAACTGCCTAACTTTCTTATGCAAATTATTTTTCAACCAAAAATAATAATCAGAAAACCTGGCACCTGGAAAACACTGAAAATCAATTGAATAGCCAAACTGCCTTATCAAATCTTCATGTGGGGAGATAGTTGCCTTTACTGTCAGCAATCAAAATTGGCTGTTTTGTAAGTTTCCCATGGAAATTAAATGGTCTATTGATATACCTGTTTAAAGCAGTCTCATTCATTTGACTATTCTGCACTACTGATGCCAATCACTAAGTAATATGCTATAACTGACTTTTGTTGGTAGGCTGAAAACCCTATATAATCAAGTAACAACAAAAATGGTAAATTAAAGTGCCTACCTCAACACAGGAGTCTTCAACTGAAACAGCACAACTGTATAGTCACAATATCTTGTCAGGATACTGTACTGTATTTTCAACACAATGACAGCCTATAATGTTAATAGTAATAACATATTAGATCTTACAGTTTAAGAATATCACAGATTTTCTTTTAAAAGTTATAAAAGTCTCCATTCAAACAGGATCCATTCTGGCTGCTGAAACTAAACAATGTTACTGTTAGTAATGTGACAACATGCAAATTTTCTTTAAAAAAAATTTTAGGCCATTACAACTGCATAATATAAGTTTGACTCCTTGGTGCCAAATCAAATGCAGAAATAAATGAACCTACAGTGCCAGACTCCACTATTCACATGGCAAAAATACACAAGTTAACTAATATGACAGAAAATTGTCAACAAGGGCATACTTTCTCATATATATGACTGAAAATTGTTGATAGTGGACATTATTATATACAATTTCTGCACCTATGTATGCTTCTATATGCAGTATTTATCTGAACATAGAAATCTACATAACTATAATGTACACAGTTTATGTCTACAGATTACAGTGTCTGTCTACATAAACAATTGTACGTACCGGTACTATATATTTTCACAACCAATCATATTGTATATATTCAGCAGCTTATCAACACATATATTCAACAAAACACAGAATAGCAAATTATATCAAAAAGCAAAATTATAGTTTGTAATTTCCCATGTCGCGAAGTCGCAGTTTATTGAAATCTGTGGAAGTTGACATTCCCCAAGTTTATGATTAATATCTACGCGTTACGCGAAATCCAAAGAATTCTGAATTTCTAATCATTAAATAGAAAATAGCAAATAGCAAGCTTGCACACTTTATAATAATTATTTAACACATATGGCCATTTTTAACACGCGTACTGCAGTATAAACACTGATGAAAACCACAGACACATGTACAAATATCTATGATGATGATGAATGATGACGAACAGAATCCATGATGATTTCTGTATAGCAGGTATGTGATATAGCCAGGTACACCTATATGCTGGATTCCACCATTAGTTGGGCGCCATTGTCGTATAGCCTGGTAGTCAGGGCAGACAAAGAAAACGAAGACTCTTTTATATCTCGGTTTTTAAAAAGGTGTCCTACAAATAAAATACACAAACACATAGAACAAGACCTTACACAATATACAAATGTACAGATACAAATACATAGGACATAACTTGCACATCTTGACAGACATGTAATTAAATTTGGTTCTAGCGACCTTAATAGTTAGACATGGGTTTGCTTATGACGGATGGAAGTCATGAATATTTATAGATTATGCATGTATCTTTGTGCATAAATTAAGAGATGAAACTGTGCAGAATTACTCTATTAATGTAATGCTAACACCGATGCATATCAATACTATAACCTGAAACAGGAAAGTGCATTTCTTCACAAGACGAGGTTTGTTTACATTCAGCACGAAGACGGACATGTATGACAAAGGTGTGTAAAATAATCAATACTGACGGAACGTAAACAAACAACCCTTATCAACATACCTGGCTGTACAATAAATTCATTCTGTGAATATCAGTGAAGATATAAACTTCAGAAGGTGAATGAAAGAAATAATTTCTCCGTTGAATGGAGGATGACCTTCTGCCACTAAGATGGCCACCGGCTGAATGCAAAGAGCGCGCATAAAAATACAGGTGCATAAACAACAGGTACATGCATTGGTTATTTGTGTTATTAATCACCCTGACGTCACACACACTAAGAATAGAGAGAATTATAGAGTAAGAAAAGTTATCATTGGACTGCGCTATTTACATGCGAGTAAAAATACTACATAGAGGAATCCCGGGTTTCCCTTATGTAGGTGAAGGTTACTTTCACTTTACATTTTAAGGTAGCGTATCACAGATTGTAAAATAGAAACTACCTAAATTTAAGTAAAATAATTATTTGTCATGAAATGACCTGTGTGACATAGATAAGGGGTCTCAATACTTAGGGTTATTACAGTATACTTTATGGTTGAAAAAACATGTCTGATCTGGAGCTATGACTCTCATCAAGGACAGCTGTAGGAAGCTGCATGTTGCACTCCCAATAATTAGACATACACTGTACTATTTTTAGTATCAATCATTCCAAGATGTGGATCATTATGTCAAAACATGTAAAAACAAAAATATTTTGCTTTATACTGGGGAGGTGTGGGAGTGTGGGAGGGGTATTCATTACTCTTAAGGACTAGGTTTAACAGGTTTATGATCTTGATGCATTAAATACATTTTATCCATGAACATTCTCTTCTTAATTGGGCAGAACCATGGGGGCATATGTGGACAGTGAAGGCCCAGATCAGCCTGTGCAGTCTGATCAGGGCCTTCTCCATCTGCTAGCAGAATCATTGGATATTATAGAATGTATCAATGGAGAGCAAAGGTCCAGATGAGACCTTGTGCATGCACAGGATGATGTGAATCTACACATTTTGCGCATGTTTGAAGGCACTTATTCACTTGGCGTGGCCAAGTTAATGTCTTTGGAGAACTGTCGTATCTAACATGGTATTTTTGAATAGTGCAGTTAACATATTTTCCCTAAATATTCAGATACTGCAAATAGTGCAGACCCAGATCAAACTGCTAGTCAGGGTCTGTACTACCGTAGAGCTGCTACTGTATTTGACTTAATCACCGCACTGTGCAGTTAGGTTTTTCAAAATAGTAGGAACAAAAAAACTTCTAAAATATCCACCTAATAAGGACACACTTAAGAAAAGGATCAGCAGTGGACTTCATCAGTGTGGGGAATCCATGTGACCAAATGGCAAGGTACACGGAGTTTGTTACTATTTTTAGGCCTGCATAAGGTAGGTTTTTTAGAATATCTCTATTCATACCAAATGGAAGTTATTCAAATAAAGCGCAGAGTACGTGGAAAGTCAAGCTCTTTCTGGCGATGTTACTAAGCGTTATTCTGCGATCTGGTCTAATTCTCGAGAGCATTCGAAGAATGTTTTTGCTGACATTCTGGTCTACCGGGACAATGAACATGAATTTTGACGAAAAAAAAACTCTCTGAATGTTCTCGAGAATCAGACCAGATTGCAGAGTAGCGCTTACACCACCAGAAAGAGCTTGATTTTCTGCATACTCTACACTTTATTTTGAACAAATTCTATCGGGTATAAATGGAGATATTCTTAAAAAAATCCTACCTGATGCGGAGTTTAAAGTAGTGACAAACTCCATGCACTTAATCATTTGCTCACGTGGATTCCCTGCACTGTTCATGATAGGATTATTTAATGATGCTTATGTGATATTTTTTTTTCTGATTTTCTTTATAAAAGCATATGTTGTGGGTACTCATTTTAATTGCTTCGATAAGTCTGTAAAAGCATATGTTGTTGGTACTCATTTGAATTGCCTGGACTTGTCCAGGCAATTCAAATGAGTACCAACAACACATGCTTTTATGAAGAAGCAGATAAAAATACATAGCTGCAATCTAAAGACTATGAAAATGCTTCATTGTGCACTTAAGGGGTATGTGCGCTAATTAGATCGAATACAGTATTTGCTGTTCAGTCAGCTGTTTTTAACTTTACCACTCTCTATTCTAATTCAGCAGAAGACAAATTGATGACATTTTTCTATTTATCCCAGAAAACAGGATTTGTGTCATTTCATGAAAATTGTCTCCATTGGAGACAATGTGCAAGAAATGTCAAAACCTGTTTTCTTGGATTTCTATTTATCCCAGGAAACAGGATTTGACATTTCATGCAAATTTTCTCCATTGGAGAAAATTTGCATGAAATTTCAAGTCCTGTGTTCTGGGAAAAAACAAGAAAAATATTTCAAAATATTGTCTGCTGAAATTTTTACCCGGAGTGCTCACTATAATCAGCGTTAAGACACATCTGATCACCCAGGTGAAAATGGTACAGAAATTTCACCCAAATTTCGGTGATAAAGCAAAATATCAGTGATATTTTGCTGTTTGACCAAAATTTCATAAAATTCCAGTGATATTTCAGTGAAATTTCATTTAAATTTTGGTGATACAGTGAACTATCAGTGATATTCTGCAGTTTGACTGAAATTTCATACAACTCCGGTGATATTTCTGTGAAATTTCATATAAACTAGTTTAAAAGCAGCTTACAGAATTTCATCAATATTTTGGCCTTTGATTCAAGAAAAAGAAAATACAAAATTGAAATATGCATGGAAGGAAAATTTCTATGATACAAAACTAGACTGTATAGCATGCTGATGACCTATTTTTGCTGTCAATGCTTTTTGTGCGCTATGCAGGGTGTATCTTCTTAAGTTATATATTTTTTCATCTTAACCCTTAAACTGCCAATCACAACAATTGTCGTCTGCTTTGTCATCTGCTTGTGATTTTAAAAGTCATTTTTGCAAACAGTGTGGATCCAGATCAGACTGCTCCTCTAGGAGCAGTCTGATCTGTGTCCTCTAGGAGCAGTCTGATCTGGGTCCACACTGTTTGCCGGTATGCCAAAATAGGTTTGAAAAATTTGCAAGAATATTCAGCAGATGACATAAACAGACGACATTTTCAGATGCAGTTTTTCTTGGTGCTTTAACCCATTAAAGTGCCAAGAAAACCTGCATCTGAAAATGTTGTCTGTTTTTGTCGTCTGCTGAATATACTTGCAAACTTTTCAAACCTATTTTTTGCATACAGGCAAACAGTGTGGACCCTGATCAGACTGCTCCTAAAGCAGTCTGATCTGGGTCCACACTGTTTGCAAAAATGACTTTTAAAATTAAAGTAGATGACTAAGCAGACGACAATTGTTGTGATTGGCAGTTTAAGGGTTAAGGGTTAAATCATTTCAGGAGGGGGAGGGGTAGGGGGGGGGGGGGTGAGATTTTTCTAGGTAATAATTTTTCTTTTTTTTTCATGAAAACATGTGAGAGCTTCTATATATAACCAGACTAAGTGAAACCTCTTCATATGGTAGTCTGTCTGTCATGGTGATCCAGATGATTAAAATGTACAATTTTTGCTAGATAGAATAACTTTTTGTCCAGCACAACATATATTTGCATAAACAGATAATAAAAAAAAATCTTGTTACCCTTCTTATTAGGAGCTGCATGTGATACGAATTACTTCATCTCAGGATATTTATTTGGTGGATAAAAGAAGAGTGCCAATCACAACTGCTGCAGATGACTTTCTGATCCTGACTTTTCTTTTTGTTTGTCTTTTTCAGAGTAAATAAGACTTGACATTTCTTGTGAATTGCCTGCTAAATAATCCTTGAAGTGCTAATCACAAATGCAGCAGACGACTTCTGATTCTTTTTCTTTTTATATTTTTTCAGAGTAAATGACATTTCTTGGCAGACAATTCACATCAAATGTCAAGTCTTATTGTCTCTGAAAAATAAAAATAAAAAAAAAAAACTGAGAAGGTTGTTTGTTTCAAGTTTTAGTCAATTTGGCTTGACTCAAAAATATCAGAGTCTTTTTGTCACACCTGCTTCAGCCCGGCAACTTATTATTTTGTTGGGAGAACACCGAAAGGATTAAATTCATTTCTTTTAGAGTACACCTCCTTGCAGAAAAGAGGCAAGAATAATTTTGACAAAGTTACCTCACCCTGAAGGCGTATCCATTCCCCTTAACCCTTGTCCTGCTGAACCCGGATTGCCCTGCCTTTGCAAACAGTGTAGATCCAGATCAGTTGGCTTCTGAAGAAGCCAACTGATCTGGATCTGCACTGTTTGCCATTAAGTATGTGAATCTGTATCAACAATCTTGATCAAGTAATCTGATTGGCTGAAAATTAGAAATGGGTGTGGCTTCTTAATTTATTCAGCAGGATAAGGGTTAATATTTCCGTTTATTTACCAGATGGTAACATATACAAGAAACTTTGTACACTGACCCCAGTGCAAACTCCACGCTCTGTCTGTATCAGTAGTAACTGAATTGTTGCCTAGACTGGTTCCATGACTCACAGTGTACTACTGCACCCACATTCACTTTTTATCTGGTACAGCAGCTTTACAGTAGTCTGTAAGGAATTTATATCAATATATTGGGTCATGTCAAGTGGAAATAATAACTTAGGTCTTTCAGCAAGATTGTGAGATATAGATGTAAATCAGCCTGCTTCCTTAATTTGATCAGTGTTAGGGCATTTAACTCAGCAGATTTATAGAGGTGACATTTTAAGTCTTTTTTTTTTCTTCTTTTTTTTTTTTTTTTTTTTTCATAGAAAATAAGTCATGACATTTCATGTAAATCGTCTGCCAAGCAGATGTCAAGACTTATTTTCTTTGAAAAAAAAAATTAATGAAAACATAAAAGTGTCATCTGCTGCAGTAACTGAATTTGAATCATGAGGGTTAATGTAAATCTCAGAAATTTTGTGCTCAAAGCTGTCTGTTGTTTTGTAAAATTTAAACAAGCCATGCTCAGGGTGAGAAAATGTGCATTTGGATGTGTGTGCCCAGTGAGGGCTTAGATCAGCTTGTGCAATCAGACAGTCTAATTAGAGTCTTTGCTGCAGGGTGCTGTGTAGATAGCCAAGGGACCAAGATCTTCTTCAGACAGACAGTGGACTGAGCAGACTGGGTGGATGTGCAGGTTGATCGGAGTCTTCTATGTGCACACATGTCCGGAGGTACATTTTCTCGAGCTGCTGTTATATAAACAATGGATGGGAAGTCCAGACTGAGCCTTTGTCCTTTGTATCTATACAGCTGTATTATACTTCTTGAAGTCCAGAGAACTTGTTAAGGAGAATATTTGGTGATAATTCTGGGATAATTTTTCTTGTTAAAACATATGTTGTGGGTACTCATTAGAAGTGCCTCACTGAGGCACTTCTAATGAGTACCCACAACATATGTTTTTATGGAGAACTAGGGAAAATTATCCCAGAATTATCATCATATACTCCTCCTTAACAAGTTCTCTGATGACTCTTTTCACTTGATGTGGTCTGTATTATCATAGACCAGATTTTATAGATAATCGTTTGCTGTGATTTTAGCAGTTATAAAAGTGTTTTTGTTGTTGGATGTTTTGACTGGAGGAACTTGCGAAGTATTGTTCAGGTTTGTAATATTTTTTTTTTTTTTTTTTTTTTCTTTGTTTTCACTTGCTTGTACTACAAAAGTACAGGGAGTTGTTGTCAGCATCCCAGTGACACTAAATGTTAGTTTTATATTCAAAGTAGAGCTATGTCTCCTGAATGCCTGAATTCACTTCATACTTGGGCTGTTACCAATATTGGATATTAGTGCAAAGTCTATTTCAGATGAAGCTGACCCTGTACCATCTTAGTGACCTTGAAGTCAGTGTTATTGGCCTTGAAAGCATATAGTGTTTTGTAATGTAAAAAGTTGGCATCAGCATCCAGTAATGTTAAGGCTTATATTAAAGTTTTAAGAGGTCATATTAATTATCCAACCCCTTTTCAGACCTGTGACTTTTCAAAAGTAGACCCTCTTTCAGAATGGTTCAAGAACAGTTTTGACAGTTACCTCCCATGAAAGTGGCAAAGTTTGGGTTTAGGCTTTGACTTGAATACTCTTTGGAATATTTGATGATCACTTTGTAAAATACATGTAATAAAATATGTTAACCCTTGTCCTGCTGAATAAATTAAGATGCCATGCCCACTTCTAATTTTCAGCCAATCAGATTACTAGATTCAGATTTTTGCTATAAATTCACATACTTAATTGCAAATAGTGCAGATACAGATCAGTTGGCTTCTACACTGTTTGCAAAGGCAGGATATATCCGGGTTCAGCAGGACTAGGGTTAAGCTACTGTGTTCCATAGAAAAGAGACATCTCTACACCTGATCATTTTCGCTATTACCTCCCCTTATATTTTGTGTGTCTGAGTTGTAACTTGAATGCTTTTGAAACATTTTGATGAGGGTTGGTAGGAATATATATACCTAGCAGGCACACAACATTTCAGTGTTGATTCAATGTCCTAAACATATTATTGAAATGATGCTAGTTGAATTGTGTGTGCCTGTTGGGTAAAAAGATGTGTGCAATGCTGTGAACTGTACAAGAATGACAACTCTTCATATTAATAATATTATTAATATTAATAGTTTTGACTGGGCATTAAAACTCAAACTCAAATCAATTTCTGCACTAGATAACCTGCTTTTTGTGGAATTTCCAGGTATTGCTCATTATTGTCCACATATGGTTATACTGTGATAGACTCATTAGATTTATCTCACTGAGGCAATTTTAATGAGTACTCGCAATAAATTAAGTTCTTGTAGAGAAATATGGTCAGTGTTTTTATCTGGATTCTCTCTCTTATTTAAACACTGAAAATAGCGTAAAACTGAAAACCGTGCTGATTTATGCTGACCAACATACAGTAAAACTTCAGTGACTCGAACACCGATGGTTTGTTTACGTGGCTGATTCTAACTCATTTTTGAGTCTCTAGGAAATTCTTCTGATAGCTCAAGAAAGCAAATTATAGATATTTTAGGAAAAGTTTCTTATTTTATCACAAAGATGTACATGTACTCATTAGAATTGTGACATTTTTGTCCGACCACCTTGACCAAAAACATATTTGTTGTCTATCTCAAATCATGATGCAATATTTACAATATGTAGTTGGACAGTCAGTGTAAACCCAGATGAGACGCTGCATCCAGCAATTTTAGACACATCGGATAGTAACTTGTACTTGCTCAAATTTTAGAACAATTATGGTGAGGAGTTGAGGTGTCTGATTACTTAGCGTAAATACAGTATTATACTCTTAAAGGAAAGTATTTGCTCCTCCTTGGAGCAAATCCCTTCCCTAGGATTCCAGCTCCAGTAAAACAGATTCTCAAATCTGCTGGAGTAGTATCCTTGTGAAAAGGGAGACAACTACTTGCAACGTGGTCTACTTTCTCTGGGGTGTAGCATAGCTTTAGCATTGGTCTAGATGAGACTGGATGTCAGTAAAATATTTTTCTTATTTCTCCACAAAAACATATGTTGTCAGTAGTCATTAGGAGTGCCTTGCAGAGGCACTTCTAATAAATGCCCACAACATATGTTTTCGTGGAGAAATCAGGGCCCACTTGTTCAAAGCTAACGATGTCGTTAGTTAACGATTCGTTAAAATTTACATTGAGTGATACACAAATATGCTGAAATTTTTTGCTGAAAAAATGTGAGTAATTTTTGCAGTGCAAAAGCTACTCACATTTTTTCAGCAAAAAATATCAGAATATTGTATATTGAATCCGCTAAAACAGTTAACGAAATGACCCTTAACAAGCTCGTTAAGCTAACGACGCTTTGAACAACTGGGCCCAGAAAAACATCAGTACTTTTGGATTGAAAAAAAAGTATCTCATCAAGGGCTATGGCTCTAGACAGAAGGATGCAGGTGGAAAAGTGGTTAGAGTCATGAGGTCTTGGGTTCAGGTCATGCTGGAGGTGGAATTTGGTTTATGACTATAATTATGAAGCTTCAGTGCACAGAACTTTTCATCATCACCCTTCCACTGTCTCAATATGACTTAAATAATATTGAAGGGGGTGTAAAACACCAAATCAGCATCATCTTCATAGCTCTAGAAAAGAGTGGTTACCTGGTAAATGTTTTTCTTATTTCTCCACAAAAAAAGTATGTTGTGACACTTATTAGAAATGCCTCAACAAGGTGCATGTAATGAGTGTAACTAACAACATACGTTTTCATGGAGAAATAAGAAAAATGTCAATACATTCTGGCTGAAATAGTGCCTCATCTCTGGAGCTAAGCAATGGGTGTAGCCATTCACCTTTATTGCTATCTCTTGGGGATTGAAATTCACCATCTGTATGTAAATATTATGACTTTCTCAGGTAAATGAAGGGAATGTACTCCAGTTTATTACTCATTAGCTTCAAACATTAACATGCCAGATGAAACTAATAATTGTATAGTTTTGACATTAAATATCATAGAAGTATCAGCTTTAGGAAAAGCTGGGACCTGGATTACTAATTAAAGGTCCATTTCTGCCATGTTTCAGGTTAGATGCCATCCCATCTATGAATCATTGGGCAGAGTCATAGATATGGAGAGTATCCAGATAGATACTTTACCTATTTTGCCATGAACATATATTTGGGTACTCATTAGAAGAACCTCAAGGGTGCTCAATTTAAGAGTCTTGCTGAGGTGCAAGTATCCACAATGTATTTTTAGCTCGCCGGGATTATGTCCCTGGAGAGCTTATGTTATCACCCAGTCATTGGCGTTGGCATCTGTCGGCATCCGCGTCCACGTTAGCACAATGTTTAAGTTTTCAAAGGTGTGCATAGTTTTTAGCTCGCCTGTACGAAGTACAAGGAGAGCTATTGTAGTCACCCCGGTCGTCCACGTTTGCGTTTGCGTTTGCGTTCCCGTTCCCGTCACACTGTGTTAAAGTTTTTCAAATGCTTATATCTCAACAGTCACTCCTCACAGAGGCATCAAATTTGGAACTTAGGTACCTTGGAGGGTCTTCTGAGATTCCAAGAGAATAAACCCCTGGGTTCATGCCCCTGGGTGGGGCTAGGGGTCAGAATCTAGGACACCTTTGTAATACTGTGTTAAAGTTTTTCAAATTCTTATATCTTGACTTTCACTCCTCATAGAGCATTCATATTTAGAATTTGGGTACCTGGACGAGTCTTCTGAGATTCCAAAAGAACATACCCCTGGGTTCATACCTCAGGGTGGGCCTTGGGGTGGGGCTAGGGGTCAAAATCTAGGACACATTTGTAAAATCTTATATGCCTACAGGTTATAGACACAACTGGTTATACATCAGCTAACTATGTGACATCAGTTTAAGTGTAAGAGAGTGAAGGTCATGGTGACCTACATTTTACGGTCCAGGTCACCTAGATTTCACGGTCCAGTGATTTTGCCTTATATCTTGAATACTATTTGTTGGATAAATGTCACACCTGGGATATTACTTCCATGTGACCCAATGAATGACCACTTACTATATCTAGGTCATTGTGACCTATATTTCATGGTTCAGTGATTTTGCCTTATATCTTGAATACTTTTTGTTGGTTAAATGTCACACCTGGGATATTACTTCCATGTGACCCAATGAATGACCACTTACTATATCTAGGTCATTGTGACCTATATTTCATGGTTCAGTGATTTTGCCTTATATCTTGAATACTATTTGTTGGATAAATGTCACACCTGGGATATTAGTTCCATGTGACCCAATGAATGACCACATACTATATCTAGGTCATTGTGACCTATATTTCATGGTTCAGTGATTTTGCCTTATATCTTGAATACTATTTGTTGGATAAATGTCACACCTGGGATATTAGTTCCATGTGACCCAATGAATGACCACTTACTATATCTAGGTCATTGTGACCTATATTTCATGGTTCAGTGATTTTGCCTTATATCTTGAATACTATTTGTTGGATAAATGTCACACCTGGGATATTAGTTCCATGTGACCCAATGAATGACCACTTACTATATCTAGGTCATTGTGACCTATATTTCATGGTTCAGTGATTTTGCCTTATAGCTTGAATACTATTTGTTGGATAAATGTCACACCTGGGATATTAGTTCCTTGTGACCCGATTATTGACGTCAAAATATATCTCTGTTGGTGTGACCTATATTTCATGGTTCAGTGATTTTGCCTTATATCTTGAATACTATTTGTTGGATAAATGTCACACCTGGGATATTACTTCCATGTGACCCAATGAATGACCACTTACTATATCTAGGTCATTGTGACCTATATTTCATGGTTCAGTGATTTTGCCTTATATCTTGAATACTATTTGTTGGATAAATGTCACACCTGGGATATTAGTTCCTTGTGACCCGATTATTGACGTCAAAATATATCTCTGTTGGTGTGACCTATATTTCATGGTTCAGTGATTTTGCCTTATATCTTGAATACTATTTGTTGGATAAATGTCACACCTGGGATATTAGTTTCTTGTGACCCGATTATTGACGTCAAAATATATCTCTGTTGGTGTGACCTATATTTCATGGTTCAGTGATTTTGCCTTATATCTTGAATACTATTTGTTGGATAAATGTCACACCTGGGATATTACTTCCATGTGACCCAATGAATGACCACTTACTATATCTAGGTCATTGTGACCTATATTTCATGGTTCAGTGATTTTGCCTTATATCTTGAAAACTATTTGTTGGATAAATGTCACACCTGGGATATTAGTTCCTTGTGACCCGATTATTGACGTCAAAATATATCTCTGTTGGTGTGACCTATATTTCATGGTTCAGTGATTTTGCCTTATATCTTGAATATTTGTTGGATAAATGTCACACCTGGGATATTAGTTCATGTGACCCAATGAATGACCACTTACTATATCTAGGTCATTGTGACCTATATTTCATGCGTCAGTGATTTTGCCTTTTATTTTTATTACTATTTCATGGAGAATTGTCATACCTGGATTATTATATCTAAGTGACAAAATGATTTACATACAAATACATCTAGGTCAGTGTGACCTATATTATATGGCTTAATGATAAAAATGTTACAATATAAAATGTACCCAGCAGGCGAGCTCGCTGTCCTCCGACAGCTCTTGTTTAACTGTTTAAGGTACTACTTTCATATTTGGCCTACACCTACCTTAGGGTAAGACCTTTCAATAGCATACACCCCCCATCCCCAAGTTGGACTCTTTAATGTAGGTCAAGGTCAGTTCTTACTTTGTCATTTACACCCATGTTTAAGTTTTCCGTTTGAGTTATGAAAAGTGTACATAACTGCATAAGTATTCAAGATAGAGCTTTAATATTTGGCCCACATCAGCCTTAGGGTTAGACCTTTTAAAAGCACACCCCTTTCTCAGTTTGACCTTCTGCCTAGGTCAAGGTCAAGTCGTACTTTGTCATTTGAACCCATGTTCCAGTTCTGAGTTTAAGTTTTGAAAAGTGTTTGTAACTGCTGAAGTAGTCAAGATACCGCTTTAATATTTGGCACACACAAACGTTAGGGTAAGATCTGTCAATAGGCCACACCCTTTTCTCAGTTTGACCTTCTGCCTAGGTCAAGGTCAGGTCATACTTTGTCATTTAAACCCATGTTTGTGTTCTGCATTTAAGTTTTGAAAAGTGTTCGTAACTGCTGAAGTATTCAAGCTGCCACTTTAATATTTGGCCCACACCTACCTTAGGGTAAGACCTTTCAATAGTACACACCCCTTGCACAGTTTGACCTTCTGCCTAGGTCAAGGTCAGGTCATACTTTGTCATTTACAGCTGTGTTTAAGGTTTGAAAAGTGTGCATGACTGCAGCAGTATGTAAGATATAGCTTTCATATTTCATCCACACTAACCTAAGGGATTCAGCATGTAAGGTATAGCTTTCATATTTTGTCCACACCAACCTAAGGGAAGATGTTTCAGTAGCATATACCCCATCCCTCAGTTTGACATTCGTCCGACATCAAAGTCAGATCATACTCTGTCATTCAGAGCTATGTTTAAGTCCTGCATTTAATCTTTAATATTTAAAGATTGTTTTCTTATCTGACCAGCCCTTTCCAGCGAGCTGTGTTGTCCTCCGACAACTCTTGTTTCATGGAGAAATAAATAAAAATATCTATACTGTTTTTGTTGAAAAAAAACAACTCAGAAAACAAACCCATGTCTGGAGCTCTGAGTAGGGACTGTCAGTGCAAGGTCAAATGACATTGCACTAGTGGGAAGTGCACTAGTAGGAATTGAGTCTTCGCCTGAATCTACTTAACCAGGCCTATGTGGAGTATGGTTAATTTACCTTAGACAAACATTACAAAATACCTTTAAAATAGAGAGGTAAAATCAATGTAAAATGTTTGTAAGATTTTGTAGGTGACCTCACTTTCATTGGTTGTTAGCCAGTTTCCCGGAGGAGTCAGTTATGTTTAGGTAAATACCTTTCTATGAAGGGATATACATATATGTTGTGGACATAAATAAGAATTGCCTCAGTGAGGACATTCTGTTGAGTACTTAATCAACAGAATCATGCACATGGCCTAGTTTTTAGCACGTCTGACTTCAGTTCACAAAGTCAAAGGTTCCAATCCTGTCAAATGCGGAATTTAACTTACGACTGTACAGCACTTCATTGCACAGAGCTTTTCATTATCACCCCTTCATTTTCTGGATATGACTTGATTACTGTCGAAATTTGAAATATTTTTCTTATTTTTCCCGGGAAACACAATTTGACATTTCATGCACATTGTCTCCTTTGAAGACAATTAAGGCACGAAATATATATATCAAATCCGGTTTTCTGGGGAAAATAAGAATGTGTAGTCTGCTGAATTAGCCCGGAGAGTGGTAAAGATTAAACAGTATGCTGGTCTGGATCTTTCAGTTCTGAAAAATTAGAAAAATATTACCAATTTGGCTTCTGCTGATTTGCCCAGAGAGTGCCACCATAAAGGTTAAGGCCATGATCCCCTCCTGCAAAGAAATGCTGTAGGTGTCATTGGGGGCTGGTGTTGGACACCTTGTGAGAGTCAGGTGGAAGGTGCAGAATTTTATTAGAATTATCTCACTGAGGCAATTCTGATGTGTTTTAATGTGGGCCTTCCAGGGTGGGCCTGCTGTACCAGTAGGAGATGGGGAAAGGTGCATATTAGTATTGCTTCTGTTTCTGCTGTGTTAGGGCTGGAAAATTCCTCTCGTCTTCTGCCATGATAAGTGCCCTTCAGCACAGGATTAGTTTCTCTAAGTTTTCTCTTTATAAGTTATTATAATCACAATACCTCTGGCCATGTAGGATGAGTAGAGATTTTAAGAGTTTTCAAGCACTGTCTGTCATTCATCTGCTTGCCCTTCTGTACCTTTTCTTGTTAGCTCACCTGAGCTCTGCTTAGGATGAGCTATTGTGATCACTTTTCGTCCGTCGTCCGTCCGTCGTCCGTCCGTCCGTCCGTGTGTCCGTGCATCCGTCCGTCCGTCCGTCCGTGCGTCCGTCCGTTAACATTTTCAAACGACTTCTCCTCTGAAACCGCTGAGCCAATTTTGCTCAAATTTAATACGGAGCCTCCTTAGGGTGGGGGAACGAAAAATTGCTAAAATGGTCACAGTCCATTGACCAAGATGGCCGCCACGCCCATATATGGTAAAAACCTTTAAAAATCTTCTCCTACAGAACCAAGAATGCCTTGGGGCTGAACCTTTGCAGGAATCATCGGGGACGGGAGGTCTACCAAAATTGCTAAAAGAATTGTCGTACGTTGACCTTTGACCTTTTTACGGCAAGGTCAAGTTTGCTTCCCTATGCATTTGTATGGGAAAAACTTAAAAAAATCTTCTTCTCCAAAACCGAGCATGTCTTATGGCTGAATCTTTGCATATATCTTCGGGAACAGAAGAGCTACCAAAATTGCTAAAATAATGGTCGTACATTGACATTTGACCTTTTCACGATAAGGTCAATTTTGCTTCCTTATGCATTTGTATGGGAAAAATGTTCAGAATTTCAAACAACTTCTCCTCTGGAGCCTCTGGGCCAATTTTGCTCAAATTTCATATGGAGCCTCCTTAGGGTGGGGGAACGAAAAATTGCTAAAATGGTCACGGTTCATTGACCAAGATGGCCGCCACGCCCATATATGGTAAAAACCTTTAAAAATCTTCTCCTACAGAACCGAGAACACCTTGGGGCTGAACCTTTGCAGGAATCATCGGGGACGGGAGGTCTACCAAAATTGCTAAAAGAATTGTCGTACGTTGACGTTTGACCTTTTTACGGCAAGGTCAAGTTTGCTTCCCTATGCATTTGTATGGGAAAAACTTTAAAAATCTTCTTCTCCAAAACCGAGCATGCCTTATGGCTGAATCTTTGCATATATCTTTGGGAACAGGAGGGCTACCAAAATTGCTAAAATAATGGTCGTACATTGACATTTGACCTTTTTACGATAAGGTCAATTTTGTTTCCTTATGCATTTGTATGGGAAAAATGTTCAGAATTTCAAACAACTTCTCCTCTGGAGCCTCTGGGCCAATTTTGCTCAAATTTCATATGGAGCTTCCTTAGGTAGGGGGGACAAAAGATTGCTAAAATGGTCACGGCTCGTTGACCAAGATGGGCGCCATGCCCATATATGGTAAAAACCTTTATAAATCTTCTTCTCTAGAACCGAGGATGCTTTGGGGCTGAATGTTTGCATAAATCATCGGGGACAGGGGGTCTACCAAAATTGCTGAAATAATGGTCATACATTGACATTTGACCTTTTTACGCAAGGTCAAGTTTGCTTCCTTATGCATTTGCATGGGAAAAAACATTTAAAAATCTTATTCTCCAAAACCAAGGATGGCTTGTGGCTGAATCTTTGCATATATCATCTGGAACGGGCGGTCTACCAAAGTTGCTAAAATAATTCATACATTGACATTTAACCTTTTTACGGCGAGGTCAAGTTTGCTTCTGTATGCATTTGTATGGGCCCCATACATTTTTATGGAAAAAAGTTGATAATTTCAAATGGCTTTTCCTCTGAAGCCTGCTAAGAACTGCTCAAATGATGATATTTTCATTAGTTGCGATGATAGGATTGGAAAAATGTTGCTTAACATCTGCATGTCTGCAGTGGCTTTGTCACTCAGGTGAGCGAATCGTGGCCCGTGGGCCTCTTGTACCTTTTCTCCCCTTTGAAGTATCCGGGTGATCACAAGGTCATGGGTTTGAATCCCACTTGAGGCAGAGTTCATTTCATGACTGTACTGTGCTTCACTGCAGAGAGCCTTTCACTATCAGTCTTCATCATCTCCGTATGACTTAAATAATGTTGAAAGAGGTGTAAAACTTCAAAGCATTGTCCTCATCATTTTCTGCCTTTCTCTGGGAGATGACACAAAAATGACCAAGAAGGGTTGACATGTCATTAAACAAGAGCCCTGTCTTGATAAGTACCTATAACTCCTGTTTAAGAAATAGCATGTAGCAGTTTAAGGTTCAGAAAATCTTATCTTATCTGGAGATGTGTACTCTTAGCTCTTGATAAGAGAGGGAATCAAGCAAATAGTTTTCTTATTTCTCAATGAAAACATATGATGTGGGTAATCATTAGAAGTGCCTCACTGAGGCGCTTCTAATGAGTACCCACAATATATGTTTTCGTGGAGAAATAAGAAAACTGTCAATACCTTTTTTATTTTTTTTTTGAAAAAAATGTTTTATCTGGAGAAATGGTATTGTATGGAACTAATTAGACTGTAACCCAATATTTCAAAGAACTTTTTGCAGAATCTAATGTGCTTTTCAGTTTGACATAATTCATATCTGATGATGAATCATATATATGATGAAGAGATCAGTTAGATATCCCACATGTATTCCTCCATTTCACATTACTAAATGTAACAAATTAGCATGCATGTACAGTAATAATCATATAGCTCTGGATATGAGATGGTGTTAGGTAAGTATTTTACTTATTTCTCCATGAAAAACATATGTTATGGGTACTCATTAGAAGTGCCTCAGTAAGGAGCTTTTAACCCATTGTAGTTGGGAGACCCATAAAAGGGTAATTGGCAAACAGTGCAGACCCAGATCAGATGCCACAAAACACGGCATCTGATCAGGGTCTCCACTGTTTGCAAATAGTTAAGCCATTCTTCTCAAGGAATATGTAAATCTCATAGCTGGGTATACCTAAAATTGACATTGGACTCTTCCAATATATAATGTGGGAGAGTCTATTCAGTATACAATGGGTTAATGAGTACCACAACATGTTTTTGTTGAGAACTAGGAAAAATATCAGTACTTTTGGGATGAAAAAAGTGCCTTTTTTTTTATAGCTATAATAGTAAGGCCCATTTTTCCATGACTCGGCTCATATGACAATGCATCAGGAATGAAATAATGATCACTATTAGACATGCTTGTTATCAAGCAACAGGAAATTCAAGCCATTCACTAATCTTCCTTCTAACTCCACCCATTCCAATTACTACCAGGTTGTTCTTAATGTATTTTGCATAAATATGCCTTTATCCAGGTGAATTTAACTATTAGTAGAGTAGTCACTTATCCAGAATTTAAATGTTAGTTGTCACTTCCTTACAAATCTCTGTTCTTGAAATGAAGAACAGTCTATGAACAGTTCTAGAACATTTAGAGTGGTTCTTGAACAGTTCAAGAACAGTAAGTGTGGTTCATGAACAGTTCTGGAACACTAAGAATGGTTCATGAATAGTTCTAGAGCATGACTAACAGTTCATGAATTATAGTTTAAGAACATTAAGATTAGGATTGGGTCTTGAGTAGTCCTTTCACAGTTCCTCATGACTCTTCTGGAACATAAGTTCCTAAATATACTAGAACAGCTTCAAGAACCATGATGAACATTTTAAGGACTTCAAAAGTTCATGAAAGTTTCCTGAACAAGTTTAGAATAAGTCTGTAATTTTTCAAATAGAAAACTGTTAACCCTTGTCATGCTGAATAAATGAAGATGCTACACCCACTTCTAATTGTCAGCCAATCCAATTACTTAATCCAAATTGTTGGTATAAATTCACATACTGATTGACAAACAGTCAGATCCAGATCAGTTGGCTTCTTCAGAGGCTAACTGATCTAGATCTACACTGTTTGCAAAGACATGGCATATCCAGGTTCAGTAGGACAAGAGTTAAAATGGAAGACTGTTCCTTTACAGTTTCAAGAATGTTCTGTTGGTGTGATTTTAAACATACATGTATTCAGGTTATTGAAATGTTCATTAACCTTTAGGAAAGTTTTCAACTGATGACTTTTTGAAATATTTTTCTTATTTTTCCCAGATTATAGGCTTTGACATTTTATGCAAATGCTAGAGCCTGTTTTCTTCTTAGACAGTTTGCATGAAATGTCAAAGCCAGTTTTCTGGGGAAAATAAGAAAAATATGATCAATTGCTGACTTTGCACATAAAATGTCAAGCCTTACTTTTCTCTGAAAAAATAATAAAATATTTCAAAATTTCTTTTGCTGCCTTTGTATCTGGCACTTTAAGGGTTAAAAAAGCATTTTATCCTACAGTCTAGTGCTCAGCTGTGTAGTACATACTGATACATGCATATAGTATTAGGCATCAAATTCCAGATAGAGGGTACATCAGAATATTTTCTTCATTTCTCCACAAAAACATATGTTGTGGGTACTCATTAAAAGTGCTTCGCAGAGGCACTTCTGATGAGTACCCATAACATATGTTTATATGGAAAAATAAGAAAAAATATCCAACGATATTTGTTGTAAAGCTATCTTATCTGGGGCTATGATTAGAGATATAATGAGTTTTACAGTGATTTGGATGGCAGCATGCAAAAAGGGGCATTTTAACTCAATATGCAGACAGTCAATGGCTTGATCAACTTGTATATCCTAAAAAATGCTTGCTGAAAATGCTTTTGAAAAAAAACTGATATTTGCTGGAACTTGTGTGTATACATAGATACCTCAAATTCCAGCATTGTATCCATTTTTTTCGGCCTCGGTGGCTCAGTTGGATGCGCCGTCCGACTGGAGACCAGGAGGTCGCGGGTTCAACCCCCGCCGAGGTCGGCAACATTCTTTCGTGGAGATTGATCATGAAATATTTTCTACGGTCATTCTCTCCCTTCCGCTGATTCAAGAAGGGCAGTTGTCAGTTTCTGGCGAAAGAATGTGCGCAATACTGGTTAACCGCTTAGAGGACTAAGCCTGCCCAGTAAACATGTGGATAGGTAAACTGACCGCGCTCGACATGACCCCATTGGGTTGACTGGGCCGTAAAACCTTAACACAAACAAATCATTTTTTTTCAAAACACGTTTTTAGACGTGGGGAAAAAAAGCATTTTTAGACAGGCGAAAAAAAACAAAACAACATTATTAGACTTTGTAGGTTGTTCAATAATATAAAAATGCAGACTTAATGTGATGAAAAAAAATGTAAGAGATCAAACTCGGACCCTATATGTTCTACTGACCTTGTATTATGTCTATGAGTGAAGGTAGAACAACCAGGAGACTATGTATAGCTCTAGATAAGGCAAATTTATTTGACAAAATGTATTAACCCATTTACGTAGAGTGGGCTCTTCTACCACAACTCTTTGGAGCAGTCTATTTCCAATAGCGGAGTATCTGCTTGTTTTTTTTTTGGTTGATTGTCAGCCTAAAGTCACCGCTGTGGTTCGAGCCTCGTTCGGGTCATATGTGGGAAAGCCAAGTTCTGCTTAAGGATGGTCAGGTGGTTTTTCTCCGGGTTCTCCGGTTTTCGCCCACCTTCGATGAACGATCAGCTCGATATAAGTAAAATATTCTTGAAAGGGCCGTAAAACCCAAATCAAAAAAAAAAAAAAAAAAAAAAATACATACACCAAAATTTCCTTAAGGTTGTTGTTCATATGATTATCATTGACTAATGACATCAAACCGCATGTTAGAGAGACCAAGCAAATGTTCAGGATATGAAACCCACAACCTGTTGTCTCTGAACTGAACTCTATTCCGAAACTAACATTTTGGGATCGATTGATAATTACATATGTACCTAAGAGCCAGAGATATATTGCTGTTGTCCACATGCCTATCACTGACCAATAAAATTAATCCATGCAAATAGCGTTTGTATGAAATACAGGTTAACATGGGTTTATAGCCAAGCTATTATTGTCTCTGTGACGTCAGAGTGCCATGTAAAGAGGGTTTTCTGTAAAACCTGGACTGAGACATTACGGTGCAGACCCAGATCGGACACCACAGAACATGGCATCTTATCAGGGTCTGCACTGTTTGCTTAAATTACAGGAAGTTAAGGGTTAAGTCCCCATTCAAGACTATTTTCTAAGCCTAAACTCAGAGACAATTGACCCAACAGTGCTGTCAGTGCTTTGATCTGTTAGGTGATCAGAGCTAGGACTTGTTACCCCATTGTAGACTGAATGAACTCACATTATATATTGATGATATAATATTTGATGATAATTCTGGGACAATTTTTCTTAGTTTATTTATAAAACATATGTTGTGGTACTTATTAGAAGTGCTTTGATCCCATACAGTTCATAAATAACCCTTGTCCTGCTGAATAAATTAAGGTGCCACGCCCACTTCTAATTTTCAGCGAATCAGATTACTTGATCTGGATTTTTGCTATAAATTCACATACTTAATGGCAAACAGTGCAGATCCAGATCAGTTGGCTTCTTCAGAAGCCAACTGATCTGGATCTACACTGTTTGCAAAGACAGGGTATTTCCGGGTTCAGCAGGACAAGGGTTAAGACTTCCTAAAATTGGTACTACCATATATACCCTAAACATTGGGACACCTTATCTACTTACCATACTTGTCCTAAAACTTGAAATAGTCCATTCTGCTTCCTGTTGATGTGTCTAAGATATTGCTGTATGTATGGCAAACAGAGTAGACCCTGATCAGATGCGGCATTCTGCGGCATCTGATCTGGGTCTACACTGTTTGCAGATTTGGCCTGTCTGTCCCAATATAGGGTTATTACAGTAAATGTAGTTGCTCTTCAGCTTATCGCTTGCAATGCTATGGGCAGATTCAGCAGATGACAAACTCATGACATTTTTCTCATAAAATAGGATCTGATACTTCATACAAATTTATGGGAAACAATTTTCAGAAGTGTCAAATCCATTTTCTCGAAAAAGTTAGAAAAATATTTCAAAATGTTGTCTGCGGGGAGGGGGTGGGTGTGTGAGTGCAGGTCACAGCATTGTCAGTACAATGTGACCAGTATTAGTATCATGGAACAAGATACTGTAGTGACAGAGCACTGTAATAAGGCATCTTTTCCCACCCCTATATCCAGACATCATCATGATACAACTAAAAAGATGGTTAACAGTGATGTTAAAACCTCAGATCAAACCAAACACACATTTTTACTTTCAACAGCCTTCAAGGTTATTGATGACTCCCTTATTTTTAACAACTTTTTCTGACATCTTTTGGCTTTTGCTAATTCAAAGTTAACTGTCTGATAGGTCTTACAACTTATCTGTTGGAATGTTAAAAAGCTTTTTTCTGTCCATCATTGAAGCTTTCATATGCATAATTCTAGATAAGACATTTTTTTTAACCAAAGAGAACTGATAGTCTTTTTATTTGTTCACAAAAACATATGTTGTGAGTATGCATTAGAAGTGCCTCAGTGAGGCACTTCTAATCGTACTCACAATGTATGTTTTTGTGGAGAAATAAGAAAAATATTTACCTGATACCCTCTCTGATTTGGAGTTATGATGTATATCTCTGATTTATCTGTTTTGAGGTGATCACCTTTCTTTGACTCATTTTCCATCAATAATAAACAACAGAGGCATTTGCCATAGGTCTAGACAAGGTGTAAAAGGTAATTATTTTATCGTTTCTCCAGGAAAGCATGTGTTGTGGGTACTCATTAGAAGTGCCTCATTGAGGTGCTTCTAATGAGTACCACAACATAATTATTGTTGTGTTGTATGATCCAAGCCTACAATGAAGGTACTTACCAAATTTGGTTGAAATCCGTTGATAGGTGGAGAAGAAGATAGAGTAATGGTAAAATATGATTACGGAGATCTGATCTTTTGACCATTTTCCTGAGCCCTAGGGTTCATGGACAAGAATCTTTTTGGTGTTGCAAATCAAGACTGAGATTCATCCCAAACCCCAGTAGTCTGAGGGACAAACATCTGTGTGGTGATGCATCCTTAAGACATGTGGCAATTTAGATTTAAACACCTCCAGTGATGTAGGAGGAAATTGTCAAAGCCTATTTCCTGGAAAAAAATACAAAAAAATACTGCTGAAATTTTACCCAGAGTGCTAAGTGTTAAACTGGGAATTTGGTTGAAATACTTTGAGGGGTATAGGTTAACCCTTGTCCTGCTGAACCCAGATATACTTTGCTTTTGCAAGCAGTGTAGATTCAGATCAGTTGGCTTCTAAAGAAGCCAACTGATCTGGATCTGCACTGTTTGCCAGTCAGTTTATGAGTTTATGTCAATAATCTCAATCAAGGCATCTGATTGGCTGAAATTTAGAAGTGAGTGTGACATCTTAATTTATTCAGCATGACAAAGGTTAGGATAGAGTAACAGACAAAAACTATAGTGCTGAGATTCAACCTTCAAACTCTGTTTTCTGAGCAAAAAAGAAGGAAAAAAAATATCTTCTTCTGGATTTTTCCAGAGAGTGCTAAAGATTAACCCTTGTCATGCTGAATAAATTAAGATGCCACACCCTCTTCTAATTTTCAGCCTGTCAGATTATTTGATCCAGGTTGTTGATACAGATCAAGTTCTTAATGACAAACAGTGCAGATCCAGATCAGTTGGCTTCTAAGAAGCCAGCTGATATGGATCTACACTGTTTGCAAAGGCAGTGTTTCCGGTGAAAGAATGTGCACAAATACTGGTTAATCCTTAGAGGACTAAGCCTGCCCAGGAAAAGTGTGGTTAGGTAAACTGAAGGGCTCCTCATGACCTTAATGGGGTTGACTGGGAGTGAAACCTCAATGCAGTCGGTCAGTTTGCAAAGGCAGGACGTATGATCAGAGCAGGACAAGGGTTAAATCTTTTTGCTAAATTGATAATCATTTTAGAATACTGTATTTACCATAAGTATTCAGACAGACTAGCCAGAGCAAACAGTGTAGACCTGGATGAGATGCTGCAGAATGTGGTGTCTCATCAGGGTCAACTCTGCCACTCATCCAACAATTTTTAGACACAACAACAGGTAGTTAATTGTACTTGTTCAAATTTTAGATCAAGTGTGGTAGGGAGTTATGGTGTCCAAATACTTAGGGTAAATACAGTATTCCTATCATTTGATCCTAGTCTAGTTTCCATGGAGAAGTCAGAGCTGTGAAATACCTGAATTTAGGGAGGGTTTAGATTTTTACAAATTAACAACTCAGAAAAATCACTTGTTTTTGAAAGAAACTGAAAATAGCACAGGGTAGTAGTTGCTTTTTGTTATTTTTTCTTTTCTTTTTTATTTTTTTTTCTGGAATCAAGAGAATAAAGATGCCAAAGTACAATGTTTCAGGAAAAAATCAGAAAGTTATTCATCTGTATATACAGCATATCTCTGAGATAAGAACCTTTTTTTTCAACAGAAAATTGTTAATATTTTCTTATGTCTCCATGAAAATTAACATATGTTGCAATACTCATTGGAGGCACCTCGGTGATAAAAGTGCTTCTAATGCGTACCCACAACATAAGTTTTTGTGGAGAAATAAGAAAAAATATTTTTCCCCGATAGAAACCCATTTATCTGGAGCTATGGTACAGTCTACTTGAAATCCTGGGCTTGAAATGTAGTAAAATTCCATTGGAAAATACCACTCCCCTTGTCATGCTGAATAAATTAAGATGCCACGCCCACTTCTAATTTTCAGCCAATCAGTTAAATACTTGATCCAGATTTTTGATACAAATTCAAATACTGAATGACAGACAGTGCAGATCCAGATCAGTTGGCTTCTTCAGAAGCCAACTGATCTGGATCTACACTGTTTGCAAAAGCAGGACATATCTGGGTTCAGCAGGACTTATTAAAGGGTTAAGACCAGCTTTTGCAAATGGGATTTTCTTGTAATTCTACATAGTTCCATATCCACATAATAATTTCTTTATAATTTCTCCACAAAAAATATGTTTTGATACTCATTAGAAGCGCCTTCCCGAGGCACTTCTAATGAGTACCACAACATATTTTTTTTGAGAAATAAGAAAGAAAAAAAAACAATACTTTTTGGCTGAAAAAAAAAAAAGCACCTTATCTGGAGCTATGTTAAATCTACTTTCAATGTTAAGACTGCCCCACTTATTATTGAAGACTACTTTTAAAATTAGGCAATTCCAAAAGTGGTATTAACCCTAGTCCTGCTGAACCCGGATATACCCTACCTTTGCAAACAGTGTAGATCCAGATCAGTTGGCTTCTGAAGAAGCCAACTGATCTGGATCTGTGCTGTTTGCCATTACATATGTGAATTTATAGCAACAATCCAGATCAAGAAATTTGACTGCAAATTAGAAGTGGGCCTAATTGGCTGAAAATAAAAGTGGGCATGGCACCTTGATTTATTCTGCAGGACAAGGGTTAATAGCAAAAAATTACTGTAGGCTGAAAGGCATGCCTGAGAAAACATGGTCAAATTGCTAAAGAAGCAGTTTGATCAAGTTTTGCACAGTTTTGTTATTCCGCCACATAGTTCTAAATAAAAGGGGTATCCATGCGATGATTTTTCTTATTTCTCCATGTAATCATTTGCTGTGGGTACTCATTAGCTTCGGATAAGGTGTTGTTGTTTTTTTTCTTTTTTTTCTCCTTTTTTCAACTATGGTAAATGTCCTAAAATTTCAAACTTAATTAACCATTGTCCTGCTGAACCCAGATATACCCTGCCCTTGCAAACAGTGTAGATCCAGATCAGTTGGCTTCTGAAGAAGCCAACTGATCTGGATCTGCACTATTTGCCATTAAGTATGTGAATTTATAGCGACAATCTGCATCAAGTCATCTGATTGGCTGAAAATCAGAAGTGGGTGTGGCATCTTAATTTATTCAGCAGGAAAAGGGTTAATTCCATACTTTTTGGCCTAAATTTTGCAATTTTATGCAGTAGTTTCTTTAAAGACTTAGTGAAATGGTTAACAGTGTAGACCCTGATCATACTGCTCCTTCAGGACCAGTCCAGTCCAGTCTGGGTTTGCACTGTTTGCATATTATTTTGGGGTGGGTTGGGTTTGGATGGTCATATATCTGATCTCCAAGATGTCTCCCTAATTTTCTAGGCATTTCTGCCCTGGAAACCTGTCACCAAATACTCTCCTTAACTACAGTATCTTAGGTCCGGCAACTTTCTTACTGTAGAGATTGATCATCAAATATTTTCTATGGCCATTCTCTCCCTTCTGCTGATTCAAGAAGGACAGTTGTCATTTTCTGGCAAAAGTATGTGCACAAATACTGCTTAACCCCTTAGAGGACTAAGCCTGCTTAGGAAAAAGTATGGCTAGGAAAACTGACCTGCTCAACCTGACCCAAATGGGTTGACTGGGCTGTAAAAACCTCAACTCAATCAATAATTACAGTATCTACCCTAAATATTCCAACACAATAAGTCCTTACCATACTTGTCCTAAAATTGAACTCCCATTTTATTACCATTACAACATCACTTTTCATGAAGAAATATTAGAAAAATATCATTGTGCCAGATAGTTTAATTGAAAAGCCCAATTTCTGGCACTTTCTAAAAAATTTCAAAAGTTCAAGTTGTTTATGCCAAGAGATCAAAGAGGAAATACTGTATTCAGTCTTATTACCGCACATTCCCCTATAAGCGCACAGTCTAGCATTTCGTAGTCTTTAGACTACAGCCATGTATTTTTATCTGCTTATTTTTAAAGCGTATGTTGTTGGTACTCATTTGTCGAGGCAATTCAGAGGAGTACCAGCATCATGTGCTTTTATAGACATATCAATGTAATTCAAATGAGTAACCACAACATATGCTTTTATAAAGAAAATCAGAAAAAATTTCACATATACATCATTAGATAATTCTCTTTCATGAAGTCCATTGCTGATCTTTTTCTAAAGTGTCTCCTTCTTAGGTAAATATTTTACTAGTTTTTCTCTTCCAGTTATTTTAATAAAACCAAACTGCACAGTGCGGTGATTAGGATGCATGTCTGACAAGTGATCAGAAAGAAGCAGGTTCGATCCCCACCGGATCTTGCAACATTCTTTTGTGGAGAGTGATCATGAAATATTTTCTATGGCCACTCTCCCCCTTCTGCTGATTCAAGAAGGGCAGTTGTCAGTTTCTGGCAAAAGAATGTGCACAAGTACTGATTAACCTCTTGGAGGACTAAGCCTGTCCAGTAAAAGTGTGATTAAGTAAACTGGCTGGCTCAACATGACCTATATAGTGTTGACTGGGCATAAAACTCCAACTCAAAAAGCATTTCAACAATTTCAAAATTTTGTTAAACAGTATGTTTTCAGGGTGTTTGTTTTAACCCTTGTCCTGCTGAATAAATTAAGATGCCACACCTTTTTCAAATTTTCAGCCAATCAGATTACTTGATCCAGATTGTTGATATAAATTCACAAACTGAATGACAAACAGTGCCGATTCAGATCAGTTGGCTTCTTAGAAGCCAACTGATCTGGATCTACACTGTTTGCAAAGGCAGGGTATATACGGGTTCAACAGGACAAGGGTAACATTTGTCTCAAATAATGTGGTTGTATTGATAGCTTGTAGGTATTCATATTTGAAAGGATTTAATAGCCTTACACTTACACGAGATACTTAACGCTAAGAATGTTTGATGAGATACTTTAATGCTAAGAATGTTTGATAAAAATTTTCAGCAGATGACATTTTTTAAAATATTTTTCTTATTTTCCCAGAAAACAGGATTTGACTTTTCATGCAAATTGTCTCCAGCCTGTTTTCTGGGAAAAATAAGAAAAATATCAATTTGTCATCTGCTGAAAATTTTACCCCCGAGTACAAAGTGTTAAAAGAATGCTGTGTTTAGTATAATTTAAAAGTGATCATCTATCCAGAAAAATTAAATTGGATATGATGTGGAGATTTTCGAATGTTTTGGATTGTTTTTTATGGGTTTAGAATTGTTTACCCACTTGATAAGGTGAAAGCTTTACTTCATTAATTACATGTCATATATTTTTATTTTGTTGATTTTCTTGTTGTTCTTAAAAAATGTGAATTTGGGTTTGAAACTAACACATCTCACAAAAAGTGTTTTACTTCTCCAGCTGGGCCCCTTCAAGTTCATGTGAAACTACCGCAATAACCCTAAGTATTGGGATAGATATGCGTTTGCAAACAGTACAGACCCTGATCAGACACTGTAGAATGCTTTTGTATTTTTAAACACATCAATGGGTAATAGAATGGACTGTTTCAAATTTTAGGACAAGTATGGTCAGTAGATAAGGTGTCCCAATACTTAGGGTAAATATGGTATGTCTTTGAACATATTAGAATTTACTTAGTTCCAGATAAGATGCTCTTTTTTTTTTTACCAACTTATTGATATTTTTTAATTTCTCTAAGAAAACAGGTTAATGTTGTTGGTAATAAAAAAAAAACAACAACAACAACACCTTACTGTAATAAACCAAAATATGGGAACAGGCAGGCATGAGCAAACAGTGTAGACCCAGATCAGACACTGCAGAATGTGCACTGTTTGCCGCTCATCCAGGACTATTTTAGACACATGTACAGGTAGTAAAATAAACTTTTTTCAAATTTTAGGGCAAGTATGGTAAGGAGTTAAGGTGTCCTAATATTTAGGGTAAATACAGTATCTGGAGCTATAAGTGTGAACAAAGAAGGCCCAGCCCCACTCAGCCTGTACATCCATATTACTTGATCAGGGACTTCACTGATTTGAGCCCTAACTGTGCCCATATAAGGGAAGTTCACTTTCTTATTGTGTAATTTATTTGGAACTTATAATGGTGTGTCATATAAAATACGTAATAAAGAGTAAAAAAAAAAAATTCATGATGTTTTCAGATTGAGTAAACTCATTGTAGACTGAGTAGACTCTCCCACACTATATATATTGGAAGAGTCCAATTTCAATTTTAGGTACATCCTGCTATGAGATTTAGATATTCTTAGAGAAAAATGGCTAAACCATTTGTAAACAGTGGAGACCCTGATCAGATGCCGCATTTTGTGGCATCTGATCTGGGTCTGCACTGTTTGCCAATTTCCCTTTTAGGGGTCTCTAGATTTGGGTTAAATGTCTGTTTTTCCAAAACCATATGGTGGCAAAGAATCAAAAGAGAATATACTATAGATAAGAGGGGAATCCAGATCAATATTCATCTGACATCATACCATTTTTGACCTGATTTACCGCACATACCCCTATAAGCGCACAATCAGGCAATTCCATAGCCTTCAGATTATATCCAGTGTACTTTTTGTCTACTTCTTTATAACCTTTATCACTCTCTTGCCTTATTCAGCAGACGATAAATTAATGATATTTTTCTTAATTTTCTCAGAAAACAGGATTTGACATTTCATGCAAATTTTCTCCATTGGAGACAATTTACATGAAATGTCAAATCCTGTTTCCTGAGAAAATAAAGAAAATAAAAATGTTGTCTGCTGAAAATTTTACCCAGAGTGCTAAACGTTAAAGGCATATATTGTGGGTATCCATTTGAATTGCATCAGTATGTCAATGCAGTTCAAATGAGTACCCTCAACAACAAAAAAAACTCTCATAAACACCATTAGATAAGTAATTTGCTGATCTTGTTTTCCAAAGTGACTGCTTTTAGTAGGTGGATACATATTAGTATAAGTTTTCACATTAATTTTGAAAGTGTAGTAATTAGGTCGAATTTGGTAAGTTGTGGGTACTCAGTGGAATTGCTTTTTTGAGGCAAATCTAATGAGTCCCCACAACATTTGAATTTTTGGGAAGTATGAAATATATTTAAATATTATATTAACACTTTCTTAATCCTTATCCTGCTAAATAAATTAAGATGCCACACCCACTTCTAATTTTCAGCCAGTCAGATTACTTGATCCAAATTGCTGATAAAAATTCACATACTGCATAGTAAACAGTGCAGATCCAGATCAGTTGGATTCTGAAGAAGCCAACTGATCTGGATCTGTACTGTTTGCAAAGGCAGGGTATATCCGGGTTCAGCAGGACAAGGGTTGAAAGAAAGGCATCATATCTAGAGATATGAGGGAATGTTTTCTTTATGCACCACTATTATGCTTTGAAAGAAAACAGATATAAACAATAAGGCTTCCTGATTCATTATGGTTCCAGAATTGTGTAATACTGAAATTAATTGAATTTCTACAAGAAGAATAATTCTGCTTATGTTTGGCAACTTCAGTATGTTTTAGTCTATGACCCCAATTTTGTCCTGTTTTTAGCTCACCTGAGCTCTGCTCAGGATAAGCTATTGTGATAACTTTTCGTCCGTCGTCCGTCCGTCCGTCTGTCCGTCCATGTGTCCGTCCGTTAACATTTTCAAATGACTTCTCCTCTGAAGCTGCTGAGCCAGTTTTGCTCAAATTTCATATGGAGCCTCCTTAGGGTGGGGGAACGAAAAATTGCTAAAATGGTTGCGGTCCATTGACCAAGATGGTCGCCATGCCCATATATGGTAAAAACCTTTAAAAAATCTTCTTCTCCAGAACCGAGACTGCCTTGGGGCTGAACCTTTGCAGGAATCATCGGGGACGGGAGGTCTACCAAAATTGCTAAAAGAATTGTCGTACGTTGACGTTTGACCTTTTTACGGCAAGGTCAAGTTTGCTTCCCTATGCATTTGTATGGGAAAAACCTTTAAAAAATCTTCTTCTCCAAAACCGAGCATGCCTTATGGCTGAATCTTTGCATATGTCATCAGGAACAGGAGGGGTACCAAAATTGCTAAAATAATGGTCGTACATTGACATTTGACCTTTTTACGGTAAGGTCAATTTTGCTTCCTTATGCATTTGTATGGGGAAAATGTTCAGAATTTCAAACAACTCCTCTAGAGCCTCTGGGCCAATTTTGCTCAAATTTCATATGGAGCCTTCTTAGATAGGGGGAACGAAAGATTGCTAAAATGGTCACGGTTCGTTGACCAAGATGGCCACCATGCCCATATATGGTAAAAACCTTTAAAAATCTTCTTCTCTAGAACCGAGGATGCTTTGGGGCTGAATCTTTGCATAAATCATCGAGGACAGGGAGCCTACTAGAGTTGCTAAAATAAAGGTCGTACATTGACATTTGACCTTTTTACGGCAAGGTCAAGTTCGCTTCCGTATGCATTTGTATGGGAAAAAACATTTAAAAATCTTTTTCTCTAAAACCGAGGATGGCTTGTGGCTGATTCTTTGCATATATCATCAGGTCTACCAAATTTGCTAAAGTAATTGTCATACATTGACATTTAACCTTTTTACAGCGAGGTCAAGTTTGCTTCTGTATGCATTTGTATGGGCCCCATTCATTTGTATGGAAAAAAAGTTGATAATTTCAAATGGCTTTTCCTCTGAAGCCTCCGGGCTAGTATTGCTCAAATTTCATGCGGAACCTCCTTGGACAGGAGAATGAAAGATTGCTAAAATCAGCATGGTCCATTGATCAAAATGGCTGCCATGCCCACATAACCAAATAATCCCTGGGCCCTAATCTTTGCACAAATTATAGGGGACAGGAGATCTACCAAAATTGCTAAAATGATGGTTCTGTGTTGACATTTGACCTTTTTACCTCCAAGGTCAAATTTGCTTCCCCATTTGTATGGGCCATATACATTTATATTGAAAGTATGGAAGTGACTTGTAGATCAACAGTAGTTAAAATTGTTCTGATTGGAAATCTAAGATGGCCATCATCTGGTTTATATTTATTACATTTCCCTGCCACTGTGCTGTATAAAATCATGATTCTTCAGAAACCACTTAGCCAATTTCCACCAAATTTCACATTGATCCTTCTGTTGAAATGTGATTGATAGTTTATTCAAATAATCATGCTCCATTGACTGTCAGGCCCATATATTCTTCAAAACTAAGAACTGCTCAAATGATATTTCATTAGTTGCGATGATAGGATTGGAAAAATGTTGCATAACATCTGCATGTCTGCAGTGGCTATGTCACTCAGGTGAGCGAACCGTGGCCCGTGGGCCTCTTGTGTTTTTTTTTTTTCACACTTTTCTTGTCAGCAAGATATCTTGATAACTATTTGATCAACTTGGTGAGTTTATTGGGCTAAGGAGTAGATCACCTGATAATTTTTTAAAACATTGGATTAATTTAGTGAGAGTTATGCTCCTTTTCAACTTTAGCATTTTTTTTAGGGATGAGCATAATAATGTTTTGCAAACAAATTTCTAAGGAATGATTTTTTTTTTTTTTATCTGAGCAGAAAGTTGCAACTTCAGTTGTAACACTTCTGCACCAAATTTTGAAAGACTTGATCCCCGATTTTAAGGGACAAGGTACACTTGTAGGATTTTCTGCCATATTTCTCAGTGGAAACAATTTTTATGACTTCCTGTTTGCTTTCCTGCACACTAAGCTTCTGAAAATGACTATGTCTACTCTAAAAGGAAAGAATTTGCTCCCAAAGGGAGCAAATTCTTTCCTTTTAGAGTGGACCCCTTTTCAGAAGGAAGGCAAAAACCCCTTTGTCAGAGTTGTCTCTCTGAAAGTGTATCATTTTCCCTTAAATTTGTTTTGTTGATTTGCGTAATAACCCCAGCATGTAGTTACTTGTGTGATTCATTATTTTTCACCTGTCCAGAGATATAGGATATTTATTATATACAGAATATGCAAGGTTTAGCCCTAAGTCATATCAAAGTCTCACAAACTCTGTCAAAGTTAGAAAGGCTTTATGGTTTACTATACTATTTTGAGGTTGCTGATGACATCACACACCAAGAGTTATCTTTCTTGCTGAAGACACCCAGGCATATCTTTTAACAGAATTTTAATGTACTTTGAGCATCAATGTCTTCCTTGTCTCTTGGCAAATTATGATGGAACCGTAGTTATTTGATTCTTGACATATACCTCAAGAATAGTAACAGTGAAGTTTCAAGTCCCTTAGACTTTTTATCATCGAGGAATAATGACATAAAAATGGTTAAAATTTTGTACAGAAACCTGACATGGCAGATCAAGGGAGAGTACCCTTTCAAAACTTTGGCCTCTGTTAGCTCTCAATTGTATTTACTCAAAATATTTGTCAGCCAATCAGATTACTTGATTTAGGTCGTTGATACAAATTCACATACTGAATGACAAACAGTGCAGATCCAGATCAGTGAAGAAACCAACTGATCTGGATCTACACTGTTTGCAAAGGCAGGGCATATCAGGGTTCAGCAGGACTAGGGTTAATTCTCCGCAAAAAAATATTTTGTGGGTGCGCATTAGAAGTGCCTCACCAAGGTGCTTCTGATGAGCACCAACAGCATTATATTTTTTGTGGAGAAATATTAAATAAAAATATTTTCCTGATATCCACTCTTATAATGGAGCTATGCTGAATATTTAACCCCTAAAGCGCCAGTCACAACTATTGTCGTCTGCTTTGTCTTCTGCCGGTAACTTAAAAAGTCATTTCTGCAAATAATGTGGACCCAGATCAGACTGCTCCTTTAGGAGCAGTCTGATCTGGGTCCACACTGTTTGCCAGTATGCAAAAATAGGTTTGAAAAGTTTGCAAGAATATTCAGCAGATGACATAAACAGATTACATTTTCAGATGCAGGTTTTCTTGGCGTTTTAAGAGTTAGTGCTTGGTATAAAGGGTAAAAATTTCAGCAGACAAAATTTGAAATAGTTTTCTTATTTTTCCTTGTTAAAGCTTATTTTCTGGGAGAAAAAAAAAAAGAAAAGATAAAAAATATCATCAGTTTTCATCTGCTGAATTTGTTACGAGAGTTGTAAAGGTTAAGCCTTGTTCTGCTGAACCCGGATATCCCTGCCTTTTGCAAATAGTGTAGATCTAGATCAGTTGGCCAACTGATCTGGATCTGCACTGTTTGCCATTCACTATTTGAATTTGTATTAATAATCTGGATCAAGTAATCTGATTGGCTGAAAATTAGAAGTGGGCATGGCAATGATGGCATCGTAATTTATTCAGCATGACAAGGGTTATACCCTTAAAGCGCCAATCACAACAATTGTTGTCTGCTTTGTCTTCTGCCGGTAACTTAAAAAGTCATTTCTGCAAACAATGTGGACCCGGATCAGACTGCTTCTTTAGTAGCAGTCTGATCTGGGTCCACACTGTTTGCCAGTATGCAAAAATAGGTTTGAAAAGTTTGCAAGAATATTCAGCAGACGACATAAACAGATTACATTTTCAGATGCAGGTTTTCTTGGCGTTTTAAGGGTTAATGCTTGGTATAAAGGGTAAAAATTTCAGCAGACAAAATTTGAAATAGTTTTCTTATTTTTCCTTGTTAAAGCTTATTTTCTGGGAGAAAAAAAAAATAAAAGATAAAAAAAATCATCAGTTTTCATCTGCTGAATTTGTTACGAGAGTTGTAAAGGTTAAGCCTTGTTCTGCTGAACCCGGATATCCCTGCCTTTTGCAAACAGTGTAGATCTAGATCAGTTGGCTTCTCTGGATCTGCACTGTTTGCCATTCAGTATTTGAATTTGTATTAATAATCTGGATCAAGTAATCTGAGTGGTTGAAAATTAGAAGTGGGCGTGGCATCGTAATTTATTCAGCATGACAAGGGTTAATATAGGTATGGTAAAATGTAAAATTGTTTTTCCTTTCCTTTTTCAGTTTTGGTAATCTAACCACAGGATCAGATGTGACAGAAGTATCATGGAGGAACCTTACATTTTAAACCCAAGATCCTAGCTGAGCTCACAGTCATGTCGAGAAAGCAGCTAATGTAGGATCAACTTTATGTTTTAAACAGCTGCAGTTCCAGGTCTTTAGGAGCTTAAATAATTTCACCCAAGAAATTCCAAGGTTGTCTAGGTGATCACATGATAAAAGGTTTTTAAAGATGAAGTGATAGGTAGCGGCTGAGGGTAGCGGTTGTGAAATGTTTTGAAATATTGTCGCTAAGTTCTGGCAGGAGCACTTGTGGAATGAAAATATTTCCCTGTGTTAGTAAATTTATAAGCTGTGGGATAAGTTGCTACAGCAATGTGTTGGAGCTACAAGCTGTGGTACTTAAAATGCATCATTAAAATGTAATTGAAGTGGTTTGGGGTGTATTCTGGTAGGAATGTGTGTATAGCAGATTAGTGCATAATTTGTTGCATTTAATGAAAGTGTGGCAGAGGAGGGTACACAGCACACAGCATGGGAATTTCTTACATCAGTTGTTATTTATTACTGCCAGAGTGGTGTGTAATGATTTGCGAAATTGTGTTTTGGGATTAATGTTTACGCTGTATTACAAGGATCGTTATTGTGAAGTGGATTTAATAAATTCAGAAAATGGCTCCTGATATTTTATCAACAGAAACTACTGTTTCTCCTGTTCCTAGCTCAAGCACTGAGCTGGATACCAGTTCCAGTTATGGGTCAACCAAGGCTACTATTGCTAAGCAACCAGTACAGGGTATCAAACCCACATCAGTGGGATCATTGTTGTCTCATCATAACACAGAAACCTTGAAACATAAGGCACTTCAGCCTAGTTTTGAGGCTGACACCACTAATTCTAGTCAATTTGCCATGCAACAAGCTACTCAGGCGTTGCCTAGCAATGATGTTACCATGGCAACAACCTCATATACCTCAGAAGATTCTCCAGTCAATCAAAACCTAGTTAGTTCGTCGCAGACAATGGGTTTAGGAAAGACAGGGTCATCAACACCTAGTGTTCCATCTGATACCTCATCAGTTTCCATAGCAACAGAAGTCAGTTCAGTGCCAAAAAGTGTTCAGTCTAGCAAAAGTATATCAGGGGATGCAGTAACATCAAAAGAATTGCAAAGTAGTTCTAGTATGGCTAAGTCAGATACTAAAAGTGACTCGGTGACATCAAAATATGAGCCTACTGTGTCTGACACTGTTTCGGCTACAAGTTCACAGTCTGCTGGACAGTCTGTTAGTGTCAGCTTGACACCATCATCATCCATGACATCATCATCAGGATCATCAGTTAAATCACATCATGTAACTCTAGACTATACAGTTACATCTAGAGACCTTTATCACACCATGACACCTAGTAAAACTGAATTTTCATCCTCAGCATTAGACACAGGATCTTTTAAGACTACACCAGTATCATCTCTGACACTGACATCAAGTGTGAAACCTGTGTCAACTGATAGTGGGGGATCAGCACCGCTATTTGGAGGTGAGTAGTTATAGCTTTTAACCTTTACCACTATCCTGGCTAATTCAGCACACGACAAATCAGTTATAATTTCTTCTTCTTTTGTTTTCTTTTTTTTTTTTCAAGGAAACAGGATTTGACATGTCATGCAAATTGTCTCCAATGGAGACAATTTGCTTGAGATGTCAAATCCTGTTTTCTGGGAAAAGTAAGTAAAATATTTCAATATGTTATGTGCAGAAAATTTTACCCAGAGTGCTACGCGTTAAGCAAGGTTTCATACACCACAACCGCTTATAACACTATTGTTGGGGTCCATAGCATAAACCGTGTTAGTTAAACAACCGTGTTTTATCCAAACCAAAAATATATAGATTATATTGAAAAATGACCATACCAAAAATGTATAGATTATATTGAAAAATGACCATTTATGATCATTTTTCAATATAATCTATACATTTTTGGAATCCATCTTTGAACCGTGTTCTATCCAAAACCGTGTTATAAAGAGGTGGAAGTGTATTTCTTATGCTCTTTTTTTTTTTAGAAAAAATGTATCTCCTGAGTGCCTATATGTATTTGTTGGTAAATGGACTGAGGTTAGATACTGGTTAAAAGTCATCCTATACAAGTCATCCTCTTCTGTAATATTGAAGTTTAAGGTCTTAGAAATTTTATGTTACACTTCTTGGTTAAAGTTTTCTGAAGACCTGTATCTATTTAGCTCACCTGAGCAAAGCTCAGGGTGAGCTATTGTGATCACCCTCTGTCCGTCGTCAGTCGTCCATCGTCTGTCGTCAGCAATTAGTTTGTTAACACTCTAGAGGTCACGGTTTTTACCCATTCTTGATGCAAATTGCTCAAAATGCTTGCCCCTATGAAATCTAGGTCAAGTTCGAAACTGGGTCACTTGGGGTCAAAAACTAGGTCACCAGTCAAATCAAAGGAAAACCTTGTTAACACTCTAGAGGTCACATTTTTCAAGCAATCATCATGAATCTTGCTCAAAATGTTTTTCTTGATGATTTCTAGGTGAAGTTGGAAACTGGGTCACTTGGGGTCAAAAACTAGGTCACCAGGCCAAATCAAAAGAAAACCTTGTTAACACTCCTGAGGTCACATTTTTTTAATAATCATCATGAATATTCTTCTTGATGATTTCTAGGTCTAGTTCAAAACTGGGTCACTTGGAATCAGAAACTAGGTCACAAGGCCAAATCAAAGGAAAACCTTGTTGACACTCTAGAGGTCACATTTTTGAAGTGATCATCATGAATCTTACTCAAAATGTTTGTCTTGATGATTTCTAGGTGAAGTTTGGAACTGGGACACTTAAGATGTATATTTCACAGTCCAGTGACTTTCTTTAAATTTTTCCATTTAGGTCAGTTTCTCAGTAACTGTTTGTCCTACAGAGTGATATTTGGCACTTGTGAAGTGTTTGTGTTTAGGTCAGTTTCTCAGTAACTTGCTCCTACAGCCAATGATACTTAGCACATGCATGCATCTTAGCATGGCCTCTTGAGTGGAGTCATCTATATTTGACCTTGACCTCTATTTCACAGTCGATTAGTCACATGCGACATTGTCTTACTTGTTAATATAATCATTATGAATTTTGGTCAGTTCTAGGTCAGGTTTTCTAAGCGCTATGATACTCAGGTGAGAGTTATAGGGCCATCATGGCCCTCTTGTTATTATCTTGATGATAGGACTGATGTTAGATACTGGTTCAAAGTTTTATCCATTACAGGCCCTACCTTCCCACAATGACCCTGCTCTGAGACTATTCACATGAAATATGAAGCCTCATTTTCTTTAAAAAAATAAGAAAATATCAAAATATTGTCTGCTACAGCTTTGCTTAGCACTTCAAGGGTTAACCCTGTCCGTGTGAAATTTCATTTGACATGTTCAGCTTTCATATTTGAGCAATCAACTCTGGATCAGTTAGACAGGAGCCAGTCTAATTCTGGATCACCAACCTATATTTAGAAACTGCTTCAGCTGGCCAGCTTTATTGTCTACTAATAAGTCTTCTCATTAACCAAATGGGCAGAAGAATTGCTACAAAGGCACCATGAAAGCCTCTCATTAGAGCTCCAGATAAGTTTTTTTTTTTTTTTTTTTTTGCTACAAAAAAGTAATGATATTTTTATTTCTCCATGAAAACATTATGTTAAGGGAATTCATTAAGCACCTTTCTGATGCGCTTCTAATGAGTACCCACAACATATGTTTTCGTGGAGAAATAAGAAAAAAAACATAGGCTAACCCTTTTTATCTGGAGCAATGTTCTTATTAACCTGCCTCTTGGTATTGAAAACCATTAATATAATGGGAATTGTATTGTCTCTCATAGATTCTCCCCTGAAAAGTGTATACTACATTTAACCCAAATATATGGACAGGCATGTCTGCACAAACATCAAAACAGGATCTACAAAGTTTGCAGGCACGCCTTAGTGGCTCTGTAGGATGCACATCTGACTGTTGATCAGGAGGTCGCGGGTTCGATCTCCACCGGGTTCGGCAACATTCTTTCATAGAGATTGATTATGAAATATTTTCTGCAGTCATTCTCTCCCTTTTGGGGGTGGTCAGGTGTGGCAAAGGTGTCGTTTGTCTTATTCACCGGGGCGTCCAACTGATATTGGCTTACAGTTGGGCAAGGCCTGCTATCCTTGTAGCAGATAAGGGTAGAGGGGGAATGCTTTTATTCCTTCTGTTTCTTCACTTTCGTTCCTGTTCCTTTTTCTTCCTTGACCCTCTCTTTCATCTCCTCTGCTATCTCTTCTATCTATTTTCTCCCTTTCTCTGGTAGATGACACAAAATGACCCACAAGGGTTGACGTGTTGTTAAACCCCAACGCAATCAATCAATAGAAATAAAAGTCTTTGTAGGAAATAAAAGTCTCTCCCTTCAAGAATGTCACATTTTTGAAGTGATCATCATGAATCTTACTCAAAATGTTTGTCTTGATGATTTCTAGGTGAAGTTTGGAACTGGGACACTTAAGATGTATATTTCACGGTCCAATGACTTTCTCTTAGTTTTTCCATTTAGGTCAGTTTCTCAGTAACTGTATTTGGCACTTGTGAAGTGTTTGTGTTTAGGTCAGTTTCTCAGTAAGTTTTTGTGGAGAAATAAGACTACTCTCAGTGCTTGCATTAAGGGAAGTTTGGGAGTCAGAGACTCCCAAAAATTGCCCTGGGACTTCCAAATATCAATGCCAGGAAGTCTGGGACTCCCTACTTTTAAAGATATTTAGTCATTTATAACAAAAATTTTGAATGAATTTATGTGTTATTTAGCTTAAGAATGGCAGTTTTACTCCATAAATGAGAGTTTAAAGCTATTGAGGTTGAATTTCTGAAAGTGAGTGAAAAAAATTTGATCACCAGGACTTCCAGATATTGGAGCTAGGAAGTCCTGGGACTTCCTGATTTTGACAGTGCAAGCACTGTACTCTACACGGGATAGAGCTATGTCCACCATTCTTTGTGAACTTTTTCAACCATTCTTTGTGAACATTTTTTCAACCATTCTTTGTGAACTTTTTCAGGTGGTACCAATGATATTCTACTGTATGTGGCAATCCCCCTCTGTGGTGTTGGTCTTTTAATCTTCTTGATTATATGTGTTGTATGTATTCGGAAGAGGAAAGCAAAACAAAAGGTGAGACTTGTTGATAGACAGCCCATGTGTGTCTGTACCAATACATGTACAGTCGAACCTCATTATCTCAAACTCACTTATTTCGAATTACCACTTATCTCGAAGTGAAAATCTGGTTCCTGTTTTAACATGAAACTATGACAACAGGTAACAAAATAAGGTGGAAAAGAGGAGATATTGCTCCTAAGGAGCAATTTCTCCTCTTTTCCACAATATTTTCAGTATATCTCTATTTTTAGGAGTCAAATTACATATTCATTTGTGAAATGTGGTTGTTTGTATTTATCTTTTTTCCTCAATTCTGCAAATCTGATATATCGAGATATGTTGAAGTATTTCAGAGAGTCCCTTGGACCGAGATAACGAGAGTTGACTGTACTTGGATAAATAAGTATAGCACCAGATAGGCCACTTTTTCAACCGAAAAGTACTGGGCCCGGTTGTTCAAAGCGTCGTTAGCTTAACAAGCTCGTTAAGAGTCATTTCGTTAACTGTTTTAGCAGATTCAATATACAATATTCTGATATTTTTTGCTGAAAAAATGTGAGTAGCTTTTGCAGCAAAAAATATCAGAATATTTGCGTATCACTCGATGTAAATTTTAACGAATCGTTAACTAACGACATCGTTAGCTTTGAACAACTGGGCCCTGATATTTTTCTATTTCTACGTAAAAAACATATATTGTGGGTACTCGTTAGAAATACTTCCAGGCTCCACTACTGTGTCACAGACATAAGTCTTACAAAAATTTTACACTAAAGTTTTTGGTACATTATTATTGCACAATTAACCAACAAGCTGCCATTCAGCTAAGCTGTGCTGCCATGTGATAGCATAAGTCTTAGGGAAATTTTACATTAAAGTTTTTGGTGAATTATCATTGCACAATTGACTGACAAGCTGCCATTCAGGTGAGCTATGCTGTTATTTGATAGCTCTTGTTGCAAGATAAAAGTAAATATCAGAGGACTTAAGGAGTATTTGACAATAATTCCGGGATAATTTCAGGGATCAATTTTAGTACTTGCTAACTTGCTAAATGCTGGTTAATTTCCTCAAAAAGCAAGCTGCAATTTCCATCACTTGCTAATTCTAGCAAGTTGGAAAGATTCTCTTTAATTGTGGAACCTAAGGCATTGTTGCTGAAGTTTTGCAATTTCTTTTCCAAAAGCAATGACGATATTTTTTTTTTATTTTTCCCAGAAAACAGGTTTTGACATTACATGCAAATTGTCTCCTATGGAAAGATTCTCTTTAATTGTGGAACCTAAGGCATTGTTGCTGAAGTTTTGCAATTTCTTTTCCAAAAGCAATGACGATATTTTTTTTTTATTTTTCCCAGAAAACAGGTTTTGACATTACATGCAAATTGTCTCCTATGGAGACAACTTGCATGTAATGTCAAAACCTGTTTTCTGGGAAAAATAAGAAAAATATTTTAAAATGTCTGCTGAAAGTTTTGCCCAGAGTGCTAAGGTTTAAAGCCACATTTAACAGTGTTTATAAGGGTGAAAAAGCAAGTTGGCTGAAAGGTTTAGCAAGTAAAAAATAATACTACTTGCTAATTTTAGCAAGCTGTCAAAAAAGTTAAATTTGAACCCTGATTTTTCTATTTCTACGTAAAAAACATATATTGTGGGTACTCGTTAGAAATACTTCCAGGCTCCACTACTGTGTCACAGACATAAGTCTTACGAAAATTTTACACTAAAGTTTTTGGCACATTATTATTGCACAATTGACCAACAAGCTGCCATTCAGGTAAGTTATGCTGCCATTTGATAGCATAAGTCTTAGGAAAATTTTACATTGAAGTTTTTGGTAAATTATCATTGCACAATTGACTGACAAGCTGCCATTCAGGTGAGCTATGCTGTTATTTGATAGCTCTTGTTGCAAGATAAAAGTAAATATCAGAGGACTGAAGGAGTATTTGACAATAATTCTGGGATAATTTTCTCCAGTTCACCATTTCTCCATAAAAAAATACATTGTGGGTACTCATCAGAAGAGCTGAGTACCTACAACATGCATAAAAATGGAGAAATAAGAAAAATTATCCCTAAATTATCACCAAATACTCCTTCTAGCTCTGCTGCATAACTGATAAGGCCCCTTTATTATTAACTCTTAAAGTGCCAAGCAAAACTTGTAGCAGATGACATTCCATTTTATGTATAGAGAAAATAAGGCTTGACATGTCATGTGAATCGTCTTCCAAACAGACAATTCATATGATATGTCAAAAGGTATTTTCTGTGAAAAATAATGAAGAAAACAAGAAATTCAAAATGTTGTCTGCTGCAGTAGTGATTGGCACTTTAGGGGTTACGGTACTCAGGAGCTGTTCAGAATTATTTCTGCTGAGAATGTTTCTGCAGTTGTGAGTTCCGCAGTGTTGTTTTACAATGTGTACATGGGTAAACAAGCAGATGGTATTAACATCATATTAACAACTGTAACAAATGAAGCCGTCTCTGGGGAAAACCAGCCTTATTCCAATAGCTCCAGGTAAAATTGTAATTTTGATGATGAATTAGATTTGTTTGCTTAATGCTTAGAGCACCAAGGGACATTTTTAGCAGACCATGTTCTAAAAAATCTTCATAGAAAATAAGTCTTGACATTTCATATGAATCATCTGCCAAGCAGACAATTCACATGAAATGTCAAGACATTTTCTATGAAAAAAGATAAAAAAAATAGCATATGATTCACATGAAATGTCTTATTTTCTATGATAAATGAAAAATGATAGAAAATGAAATGAAAAATGATAAAAAATGTTTTTAAAGTGTTGTCTTTCTGCTGCAATTGTGATTAACTTGTTAAGGGTTAAAAGTAGGTCTGCATACATAACCCCAGATAAGAGGGATTATCCACATAGTATTATGTCCCCGCACCTAAGGGGAGGGGGCATATTGATTTTGGTGTGGATCCCATTGATATTGGTGTTCGCATCAGCATATGCATCCATGTTGGTGTCAGATCACACTTTCTTGTCTGCATGAACCAGGAGTTGGATTCTTAACAAATTTTCATTGATATATAACTGGGACAAAACAAAGAACTGATTAAATTTTGGTGACCTTGACCTAATTTTCAAGTTCTCAGCAGTAGAAAAACTGAAAATTTCAAGGTGGATTGGGACATCTGTTTTCTCTGAAAACACTGTTACTAGATATTCTTATTTCTTCATAATGAGTACCCATGACATATGTTTCTGTTGAGGCTCTTCTAATGATCAGGGCCCATTTGCTCAAAGCATCGTAAGCTTAACAGGCTTGTTAGTGGTCAAAATGTAAACTGTTCTAGTAAGTACAATATCTAATTCACAGGTATTTTTGCTGAAAAAAATGTGAGTAGCTTTTGCAAAAGCTACTCAATTTTTCAGCAAAAATATTAGCGTATATGCCATATTTAATGATCAAAGTTTTAACGATACGTTCACTAAGGACATTGTTAGTTTTGAACAACTGAGCCCAATATGGTAAACAGGGTAAGATGAGCATCAAGATTCATAATTCTATGATTTCTGATGAGGTGATCATTAGAGGCACCTCGGCTAAGCACAGCTAATGTGTACGACAAGGTACGTTTTTGTGGAGAAGTACATAGAATATAGATAATATAACCTTGTCTGATGACCTTAGGCTTCTTGTTCCCAGCTCTATTATATCAAACAGAAAATTGAAACCAGAAATCACAGGTCACTGGTCAAGGCTATATTATTACCTATATCAGTACTTTTTGTCAAAAAACAAAACAAAACAAAAACAACACAAAAACATCTTATCTAGATCAATAAGTTCCGGTATCCATATACTGTAATTTCCCTAAATATTCTAATATTATACCTGGGCAAACAGTGTAGACTTCAAAATGTGACAGCCAATCATTTTCTACACTGTAAAACAGTGAGAAAAATGGACTTCTTGAATTTTTGGAACAAGTATGGTAAGGACTTGTGGTTTCCAAATATTTTGGGTACAGAGGACGTGTTAAGGAGGAAAATTTGATGTTACTTCTAGGATAATTTTTTTAGTTTTTCCATGAAAACTATATGTTGTGGGTACTCATAAGAGGTGCTTCTAATGAGTACCCACAACATATGGTTTTATGCAGGAATTAAGAAAATTATCACAGAAATATCATCAAATACTCATCTTTTACACTTATCATGCTAAGGGCAGATTCAGCAGATGACAAACTAATGCTGTTTTACTTATTTTTCCTAGAAAATAAGATATGACATTTCATGCAAATTGTCTCCATAGAAGACAATTTGCATGAAGTGTCAAATCCTATTTTCTAGGAAAAATAAGAAAAATATTTCAAAATGTCTGCTGAATTTTGATGTCTGCCCCACCATGGGGGGTGTTGGTGACCTTGACTTCATTTTCAAGGTCACAGGAGGGCTTAGATTGTTGGAAAATGGGGCGTAGCCTCTTGTCCGCACTCTATCTCCTTATTGAATGGACAGATTTTAGCCAAACTTACACAAATATATCATTGGGAGGGGGAAAATGCTGATAAGATTTTGGTGACCTTGACCCCATATTCAAGGTCACAGGAAGGCTTAGACTGTTGGAAAATGGCTTGTCCGCATCCTATCTCTTGAAGGAATGAATAGATTTTAACCATACTTGCACATCTATTTTGCTTGGACATGTAAAAGAACTGATTAGATTTTGGAGACCTTGACCCCATTTTCAAGGTCACAGGGAGGCTTAGATTGTTGGAAAATGGCTTTTCTACACCCTATCTCTTGTAGGAATGAATAGATTTTGACCAAACTTGCACATCTACAATGCTAGGACATTTAAAAGAACTGATTAGATTTTGGTGTCCTTGACCCCATTTTCAAGGTCATGGGAGGGCTTAGATTTGTTGGAAAATGGTTTGTATGCACCCTATCTCCTGAATGAATAAATGGATTTTGACCAAACTTGTACAGTTATATTGTTGAGACATGAAAAAGAACAGATTAGATTTTGGTGACCTTGACCTCATTTTCAAGGTCGCAGGAGGGCTCAGATTGTTGGATAATGGCTTGTCTGCACACTACCTGCTGAATGAATGGATGGATTTTCACCAAACTTGCACAGCTATATTGTTGAGACAGAGACAAGAACTGATTAGATTTTTTGTGACCTTGATCCCATTTTCAAGGTTACACAAGGGCTATGATTTTATAAAATGGCTTGTCAGCACCCTATCTCATTGAGGAATGGATGAATTTTGACCAAACTTACATATAGGTATATTGTAACCTTGAGTTTATTATAGATACAATCTATTTTAACAATATGCCTGTCCAAACTGGTGGGGGGACATACGTTTTCCTCTGAAAACACTGTTCTAGTTTACCAAGTATGCAAAGTTCTAATAAGTCCTCTTGGCATAGCCCTAGATAGGAGGGGTTATCATCAAACCATTTTTTTCTTGTTCCTCCTCGTATGTTGTGATATCCATTAGAAGGATCTTCTTCCATTAGAGCCACTTCTAATGAATAGCCACAACATATGTTTTCAAGGAGAAAGATAAGTATCAACATTTTTTTGTTGAAAAAAAAAAAGAAACAAAAACAAAATGACTTATCAATTATGGTAGTACCGTAAAAATTCTAATAGACATCCATCCCCTTATCTGGGCTTGAAAATTGGTGGGTTTTTTTATCATTTTTCTTGGAAATATCAGCCTCTAATAAACGCCCATCAGTCAATTAGAAAAAATATCGCTACTACCTCATGCAGTTAGTTTCTGAATCAACTGTTCAATAAACGAACAAACGCTAGTTAAAAATACTTCCATATCCGATATCAATATGTGGGTCATCGAGGGAAAACTTGAATATTTTGAAGTTTTTCCAGGGCTTCCGTTAAGCGGACGTACGACGTATATTACGCCCTGAGATTGCCACCGGACGTCCAAATTGAACTTCAAAGACGTACCGCGGACTTCCGAAATTTCTTTTGTCCGTCCGAAATCGATACCCGAGACGTCCAAAAATTGTCAAAAGGCCCGCCCACTTTTAACCAGTTGTATGATGTTTTCCCCGCCTACTTACCGGAAATTCGCTACCTGTGTTGACTGAGCTTTGAGGACGTCCCACTTTACGCTTGCGGGAGTTTTATTGACAGCCGTGTCAAGCATCGCGGCTACCTTTTGATGGCTGCGTGATCACTGCGTGTATTTATCACGCGTGCTGAGTTGATTAATTGATGTTTATATAATTAAATTTTCTACTGCGACCGAAAATATTCGTTGAAATTATATGAAGTCATTATTATTTTTTAATATTCACGTCTTAAAATCTTAAATTATTATTTTGCTAAGAACGTGTGTCGTCTGCAACACTTCTGGGAATTGCCGAGTGAAATTCTATTAATAAATAAATAACAATTATGCACAGAACGCAAATTGAAATCTATTCGAATTTAGAAGCTTACGTTTGTCATGACAACAAAAGCAATTTTTCAAATGAAAAGAAAACATATTTTTCGTCAAAAGTTTCGGAAAACCCGTTTCTAAATTTATGCGTAGCCTTGTTCCGGTTGCGCTGTTTACCAGCGCGGAAAAGACGCAAAGTAAGTCTAAATATAAGCGATTTGCGATGGTTTTGCTTGCTTTTCTCCGCGAACGAACGTTTTGCTGTTGGTATTTCATCGAGAGCTGCCTTTAATTTGTTTGTTGTTGCACGAGTCGGCGCCGTTTTCCCGCAATTTTTGTGAAGTAAGCAACTCGTTCGCTCGTGTTGATCAGCTTCAATCCGAACAAATATTTCATTAGATACATTTCTGCAAAATAATTTCAGCATAGTTTATTTTTAAGAAAACATGTTTTGGGTGTTTTCTCTCATGTATTCTCTTTTCTTTTTTCTTTCTCTGGGCTTTGAAACGAATGCGAAGTTGTACCAATGTTGATGCCTTCTCTAAGGTCCAACATACAAGTACAGGCTTTCCAAAAAGATGCGATCGAATTTTAATAAGCGATAAGGGCATTTTTAAAACACATCTAAGAGAAGCCTATATCATGATGATTCTGTGTGACACAGAAATAAGAACCTATGTTCTACTAAAGAAAGGGCAGACCGCCGCAGCACGGTAAAAAAGTGGGACTTCCTAGATTTTCCTGTGGGACTTCCAAATTTGAGGGGTAGGAAGTCTGGGACTTCCTGAGTCTGGAAGTTAATGGAAGCCCTGTTTTTCCAACTGTTATCAAATACTGTAGCCTCTAATAAACACTACCTCCCTCTTAATAAAAGATAATGATTCTAATAAATGCCTGGGTGATAATTAGAATTTTTACGGTAACTATTAGTCTTTCTACCTGCCTTGTCTGGATTGCTGAAGTTGCAAAAAGGCTGATTTTCTCCGAGCACTCCTTAAATGAGGCATTTACCAGAAACAGAATGTTTAATATGAATGTGCTGTTGATGACATACAGATTGCAATTTTGTGTGAATTTCCGCCTCCAGGTGAGAACAAATGTAGAAATTTGAGTTATTTTCATGCATCAGACAAAAGAAAATAAATTTATCTATAGCTCCAGATAAGGTTGGGTAACAGAAGAAGTATGGGTCTTATTTCTCTAGCATGTGATGGGATGAGTGAGTTGGACTAGTCAACACCAGGGTTTTCCCTCAGGGTTTTAAAGTAAGGGTCCCAGGGACTTCCTTATGTGGAGTTAAGGAGTCCTTTAATAAGATTTAGGGGTTTGTTGTTTTAAAGAAGTTAACTCTTTAAGCACTTATCGCAACTGCAGCAGACGGCACTTTGAAGTACTTTGTTTTAGAGAAAATAAGGCTTAACATTTTATGAATTGTCTGCCTAGCAGACAATTCACATAAAATGTCAAGTCTTATTTTCTCTGAAAAATAAAATCAATTTTAAAATGTCACCTGCTTGAATTTGCTTAGTGCTTTATGGGTTAACTATTGCCCAAATATTGATAATTCTTGGCCTTTAGACCAAAATAGATTAAAATTCAAAGCCACAGATAAACAAAATTAATTTTGAATTTGATTATGGACCCTTGCCCTAATTTTTGAGGGTTCTGAACAAGGTTTTGGGGGTAAAAACTGTCAAAGTGAAAGTCAGGGAAACCCTGCAACACTATTAAGGTCATGTTGAGTGGGTCAGTTGACCTACTCACTCTTCCTGGGCAAGTGGTTAACCAATACTTCTCTGCACATACTTCTGCCATTAATTAACCCTTGTCATGCTGAATAAATTAAGATGCCATGCCCACTTCTAATTTTCAGCCAATCAGATTACTATATCTAAGTTGTTCATACAAATTTAAATACTTAATGACAAACAGTGCAGATCCAGATCAGTTGGCTTCTGAAGAAGCCAACTGATCTGGATCTACACTGTTTGTAAAGGCAGGGCATATCCAGGTTCAGCAGGACAAGGTTAACAAGTGCCCTTCTTGAATCAGTGGAAGGAGGAGAATGACTGAAGATTTAATTATTTCATGATCAATCTCCATGAAAGTTATGTGGTTGAACTGAGATTCATACTTGTAACCCCAGAATGTGCAGTCAGATGAGCTACCTACTGAGCTATGGAGCTTGGCATGTGATGGGTACTCATTATGACTCCCCTTCTATCTGGAGCAATGAAGAACTCTGAAAAAATAACTTATTTTTAGAGCCTTGCTACAGCTTGGTACATGTATATTCCGTATTTGCCCTAATTACTGCACTGTGCACTTAAGTTTTTTAAAAAATCTCTAGAAAAGACTTGTAGTAAAATATCCTCCTAATAATACGGGTACACTTTAAGGAAAGATCAGCAGGGAATTATATTTAATGATACTTATGCACTATATCTTTGACTTTCTTTATAAAAGCATAATAATGTTGTTGGTACTCATTTGAATTGCCTTGACTTGTCAAGGCAATTCAAATGAATACCAACAACATATTTTTTATAAAGAAGTAGATAAAGATACATTGGCTTTAATCTAAAGACTACTAAATTGCTTGATGTGCGCCTATAGGAGCATGTGCAGTAATTAGGTTGAATACGGTAGGTTTTCTTTACTTTCTGTTGGAAGCATTTGAGCATATATACACAGTGTCTTTTGGGAATATTTAACAAGGTTGTTGCAAAACATACCATGTTCTGTATTCTCAGATAATTAATCAATGTATGAAGTTATGCTCAATTAAACAGTGCTAAAAGAAAATGAGCCTTCTCCCATATAATAGGAGAAAGCAGTCAGTTAACTCCCTTGATTACTTTCTGTAAATAACCAGGTCCAATTAATTGGATTCCTCTGCTTTTATCATTAGTGTTTCCATTAAGTATCACTTCCTTTTCCTTAATAAATCTAATTTTAACAAGGTCATATGCCAATACAGCTTCCAAAATATTTAGAAGAAATATTTTCTGTGCAATGAAATATATAATATTAATTAATCTTCCATGTGGATATGTAGAAATGTAAAGTTAAGAATTTGTTTAATTCCACTGATGACCTATGATAAAAGCAGAGGATTCCAATTAGAAGGACCTGGTTAGTATTTGATCTACCTTGGACTTTACCTGTCAAGGGAGATAATAGAAATACTGCTGCTATCTCTCATTATCCACAAACCAGCAACATATATATTGCTCTAGGAAAAGCACTTTTTTTTTCGATATTTTTGAAAATATACCATCATTCTAATGAACACCCTGTGGTGTGATTGTGGTTATCATGTGTGTAAAGTTAGGTGTGCAAAATTAGACCATCTTTTTATTGGTGAAAAAACGATGTTTATACTTGAAAATGATATTGATATTTAGGACATTATGGCAGAAACTTACCCAACTAAGAAGGCTAGCTATTTGCTTTCTAATCTTTTCTTTTTTTTTAAAGTGTTATGGTGTTTATTAGAATAAATATGGTATGTTCTTGGTGCCCTGACAGAACACTCAAAAGCATGTTTTACGGGCATAGCAACAGATAATTTTGAGGGCATTTGAGTATTTAACCCCATAAAAATTTATTCTATAGGGTAAATCATATTTTCATTTTTTGGTTTGAGTAAAGACACCCCCCCCCCCCCCCCCACTCCCCCCCCCCCACTCCCCCCCCCCCACTCCCCCCCCCCCCCCAAATTAATTGGGTAAAACTTATAAAACAGAAAGCAAGAGCACAAAAAAGCCTGATTTAGGTATTTATGAAACATGGTATTTCATTATACACTTATAATATAAAGTAGTAATCATGTCCTTTTCTGACCTTGAAACTTTAATTTACACCCTTGAATTTGGAAATAATTGGCTACCCTGTAAAATCAATCTTCGAGCCTATTGTTGTCTTCTTGTAGGCTCATTTTGGACGTTGTGACACTGGTACCACTTTACAAAAGCAGAATTAGCTGTATCGGATGATCCTCAGGGATACTGAATGGAGCGTTGTTCACTTTGATGTCCGTCCAAACTCTGCCAAGTAGACAGGTTGTTTGCCCCACTGAGGGTTGGATCCCAAAGGGATACTATTCTGTCGTCGATAAATCGAACGACCGAAACCGGTCGATAATAAATACACCCTGTTGGTTGTTCATTCTGTTTATCTTTCTTTTTTCTTTCCAAATATAAAGTAAACCCATACAAGGATATAGAAATTAAGAGGTCTTAAAAACTTTAATGCAAAACTTTAACATAAATTTCTAAGTCCATGACTTTGACCTTTAGGTCATAAGCAGGGGTAGGGGTAGTGACCAAATAAAATTTTTGACCAATATCTATTATCATACCAAATATACAGTAAATCCATGCAAGGATTTAGAAATTAAGAGATCTTAATAACTTTGATGCAAAACTTTAACATAAAATTTCTAAGTCAGTGACCTTGAGCTAGAGGTCACGAGCAGGGATGTGGATAGGGCTCAATAAAATTTTGGACCAACATCTGTAATTGTACCTAATATAAACTAAAACCATCAGAGGATTTAGAAAATATGGGGTCATAAAAACTTTGACGTAAAAATTTAACATTTTTGTTAACGCCGCTGCCATTATGCCAACGCCGGGGGTAGTGCAATAGCTCTTCCTGTACTTCCGTACAGGCGAGCTAAAAATCACCATTTAAGGTAGCTGCCTCTAAATGAGTGCCATCATTGTATGTTTTTGTGGAGAAAGAAGAACATTTTCCTGATACCCTTATTTTGTTTGTGCTAAGGTTTTACGGCCCAGTCAACCCAATGGGGTCATGTCGAGTGCAGTCAGTATACCTAACCATACGTTTACTGGGCAGGCTTAGTCCTCTAAGCGGTTAACCAGTATTGTGCACATTCTTTTGCCAGACCGGCACAGTGGCTCAGTGGTAGAGCGTCTGCTTTGTGATTGGGAGGTTGCGGGTTCGATCCCCAGCCGAGTCATACCAAAGACTTTAAAAATGGTACTAGCTGCTCTTTCGCTTGGCGCTCAGCATTGAGAAAGTAGAGCAAGGAATCAGAACTGGTCAGCTCAGTATCAGTACAATGTGACTGGGTGGAATATCTTGTCAAAGTGTCTGGGGCATGATATTTCAGTGAGGCAGCACTCTAAAAGTGAGCATTGAGCTCCCTGTCACATCCAGACACCGCCGCGATATGACTGAAAAATTGTTGAAAGCGACGTTAAGCCCAAATCAAACAAAAATCTTTCGCCAGAAACTGACAACTGCCCTTCTTGAATCAGCGGAAGGGAGAGAATGACCGTAGAAAATATTTCATGATCAATCTCCACGAAAGAATGTTGCCGGCCTCGGCAGGGGTTGAACCCGGGACCTCCTGGTCTCCAGTCGGACAGCGCATCCAACTGAGCTACCAAGGCCCCTGATACCCTGAACCCATTGTAGTCGGGAGACCCGTAAAAGGGTACCTGGCAAACAATGCAGACCCAGATCAGATGCCGCAGAACGCGGCATCTGATCAGGGTCTCCACTGCAAATAGTTTAGCCATTTTTCTTTAGGAATATGTAAATCTCATAGCCGGACGTACCTAAAATTGAAATTGGACTCTTCCAATATATAGTGTGGGAGAATCTATTCAGTATACAATGGGTTAAATATTTATCTGGAGTTATGACAAGTTCTTTGATTCTAATTGGAAGGTCTGAACGTCTCCTAATATTTAAAGTTTAATTTACATAGCTCTAGTTAAGGCGCTTTTTTTCAATCCAGAAGTATTGATATTTTTCTTATTTGTCCACGAAAACATATGTTGTGGTACTCATTAGAAGTGCCTCGCTGAGGCACTTTTAATGAGTACCCACAACATATGTTTTCATGGACAAATAAGAAAAATACTGACCTGATACCACTCTTATCTAGACTTATGGAGTTATTACGGTAAGTCTTACATTTATCTGTAGACATCATTTCAACTTTTGGCCTTATGGAAGCAGAAGATAAATGCAACCTATAGTAATAACAAGATAAATACATTAGATATTAACCCTTACAGCACTAAGCAAAATTATAGCAGACAATGATTCACGTGAAACATCAAGTCTCACTGTCCTTGAAAAATACAATAAAAAAAAATAAGTAAAAAAATAAAAATAAAACAAGTGTTGTCAGAAGACAACGCAGCTCGCGAGATGCACCCTTTGAAAACTTAAACATTGTGCTAACGCGGACGTGGACGCGACAGACGCCGAAACATGCTAATGGGGACGCCGACGCCAACGACTGGGTGACAACATAACCTCTCCAGGGACATAGTCCCGGCGAGCTAATAAAATGAATAAGAATACAAATGTTGTCTGCTGCAGTTGTGATTAGCACTTTAACCTTCATCACACTCTCAGCTGATTCAGCAGATGACAAATTCATCAGAGTTTTCTATCTTTTCTTGGAAAAAAGGATTTGAAATTTCATGCAAACTGCATGAAATGTCAGATTCTGTTTTCTGAGAAAAATAAGAAAAATCTCATGAATTTGTCATCTGCTGAAAATTTTACCCGAAGTGCTAAGCATTAAGGGTTACGTAGTCAATCATCTTCAATCAGCTAGGAACTTGCTCCACTGCACTTGATCATGTACCTGATTAATTCAGTACTCAGACAAACAATTTTGTTTCTCCATGAAGACTCTCTGATTACATATGGTAATGTCCTAAAATTTCAAACAATTTATGCCATAATATTAGGCTTAAAGTTTGCTTTTTTATGGATTTGTTTCTTAAAATGCATAGTGGAATGCAAACAAGACTTCAGGAGCAGTCTGATCTGGGCCTGTACTGTTTGCATATGTGACTTAATAAGAAATATTTGCTTACAAAAGTTTAGGGCATTAACCGTAGACAGTATTCCAATATAGCTCCCAGATTAAAGGGGGTATGCACAAAATATTTTTCTTATTTCTCCATAAAAACACATGTTGTGGGTGCTCATTAGAAGTGCCTTGGTACCCTAAACATATGTTTTCATGGAGAACTCATAATCTACTTTTCAGTTGAAAAAACGTGACTTATCAGGAGCTATGTTCCAGTGAAATTAGACTGGCTCCAGTCTCTAGTGACTAAATATTTATTCTTTTAAGCTTGTTTGATACTCCTACATCCACTAAAATAAAATCATTATAATATCATGACTATAGAGGCTGGTCACTTAGTGACCAGCCTCTATAATCATGATATTATAATGATTTTATTTATAATCATGATATTATAGTGACCAGACTCTATAATAATCATGATATCATAATTGATTTGAGAAATCAGAGAAGAAAAATTTAGGTTCATTTGATTCTATAAGTACAACTGATGTATTTTTATGCAGTCATTGCTTAAATCAATAGACTGAAGCCAGTCTACTGTGAAATTTGCATTGCATGTTTTTGCAAGTTTTTGTGTTGTCTTTTCCCAACAGCTATGACTTTTAGTTTTACCAGCCGGCCTCAGTTGCAGAGTGAGTGTACTATCTTAATTAGTGACCTTGAGGTCAGTGAACAGGCTTCAGTGGCTCAGTCAGATGTGCATTCGACTGGTGATCAGGAGGTTGTACGTTTGATCCCACAGGGTCCAGCAACATTCTTTCATGAAGACTGATCATGAAATACTTTCTATGGTCATTCTCTACCTTCATCTGATTCAAGAAGGGCAATTGTCAGTTTCTGGTGAAAGATCGAATGTGCACATGTATGCATTGCTTATGAAAAATTAGCTGACCCATATTTTTTCTTGTCTATCAGATTCTTAGTGGTGGAGTTACCGTAGGCCCCTTTTCAGACTTAAGCAATATCTTGTAAGCAAAATATCTAAGGAACCACTTGAGTTAAGCTGATGAAATTTTCCATGCTCTGAGTTTGGAACAAATGTGTCAATGACCTGATTAATATTAAATGGTGAACTTCTACAAATATTTGATCAAATTATACTCGCTTTTCAGATATATCAGACTTAGGTATGGATTCGCAGACAGAATTCAATCTCTCCTAGTTGTGAAAAAGCTTAAGATTCCATTTTCTATGTAGAACATTTAGGATGGCATCTGATTGAATTATATCAAGGATTTCCAACTTATGTGGTTTTTGTGTCTGACATATCATTGATTATAAGTGTTTGATAACATATTACAGTATTTAACATTTAAAGCGCCAAGCAAAATTTGTAGTAGATGACATTCTTTTTTTTTTCAGAGAAAATAAGTCTTGACATTTCGTGTAAATTGTCTGCCAAGCAGACAAAAGAAAAAAAGAAGAAAGAAAAAAAAAACATATCCCAAATATCTGCTGAAGAGAAAATGAGTTGACATTTCATGTGAATCATCTGCCATGCTGATGATTCATATGAAATGACAAGACTTATTTTCTTTGAAAAAGAAAAAAAAATACTCAAATGTCTACTGCAGTTGTGATTGGCACTTTAAGGATTAAACAAAGAATTCAGTCCTGAGCAAAATGCAGACCCAGAACAGATGCTGCAGAGTATGGCATCTGATCAGGGTCTGCATTGTTTGCCATTGATCCAGCAGGTTTTAGCCACAGGAACAGGTAGCAAAATAGACAGTTTCAAATTTAAAGGGGAATGCAATATAAGTTGTAAGTATGTCTTGGAGTAAAGTGCTTAACAAGCCATTTATTTTAATACAATTGTTTTCAGAATCAGCCTAGAAATAAGGAAGTTATGGTGGTTTGAATATATTTAAAATGGCTGTCATGGATGCCGCCATATTGCAGGTTTTGTGACATCACACAGCCCAAGTTAAATATGCGCAGTCTGATCAGGGCCTGTGTTGTCCGCAAATTACATAAGGGCCCTTTTCGTGTGTTGAGGTGCTTCTAATGAGTACCCACAACATGTGTTTTCATGGAGAAAGAAGAAAAATATTGATATGTTTTGGTTGGAGGAAAAAATGTTTTATCTGGAGATAGGAAAGTATCATAAGGGAGTAACCCTTGGAGACCCTCAAAAGGGTAATTGGCAAACAGTGCAGACCCAGATCAGGGTCTATACACTGTTTGCATTAACTACAGGAATTTCTATGGAATATAGTTATAATAAAAACTAACCAGACACACTACTATTGGAAATAGACCAATCCAAAGAATTGTGGTAGAAGAGTCCCCTATTTCCAAAAGCAAGGTGCCTGATTAGTTTGCATTGTTTGCCAGTTACCCTTTTTGGGGTCTCCAGATAAAAATGGGTTAAAGGCAATGCAGATAAAATGTTAACCTGCATTTTCTTGGAAAAATTTAAAAAAAAAAAGAACAGATGAAAATACAAACATTCATTGTCTGCTACTGTTGAATTTATAAAATGACAGCAAAAGCCAAGATGAGATTGCACATGATTCCTACAAGTATCACTTGATGCAGCCTTTTTATTTGCTACTAATGTACCATATTTACCCCAAGTATTCAGACACTTTTACTTCTTCACCCATGTCCTGCTGAATATATTAAGATGCCACGCCCTTTTCAAATTTTCTGCCAGTCAGATTACTTGATCCAGATTATTGATATAAATTCACATACTGACTGGCAAACAGTGTATCTACACTCCAGATCAGTTGGCTTCTTAGAAGCCAACTGATCTGGATCTACACTGTTTGCAAAGGCAGGGTATATCCCAAGTTCAACAGGACAAGGGTTAATATACAGGAAATGTCTTAAAATTTTGTACATCAAAATTCCTGACAAAATGGCATATGCAAACAGTGCAGACCCAGATCAGACTGCCCCTGAAGGAGCAGTCATATTCATGATGTAGCTTTCTGATCAGGGGCTACACTGTTTGTCATTCAACTAAATATTTTAACCCTTGTCATGCTGATTAAATTAAGATGCCACGCCCACTTCTAACTGTCATCCTGAATCAGATAACTTGATCCAGGTTGTTGATATAAATTCACATACTGAATGAGAAACAGTGCAGATCCAGATCAGTTGGCTTCTGAAGAAGTAAAAAGCAAAAATTAGGCAAAAGAAAAGTGTGAATAAAGTGTTCAAAATTTTAGGACATTTAATTACCATACTTCCAAAATTTGAATAAGTCTATTTGTTACCTTTTGATGTGTCTAAAAATTTCTGAAGGATTGGTAAATGTTGTAGATTCTGATCATGTGCCTCATTCCATACCATATGATCTGGGTCTACACTGTTTCATAACGAAAACACGCCTATTCAAATATATGGAAAAATTTCACCTCCAAAAAAACAGAAATTTTTTAGATAAAAACTCCGATATTTTTCATATTTCTGCTCAAAACATAGATTGTGGGTACTCGTTAGAACTGCCTCGGTGAGGCGGTTCTAACGAGTACCCACAATCTATGTTTTAAGCAGTAATAAGAAAAATAATGTATACCCCTGTAAACCCCAGTTTTACGACATAAAAGTGGGGTTTAAGGGGGTCAAAATTATATAGGCATGTTTTCATGATGTGCTCAGCTTGTCTTGACAAATACTAAGGGAAAACATGTTACGTATATTGGAGCATGGTAAAGATAAACTTGGTTTGTGTATTTATTAGGGATCTCCGGCAAGACATCCAGTTCCTGACCTATGGGTAAATGCCAATGCAGAAGTTCCCCTGTCCCCCATAGATCACCATGAGGATATCAACAGCAGGGAAGTTCTTGGCGGTCACAGATTGTCAGGTATTCTCATTTACATTAAAGCCTTTTTCCACGGAATTATGAATAATTTAAACCTGAAAGTGCCATTTAAAATTGTAGCGGATGGCATTCTGATTTCGTTATTATTTTTCTGAGAAGGTAAGGCTTAAATTTTCTCTGAAAAAAAAAAATAGAATGATGTCTGCTGCTTTTGTTTGTAAGTGAGGCTTTCAAGATTAATATGTTCTCTGCTATTTGTCATGTGTAGCAGTATAAATGTTATTTGTATGAATATTTGTGTTCTGTGCACTTCTGTCCCCCTCCCTCTTTTACCTGTAATTTAGTTTTGCACAGTCAGAGTTACTAAGTAGATCTAAGTTTAACATGGGAATGGAAAGATAACAACCTAACACTTTATGGCAAGTTGTGATTGCTGCCCTGAGTGGAATTGAGGTCATGGTCATGGATATAGAGGAATTTTTCGCTTCACAAGTTTTGATGCTTAATGTTCAAGTGAGAAATGATGACAAAGTCTGATGGCATTTTGCTCAGTATTGTAATCCTAATTCATACAATATTGTGAGGGTGTAAAACTTATTTACAAACATTTAAAACAAATATTAACACATCTGTGCAATGAATGAGAAATTATTTCTGTACTTCAAGCACCATACTGTGAAGTCATTTCAGTATCTTAATGTGGTTAAAGTACAAAGCCACATTATAGTCCATTATAGACAGAAAAGTACAGCACACATGAATTTTGTTCTTTTAATTCTTCTAACCCTATAGTGTCAATCACAACTATAACAGATGACTTTTTCATTTTTTTTATATTTTTTCAGAGAGAGAGTAAGGCTTGACATTTCATGTGAATTATCTGCTAGGCAGATAATTTACATGAAATGTCAAGTCTTATTTTCTCTGAAAAATAACCAAAAAATTTGTTCCAGAATGTCGTCTGCTACAATTTAGCTTGGTACTTTAATGAAATAATTAGCATCTGTATCCTTAAAATATAGTTTTAGAACAGAACAGAACAGAATATAACTATTGAAGATTAGGAATTAGGAAACTCAGGCCACATGCAGGTGGCATAAGAGCATGCTATACAAACAGACAAACAAATGGCATGTAATAAACAGACATGTATACACATGAGCAAATGCAACAATGAAAAGGAAACAGCAGCATCATGCCACCACACCTATGCAAAACAATCAGATTTTTATGGCCTTAAAAATGAAGATAAATTTACATAAAATATAGTTTAGACCCAGAGTGATTGTAATCTGTAATCATGATTACATGTAATCTATTACATTTTCTGAGTAATCACAAAGTAATCAGTAATCATGAATTTTCATGATTACAAGTAATCATAATGTAATTTATTTTTTTGCAAAATGGCCTGTAATAATGATTACCTTGTGAATATTACTTTATGATTACATTTTGAAACTGATAGTGAAATATCCTAAATTGTCTTAAATTAATAATATACTATACTAGTACTATGTTACAGTTATAAAAAGAGTGTATTGTTGCTGAAAAGCAGGTTGTATTTTACTGCACAGTAGATGAAAGGAAAAAAATAAGATCCAAGTGCCAAACCCAGATTAGACAGATCAGGTTTGGTACTGTTTGCAGTTTGGCAAGTACTTTTATCACCGTCATACCTAATGTGCTGATAGATGATTTAAACAAATTTATTTTTTTCTCTTTTTCTGTATAGCTGTAGATAAGATGTTTTTCAACCAGAAAATGATGATAATTTTCTTCTTTCTCAATAAATATGGCCGTTGCAATCACTCAAAAACTCATTAGAATTGCCTCAAATGAGTAACCACAACATTCAATTTTTATAGGAAATATAAGAAATGCATGCATGTCTCTTTGGGTACCCACCTTATCTAGAATTTTCATTTTGATATACTGTTACACACAGTTCATGATCTATCGTCCTTTTGCATGTTTCTTTTACATATTTGATGCCAAACTCATAAACAGCTTGCAATTAAATCTTGAAGCATGATACTTATTTTAAATTGCTTACCATATTCAACATTAATTACTGCACATACCCCCGTAAGCATACAATCAAGAGACTTCCAAGTCTTCAAATTACAACCCATGAATTTTTATCCACACCTTTATGAAAGCATATGTTGGTGGTATTCATTTGAATTGCCTCAACTTAATTGCCTCAACTTGTTGAGGCAATTAAGTTGAGGCAGTTCAAATGAGTACCAACAACATATTCAAGTGAGCCCCAACAACATATGCGTAAATAAAATCAGAAATAAAATCGCTTAAGCATCATTAAATACGCCCTTCATGAAGTCCTCTGCTGATCTTTCTTTAAAGTGTGCCCTTATTAGGTGTATACTTTACTGCAAGTTTTTCCCACTAATTTTGAAAAGTGCAGTAGTTAGGTTGAATATACTGGTTTTCAAATTACTTATTTCGAATTTCTCATGCTTTCCCATTATAGTCTTGACTTGCATATAGTGTTTCTTTTGTATGACAGATTGTTGATGCATTTTAGAATTTGTTTTAATATTTTCATATCCTGTAGGCCTGTGGCTAATGTTTTTGTAAGACATATTTCTGTTTACAGCATGTGCATGATTTGTAGTTAATATTGCCAAAATACTTGACTTAGCAATAAATCTCACGAGATTAGAAGAGAATGGAGCAGAGGACATATTAAGGAGGAGTATTTGATGATAATTCTGGGATAATGTTCTACAGTCATGGTGAGTAAATGCGCAATTCCATTCATCTTAAAAATTGAAAAGTAAAGATCCTGTTAATAGTTAGCCAAAATGTAATAATGCTATTGGACCAAAAATCTATGGAAGCTCATTAGTAAAAAAAAATTAAGCTTTGTAGTAGATGAGTTAGTGGACTTACCTCAAATCTCTCGAAAGTGATCCAACCGAAATTTCCATTTGGGAGATTTGTGATCACTACCAGTTATGCTATTACAAAGACTGAGTTTAAAAAAGTTAATAACTGGACTTTATGTACACAGGAATTGAATAGCTTCATTATAATTTGGCTTTACCATTTACAGAATCTTTACTCTTTTAATTTTTAGATGGACTGGAAATGAGCATTTACCCACTGTGCCAATTCTCTATGAAAACATATATTGTGGGTACTCATTAGAAGTGCCTCAGTGAGGTCCTTTTAATAAGTACCCACAGCATATGTTCTTATGGAGAAATAAGAAAAATTATCCCAAAATTTATCATGGAGGCTTCTTTTTAAAGTACTCTGATGAAGGCATAGATCCAGTTTGGTTTGGTATATAAACTTATATTTTCTTATTTGTCTTATTTACACTTTCAGGGCTGGGTGGGCCTCAGGGATGGGTAACTCTTTAACCCATTGTAGTCGGGAGGGTAATTGGCAAACAGTGCAGACCCTGATCAGACACCACAGAATGTGGTGTCTGATCAGTGTCTCCACTGTTTGCAAATAGTTTAGCCATTTTGCTTAAGGAATATGTAACTCTCACAGTGGACATACCTAAACTTGAAATTGGACTCTTCCAATATATAGTGTGGGAGAGTCTATTCAGTCTACAATGGGTTAATTATTGTTTTGCCTTCTTTCTGAAAAAAGGTCTGATCTAGAAGCAGTTATTTCCTTTTAGAGTAGGTCCCATTTCAGAATGGGATTTTTATGCTGGAGAGCAGACAGGAAGTTACAAAACGTTGTCTCCTTTGTAAAAAATATGGCAAAACAAATCTGCCAGGTGTATCCAGTCTATTTAACATAGACAGCATATTTACTCTAAATATTCAACCTCAACTCCTGCCGGCCTCGGTGGCTCAGTTGGATGCATCGTCCGACTGGAGACCGGGAGGTCATGGATTCAACCCCCGCCAAGGTCGGCAACATTCTTTCATGGAGATTGATCGTGAAATATTTTCTACGGTCATTCTCTCCCTTCCACTGATTCAAGAAGGGCAGTTGTCAGTTTCTGGCGAAAGAATGTGCACAATACTGGTTAACCGCTTAGAGAACTAAGCCTGCCCAGTAAACGTGTGGTTAGGTAAACTGACCGCGCTTGACATGACCCCATTGAGTTGACTGGGCCGTAAAACCTCAACACAAACAAACAACCTCAACTCCTCATCATACTTGTTCTAAATTTTGAACAAGTACAATTTACTACCCGATGTTGTGTCTAAATATTGCTGGATGAGTGGCAAACAGTGAAGACCCTGAGGAGATGCTGCATTCTGCGGCTGTTTGCTCAGGCCAGTCTGTCCGAAATCATATGGTAAATACGGTCCTACATTTATTTGTCATCATAGTTCCAGATAAGTTGCTTTTTTTTTTTTCAACCAAAAATTGTTGATATTTTCTTATTTGTCATTGTGAGTACTCATTAGAAGCACCTCACCCAGCAACATGTTTTCATGGAAAAATAAGAAAATAAGATCAAGCAATCTGATTGGCTGAAAACTAGAAGAGGGTGTGGCATCTTAAATTATTCAGCAGGACAAGGGTTAATACTTATCTGGATACCCCTTTTATCAAGGTCTTGGATATTTTTATGCAAAACGCTTTCTCCCACTTTCTTGTGAGAAACTTGAGTTAGAAAAGCTTGTTTCTTGTTGAGAATAAACAAATAGTTTCTCAGATACGATCAATATGCAAATGAGCTTTCTGACACTGAGCCCATTTAAGCCGTTATATTTAATATTACTTGACTCATCGGTCACAAATTGAGATCAGATGATCCTTCAGTTTTCACTGGATCAGAACCTATTATCAAAACAGTTTTGATTTCAGTTTTTTTCGTTTGTTTTTTTGTTGTTGTTTTTTTTTTTTATAGCAATGTTACTGTCATATAACAGAAGAAATCAATTTATGGCATTTGTGACAGTTTTACCTTACCAGTTGCACAAACAACTGCATATAATACATCTTAAAAGAAGACATTGTGTAGAATTCCTGTAAATTACACTTCATAGATGTTCTAACATTTTTGACAAAGGAGCAAATTCTTACCCTATAGAGTTGACCCCTTTTCAGAAGGGAGACATATTACCATCAGAGCCATTTCAATACCAAACTAAGTTGGTGTACCATTTTGATGCAAATGACCTTCATGGGTTGGCGCGTCATTAAACCTGAAATCATCGTCAAGGGAGACAAAACTAATTTTGAAGAGTTGCCATCTTTGAAAGTGTATCCCTTAATGATATTCAAAATTACTCCATGTGTTTGCAAATGTTTTCATGCTTTTATTAACAAGCCAAACAAAATTGTAGCAGATGACAGTCTAAATTTTAATTATTTTTCAGAGATATAAAAATATTTTCATGGGATGTGATAATGCCATCCAGATCATCTCCTTTAAGGAGGGGAATATTTGAATCATGTCAAGCACCATTGCTTGAAAAAAAAAAATCTAGAAAAGATATTACTCAATGTCTTCTGATTGTTTTGTCTAGAGAGTGCTAAAGTTTAAACCACTCCTGGAACTAAGAAAAAAGTATTTTGGCAAGCTAACTGATAACAAATTATATTTAGTTGCATGATACCTACATTTAACAGCTGTTAGGAACCGTAAAAAGACAAAGGTCAAAGATGAAGGTCAGCCATCCAAACAAACTCAGAAAGAGGCTGAACTAAGTCACCTGGCCAAGAGGGATTACCAGAAAGAGGCTGAAGGAAGAGGACTGATTGTCACTGACATTCAAGGAGAGGCTGTTTGTCTTATTGATGATGATGATGTCATTGATGATACCAGTGGCACGGATTATGATGAAAATGACAATGAAGAAATCACTGATAGTTATAAACTGGACAAAAATGGAGGTACCAAAAGTGGTTCACACAGACTTAACAAATAGTTCACTTCCACTGTTGTAAAAAATATTAGAGAATCTAACTGGTTGCTTTTCATGGTTTTCTTTGATGTGCAAGCATGCTGCCTTACAGACCATAGCTTCAGATAAGAGGGGAAATTCTCATAATATTTTTTCTTATTTATCCATAAAAACATATGTTGTGGGCACTCATTGTAAGTTCTTTGGTGAGGCACTTCTAATGAGTACCCACAGTGTATGTTTTTGTGGAGAAATAAGAAAAAATATGAGTACTATTTGGTTGAAAAAAGTGCTTGAACTGGAGCTATGACATACTAACCCTTAACCTGCTGAATTTATGTTTAAGCTAGTGTTGGGATTTGGCCAGAATTTCATAGCCAATCAATGGTTTTGTAAAACCCACCAAGCCTTGACTATTAGTCACAGACAATTTATTATTCTTAATTTAGCCCTTTTCCAAGTATACTTATTTCAAGCTATTTTTATCAAAATTCTCCACCTTTATTCACCACAAATTTAAAATCATCCAAATAGGCAGCTAAGTATTTTATTTTTTATACCTACCCCTCACAAAACTGTGTTTGTTGGGGGTGGAGGTATATTGTTTTGTTGTCTGCCCATCCATCACATTTTGTTTGGTTTCTACTTCTTATCTTGCTAAATAATTTATTGGAAGGCAATCATTACCTTGCAGGGGGTATCTAATAAGCACTGCTTCCTGTTGTTACATCTTGTCTGTTAAGATAGAAAGTGAGAAAAAATATGTAACTGAAAAATTGACTTAGTATTTCATTTTTTATAATTTGACTATCAAATATAAAGTTAGAAGAAATATGTTTCTGAAAACTGAGTTTCCACTAGTCGACTACAATGAAAATTCTGTCAGTCAAAGATGCACAAGTGACTGATGATTGGTTAAAAAAGAATATCGGAACAACACTAGTATAAGCGGATAACAGTTTAAAATTTCTTTCTCATTTGTCCCAGAAAACGAGGTTGACATGTCATATGAGACATTTCCTGTGGAGATGGGACATTTCATGTGGATCGTATAATTCACATGAAATTTCAAGCCCCATTTCTGGGAAAAATACAAAATATCGCTCATTTGTAATCTGCTATTTCCATCAACAGTATTAAAAAATTGCTTCTCTGATACACTGGTAATAGCATTGTTACACGAGTCACATCAGCATTGAAGAAACCTTGAAAATTGAGACTAGCAGAATCAGAATCTTCTCTTAATTATATCTCCACTCCCTATCCACAAATACTGTAATTGAACAGTGAAGGTCTTGGACTGGTTATAGAGATGTGCAAGCAGAACTTCTGGATCTTGGCTGTTTGCATATGAAATATATATATATATATATATATATATATATATATATATATATATATATATATATATATATATATATATATATATATATATGTATATATATATATATATATATATATATATATATATATATATATATAGATATAGATATTTACCTGAGGTCTTTTGACTTCTGCATGTAATGCTCCTTCTCCCAACATATATATATATATATATATATATATATATATATATATATATATTGGGACACCAGGCCTCGGTGGCTCAGTTGGATGCGCCGTCCGACTGGAGACCAGGAGGTCGCGGGTTCAACCCCATGCTGAGGTCGGCAACATTCTTTCGTGGAGATTGATCATGAAATATTTTCTATGGTCATTCTCTCCCTTCCGCTGATTCAAGAAGGGCAGTTGTCAGTTTCTGGCAAAAGAATGTGCACAATACTGGTTAACCGCTTAGAGGACTAAGCCTGCCTAGTAAATGAGTGGTTAGGTAAACTGACCGCGCTCGACATGATCCCACTGGGTTGACTGGGCCATAATACCTCAACACAAACAAACAAATATTGGGACAACATAAAATTTGAACAGATCCATTTTACTATCTGTTGATGTGGCTAAAAATTTACTAGAAAAGTGGTAAACAGTGCAGACCCTGATCAGATGCTGCATTTTGTCTATCCCAATACTTAGGTTTATTACAATATCTTTTTCTTTTTCCACTGATGTGGCTTGTAACAATACCTGCTGTTACTATTTATTATTCAAGAATGCATGTTCTCTTGTAGTGTAATTAACATATTCTTGTGTGCATTTATGCAGTTGCTTCTTTGCATGTTTTCCACTTGTTTATTTTTCCTTGCATGCTTTCTGCTTGTTTACTTTTCTTTTTGTGCTTTGTTTTGCATGTACTTTAGCTAAAAGCTTTCTAATCATTCTTATTCCAGGCACACTGAAACCTGCATACCATAATTACTCTAAGTATGCTGATAAACGGGCCTGAGCAAACAGTGTAGACCCAGATCAAACTGCTCCTAAAGGAGCAGTTTGATCAGAGTCTACACTGTTTGCCATTACATCACTAAAGTAGTTTAGACAGGACACTTTTTTAATCAAAAAGTACTAATATTTTTTCTATTTTTTTTTTTACAAAAACATATGTTGTGAATGCATAATAGAAGCACGTACCTCATGGAGGCACTGGTAATGAGTACCCACAACATACGTTTTTATGGTACAATTTGAAAAATATTATTCAGAGCTAGGTGTGTGTTTAAATTTTAGGGTAAGTATGGTTAGGAGTTAAGATGTCTGAATATTTCGGGTGAATATGGTACATATAATGTCATATACTGACAGCGAACCCAGATACACCAACACTTATAAGTGAAAATGGCTCTTTAACCCTTGTCATGCTGAATAAATTAAGATGCCACACCCATTTCTAATTTTCATCCAATCACATTACTTGATCAAGATTGTTGATATAAATTCACATACTTAATGACAAACAGTGCGGATCCAGATCAGTTGGCTTCTTCAGAAGCCAACTGATCTGGATCTACACTGTTTACAAAGGCAGTGTATATCTGGGATCAGCAGGACAAGGGTTTAACATGCCCATATTTTGTACATCTGAGTACTGAAGGCCCAGATCAGCCTTGGCATTTGCCTTCTTCACACAATCTTTTCTAGTTATTGATATATTCGGCTTACCTTATTTACTTTAAGTACATTGACAGATAGGCATGAGCAAACAGTGTAGACCCAGATCAGATCCAGAATCTGATCAGGGTCTCCTCTTTTTGCCACTCATCCAGCAGTAGTATTTTGACAAGCAGGCCTTAGCAAACTGTGTAGTGCCAGATCAGATGCAGCAGAATGTGACATCTGATCAGGCTCTACTCGGATTGCCACTCATCCAGCAGTTTTTAATACATGTTCATGAACAGATTCTGGATGGCCTTTACTCCAAGTATTTGGACAGACAGGCCTGAGCAAAAAGTGTAGACTCAGATCAGCTGCTGCAGAATGCAGCATCTGAATAGAGTCTACACTATTTGCCACTCATCATGTAGTATTTAAGACTTGTTCATGAACAGATACCAGATGGACTTGCTCAAATATTAGAATAAGTATGGTAAATCTGCTAGGCAGACGATTCACATGAAACACCAAATCTTATTTTATCTAGAAAATAAAAAATAGAAAAAATAAAATGTTGTCCACTGCAAGCTTGCTTTGTGCTATAAGGGTTAAAGTGTCCCAGTGTTCAGCATAAATCAACCTAAGTATTGGGACACCTTATCTACTAACCATACTTGTCCAAAAATGTGAAAAAAGTCTATTTTACTACCTGTTGATATGTCTAAATTGTGCTAGATGAGTGGCAAACTGTGTAGACCCTGATCAGATGCCACATTTTTGCAGCATCTGATCTGGGTCTACACTGTTTGCTCTGACTGACCTGTCTGTCCAAATTTGTAGGGTTATTATGGTACCAGCATTTTCTGTTGTAGAATTGCGCTCGCTCTTTTCTTACTAGTCATAACTTTAAAATTCTTGTTATGATCAAAGTGATCATGTCAAACCAAAATTACTTACATTCATGTAATTTTGTACAAAAGATTAATTAACCCTTCTTTTGCTGAACACGACATGCCCTGTCTTAACAAACAGTGTAGATCCAGATCAGTTGGCTTCTGAAGAAGCCAACTGATCTGGATCTGCACTGTTTGTCATTAAATATGTGAATTTCTATCAAAAACCTGGATCAAGTAATCTGATTGTCTGGAAATTAGAAGTGGGCAGGGCATCTTGATTTATTCAGCATGACAAGGGTTAATTGGGCTGCATCAAGGGAAAAAGTACCTTCAAATATGCACAAAATGCGCAGATTCAGATCATCCATGCGCAGAATATCATCCGGGCCTTTGCTCTGCCATTCACATATTCTTTAGTATCCAATGATTATGTTAGTAGACAGGGAAGGCCCAGATCAGACTACGCAAATGCACAGGCTGATCTGGGCCTTCGCTGTCTGCATATGCCTGAAGGCACATTTTTTGCAAGGCATGACCCAATTATCCTTATACATGTATTTGCTGAGCTCCAAGGTACCCATTCATGGCTGCTTTATTGCCAAGAATATTCCATTCATTACCACCATTCCATCATTGGGTTACAACAAAAATACTGTTGAAAGACAGATAAAACAGGAAATCCATCCATCTATCTATCAGACTTTGCTGAACACTTACCATGCTATGGGAAAATTCAGCAGATGAGAAACTGACAATATTTTTCTTACTTTTTCCTGGAAACTAGGATCTGACATATCATGCAAATTGTCTCCAAAGGAGACAATTTGCATGAACTGTCAGATTCTGTTTTCTAGGAAAAATAAGAAAACTATTTCAAAGTGTCATCTGCTGAAAATTTTAGAATTTTGCATGTTAAGCGCTAAAGTTTGACATTCTAGAGGTGTAAGATCAGAGATACATCAATCTTCTTCACAATCAAAATTTTTAACACTTTGCATGCTAGGTAAAAAATTCAGCAGACAACATTTTGAAATATTTTTCTTATTTTCCCCAGAAAATAGAATTTGACTTTTTATGCAAGGAGACAATTTCTATGAACTGTCAAATCCTATTTTCTGGGAAAGATAAGAAAAATATCATGAATTTGTCCTCTGCTGAATTTGCCCAGAGGTGCTAAGTTGTAGTTATGTAGCTATGGTATTTATACCTCCCCACCTCCAACCCCACAAAATCCTCCCCCTAACTATTTGGAGAGACAAGCCTGAGGAACCTGTGGACTCAGGTCAGACTGCTCCTGTTTACTATCCAGCACTGTTTATCAGTCAGCTGGCCTTTAGTGGACACAGCACAAAGTACCCAAATGGAGTTTTATCAAAATTTAAACTAAGTATCATAAGACATGTAAAGAAGGCATGTTTAATGATAATTCTGGGATGATTTTTTATGCCCCCACCATTTTCAATGTTGGGGGAGCATATAGTATCACCACTGTCCATACGTACGTCCATCCCGTCTGTCCGTCTGTCCCATCTGTCCCGTAAGTAACAAAAATGGTTTCCGTGCGATAGCTTTTGAAAGGATTGATAAATTGGATTGAAATTTTATACACAGGTATATAACTTTAAAATGTACGTCAGGTTTGATTTAGGGTAAAATCCACCAATTATTTTGGGAGTTATGGCCCTTTTTCGACTTTGAAAAATTTACAACTTTGAAAAATGGTTTCCGTTTGATATCTTTTGAAAAGATGAGTGTATTGGATTCAAATTTTATACACAGGTATTAAATCATAAAACATAGGTCAAGTTCAATTTAGGGTAAAATCCACCAATTATTTTTGGAGTTACAGCCCTTTTTCAATGTTGAAAAATAGTTGAAAATGGTTTTCGTTCAATATCTTTTGAAAAGATTAGTGTATCAGATTCAAATTTTATACACAAGTATATAATCATAAAATGTAGGTCAATTTCAATTTAGGGTAAAATCCATTGATTATTTTGGGAGTTATGGCCCTTTTTCAGCTTTGAAAAATGGTTTCCATTCCATAACTTTTGAAAAGATTAGTGAATTGGATTCATATTTTATACATGTGCATATAATTATAAAATATAGGTCAAGTTCAATTTAGGGTAAAATCCACCAATTATTTTTGGAGTTACGGCCCTTTTTCAACATTGAAAACTAGTTTCTGTTTGATATCCTTTGAAAACATTAGTGTGTATATTTAATACACAGGTATATAATCATAAAGGTAGAGGTCAAGTTCAATTTAGGGTAAAATCCACCCATTATTATGGGAGTTATGGCCCTTTTTCACCTGCAATAAATGTTTTCCTTTCGATATTTTTTTTAAAAAGATTGATTCATATTTTGTATATAGGTATATAATCATAAAATATAGGTCTAGTTCGATTAAGGGTAAAATCTGCCAATTATTATACACCCATTTGAAAAACTGGACATATTATGTTATGGGGTCTGGCGTCCAGTTGTCCATCTGTCTGTAAATTTCTCGTTTCTGGCTAACTCCTCCTACAGTTTACATCCAATCAAGCTAGGTATATAGTTAGACCATGATGTGGAGCAGCGCATATAGTTTCTGGATTACAGTCCACCAAATGTTTGCAGAGTTATCCCCCTTTGAAAATTTCTGTAAACTTTTCATTTCCAGTTAACTCCTCCTACAGTTTACATCTGATCAAGCTGAAACTTCATTTATAGTTAGACCATGATGTGGAGCAGCGCATATTATTTTGAGGTTACAGTCCACCAAATATTAGCAGAGATATGTCCCTTTGAAAATTTCTGTGAACTTTTCGTTTCCGGCTAACTCCTCTTACAGTTTACATCCAGTCAAGCTGAAACTTGATTTATAGTTAGACAATGATGTGGAGCAGTGCATATTGTTTCAAGGTTACAGTCTACCAAATATTAAACGAGTTTAACCCTTTGAAAATTTCTATTAATTTTTCGTTTCTGGCTAACTCCTCCTATAGTTTACATCTGATCAAGCTGAAACTTCATAAATAGTTACATGATGATGTGGAGCAGTGCATATTATTTCAAGGTTACAGTGCACCAAATATTGGCAGAGTTATGCACCTTTGAAAATTTTTGTAAACTTTTTGCAGCATATTGTTTAAACATAATAGTGTGCAAATTTTATTTTATAATAGGTATATTTTTGGCAAATAACTAAAGTTATGGCCATATGGGCAAGTTATTTATTTTTTTTTTTTTTTCCATCTTCTTTTATTAGATTTGCACGCAAAAATGACATAGAATTAAGAAGCTTGACTAATATCAAAACTTATAAACATAATTCTTTTTGGATTTTTTTTTTTTTTTTTTTTTTTTTATGCTCTTCTTAGTTGCCTCCCTTAAAGAACAAAAAAATAAAATCAGTATAAAAAAAGTTAAAGCTTTACAAAAAGTTTTCTTGCAGCATTTGTTTTTTTATAGGAAAAACAAATCAGCCAAAGCTCATATGAGCTTATAATATAGCCATGCTTCTGTCATGTGTCCTTCATTCGAAAGTACTTTTCCCTAGATGCAGCAAACCTCCCTATTTTCCCAGGGGAGAAATCACTTCTCACTAAATTTCTGGGCCAGCTTGGAACCTTAGGTTACAGTTCACCAAATATCAGCAGAGCTATGCCCATTGAAAATTTTTATTTTTTTTTTTTTGTAATTCCACTAGCAGTTTATATCCAGAGCACTGAATTATACAGGAGCCAGTTTATGTGCTACATCTTATAACTTGCCGTGGGCGTATAATGCCCTGCGGAGCTCTTGTTATGAAAGCTTTTTTCAACTTCATTTTTTTTTTCAAAATGCCTGCGTGTGGATGAGGATGGCCCCTTGGGGATGTGTGTGTGTGTGTGTGTGTGTTGGGGGGGGGTGGGGGGGGCATCTGTGTCATATTGACACATTTCTAGTCTTATTTCTCCATAAAAACATATGTTGTGGCTACTCATTAGAAGCACCTTGCCAAGGTGCTTCTAATGAGTACCCACAACATATGTTTTTATGGAGAACTGGAAAAAATTATCCCAGAATTAGCACCAAATACTCCTGAAAAAATCCTGGAATATTTAGGATAATGATGGTAAATAGGTGTTGCAATCAATTTCATGCTTTTAGAGTATCATAATGTTGTTTTCTTTTTAGACAGCCTGTATAGAAGTACAGGTAGAGCTATAGCAGTCGACATGGCGTCGGTGTCGGCATTGGGGTTCGTTAAAGTTTTTGGTGAATCTCTGGATGGAAGTAGTACGTACTTGCCCTAATGTTAGATACTGGTCAAGGTCACAGACGACTTAGAATAACTTAAATTTTTTGGTTAGAGTTTTTAGAGGCAAAGTGCGATTCAGGCAAGCTACGCTGTCCTGTGACAGCTCTTATTGTTGTGTTAGTCAACATTAAGTCATAATTTTCAATGCAGTGTTTGCATTCAGTAAAAGCTTGTCAGAACAGAAGTGTCCCATATCCCTGAATTTTAAAGTGCCAATCACAACTGCAGCAGACGACATTTTGAAATATTTTTTTTTTAATTTTTCAAAGAAAACAAGTCTTGATATTTCATGTGAATCATCTGCTTCTGCTTGGCAGATGATTCACATGAAATATCAAGACTTGTTTTCTTTGAAAAATTAAAAAAAATAAAAATAAATGTCGACTGTTACAAATTTTGCTTGGCGCTTTAAAGGTTAATAGCTTGGACAACATCCAAAATTGAAAAGTAGTATTCTTCAACTGAGAATTTTTTCTTCAGGTATGCCGTAGACTAGCTCTAGTCTCCAGTGGCTAAATATTCACTAGTGACCAGCCTTTATGACTGGAGCCAGTCTAGGTATGCTTAATAAAATGAAATTTATCGGTGTGAGTAAATCATGGTGTTTTTATTTCTACCATATTTTTTTCAAACAAAGTATTTACATAGCATAGCCCCAAGTACCTGGTAAGTACCAAAAAGTATAGATATTTTTCTAAACATATCTTGTGGTGTTTATTAGAAGCACCTCACCAAGGCGCTTCTAATGAGTACCCACAACATTTGCTTTCAAGCAGAAATAAGAAAAAATATTTATCTTGAGGAGAGCTGGTGTCGGTGGCTCAGTTGGATGCGTGTCTGACTAGTGATTAGGAGGTTGTGGGTTCAACCCCTGCCAGGTCGGTAACATTCTCTCGTGGAGATTGATAATTTTTTCTAAGGTCATTCTCTCCCTTCCGCTGATTCAAGAAGGGCAGTTGTCAGTTTCTGGCGAAAGAATGTGAACAATACTGGTTAACCGCTTAGAGAACTAAGCCTGTCCAGAAAAAGTGTGGTCAGGTAAACTGACCGCGCTCATCATTGGAATGACTGGGCCGTAAAACCTCAACGCAACAATTACCTTATGGAGACAATTTGCATGAAATGTCAAATAAAAAAACAGTCTATTTTCTGGGGAAAATAAGAAAAATACTACCCATTTTTCATTCTCTGAATCTGCCCAGAGTGGTAAAGATTACACATGATGCACAACACACAAAAAGGGCCCTTATGTAATTTGTGGACAATGCAAGCCCTGATCAGCCTGTGCATAAGCACAGGCTGATCTGGGCAGTCATTGTCCTCTTACGGAATCATTGGATACTGTAGTATATGTTGACAAACAGACAATGCCCAGATTAGACTGCACAGATGTGCAAGCTGATCTGGACCTACGGTGTCTGCAAATTGCATAAGGAACCTTTTTGTGCATTGCACATCACATATGGAGCACTGCTAAGTTGTTAACTTATAGTTTACTCCATTTCAGGTTGTATTACTTACGAGGCATTGTATGATTTTCCTGGAGAGCTTGACACCCATTTATCCCTACGCCAAGGTGATGTGGTGAATGTGCACAGGAAAGAGGACAATGGTTGGTGGAGGGGAACTGCAGGAGAGAAAACTGGCTGGTTCCCCAGCAGTTATGTGCAGGCAGTTTTACATGGTATTTAGACATGTTAACACTTACATGCTTGGTAAAGTTGCAGAAGATGAAATTCTGATTTTTTTTTTTTTTTTTTTTTGTATTTTTACTAGAAAATAGGATTGACATTTTAAGCAGAATGTCTCCTTGGGAGACACTTTTCTCCTTGGGAGACAATTTGCATAAAATGTCAAACCTTATTTTGTGGGAAAAGTATGGAAAATATTGTCAGTTTTGTCATCTGCTGAATTCTCTGTTAGCTTGCATATATAGAGTTAAGTTAGAATTATAATCAATACAAATTAAGTTAGAATTAAAAAATTATTCCTGTAATAGCTTAAAAAAATATTTAAATTGTTAAGCCCCCTTTGTAAAATGGCAGGGACAAGTAGTATTTAGGACATACTACAGTCGACTTGTTATCTCGAATTCCAAGGGACTCTCTGAAATACATCGAGATATCAGTACTTCGACCTATCAGATTTGCAGAATTGAGGAAAAAGTATTTTGATTAACCACATTTAACAAATATATGTGAAACTGGAAGATATATTGAAATATTGTGGAAAAGTGGAGGAGCAATTTCTCCTCTTTTCCACAATATTTTTATATGCCCGTTTGAAAAATGGGACGTACTATGTTACGGGGTATGGCGTCCGTCCGTCTGTCCATCCGTAAACTTTTGGGTTTACGGCTAACTCCTCCTATAGTTAACATCCGATCAAGCTGAAACTTGGTATATAGTTAGACCATGATGTGGTGCAGTGCATATTGTTTCGGGGTTACAGTCCACCAAATGTTTGCAGAGTTATGCCCCTTTGAAAATTTCTGTAAACTTTTCATTTCCAGTTAACTCCTCCTACATTTTACATCCGATCAAGCTGAAACTTCATTTATAGTTAGACCATGATGTGGAGCAGCGAATATTGTTCCCAGGTTACAGTCCACCAAATATTAGCAGAGTTATGCCCCTTTGAAAATTTCTGAAACTTTTCGTTTCTGGCTAACTCCTCCTACAGTTTACATCCAATCAAGCTGAAGCTTCATTTATAGTTAGACCATGATGTGGAGCAGCGAGTATTGTTTCAGGGTTACAGTCCAACAAATGTTTGCGGAATTATGCCCCTTTGAAAATTTCTGTAAACTTTTCATTTCCGGTTAACTCCTCCTACATTTTACATCTGACCAAGCTGAAACTTCATTTATAGTTAGACCATGATGTGGAGCAGCGCATATTATTTCAAGGTTACAGTCCACCAAATATTAGCAGAGTTATGCCCCTTTAAAAATTTCTGTAAACTTTTTGTTTCCGGCTAACTCCTCCTACAGTTTACATCGGATCAAGCTGAACTTGATTTGTAGTTAGACCATGGTATGGAGCAGCGCATATTGTTTCAAGGTTACAGTCCACCAAATATTAGCAGAGTTATACCCCTTTGAAAATTTCTATTAAGTTTTTGTTTCTGGCTATATCCTCCTACAGTTTACATCCAAACAAGCTGAAACTTCATAAATAGTTACATGATGATGTGGAGCAGCGTGTATTATTTCGAGGTTACAGTGGACCAAATATTGGCAGAGTTATGCCCCTTTGAAAATTTCTGTAAACTTTTCTCTTCCAGCTAACTCCTCCTACAGTTTACATCCGATCAAGCTGAAACTTTCTTTGTAGTTAGAACATGATGTGGAGCAGTGCATATTGTACAGTCCACCAAATATTAGCAGAGTTAACCCCTTTGAAAATTTCTGTTAATTTTTCGTTTTGTTGTAAACTTTTCGCAGCATATTGTTTAGAGTTAATAGTGTGCAAATTTTATTTTATAATAGGTATATTTTTTGCAAATAGCTAAAGTTATGGCCATATGGGCAAGTTATTTTTTTTTTTTTACATCTTCTTTCATTAGATTTGCAACGAAATATTGCCATTGTTAAATCTTTACAAATACATTTATTAAATGATACAGAATTAAGAAGCTAGACTAATATCAAAACTTATAAACATAATTCTTTTTGGATTTCTTTTTTTTTTTTAATACTCTTCTGAGTTGGCTCCCTTGAAGAACAAAAATAAAACCAGTATAAAACAAGTTAAAGGTGTACAAAAAAAAAAATTACTTTTTGTCTGATATTGAAATATAGGAAAAACAAATCAGCCAAAGGCTCATATGAGTTTATAATATAGCCATGCTTCTGTTGTGTGTCCTCCGTCCGAAAGCACTTCTCCCTAGACACAGCAAACTTCTCCCTATTTTCCCAGGAGGGAGAAGTCACTTCTCCTTAATTTCTGGGCCAGCTTGGACCCTTTGGTTACAGTTCACCAAATATCAGCAGAGCTATGCCCAAATGAAAATTTTTAAAAAAATTTTTGTAATTCCACTAGCACTGAATTGTACAGGAGCCAGTTTATGTGCTACATCTTATTACTTGCCACGGGCATATAATGCCCCACTTGGCGCTGCTCTTGTTAACATGTTAGATTTTCATGTTTGGGCAGGGACCAGATTTTCACTTCGAGATAAGCGGTTATTCGAGATAAGTGAGGTCAAGATAATGAGAGTTAACTGTAGTTCAGTAACTGTTTTCCGCCAAATAAACACCTGGGCCCAGATGTTCAAAGCATTGTTAGCTTAATGAGCTTGTTAATGACAAACTCATTAAACTGTTGTAGCTAAGATGTTTTCAAATACATTGATATTTTTGCTACTAAAATGTGAGTAGCTTTTGCACAAAAGCTACTCACATTTTTTCAGCAAAAAATATTAATGTATTTGTGATATTTCAAGACAGAAATTTTAACCTCACATTAGCTATCAACGTAGTTAAGTTTTGAACAACTGGGCCCAGGTTGTCAAATGGACTTTTTCAAAATTGAACTTGTTAAGATGTATGGTAAGGAATTATGGGGGTCAAATGTTTGAGGCCAATAGGATATTCATTTAAATTATAATTGATCCTGCACACGACAAAACCTACAATAAGACCTGTGTAACCAGCAGAGACTCAGATCAGCCTGTACATCCATACAGTATGGCAGAAGTTCTCATTTATTACTCTTTGGATAATCTGGAGGATGTAGAAGCCCTGCAGTCAGTGAAGATTCTGATCAGACTGCTTGGATGCACAAGCTGATCTGAGTCTTTGCTGGTCGCACAAGTCTTATTGTTTGTTGTGCCCTGGCTCAGTTATTTAAAACACATCTAAAATTTTATAATATCAATGTGTAGACTGGTAAACATGATTTTTATGCAGGTTTAAGGCATGGACATTCATAAGTTAGTCCTTAGAAGAGAGTTCACACAAATGTCAAACACTAGTTTCTAGGGAAAATACTTCAAAATGCTGTCTGCTGAATGCTAAGCTTTAATTTTCAAATCCTTAAAGCACTAAGCAAAGGTATAGCTGATAACATTTTAATTTTTAGCTCACCTAAGCTATGCTCAGGATGAGCTTTATTAGTGATCACTTTTTTTCCGTCGTCTGTCCGTCCATCAACACTTTAAAAGGACAATTCCTTCAAAGCCGCTGAATTAATTTGTCCCTAATTAGGTAGGAATGTTGCTAGAATAGGGGGATTTGAAAATAGCTAAAATTATGGTGATCTGCCTTTTTATTTGGTTGCTATGACAACTGAAAGGTCCCACAGACTTATAATGGTAAAATGGTTAAGTTACAAACAAAATTTTATTCTGCGAAGGTTATCTTCCCCTGCCCCTGTGCTGTATGTATGTTTAAAATCATGATATTGTTAAACAACTCTTCTGAAACCACTTGGCCAATTTTCACCAAATTTTAAGTCAATCCTACTATTGAAACGGGATTTAGAGATTATTCAAATGGTCATGCTCCATATAATTATGGTAAAAACTTAATAATAAAACACATTCTTCTTTTTCAAACCCAAGGACTGCTCAATTGATGATCCTTTCATTAATTGCAATAATATTGTATAATATCTGCATATTTGCAGTAGTTATTTCCTGCATGTGAGTGAGCTATGGCCTGTGGGCCTTTTGTTGTTTTTTTTTGGTTTTTTTTATTTTTCAGAGAAATTCAGACTTGCATTTCATGTGAATCATCTGCTTGGCAGACAATTCACGTGGAATGCCAAGTTTTATTTTCTCTGAATAATAAATAAAAAATAAATAAAAATGTCTGCTGCAGTTGAGAACAATGCTTTAAGGGTTAATATAATCGGACTAGGTAGACAATTCACTTGAAATGCCAAGTCTTATTTTCTCTGAAAAATAAATTGAAATAAATCAAAATGTCATCTGCTGCAGTTGTGATTAACCCATTTATGCCTAGTGTCCCATAAAAGGGACCTTGGCAAACAGTGTCATCATGAAAACATACCTATATAATTTTGACCCCCTTAAACCCCACTATTATACAGTAGAACTGGGCCCGGTTGTTCAAAGCGTTGTTAGCTTAACGAGCTCGTTAAGGGCCATTTCGTTAACTATTTTAGCAGATTCAATATACAATTTTCTGAAATTTTTTGCTGAAAAAATGTGAGTAGCTTTTGCACTGCAAAAGCTACTCACATTTTTCAGCAAAAAATGTCAGCATATTTGTGTATCACTCGATGTAAATTTTAACGAATCGTTAACTAACGACATCGTTAGTTTTGAACAACTGGGCCCTGGGGTTTACTGGGGTATACATTATTTTTCTTATTTCTGCTCAAAAACATAGATTGTGGGTACTCATTAGAACTAACGAGTACCCACAATCTATGTTTTCGAGCAGAAATATGAAAAATATCAGAATTTTTTTATCTGAAAATTTTCTTTTTAAGGTGTAAAATTTTCAATATATATATATTTTCGTAATGAGACCTAGATCAGATGCCACAGAATGCAGCCTCTGATCAGGATCTACACTGTTTGCATTAAGTACTGGAATCTCCATAAAACATGGTAATAATAAAACTAACCAGACAACCCTTCTATTAGTAATGGACCTGTCCAAAGGATTGAGGTTGAAGAGTCTATTCGGCATAAATGGGTTAATGCTTCAGGGTTAATATAATGTGATTTTCTTTTCCACAGATTATGTTGATGAAGAAAATGAGGTAGAGCCCCATGCTGAACTAAATATCAGTTCTTTTATGGTGAAGAAACAAGATGGTGGTAACAGAAACTCATACCCCACTGAAGAGGAGATACAAGCTGAACCAGTCTACTGCAAAATACAACCAAAGGTTGGTGTTGATTAAATACTAACCCAAAACAGAGCTTCTAAATGGCAACAAGAAGCATCTGATTGGCAGAGTGGTATGCACTTTGGACTTTGGATCACAAGGTCCCAGATTCTAATCTCACTGGAGGCAGAACTCAGCTCATGACTGTATGACGATATGACTTAAATAATGTTGAAAGGGACATTAAACACTAGAATCATCTAAATGGCAAAGAAATGAAAAAAAAAAACAAACAAAAAACTATTACCTTATGATTGTAAAACTAATCTAATGTATAAAATGCGCCTATAAATCAACAATTGAGGGTATATTTGAACTGTTTATTCCTCAGTATAAAGTATACTCCCAAGAAATTGTGGACTGACAGGTACCGATAATTTTTATTGCAACATAAAAAATAAGGTATTAATCTTACTTTCTTTGCAGTTCAGAAGTATTGCATTTCTTTTTTTTTTTTGGTCAGTATATTTGAGAAAAAAAAGGCCTGGACCACATATGCAAGCAATAAAGGATTAGTTTTGTTAATTTTTGTATTAGACATGATCTGGTATACACATTGCTCCTAATTAGGTGCTAATTTAGCACTTAGGGGACTCGATATATTCTGTAGATTTTCTGTCATTTTTACAAGGGAGACAATTTTTGTAGCTTCCTGTTTGTTTTCCTGTACACAAATCCCCTTCTGAAAAGGTCTACTCTAAAAGGAAAGAATTTGCTCCCAAGGGGAGCAAATTCTTTCCTTTTAGAGTAGACTCTTTTTCAGAAGGGAGGCAAAAACAAGTTTGATAGAGTTGCCTCCCCTGAAAGTGTGTAATTTTTTCCCTTAAAGCGTCATTCCAAATTAATATTAAAATAATTAAATATGGAAAGTCTGCTGCTCTTGTTATTTGCACATTATAAGAGCTACTTTATTTCATTTTTGCTCTCCCCCCCCAAAAAAAAAAAAAAATCATATCTTTGATCATCTTTGGACTACTGTAGATAAACAAAACCAAATGTTTTTTTTGGCCTATGATCTTTGTAGAGCATGCAGATGACCTGTTTAACAACATGATTAAAAAGAAAAAAAATTCATTCACTCATTTAAATTTGTTTTATCTGAGCCGTTTTGAATTGTGTCCCTCTTTTACACAATTCTTGAGATTTCTATGCATGATAGACTATATTTAGCCCAAATATTGGTACACTTGAACTCCTTACCATACTTGTCCTAAAATTTGAACAAATTCTTTTTACTATATCAGATGATGTGTCTAAAAACTGCTAGATGAATGGCAAACAATGTAGACCCTGATCAGATGCCACATAATGCGGCATCTGATCTGGGTCGACATTGTTTGCTCAAGCCTGTCTGTCCAAATACTTAGGGTAAATACAGTATTGATACAAATGCAGTATTTATGGATATTTATGATTCATCTTGAACGTAATCTGTCATTGTTTGGTACACTCCCAAGTTCTGTTTTAATTGAATTAATGGGGCTGCGAGTTTACCTATTTTATAATGTGTTATTTGTGTTGCCAGAAAGTAATTGTCTTATTGAGCCATAACAGTAAGAAAAGTCTTATTTTGTTTTAAGGGAAGAGTAAATACCCAGATGAGCCTGTACATCCTCAAAGTCTGATCAGGGCCCTCTCTATCCATTGATGTATCTAGTGGAATGTGTATAGGGCATAAGATTAGGACTGCCGCAGCATACATTTTTGTGGAGAAAAAAAAAAAAAAGAAGAAAATCTTTATTATTTTTGATTGAAAAAAAGTGCCTGTTTCATTTGTTGTTTTTGTTTCTAAACTACAGAACAGAAGAAAGTCTGAGCCCAAGACGGATGAAAAGTCGCCACAAAAACATCCACAAGTTAGCAGAGAAAATACTCCTATACCTATAGGTAAGAGAAATGGGCTACACCATATTTATTCTAAGTATTTGAATAGTCTTGCACAGGCAAACTGTAGATCTTGATCAGAATGCTCCAAAAGTTCATTTGACTACCTTAACCCTTGTCCTACGGAATCCGGATATACCCTGCCTTTGCAAACAGTGTAGATCCAGATCAGTTGGCTTCTGAAGAAGCCAACTGATCTGGATCGTTACTGTTTGTCATTGTGTGAATTTGTATCAACAGTCTGGATCAAGTAATCAGATTGGCTGAAAATTAGATGTGGGCGTGGCATCTTCAGCATGACAAGGGTTAAACCAAATAAACAAATGTAGAATCAATGAGTTAACAAAATGAGGTACTGATGGAATGGCAAACAGTGAAGACCCCAATCAAACTTCTCCTTTGGGAGTAGTTTGATTGGTTCTACATCGTTTACTCAGACCTATCTGTCCAAATATTTAATGTAATGGTGACATAAATATTATATCCCAGAAATGCCTAAATTTTTATGTTTTCGTTTTTTGACATAAAAAATCGTTTGCTCAGGAATGCATGTCCAGTTATTTAGGATTATGGTATACAGGAGAATTTTTTTAGCCAGTGTTAATCCTCCTCATGTTGAACACAACATGCCCTGTCTCAGCAAACAGTGTAGATCCAGGTCAGTTGGCTTCTGAAGAAGCCAACTGATCTGGATCTGCACTGTTTGTCATTAAATACGTGAATTTCTATCAAAAACTCGGATCAAGTAATCTGATTGGTGGAAATTGGAAGTGGATGTGGCATCTTAATTATTCAGCAAGGCAAAGGTTAATGTGTAGCTTTCAAGTATAATACTTCATGTTCAAGAATAAAATTAAAACAAATACATGTATTAGTAGATGATGACATTTTGAAATATTTTCAAATAGGGATTGACATTTCATGTAGATTATTTCAGGAGACAATATGCATGAACTGGCATGTCCTATTTTCTGAAATTAAAAAAATAAGAAAAAACAAAAATGACACTTTTGGGTCTGCTATATTTACTGACTGTGAGTTTCCCTTAGCTGCAGATAAGACATTTTTTCAACAAAAATTTATTGATACTTTTTCTATATTTCTTATTTTTCTTTAAAACCATTTGTTGTGGATACTCATTAGAAGTGCCTCATAACATATGTTTTCATTGAGAAATAAAAAAAAGTGTTTACCTGATAACCCTATCATATCTGGAGCAGTGGACTTAACCTTTTTCCTGCTGAATAAATTAAGATGCCACACCTTTTTCAAATTTTCAGCCAATCAGATTACTTGATCCAGATTTTTGACGTAAATTCATATATTGAATGGCCAACAGTGTAGATCCAGATCAGTTGGCTTCTTAGAAGCCAACTGATCTAGATCTAAACTGTTTGCAAGGCAGGGTATATCCGGGTTCAGCAGGACAAGGGTATACAGTGATATTCTGGTTCAGTTACGGCATTCTTTTACTGTTCAATAGTTTATTCGTTAGATAAGACACATTTTCAGACATCATAAAATTGGATGTCTGAGACTTGTTTTGGCAGAGAATAAGCTATTTTTTTCACAGAATTTATCCTGCAATATATTGAATGTTACCATAGATATCTTAAGAAGTCTCAATACACTTGGTCTGTTGTCACTTGTTTTTAACAAGGGAAACAACTGCCATGATTTCCTGTTAAGTTTCCTGCACATCAAGCCCTTTAAAAGGGAACAAATTATTTGAGCCATTGCACAATAAAACCCTCAATAAGACGTGTGGCCGCACAGTCTGATCACATGTACCTTTTACATACTCCACGCTTTTTATACTGGGTGGGTGTTCAGTCTTTGCTGGTCACACAGGTCTTATTATGCCCCCGATTTCGAAAAAGTTGGAGGGGCATATTGCTTCTGGGATGTTTGTGTGTTCATCCATCCATCCATCCGTCCGTGCATCCATCAGTGATGCTTTTTGATGCATAGCATAACTTCTGAACCGTGCATGGATTTTGAAATTTCAGATATGGATTCTTCATGAAAAAATAGCTGACACATATTTTTTTCCCATCAGGATTATGCCCCTTTCCTGAGTCATGGCCCTTTGAAAAAATATGGATGAAATCTTGTCAGCAAAATATCCCAAAAACTATTGAAGCTAGAGCCTTGAAACCTGGTAAATAGATTGGTATTGATGAGTAGATGACTAATTAACTTTTGAATAAATTCTGAAAAATACTTCATGAGTATTGAAGTATTGCCCTTTGTAACTGGGCATTTTTACATTGCATGCTTTTTGATGCATAGCATAACTTCTGAACCGTGCATGCTAGAGTTTTGAAATTTCATATCTGGATTCCTCATGAAAAAATAGCCGACACTTATTTTTGCCCCATCAGGATTATGCCCCTTTCCTGAGTTATGGCCCTTTGAAAAAATATGGAAGAAATTTTGTCAGCAAAATATCTCAACAACTATTGAAGCTAGAACCTTGAAACCTGGTGAATAGATTGGTATTGATAAGTAGATGACCTGATTAACTTTTGAATAAATTCTGAAAAATACTTCATGAGTTATGGCCCTTTGTAACTTTGGCCATTTTTACATTGCATGCTTTTTTGATGCATAGAATAACTTGAATCGTGCATGCTAGGGTTTTAAAATTTCATGTATGGATTTCTCATGAAAAAATAGCTGACACGTATTTTTTTTCTCATCCACAATATGCCCCTTTTCTGAGTTATGGCCCTTTGAAAAAAATATGGATGAAATCTTGTCAGCAAAATACAGTCAAACCTGTATTAAAAGACCACCCTAGGGAAGTATGAAAAGTGGTCTTTTAATACAGGTGGTCTCTTAATTCAAGTGGGCCATCAGAGCTCAGAACACTAACCTATATTGACCTGTATTGACTGCCGCCACCACTTCGGCCTGCTACGAGCAAGTATGACCAATATTTGAGTTTATGACAAATTTAATACATGCAAATTAAAATCAGTATTTACAGAAATATGATAAAATATCATTTAACTGGAAGTTGGATAAAATTGATAGTAAAATTCAAGAATCAGTAATTAAAAGCTCAGTTTATTTCATGTACATTCAAGCCTTAAAACAATTTGTGATTTGAGATTGTTTGGAGGCAATTAGAAAGGTTTTCATGGTCATCCATGTCTTTCTTTTCAAGCGATAGGTGGCTGGTAAATTCGACAGCTGGCTCAAACAACTTTTCTTTTAGATGTTGAAACTTTTAATTAAAATGCAAAACTCTAACTAAAATTGAATTTAAAATTGTCAGTTAATGAGGAAACACTGCAAGAATAAAAACTGATTAGAATGGGGGTACAGAACTGATTAGAGAACAACAGCGACGCTGTGAACTGATAAAATCACATAATTACCACTGGCATTTAAGTGCAGAATCAATCAAACAAGATGTACCAATTACAAATGTTTGTATGTCTTAATAGAAAATTACTGGAGCAAAAATTTTGCACTGCTATTTGTGGTCATTATAGGTAAACATTTTCTGAAAATATGCAGCCGCTGGTCGCTTAAGACAGGGGGTCATTTAATACAGTGTCAAATAATAGTAAAATTCATCAGGAGGATTTATACTGGTTGCTTAAAGCAGGTGGCCCTTATTTCAGGTGGTCGTTAGGGCAGGTTTGACTGTATCTCCAAAACCATTCAAGACAGAGCCTTGAAACCTGGAGAATAGATTGGTATTGACGAGTAGATGAACTGATTAACTTCCGAATAACTTCTGAAAAATTTTGGATGAGTTATGGCCCGTTTTCGACTTTGTTTTTGTTGTTTGTTTCTGCTCAGTAACGTTTGAAGAGATGCATTGATTTCATTCAAACTTTGCAGAACTTTATGTCACTGTAAAATATAGGTCAAGTTCGATATTGGTAATCATCTGCCAAATTTTGGCTGAGTTAAAGCCCTTTTTCAACTTAGTTTATGTAGGTGTGTTGGTATTGGTTTCAACTCAATAACTTTTGCAGGGATGCATTGATTTTATTGAAAGTTTGCAGAAGGAAATATTATTGTAAAATACAGCTCAAGTTCGATATTGGTCATCATCCGCAAAAGTTTGGGCAAGTTATGGACCTTTTTCGACTTAGTCACCTTTAGGGATAGGAGCGATTATAAGGACCAGTGTTTTTTTTTTCTTTTTCATATCAAATGGTTGGGGCTTTAAGCAGGAGACACATCTGATTCTCGGAATTCTAGTTGAGTTACTTCCCTTTAATAAAATAACATTGAAATCTCGTATATTTGTACTGTGGTTAGAGTCAGGCAGTTGGGGGTATAGTGTGTTACAAACACCAGCTCTAGTTGTAGGTTTTGTTGTGCACTAGCTCATTTCCTTTGAGAGTGGACCCCTGTTCAGAAAGGAGGCAAAATACTTTTTACAAAATTATCTCCCTGATAGTGTAACCATTCCTCCTTAAATGTTTAGACTGGGAATTGGATGATTTTAAAATTTTATATAACTTACTCCTGAGTTTTAAAAACCCCTTGATGGGCTTCTGATTTTTCACTTATTTTCCTGAAGAATTTAACATCAGTGTCCAGTTTTTTCAAAGCATCGTTAGCTTAACGAGCTCGTTAGTGGTCAAAATCATAACTGTTCTAGTAAGTAAAATATCTTATTCACAGGTATTTTTGCTGAAAAAATGTGAGTAGCTTTTGCAAATGCAAAAGCTTCTCACATTTTTTCAGCAAATATATTAGCATATATGCCATATTTAATGATCAAAGTTATAATGATATTTTAACTAATGACATCCTTAGTTTCAAACAACTAGGCCTAGGTATTTAAAATCCCACCCCTGTTTTTCAGTGGTTTGTCAAATTCCCGAGGGCAGTGATAGTTTTGCTGTCTAATGCCTTGGTATCCCATTCCCTCTGGGGAAAAATAATCATAGGTGCATAATACTGATACATGTACTATGGTGGTTTACATCCCATCAACCATATTTAAGTCATTTTGTGTGGTCTGTGTTTCAAATCCCTAAATGGCAAAATTCAGCTTTTGATTTACAGGACATCATTGCTTTTCATTATCATCTTTTTATCATCTCAGTATAACTTAATATAGGGATCAAACTTGGTTTTTAATGCATTAACATTTGCCAGGTCCCGTGGGAGGTGTTGAAAACCGAAGCCGTAGGCTGGGTTTTCAACATCTCCCAAGGGACCTGGCGAATGTTAATGCATTGAAAAACCATGTTCGATCGCTATTATTGCATAAAAACTGAAAACATTTGCTACATTTTGCATTATTTCTTGCACTATTTTTTTTTCACTTTTTCACAGATGTCTCACGAACGTAATTTCCATGGACTATGCTCGTTCTAGGGCTGGGCAGTACACATCTCATAATGGCAGCAAATCTGTGGCCCGGTACGATCATATCGAAAGTTGCGTAGCCATGCATTAACAGCGCGTGAATTGCCTTGTTAATACACGGCTTTTCGCCGTTTAATGCATGGCTGTTAATAACGTGCGACACTACTTTTTATGCAATAAATAGTGTTCAAAGAGACATAAAACAATTAATCTTCATCATCCTTATCACAAACATTTTTGTCACTGTGGTTGGACAAAGAGTGAGTAGATGAGTTCAAAGCCCAAATCTGAGTGTCAGAGTCTGATCAGAGATGCCATGAATTTGTAACATATACTTGTCATGACTTCTTCTAACCACACTGCAGCAAATGACAGTCTGATTTTTATTGCGCCTGCTTCATTGTGGCACGATATAGGGATCCGGTTTTGCGTCCATCCATTCATCCAGCAATTCATTAACATTTGCGTTAACCCTAACTTTGACGCTAATGTTCAAGTTCGTTTCCCAAGAAGTATAAAGGCTGGAGTGATGATACTTGGTATAAGCTTTGCACTTAGGGATGACAGCTCAGACAACAGCTGTATCCACATTTGACCTCAACCTATATTTCACAGTTCATTGACTTCTGGCACAGTCTGATCAGAATCTTTACTGGGCATATTTTGGATAGCCAAGTTTATTCATGCGCACAGTGAAGACTCAAATCAGCCTGCGCATCTGCGCAGGCTGATTTGAGTCTTCATTGGACGCACATATTAGAAGGTACATTTTCTCATGTTGTGGCTCATATCACTAAAACTATGTAATTTATTAAAGGAAAAGACCCACTAAATACTGTGTATGCCGCACATTCTTTAGCTTGAGAAAACAAGCAGCGGCGCACATTTGATGAAATCGGCTGAGAAATAAGAAAGATACTATGATTTATATGTTATATGACTGTGAACATGGGCACCGCCATTTTGAATACTTAATTAAATATACATCCACAAATAAAAATCTTCTGTTTACAGGAATAAGCTATATAATATGTGAGCTAGTCATAGTTTGTTTGCAAGCTAACACATTTATGGTCATTTTACAACAGAACATTGTTTCAGATGGGATTTATTTAATTTTTACAATCTTAATTATTTTTTTGCTAAACTGTTCAGCTTAACAGGCTCTTTATTTTCTATTGCATTTATAAGTTGATGTGTGTTTCCCTCTAACATTTCTTTCTATCTTCTTTGATGAAATGGACAGAGTTCCAAGTCAAAATGTACATTGTCCAGCGAGAGGGACTGGGACAGCCACCCTCAGAGGGATGTTAAAAGCATTTATATCTGTAATTTAAAACTATGTACACATCATGATTCTGTCTTCCAGATGAAGGGACCAAGTTTGTTGCTTTGTATGATTACACGGCCCAGCTGAAAGGGGAGATGAATCTGGAGAAAGGGGATATTCTACTGGGTAAAGAAAAGGACAGGAATGGATGGATGCATGGAATTAAAGAAACCACTGGACAAGAAGGATGGTTCCCTGCTGTATATGTAGATGAGGTATTAAAATAGGCAGATACATTTAACGCTTTGCATGCTGGGGGAAAAATTTTAGCAGACAACATTTTGAAATATCTTTATTTTTTCCAGAAAATAGGCTTTGACATTTCATGCAAATTGTCTCCTAGGGGAGACAATTTGCATGAAATGTCAAATCCTATTGTCTGAAAAAAATAAGAAAAATATCAGTTTGTCGTCTGCTGAATTTGCCCATAGTGTGGTTGAGAGGACTTGATACACTTGATAGATTTGGTGTCATTTTGTTCAAGGGAGACAACTTTTGTGACTTCCTGTTTGCATCTCTGCAAACAAAGAACCTTTTGAAAAAGGGCCTATTATAAAAACAGGAGCAAATTCTCTCCGTTTATAGTAGGCCTCCCTCTAGAAGGGAGACAAAACAGTTTTGAAAGAGTTGCCTCCCCTAACATTGATTGTTCTTGGAAAGTGCTTAAAGTTTAACCACTCTCTGGGCTAATTCAACAGATGACAAATTGGTGATATTTTTCTCTTTTTTTTCCCCAGAAAACGGGATTTGATATTTTATGCAAATTGTCTCCAGTGGAGACATTTACATGAAATGTCAAATGCTGTTTTTTTTTGGAAAAAATAAGAAAAACTATATCAATTTGTCATCTGCTGAAAATTTACCAAGAGTGCTAAGCGTTAAGTTGCTGCTTGTAATAATAGAGTAAAATTATTTGTTTAGTGGTAGTTGTGTCTGATAGTTTCTACCCATTCTTACAAACTGATTCATTGCCACAAGTACTTAAAATTTTGGCCTTGAAAAGTCCATAGAATTTAATCACTACAGAGGACTGGTTAAGGAGGAATATTTGATGACAATTCTAGGATAATTTTCTCCAGTTCTCTATAAAAACATATGTTGTGGGTACTCATCAGAAGCACCTTGCCAAGGTGCTTCTGATGAGTACCCATAACATATGTTTTTATGGAGAAGTAAGAAATATTATTCCAGAATTATCATCAAATACTCCTCCTTAACAAGTCCTATGGATTACAGATTCATTGGCAAAAGTACTTTGGAAAAAAATATCAAACTTTTGCCTAGAAAAGTCCATGGATTTTGATCATTTTAGAAGCTCTGTTAAGCAGGAGTACTTTGTGATAATTCTGGGATAATTTTCACCAGTTTCCACATATATTTTTATGGAGAAATAAGAAAAACTATCTCAGAATTATCATCAAATTATCATGAAATATTCATCCTTAATAGGTCCTTTGGATCAAGGTCGTCAATATCGCTGTTTGCAGAAGATGTACTTTTGTTCAAATCTGTTTAAGATTTTATAGTCACTGCCAAAATTAAGATTTTATAGTCACTGCCAAAATTAATATTTCAAATAGATGATCATTTTATTTGTATTTGTAAGCTGCAAACTTAATTTCAAGCTTAAGTTTCATTAACTAAAATTCTTATCTTTTAATGACTATTCTGTTGTCTTGACAACTGATGAGTTGCGGTATTATCATTAGATTAAATCTTTACAAGCTGATTTTTAATATCAGCAAACAACAGTTTAATGCTTTACATGCAGGATAAAAATTATTTCAGCAGAAGATATTTTGAATTTTTTTTTTTTTTGTCTTTCCAAAAAAAGATAGACTTTGATATTCCATGCAAACTGTCTCCAAAGTTTGCATGGAATTTCAAAATCTATTTTCTAATATAGCAGCGTATAGTTACTGTAGAATATAGCAGTGTATAGATACTGTAGAATATGTCAGTGTATAGCTGCTGTAGAATATATCAAGAGTATAGATATTGACTATATCAGTGTATAGTAACGGTAGAAGATATCAGTGTGTAGAGACTGTAGAATATATCAATGTATGGATACTGTAGAATATATCAGTGCATAGATACTGTAGAATATATTAGTGTATTTATCAGTGTATAGATACTGTAGAATATATCAGTGTATAGATACTGTAGAATATATCAGTGTATAGATACTGTAGAATATATCAGTGTGTAGAGACTGTAGAATATATTAGTGTTTAGATACTGTAGAATATATCAGTGTATAGATACTGTAGAATATATCAGTCTATGGATACTCTAGCATATATCAGTGTATAGATACTGTAGAATATATCAGTGTGTAGAGACTGTAGAATATATTAGTGTATAGATACTGTAGACTATATCAGTGAATAGATACTGTAGAATATATCAGTGTATGGATACTCTAGCATATATCAGTGTATAGATACTGTAGAATATATCAGTGTGTAGAGACTGTAGAATATAATAGTGTATAGATACTGTAGACTATATCAGTGAATAGATACTGTAGAATATATCAGTGTATGGATACTCTAGCATATATCAGTGTATAGATACTGTAGAATATATCAGTGTGTAGAGACTGTAGAATATAATAGTGTATAGATACTGTAGACTATATCAGTGTATAGATACTGTAGAATATATCAGTGTTTAGATACTGTAGTATTTATCAGTGTGTAGATACTGTAGATTATACCAGTGTATAGATACTGTAGAATATATCAGTGTATAGATACTGTAGAATATATCAGTGTATAGAAAAGTCACCTATCAGATTGTGTGGCTTAACTGGCTGGTCTGGATCCTTACATTTATGTACAGTAAATGTCCTAAAATTTTGCATTCCAAAATTTCTGACAAAATGGCATATGCAAACAGTGCAGACCAGACCAGATTGCTCCTGAAGGAGTAGTCTGATCAGGATCTATACTGTTTGCCATTCCACTAAGAAGTTTAAGAAACAACTGCATTAAAAGCAAAAATTTAGACCAAAAAAGTATGGAATATAGTGTTAGAAATTTTAAGACTTTTACCGTAACCCTGAAAACCCTTTTTTTCATGTTGGGTCTCTTGCAAACTGACTCAATGCTAAAAACTGCTAGATGAGTGGCAAACAGTGTATACCCTGATCAGATGCAGCATTCTGCAGCATCTGATGTGGGTCTGCACTTTTTGTTTGGGCCTGTCTGTCCTGATACTTAGGGTAGCTATAGTATTTTAACTCTGATCCTGCTGAGCCCAGATGTACCCTGCCTTACCAAACAGTGCAGATCCAGATCAGTTGGCTTCTTCAGATCTGGATCTGCACTGTTTGTCATTCAGCATGTGAATTTGTATCGACAACCTGACTCAAGTGACTTATCAAAAACCCGGATCAAGTAATTTGATTGGCTGAAGATTAAAAATGGGCATGGCATCTTATTTATTCAGCATGACAAGGGTTAATTTTGTTAGAAATAAGAAAAACTTGTATCCAGGGCCAGAATATGACAGACAGATATCTGGCAAAAAGTGAAGAATGTGATCAGACTGCTCGTAGTAGTTTAATTTGGCTCTACACTGTTCACTCAGGTATTTCTATCCAGATTCTTATAGTAAATATGATACCTTGCATAGCTCCAGATAAGATGCTTTTTTATACCTCACCACAGGGTAGTGGGGGGGTATTATGGTTTCATGTAGGATGTCCATGTGTCCATCCATCTGTCCATCCGTCTGTATTTTAGTTAATTGAGTAAATGTCAGTGGATTTTAACCAAACTTGGTATATGCCTTGATATTATTTGGGATTGCTAATGGGCAAATTTTGTAAATTTTTGACAGAGTTATCTGGCAGCCATATGTCCGTATTTTCATTTCTGGAAAATAACGAGTAAGTGTCAATGGATTTTCACCAAACTTGATATGTGCATTGATATTGTGGAGACTTGGTTTGGGATTTCTACTGGGCGAATTTTGTCAGTATTTGATAGTTATCTACCCGCCACACGATAATGGCGGATTATTATCATTTCACGATTTTTTTTTCAACCAAAAAGTACTGATATTTTTCTTATTTCTCCACAAAAACATATGCCGAGGCGCTTCAAATGAGTACCCATAACATGTTTTCACTGAGAAATAAGAAAAATATTTGGACCCAGTTGTTCAAAGCTAACGGCATCGTTAGTTAATGTTTCGTTAAAATTTACATCGAGTGATACGCAAATATGCTGAATTTTTTTGCTGAAAAAATGTGAGTAGCTTTTGCATTGCAAAAGCTACTCACATTTTTTCAGCAAAAAATATCAGAATATTATGTATTGAATCAACTAAAACAGTTAATGAAATTGACCCTTAAAGAGCTCGTTAAGCTAACGACGCTTTGAACAACTGGGCCTTGGCTGCTACCTCTTCTTATCTGGAGCTATTCTTTCTTCGTTTGTCACACCTTTGTTTGGATTCTATTTCAGCTTCCAGAAAAAGAAGAGAAACAACCGACAACAGCTAATGAAATCAAACCTAAGACAGAACCAGACCCAATGGCATATCAGCATTTGGAAGCTAACACAAAGCAAGGCAACAATCAGGACTGGGTGGGGATCCTTCACAAAGCAGTGCATACATTCACCGGAGAGAAAGCTGGGGATCTAAATTTCAATGTTGGTGATACAGTTACCGTGTTTCAGATCTTAGAGAATGGTTGGTGGTTAGGTAGTAAAGACGATGTGGTCGGGTGGTTTCCTGGGTCTTACGTCGAAGTAAGTTCATGTATATTTTATATGGGCAGCGTCAAGCCAAAAACTGCCTTCGAACATGCACAAAATGCACAGATTCAGATCATCCTGCACATGCAGTCTTATCTTGGCCTTCATTCTCCATTGATACATTCTATAGTATCCAAGGATTCTGTTAGCATATGCCTGAATTCTGCATATGCCTGAAGACTTGCATGATGCATGATGCATCCAATGTGGAAAATATTAACCCTTGTCATGCTGAATAAATTAAGATGCCATGCCCACTTCTAATTTCCAGCCAATCAAATTACTTGATCTGGGTTTTTGATAGATGTTCACATGTTTAATGACAAACAGTGCAGATCAAGATCAGTTGGCTTCTTCAGAAGCCAACTGATCTGGATCTACACTGTTTGCTAAGACAGGGTATGTCGTGTTCAGCAGGAGAAGGGTTAACACTTAGCATGCTATGGGCAAATTCAGCAGATGACAAATTGATGATATTTTTCTTATTTGATATTTTTCTTATTTGAGTTAGAAAACAGTATTTGACACTTGATGCAAATTGTCTCCATTGCATACAATTTGCATGAAATGTCAAATCCTGTTTTCTTGAAAAAAAATAAGAAAAATATTTCAAAATGTCATCTGCTGAGAACCGGCACAGTGGCTCAGTGGTAGAGCGTCCGCTTTGTGACCGGGAGGTTGCGGGTTCGATCCCCGGCCGGGTCATACCAAAGACTTTAAAAATGGTACTAGCTGCTCTTTCGCTTGGCGCTCAGCATTAAGAAAGTAGAGCTAGAACTGGTCAGCTCAGTGTCAGTATAATGTGACTGGGTGGAATATCATGTCAAAGTGTCTGGGGCGTGATATTTCAGTGAGGCAGCACTCTAAAAGTGAGCATTGAGCTCCCTGCCACATCCAGACACCGTCGCGATATGACTGAAAAAGGTTGAAAGCGACGTTAAGCCCAAATCAAACAAACATCTGCTGAGATTTTTATACAGCATGATAGGTGTTAAGAAAATACAGTTAAATCTGAGGATTTTTTATAGGGCAAAAATAAACTTTCTGTTTCAGAAATTTTATATGTTGTCAGTTCAAGAATCAAAGCTTTATATGTAGTAAACTGGTGCAAGTATGCAAATTTTGGGCTTGCATGAAGAACACATAATACTCCACTCGAATCGGAAGTCATGAGACGTATCAGCCACTTCTTATAAGTGCCCACAACATACATTTGTGTAGATAAATAAGAAAAAATGTCCATACTTTTGGTTAAAAAAGTCTTTTATCTGTATCTATGAAGTGTCACACATAACCATGCCTCATAAAATTCATCTTTTCAACATCATATGATGCACAATGTGGGGAAAAAAGCCCTTATGCCATATGTGAACAGTGACTGTCCAGTTAAGCATGCATATCCATAGCAATAGGTAAGGCGCTTTTTTCATCCGAAAAATGCTGATATCTTTCTTATTTCTCCACGAAAACATATGTTGTGGATACTCATTAGAAGCGCCTCGCCGAGGCGCTTCTAATGAGTACCCACAATGTATGTTTTCATGGAGAAATACGAAGAATATTATGTGGATACCCCCTCTTATCTATAGCTATGATATCTGTGCAGCCTGATCTGGACATTCTTGTTCATCAATATATACTATATCCATTGATTCTGTAAGTGTGCAACAAGGCCTTAGTCAGCCTGTGCTTATGCATTGTCTGCTAACTGCATAATCCCTTTTTGTGCAATGCGCATCATATTATATTTTCTAAACGTATGTTTAGAATTAGGTTTTGCTCACTTTATGTATAAATGTATCAAAATGCTTGCATCAAAAGGCAGCACTTAAACACCAAAGACGGGAATACTAGGCCTTAATAAGCAATTTACACAGATTATGAAAACAATATTTTTATTCTCAACATTGCTTGTAAATGTTCCTTTGAATTGAGAATGTTAATTGCAATCATTCTCATTTATCTCTAAACACCACACCTTTTTTTACTATTCACCAGTGTCCAAATATTTTTTTTCAACTTTATTGTTAAAAAATTGCCATATTGCAGACATGTAGAGAAAGAAAAAAGACTGCTTAACAAAATTAGAACTTCATTATGATAACACCAGTGCAAAATGTTTTCTTCTAAGGCATTTTCACTGTATAAAAATAGGGGAAATACCAAATTTTACTAATAAGCCAGCTCTCAGAAATAGTTTTATGCAGTAAAAAATGAATGATCAAAGTAACACAAAAAAAATGAATTAAAAAACAGCAAAATCGTGAAGCTCCCCTGATAATGTATACCTATGTACCTCAGTTTTCACTGTAAATTATTGGGATTCAAGGGGGTCCAGTTTACATAGCATTGTTAACCCTTAAAGTGCCAATCACTATCACAGCAGACGACATTTTGAAAAATAAAAATAAATGTCTGCTGCAAATTTTGCTTGGCGCTTTAAGGTTAATGTAATATTGATATTGAAGAATGCATATGCTACCACATGTGTCCATATTTCATTTTTATAATGTTATATTTACATTATAGAAAAGTTTTAATCTGCTAATTACTGATCTACTGAGAGTCAAATGCTGGTTCTGATTCCTGATAATGACTTCATAATTAACCTTTATCACTCTCTGGGCTAATTCAGCAGACAACAAAATTGAGGATAGTTTTCTTATTTTTCCCAGAAAACAGGTTTTGACATTTCATGCAAATTGTCTCCATCGGATAAACAAGTTTTCTGGGAAAAATATAAGAAAAAAATATTTTAAAATGCTGTCTGCTGAAATTTTTACCCAGAGTGCTAAGCATCAACAGTTATATTACATGAATGTTATTATTACTGACTCCATTATGTTATATTTTTATATCTTCCACAAACTGTGGGCCTATACTGTTTTCACGTCCATCCATCCATTGCTTCTGCACGGGGGTATCTAATAAGCACTGCTTATTGACATTTCTTGTTTTTTTCTAGATGGTTGGACATCAGTCTCCCAAACCCAAAGATGATGAACCCATTCAGCCAGTTAATGAAAACGAAACCCAAGTCTCTGATAAAGTGAAACAACCTGTCGAGAACCCTGTGAAGTTAAGACCAGCCAGAAAAGCACCTGCACCTCCAGATGCCAGTGGCAATCCATCTTCAGAAAGCAAGATACCAAAGATAGCTAGACCGAACAGAAAGGCCCCTCCACCTCCAACTACACCTACTAAGGCAGCAGAGAAAGAGCCTATTGATCATGATCATGACCCACTTTATGATGTGATTGGAAATAAGCCAGTTCAGATAGAGAATGTATCTGATGAACAGAAAGATTTAGTCAAAGATGATACTGAGAAAAAGTCAGAAATGCCAGTGAGACCCAAAAGAGAGAAACCTAAAGTGCCAGTTCGATATGTAAAACCAAAGTTAATTACTGTTCCAAGAGACCAGATAAAGTTGCCTGCTATTCGTAGTGAAAAGGAACATCCAGCAAGTCAGATTTCACGACCACAAGCTCCCCCACCTCCACCAAGACCCATCCCTTCAAATACTATTACTCAAAATAAATTTCCTTCAAATAAGGAATCTATGGAACATTCTTTAAGTGAGAATGAAGAATCTGAAAGCTTCTTTAACATTTCCCCACAAAGAAAATTTGACACTCAGCTTAAACGTCAAGATTCAAGTGATATTGATGAAGCACAGCCGTATAAAAGTTTGTCATCATTTGGGTCAACTTTTGGAAAGAAAGACACTGTATCACCAAGTACCTCCCACTCAGAAGGAGTTAGTAGGGCTCATTCAGATATGAAGCCTACTGGTATTCCTAAGCTAAGTAGACAGGCTGTTGTTGAAGATGATGACTCACCTACAAGAAATGTTATAGTTCATGAACAGCTTAAAGGAAAAGAGGATAGTGAAATTGAAAGTAAGGACAATAAAGCTTATAATGTAATTCACAATGAAGAGAAAACAAATGGTATTATTGATAGTCCACATATTGATGATAGTATTATAAATGAGTATGATATTATTAAGACTCCTGACAAAGTGGATACTGAAGATTTGAATGAACTTCCTTCAGCTTGTGATTCAGATGATGCACATATACCTGAAAGGCATACTCAAGACCAAAATGTCACAAAATCTGTCACTCCTAATATGTCAAAAATACCTAGACACCCTGGAAGTGATAATGTCTCAAGAATTCCTATGTCTCATAATCCAAGGAAGAAAGCAGAAACTAATGATATTGAGGAAACCTTGTCTCAAGATAGTGCTAAATTTATATCTCAAGGAACTGATGGTAAAGTTAAAGAAAATGGTGATACTTTACATAAAGATCAAAATGTCGAAAATATTCTTCCTAGGCTTGAAAATGTAGAGAACACTGAAAGTTTTGCAACAACAGTGAATGGTGATATCAGTGATTCTGATAGGCCCCGGACAAACAGTATAGACAAACCTCCAGTAGCTCCTAAGCCTAAACCAACTGCTCTTCCAAAAGTGCTTCCAAAACCAAAGGCAAATGTCAAGCCACAAAAGAAGGGACCAGCAGATAATTTGGATGAATTGGATCATAAGGATAGAGAAAATAGTTCAAAATCAGAAAAGATTCTGGAAAATTCTCCTAGTCCTGAAACTGTAGAAAGTCATATTTTACCTGAAGACTCTAAAGTATCAAAAATCCCACATAGTAGTAAACTAGGACAAAAATCCCCAGCAACAAAAGGAAAGTTATCAAAAATTCCAGCCAGTCCTAAAGTAGGTCGTAAAAATGTTGATAATAAAGAACCCACTTCTCTCAGTGTAAGTGAGACTGGAACACGGGCTGTTAATTTAAAACAAAAGCCAGAAAGTCCTGCAGGAACAAGAAAACAGATTCCAAGACACAGAACATTTAGCAATGAAAGCCCAAGTTTAAGAAATCGATCCAATAGTCCGCATGGCAGAACTGGTATACCATCACCAGATAGTGGGAACAGGTCTACCAGTCCAGCTTCAAAATTAGCAAAACCTTCAGGCATTCGTAGTCCCACTGGCACTCCAAACTTAAGTGCTAAACCAACTGGTCTTCCAAAGAAACAAAATAAACAGGATAGTATTGATAAGTCTGAAAAACATTCACCTGTAACTTCAAAACCAGTTACCGATATAACTGATGCACAGTCAAGTGATGAGTTAGAAAGTGATACTAAACCTAGTCGACCATCTAAACCTCCGCGAGTACAGAAACAGAAAAGTGCAGACAGTAAACTGCCAAAGCAAGGGAAGAGTTTACTGCCAGTTGTACACAAATCTATGGATGGTGGTTCACCAGGTGGAAGCAGCACAGGAAAGCCAAAGACAGGAATCCCAATGGCAAAACCACCTAGACCTCCACAGCCAAAGTCTCTGGTACAGCATCATGATAATGAAGTACAACATGACAATGGGTAAGAAATTGGTTTTGCAAGACCACTTTGCAGAATAAACAGTCTAATTTAAAAATTACCCTAATATTTGGGACACCTAACTCCATACCTTATGTATCCTAAAAAATTGATGACTGACAATGCATGTAAAAAGTGCTGGCTGACTCAGTCAGATGCTGATTTAAGAGCAGTCTGATGTGAAACATCATTGTTTGCTCAAGTATATATGTCCAAATATTTGGGATAAATATAGATAAAAATGCATGTCAGATGAATAGTTTTTCAGTATGCATGGCCAAGCAGTTAGCACTCTGGACCCAGTTGTTCAAAGCCTCGTTAGCTTAATGAGCTTGTTAGTGGTCAAAATTTTAACTGTTCTAGTAAGTACAATATCTAGTTCACAGTTAGTTTTGATGAAAAAATGTGAGAAGCTTTTGCAAATGCAAAAGCTACTCACATTTTTTCAGCAAAAATATTAGCATGTATGCCATATCTAATGATCAAAGTTTTAACGATACATTATCTAATGACATGGTTAGTTTTGAACAACTGGGCCCTGAACTACAGATCAGGAGGTCCCAGGTTCAAATCCCATGGGAGGCAAATTCAGCTCAGGACTGAATGGCACTTCATTGCACAGAGCTTCTTATGATAAATAGGTTGCCTCAAGTGAAAAATTGCCTTCGAACATACGCAAAATCACAGATTCAGATCATCCTGTGCATGCACAAAGTATCATCAGAGCCTTTGCTCTCCAGTCATAAATTCTGTAGTATCATATAATTCTGTTAGCTGACAGTGTAGGTGGTCAGACTGGATGGATGCACAGGCTGATCTAGCCCTTCACTATCTGCATATGCCCAAAGACACATTTTTGCATGACACTGCCCAAATAATGTTGGAGAAGTACAGTGAACATCAGTTACAAAGGCAGCATTTGTTCCCCAAAGACATTGCCATTAAAACAAATTTGCCGTTGTACAGAGTACTTAATGAGCAGATTGATATGTAAGAAAGGTCTTGTTTTGTTTTATATTTCCTCACAGAACATATGTTTTGGATATTTGTTAGAATTGCCTCATTGAGGCAATTCTAACAAATATTCAAAACATATGTTTCTCTAAAGTCTTAAATACAACATTTTTGCATAATTTGTCAATAATTGTTACCTCTTAAGCAAGGGTTTTGTGACAGTCAAATTGTCATTATAACAAAGTTTGTTGTATTGAGTGTCGGTATAAAGAATGTTGTCTGTAAACCACCATATCATCATTAATTTGCTGTATGATCTGTTAACCCATTTTAGTCTGGAAACCCCCAAAAGGGTATTTGGCAGAAAGTGCAAAACCAAATCAGATGCTGCAGAATGTGGCCTCTCAACATTGTCTATACTGTTTTCATTAAATACAGGAATTTCTATAAAACATAGTACATGTAATAATAAAAACTAACCAGACACCCTGCTATTGGAAATAGACTGGTCCAAAGAGTTTGGTAGAAGAGTGTCCTGCCTTTGAAAACAGTGTAGATCCAGATCATTTGGCTTCTGAAGAAGCCAGTTGATCTGGATCTGCACTGTTTGTCATTTAAGTTTGTGAATTTGTATCAACAACCTTAATCAGGTAATTTGATTGACTGAAAATTTGAAGAGGGGGTGGCATTTTAATTTATACAGCATGGCAAGGGTTAAGAATTTAATTGGCTATTTAAGAGAAACAAAGTTTGCAGGGTTTCCTTATGTTGTCATTGCCGTGTTTACCCTAAGTATTGGGACAGACAGACCCAAGCAAAAAGTGTAAATACTGAATAGATGCCACAGGATGTGGCATCTGATCAGGTTCCACACTGTTTTCCAAAGATTCAGCAGTGATATACACATTAACCCTTCTCTTGCTGAACATGACATGCCCTGTCTTAGCAAACAGTGTAGATCCAGATCAGTTGGCTTCTGAAGAAGCCACCTGATCTGGATCTGCACTGTTTGCCATTCAGTATGTGAATTTATATCAACAGTCTGGACCAAGGAATCTGATTGGCTGAAAATTAGAAGTGGGACTGGCATCTTTATTCAGCAAGGCAAGGGTTAAAATGTAGTAAAAAGAACTTTTTCAAATTTTTGTACAAGTAAGATTAAAGAGTAAAGCTGTCCCAATATTTAGCGTGACAGCTATATTTCATGAGTGTTTTGAACTCGGAGATGGTCGGAGAGGAAGGCTAAGGGGAACGGGTACAGTTTCAGGAGAGATAACTCTGTCATAATTAGTTTTATGCCCCTGCATCGGATGATGCCAGGGGCATATAGTTTTCCGGTTTTTCGTACGTGGGTACAAATGTACGTCCTTCTGTACGGATGTGTGTACGTACGTACATACATGCGTACATACGTGATCCTATTAGACTCAGGTTAAGGCATTTGTACCAGGTAGAATTTTGCAGTTTTATAGTCAGGTACCCCACAGCGGGGGCATCCATGTACTGTGGACACATTTCTAGTTTCCTCCTTTCTGAAACAAGTCTGCTCAGAAGGGGCTTGATGTGCTGGAAAACAGAGAAGTCATGGAAGTTGTCTCCCTTGTAAATCATGGTTAAAAATCTTCCAGGTGTATCCAGTTCTCTTAACCCTTCTCATTCTGAATAAATTAAGATGCCACGCCCACTTCTAATATCCAACCAATCAGATTACTTGATCCGGGTTTTGATAGAAATTCACATATTTAATGACAAACAGTGCAGATCCAGATCAGTTGGCTTCTTCAGAAGCCAACTGATCTGGATCTACACTGTTTGCTAAGATAAGGCATGTCGTGTTCAGCAAGAGAAGGGTTAAAGAAAATGAAATGAGTGAACAGAACCCATTTTGGCATTGAAGTGCTATTTTAGAAGTTTATACAGAGTGATTTCCAGTTTTCCTGAGCAAAGCATCTGTATGCAAGCTTGTGTATGTCTCTGATATCTACATTTATCAGAGGACTTAATCAGGAGTATTTGATGATAATTTAGGGATAATTTTCTCCAGTTCTGAAAGAGAACACTTGTTGTGGGAACTCTTTTAGAAGTGCTTTAATGATTCAATTGTAATGAATACCCACAACAAATGTTTTTGTGGAGAAATATGAAATTTTAATCCAAAAGGTATCACCAAATTCTCATCAACATGTCCTCTAACTTGTGTTAAAACAGGATTTCAAATGCTCTTGTAGGTCAGCAAGTAAGAAGACTTTATATCAGGCAGTAAAAGGGTATACAGCACAGTGTGATGGGGAGTTAACATTCTCTGAAGGGACATTCATAAAAGAACTTAGTGATGTAAGTATCTGAGAACATAGTGATGTAAGTACCTGTAAACTTGGTGATTTAAATATCAGAGAACTTAGTGTTGTAAGTATTAGAAAACTTAGTGGTATAAGTGTCAGAAAACTTAGTGTTGTAAGTATCAGAGGACTTAGTGATACAAGTATCAGAAAAGTTAGTGTTGTAGGTATCAGAGACTTTAGTGATATAAGTTTCAGAGAACTTAGTGCTGTAATTATCAGAGAGCTTAGTGCTCTAAGTATCAGAGAGGTTAGTATTGTAAGCATCTGATAATGTAGTGATGTATCGGAGAACCAAGTGATGTAAGCATCAGAGAACTTAGTGATGTAAGCATCAGAGAATTTATAAAATATAAGCATCAAACAACATATTAATGTAAGCATTGGAGAACAAAGCCATATAAGTATCAGAATGATTTTAAGTATCGGAGATCTCAGTAATGGAAGTATCAGAGAGCTTAGTGATGTAAACTTAAAAAAATTAGTGATGTTAGCATAAAAATGTAATGATGTAAGCATCAGAGAACTTAGTGATGTATTAGAGAACTTAGTGATATAAGCATCAGAGATCTTACTGATGTAAACATCAGTGAACTAAGTTATATAAGTATCAGAGAACTTAGTGGTGTGTCAGAGAACTTAATGACATAAACATCAAGCCAGCCTCAATGGTTCAGTTGGATGTGCATCGGACTGATGATCAGCAGGTTGCAGGTTCAACATTGCTTTTTCAGCAACATTTCTTGGAGATTAATCATGAAATATTTTCAACCGTCATTCTCTCCATTCTGCTGATTCAAGGAGGGCAGTTTCTGGCAAAAGAATGTGCACAGTACCGGTTAACTGCCTAGGGGACTAAGCCTGCCCAGTAAAAGTGTGGTTAGGTAAACTGACTGTGCTCAACATGACCCCATTGGGTTGACGGGGCTGTAAAACCTCAACACAAGTAACAGAAACAAACACAAACATAAAATAACTTAAGAGTATTAGTAATAGAGAACTTAGTGATGTAAGCATCAGAGAATTTAGGAATGTAAGGATCAACAAACATATTGATGTAATTATCAGAGTGATGTAAGCATCAAAGAACAAAGTGATGTAAGTATCAGAGAACATAGCCATGTAAGTATCAGAGAACTGAATGATGTAGTTGTCTGAGCTTAGTGATATAAGCATCAAAGAACTTTGTGATGTATCGAGGAACTTTGTGATGTAAGCATCAGAGAATTTAGTAATGTAAGCATTAGCAAACTTAGTGATATCAGTTTCAAAGTACTAAATAATGTGAGCATCAAACAACTTAATAATGTACATGTCAGAAAACTTGGCGACAATATCTAGCAGCTTTATACATCATATTTTGAAACAAAAAAAAAAAACAAAAAAAAAAACAAAAAAAAACTGAAATCTGCCAAATATCTAAAAAAATTTGATGCCTGCAATTTACAGTTGGAGATGTGATGTACATTTCAGTGTGACAGGCCAGGATGGTATGTTGGTATGTTAGCTGATGGAACAACAGGGATTTATCCAGCTGATCACCTCAAACCAAGTCCTGTCAGTGCCCAGAGTGAAGCTTGATTTCTCCAATGGTATAGATGCTAGCTTGTTGCAGATTTCTCCACTGGTACAAATGCTAGCATATTGGATAACAGGAATATATGCAACCAAGTCACATCACTGTCTACTCCACATAGTCTGTACAACAAATACGAATGTATATCACTATTGTTTTAAACCAGGGCCCGATTGTTCAAAACGTCTTTAGCTTAACAAGCTCATTAAGGGTCATTTTGTTAACTGTTTTAGTGGATTCAAAACACAATATTCTGATATTTTTTTGCTGAAAAAATGTGAGTAGCTTTTGCATCGCAAAAGCTACTCACATTTTTTCAGCAAAAAATTTCAGCATATTTACATATTACTCTATGTAAATTTTAATGAATCGGTAACTAATAACATCGTTAGCTTTGAACAACTGGGCCCAGAAGTATAGATATTCTGTTAATTTACACAAGTGTTCCAGTATAATTTGAACCTTTTTTCTTGTTACAAAAACATACATTGTATAGGTACTCAGTCTAACTGGCATAGTGGCTCAGTTGGTAGAGCATCCACTTTGTGACTGGGAGGTTATGGTTTCACTCCCCGGTTGAGTCATACCGAGGACTTAAAAAATGGTACTAGCTGCTCTTTGGCTTGATGCTTAGCATTAAGAAAGTATAGCTAGAACTGGTCAGCTTGGTGTCAGTATAATGTGACAGGGTGGAATACCATGTAGTGTCTGGGGTAGGATATTTTAGTGAAGCAGTACTCTAAAAGTGAAGATTGAGCTTCCTGTCACATCCAGACATCATTGCAATCTGACTGAAAGATTGTTGAAAGTGACGTAAAACCCAAATATAACAATAACTGAGGCACTTCTAATGAGTACCACATTGTATCTTTTCATGGAGAAATAAGAAAAAATGTCAACATCTTTTGGTTGGAGAAAAGCACTTTATTTAGAGATATGCTTAACACACTTGTTTAGTATGCATATGCAAACAGGAAAGTTCCAGATCAGACTGCATAGATGCACTGTTACTGTGTGTTTCGATCTCATTATACATGCTAAGGCCCCTTTTTATATTTATTGTGTTTCTATGGGATAACTTCTGTTTCTTCAACCAAAAACAAAAATGTGTAGATTATATAGAAAAATGACCATAAATGGTCATTTTTCTATATAATCTATACATTTTTGTTTGGATGGAATACTTTTGGGGTCCACCTTTAAACCATCTTATATCCCAAACTGTCTTATAATTGAAAAGTCTGATAAAAAGGGCTCCAGTGGATTGGCTTTTTGCCATTAGAATCGACGGTATGAAAGACTCCATTAGGGTTTTACATAACTCTAGATAAAAGGGTTATAAAGGGGGTACCATAAGAACCCTAAGTATTGGTACAGCTTTGCATTTTCAAACAGTGTAGACCCATATCAGATGTCACAGAATGCAGCATCTAATCAAGATCTGCACTGCCATACATAAGCAATATTCTAGACACATCAAGATGTAGTAGAATGGACTATTTCAAATTTCAGGGCAAGCATAGTAAGTAGATAAGGTGTCCCAATAGAGTAAATACGGTATCTTCATGAATCCTTAATCTTTTTCTTCTCTCTCCATGAAAATGTATGTTGTGGGTACTCATTAGAAGTGCCTCATACTCATTAGAAGTGCCTCAGAAAGCAGCTTGAAAAGAGTACCACAATATACTAAATAAGAAAACATAAAGAATTTTTGACTGAACAAAGAGGCGCTTCTAATGAGTCCCACAACATATGTTTTCACAGAGAAATACAAAATGTATAAGCTAACAAATGCTGATCTGGACTGATCTGTATGCAGACTGTATGAATGTGTAAGCTGATATAGGTCTTTGCTGTCTGTGTACCTGAAGAGCCATTTTCCAGCAATATGGGCCCAGTAGTTCAAAGCGTAGTTAGCTTAACGAGCTCGTTAAGGATCATTTCGTTAACTGTTTTAGTGGATTCAGTACACAATATTCTGATATTTTTTGCTGGAAAAATGTGAGTAGCTTTTGCATTGCACATTTTTTCAGCAAAAAATTTCAGCATATTTGCGTATCACTTGATGTAAATTTTAACGAATTGTTAACTAACGACATCGTTAGCTTTGAACAACTGGGCCCTGACCTTTATATGTCTATAGTATAGATGCTGGTGAGATTACATAGATGCCTGTGATGTAGGATGACTTGGGTCTGCTGATCATATAATTTGAGCCGCCTCATGACAAAACCAACAAAATGGCATGTGCGCCCAGGGAAGACTCAGATCAGCTTAGCAATCTGCCCGGATGCCCAGTCTGATCAGAATCTTCGTTCTGCACTCATAAGGTAGTTAGGACCCAAGCTTTCTTCATGCGGACAGCAAAGACTGATCAGACTGGGTGGATGTCCAGGCTAATCTGAGTCTTTGCTGGGCACACATGCTATTTTGATGGTTTTGTTGTGTGCTGGCTCTTAACTTTTCACCACAGGGTTTTTCCTTTGTGCTATTGCTGTAAATATTCTATACCTTGAAAATGTGCCACAATACCATGTTTACCCTAAGTATTCAGACAGACAGTTCTAAGCAAACAGTGTAGACCCAGATCAGCTGCTCAGAACGTGGTATCTGATCAGGGTCTGTACTGTTGGCTGCTTATCCAGCGGTTTTAGACACATCAACAGGTAGAAAAATGGAGGTTCAATTTTTAGGACAAGTGTATTAATGTGCTAAGGTGTCCTAGTATAATTTTTTTCCATTTTTAGGACACATGTATTATGGAGTTAAGGTGTCCCAATATTTATGGTAAATATGGTAGTAATACTCAAAACAATGTCTTCCTATTTATTTGTTGATTGAAAAGATTGTATAATTATATACATTGTATACATGTATATGTGAGCATTATTGATAATATTTTGTTATTTAGCACTGTTTTTTTCTTGACCCTACTTGAATGTTTCTGTCTTATTACCGAACCATGAATACTTTGCTTGCTGGGTAAAAATTTAAGCCGACGAGATTTTGAATTTTGTTTTTTCTTATTTTCCCAGAAAAATAGGCTTGATATTTCACAACTTTGGTCTCCTAATGGGAGGATTTGCATGCATCACGAAATCATACCTATATAATTTTGACCCCCTTAAATGCCACTTTTATAGAGAAAAACTGGGGTTTACAGGGGTATACATTATTTTTCTTATTTCTGCTCAAAAACATAGATTGTGGGTATGCGTTAGAACTGCCTTATTGAGGCGGTTCTAATGCATACCCACTATCTATGTTTCCAGGAGAAATATGAAAAAAAAATCAGAATTTTTCATCTGAAAATTTTCATTTTTTGGTGGTAAAAGTTTTATTATATTTGAATAGGCATGTTTTCGTAATGAAAATGTCAATCCCTATTTTAGGGAGAAAAAAAAAGAAAAAGATGGCTTAAGGGTAAGGAACAGACATTTGTACCATAATTACCCTAACTATTTAGACACCATAACTCCTTACCATAAAAAATACTGTATTCGATCTAATTACCGCAATGTGCACTTAGGTTTTTCAAAATTAACGAAAAAGAAAAAAAAAAAAAGAAAAGTGTGGTAAAATATATATCTACGAGCGATTTTTTTTTTCTGATTTCCTTTAAAAAAGCACATGTTGTGGATACTCATTTGAATTGCATCGACAAGTCGATGCAATTCAAATGTGTACCCACAACATATGCCTTTATAAAGAAGTAGACAAAACAAAAAGTACACTGTTTGTAATTTGATGACTACGAAATTTCTTGACTGTGCGCTTATACGGATATGTGCGGTAATTAGGTAGAATACGGTAGGTCTATTTTTGCTACCTGTGCTTAAGCTGAAAAACTGCTGGATGGGTCGCAAACAGTGAAGACCCAGTTCAGATGCACAGAATGTGGCATCTGGTCTGGGTCTGCACTGTTTGCTCACACAAGTCAGCCCAAATACTTAGGGCAGTTATGGAATATACCTATATGATGCATCATCGTTCAAGTTCCAACCTATATGATGCACCATCGTTCAAGTTTCAACCTATATGATGCATCATGATTCTATTTTCGGCCTATATGATGCATCATCATTCTATTTTATTTTATTTTCAGCCTATATGATGCATCATCATTCACTTTTTCTCCTAAATCAGTGCTTGCAAATCTACATTAAAAATCATTTAAATTATCCATGAAGATGACCCCCCCCCCAGTAATATTTGTTTGGGGCTTAGTCATTTTTAGAATGTCTCCATGATATTTGTCTTTTACTGGCACATACCCATCACATGAGATTTCCTTGCTTATTTATTTGTAGATATTTCCAGACTCTGAAAAGTTGTCTGATATTATTGCATAAAAAGAAGTGTCGCACGTTATTAACAGCTGTGCATTAAGCGGCGAAAAGCCATGTATTAACAAGGCAATTCATGCGCTGTTAATGCATGGCTACGCAACTTTCATTATGCCTGTACCGGGGCCAAAGAATTGCTGCCGTCACGAGATGTATACTGCCCGGTCCTAGAACGATCATAGTCCGTGGAAATTGCTTTCGCGAAACATTGGTGAAAAGGCGAAACAAAATAGTGCAAGAAATAATGCGAAATGTAGCAAATGTTTTCATTTTTTTATGCAATAATAGCGATCGAACATGGTTTTTCAATGCATTAACATTTGCAAGGTCCCTTGGGAGGTGTTGAAAACCGCGGCCTCCGGCCTCGGTTTTCAACACCTCCCACGGGACCTGGCAAATGTTAATGCATGAAAAACCATATTTGATCCCTATATTGTACAAATGTACTGGGCATACAGGGTCTGCTGATGAGAACTTGAAATCATGTAACTGTTTGCATAAAACATCAAACAAAATTTGTAGCAGACGACTTGCATTTTTGTTTTTTTTGTTTTTTATTTTTAAGAGGGAATAAGTCTTGTCATTTCATGTGAATCAACTGCTTTGCAGACAATTAACATTAAATGTCAAGACTTATTTTCTTTGAAAAATAATTAAAAAAAAATATTTGAAAATGTCTGCTGCAGGTGTGATTGATGTTTTAAGTGTTAATTTACCAATTGTTGTCAAGCTAGATTGTGCTTTATATTTGCTATGATTTAACTTCATAAAAAAACATTTTGCATATTTCTTTTTTAGCCTCAATTAAAACTTTTGTTATCTGGAAATATTTCCTTGTTGTTATTGGTAAATGCATTGTTCCTACTAATATACTAATATTATTGAAGATCAGGGCTCTAGATAAGAGGGCTATTCAGATATATATATATTCTTATTTCTCCATGAAAATATCTTATGCATACTCATTAGAAATACCTCAGTGATGCACTTCTTATGAATACACACAATATATGTTTTCATGGAAAAACAATGAAACTATCAATAGCATTTCTGAGTACCCACAACATATACTTTTGTGCAGAAATAAGTAGCCTATTGATACTTTTTTGTTGAAATAATCCCCTTATCTGGAGCTCTGTAAAAATAACAAATCTGCGGTAAATGTCCAAAAATTTCGTACTCAAAGTTTCTGACAAATGACATATGCAAACTATGTAGAGGTGTACAGGGTCTACACTGTTTGCCATTCCACCAAGTATTTTAGGAAACGGCTGCTTACAGAGCAAAATTTAGGCCAAAAAAGTATGGAATAAAGTGTTCAAAATTTTAGGATTTTTACCATAACAGAAAATTTTACTACTAACTATATTTAGAAGAGATCTTCCTCTCACTCCTACAGTTCTTTCCGTATGAATGTTTTTGATTGTTTACATTTATTCGGGTTTTATGTCACTCTTAAAAAATCTTTCAGTCATATTGCAATGGTGTCTAGATGTGGCAGGGAGCTCAATGCTTAGTTTTAGAGTGCTGCCTCACTGAAATATCACGCCCCAACAACATGAAATGATAATCCATCCAATCACTTACTGGCTTGAGGCTGACCAGTTCTAGCTCTATTTTCTTAATGCTGAGCACCAAATGAAAGAGCAGATAGTACCATTTTTAAAGTCTTTGGTGTAACTCGGCCAGGATGGAACCCATGACCTCTCAGTCACAAAGCGGAAGCTCTACCAGTTGAGCCACTGCGCCGGTTTGAGCCACAACGTGAGGTAACTACATACCTTAAGAATTGTGATTCTGAGCAGCCTGTGCATATCATAACTGGATCAGTCTTTGCTAGCAGTCTTTGGCTAGCAAAGGATCCAGATTTTCTTCAGATGTACAGCGAAAATTCCGATCAGACTGTGGATGTGTAGGCCAAGTGGACCCTTCACCAGATGCATGTCATAATGTGGGAAAATGTCCAAAGATTTTGTGCATCAAAGTTTCTGACAAAACAGCATATGTAAACAGTCTAGACCCAGATCAGACTGCTCCTTTAGGAGCAGTCTGATCAGGGTCTACACTGTTTGCCATTCCACTAAGTTTTTTAAGAAACAACAGCATGAAAATTTAGATAAAAAAAAAAGTATGGAATAAAATGTTAGTAATTTCAGGACATTTACCGTACATTACCTCATACTGTGACAGTTTTGTGAAAGAGTATCACTAAATGTCACCTTTATACTGCCATAAATGCCCGTAATGCTTAAAGCACCTTGCCGGGGTGGTTGGGTGAGGCAAAGGTGTCGTGTATCATGTCACTGGGGCGTCCAACTGATATTGACTTACAGTTGGGCAAGGCCTGCTATCCTTGCAGCAGGTAAGGGTAGAGGGGGAGTGTTTTTATTTCTTCTCTGTTTCTTCACTGTCATTCATTTTCCTTTCTCCCCTGTCCCTCTCTTTCATCCCTTTCTCTGGGAGATGACACAAAATGACCCACAAGGGTTGATGTATCATTAAACCCCAACACAATCAATTTAAAGCACCTTGCAAATTTTGTAGCAGATGACATTCTAATTTTTTTTCAGAGAAAATAACATTTCATATGAATCATCTGTTTGGCAGATGATTCACATGAAATGTCAAAACTGATTTTCTTTGAATAAAGAAGAAAAAAAAACGAAAAAAAAAAACATTCTTTAAAATGTTGTCCGCTGCAGTTGTGCTTGGCGCTTTAAGGGTTAAAATATAGACAGTAGAAATGATGAGTTTATTACATAGCTTTAGATTTATAAGAGGGATACCCTGTTAATTTTTTTTTCTTTTCTCCACGAAAACATATGTGGATTAGTACCTACAACCAAAGTTGTTGTTGTTTTTTGTTTGTTTGTTTGTTTGTTTGTTTGTTTTTTGGGTTTTTTTTGAGAAATAAGAAATATATCAGCACTTTTTTTTTATTAAAAAAAAAAAAAAAAAAAAGCACAAAAAAACTTTATCTAGATTTGTGTAATTACAAACATAACTTTTCAAATATATGGATGGTAAGTAAAATTTAGCAAAAATTACTTCCTTTTCCTCTTTTGATCAAGTTGGATAATTGCCTTGAATGTCACAAGATGTTTACTGTGTGGACTATTCAAGGTATTTGAGCCACGATGTGAGAAAACATATCTTCTGACATTAGCACCCAAACATAGACCCACAATACATAGCAACAGATAAGGCACTTTTTTCATCCGAAAAATGCTGGCCTCGGTGGCTCAGTTGGATGTGCCGTCCGACTGGAGACCAGGCGGTCGCGGGTTCAACCCCCGCCGAGGTCGGCAACATTCTTTCATGGAGATTGATCATGAAATATTTTCTACGGTCATTCTCTCCCTTCCGCTGATTCAAGAAGGGCAGTTGTCAGTTTCTGGCGAAAGAATGTGCACAATACTGGTTAACCTCTAGAGGACTAAGCCTGCCCAGTAAACGTATGGTTAGGTAAACTGACCGCGCTCGACATGACCCCATTGGGTTGACTGGGCCGTAAAACCTCAACACAAACAAAATCATCTGAAAAATGCTGATATCTTTCTTATTTCTCGATGAAAACATATGTTCTGGGTACTCATTAGAAGCGCCTCGCCGAGGTGCTTCTAATGAGTACTCACAACATATGTTTTCGTCAAGAAATAAGAAAAATATTATGTGGATACCCCCTCTTATCTGTAGCTATGACAGTAGCCTGCGCATCTGCACAGTCTGATCAGAGTCTTTGTTGTCTGCATAAAGAAACTTTGCATCCTTGACTATCCAAAAATGCACCCAGTGAAGATTCTGATCAGACTGCACGGATGTGCAGGCTGATCTGAATCTTTGCTGGGTGCATATGTCTGAAGGAACATTTTCTTCTGTTGTGACTTATTTATTTTTTATTTTTTATTTTTTTCTCCATATTCTTCTGGGTAATGCAATACATTTCTTTCTGGCCAGTACATATAAATTTTAATTGTACATCTCATTATTATTCATGAGTATATGCTTTCATTTGATTGGTTTGTTGTTATTTGTGTAGTAGTGATAGGTATATGATACACTTGTACTGCCTTGCGGTACAAGCTGGCTTTTATAGCGATGTGGTAGAGTGTTGGCCTGTCACCCGGACGGCCCGGGTTCAATACCCGGCTGCGGCATAGGTGATTAGAATTTTTTCACCTGTTACATCTGGCGCCCAATGTAAATAACCCCATTTGATGGGCTTGGTGGCCTAAGAGGCTTGGTGCCTAGTATTGAGTGGTTGCTCAAATTGAGATTCGTGGGCGAATCTTAAAATGGAGGGGGAATATGTAGTAGTGATAGGTATATGATACACTTGTACTGCCTTGCGGTACAAGCCGGCTTTTATAGCGACGCGGTAGAGTGTTGGCTTGTCACGCGGTCGGCCCGGGTTCGATACCCGGCTGCGGCATAGGTGATTAGAATTTTTCGCCTGTTACATTTGCACTGCTGAATAGTTATGTCTAATTGCAGAATCTATGGTCTCATGGCCATGATACAACCACATTGGTTGTACAGATTGATCAATGTTTACCAAAAGTTAGTGTAAGCCATAAGTCTGTATTATTGGTTTGTTCTTAGACTAGAATTTATTATTTTTATAAATCATTAATTAACTCTTGTCCTGCTGAACCCGGATATACTCTGCCTTTGCAAACAGTGTAGGTACAGATCAGCAGGCTTCTGAAGAAGCCAACTGATCCAGATCTGCACTGTTTGTCTTTCAGTATGTGAATTTATATCAACAGCCTGGAACAAGTAATCTGATTGGCTGAAAATTGGAAGTGGGCGTGGCATCTTAATTTATTCAGCATGGCAAGGGTTAATAAATGAGCCCCTCCAAATAGAAATGAACCACAACATAAGAAAACATACCTTATGACCAGCCAATGAAGACTCAAATCAGCCTGCGCATTCACACAGTCCAGATCAGCCTGTGCATTCACACAGTCTGATCAGAGTCTTATTTGTTTGCATGAAGAGACTTTGCATCCTTAGCTATCCAAAATGAGCCCAGGGAAGATTCTGATCAGACTATGTGAATGTGTTTCTGGCTCAAATCAACCTTGTGATGTATATGACCATTGTAAACTCAGATCAGCCTGTGTGTCTATGCAGTCTGATCAGGGTCTATGCTCTTCACTAGCAGAATGCTTACAAACTCCAGGATAGAAACTTCATGTATTCTTGTTTTCTGTGATTCATCATATGGCCAAGTATGCTCAGGTAGTAGCTTGGGCCTGTTCTGTCATTGTTTCTTGTAATTAGTGAATCAATGTTTTTGTGCAGTGAAAATGTTCTGTTACCCCTCAAGACACAAAATGTACAGACTATTTAGAAATAGTTTTGTTCAGTCTACTGAAACTTACACAAAAATAGTGCTCTGACACAAATTTTGTTGATTCTTATTTTTCTCTATAAAGTATATTTCTATAATCATTAGATCTAGTCAGCTTGTTTTGAAATGTTTACATGTGCTGCTTACTTGATCACTGTTGTTGTAAGTTATGTAAAAATTTAGATGTTTGGTAATTGTCCTAAAATTTCATACACCAGTCTTTGTGACAAAATGGCATATGCAAACAGTGCAGACCCAGATCGGACTGTTTCTTCAGCAGGGGTCTACACTGGTTGTAATTCCACCAAGTATTTTGTTAAAGTAACTACACAAAATAAAAAAAAATTGGGAAAAAAAATAGAATAAAGTGTCTGAAATTTTAGGACATTTACTATAAATAAGAAAGGAAAGTAACAAATTAGCTATGAGGCAATTAACCTTTGCCATGCTGAATAGATTAAGATGCCACACCTACTTCTATTTTTCAGCCAATAAGGTCAGTTGATCTAAGTTGCTAATACAAATTTACATACTTAATGAAAAACAGTGCAGATCCACATCATTTGGCTTCTTCAGAAGCGAAATGGTCTGGATCTACACTGTTTGCAAAGGCAAGGCACATCCAGGTTCAGCAGGACCTGAGCTCAATCGATAGTTGCCCCTTTTGCAAAATTTGTTATTTCTTTTCAATACATTGGTTGTTGATGATTAGGTACCTGTTCCATAGTTACCCTATGTTCGGACAGGCATATCTGAGGAAACATTGTAGACCTATTAAAGAAGCAGTTTGATCAGGTCACATGATCAGGGTTGACAAAGTGGCCTATTTAATTTCTAGGATATATATGGTAGGAAATTAGGGTGTATGAGTATTTAGGGTAATTATGTTTGTTACTTAACTTGTGTGTCCCATTATTGACTGCTGTCTGAAAATTCACTTAATTACAGTACTTAACATAAAGGGGAATGGATACACTTTTAAGGGAGGCAACTCTTTTGAAGAAAAATGCCTCCCTTCTGAAAGGGATCTACTCTAAAAGGAAAGAATTTGCTCCCTTTGGGAGCAAATTCTTTCCTTTTAGAGTAGATCCCTTTTCAGAATGGGGTTGGCTTGCTGAAAGCAAACTTCAAGTCACATGACTAAAAAAAGGTGGAAAATCTACACGTGTATTCAGTCCCATAAAGACTTACATGTAAATCCAAAGAATTCTTCCAATCATATCCAAAAAAAAAAATTTCACTTGGTGTGACAGTTTTGTTTCTTGTTGAGAACCGGAATTCTTCCAATCGTATCCAAAAAGTATTTCATTTGGTGTGACAGTTTCGGTTCTCACTGAGAACCATCATGTGACCTTGACCCCATGATGTCACGGGATTTGGACTGCTTACCACTAGTCAAAGAAGCCATCAGAATCAGACAGTCTCCACATGTCATGAACCGGGACCAGGAGGCTACAGGCCTTTGTTTACCACTAGAAACCAGACTAGTGGTAGGCGGTCCAAATCCCATGACAACACACAAGGTAAAGGTCACAGCTGATGATGCTTCTCGAACAGAAACTTTTACAGTGATTTTTTTTGTTTGGATATGATCAAAAGAATTCTTTGGATTATTGTGATGTTCTATGAACCTATGTGCTGATGAACCTACCGTAATAACCCTAAGTATTTGGACAGACAGGCCTGAGCAAACAGTGTAGACCCAGATCAGATGCTGCAGAATGATGCATCTGATCAGGTTCTACACTGTTTGCCACTCATCCAGCACTATTTTAGACACCTCAACAGGTAGTAAAATAGAGTTTTACAAATTTTAGGACAAGTATGGTAAGGAGATAAGGTGTCCCAATACTTAGGGTAAATACAGTATTCAGTGAAGTCTTACATGTATGTTTGAGATTTACATGTTGATTTACCTCATGCAAATTAGTAGCTCTAGCTAAGCTGCATTTTCAACCAAAATGTATCAATATTTTGCCATTTTTTCCTTGAAAATGTTGTGGGTACTCATTAGAATCACCTTGATGAGGCAGTTTTAATTAGTATCCACAACCAACTCCTGTCCCAGAGGGGTCATGAGGGATCATGCCCCAGCTGCCCTTCCCCTAAGTCAGATTTAAAATAAACCATTATGGGTCTTGTGGAACCTGTAATTCTAGGCTTTCCGAGTGTGTGTCCCCTACCCATCCCCACCCTCTCCCTCCCTCAGAACCTCAGACTCTTTATGGACAGAACATGATTTTTTTTTTTTTTTTAAATAATAACAAAATACAGTCGACTCTCGTTATCTGGAATTCCAAGGGACTCTCTGAAACACTTCGAGATATCCGTACTTCGACATACCAGATTTGCGGAACTGGGGAAAACAATTAATCGAACAACCACCTTTAACATAATGAATATAAGTAATTTGACTCCTAAGTTAGAGATATATTGAAAATATTGTGGAAAAGAGGAGAAATTGCTCCTGAGGATTTTCACTTCGAGATAAGCAGTTATTCGAGATAATCGAGATCGAGATAACGAGAGTTGACTGTATTCCCATTTTGTCCAGAGCTATAAAATTAAATTAATGGTAGATGATGAAGATCTGGGCCCTGTTGTTCAAAGCTAACCATGTCGTTAGTTAACGATTCGTTAAAATTTACATCGAGTGATACGCAAATATGCTGAAATTTTTTGCTGAAAAAATGTGAGTAGCTTTTGCAGTGCAAAAGCTACTCACATTTTTTCAGCAAAAAATATCAGCATATTGTATATTGAATCTGCTAAAACAGTTAACAAAATGATCCTTAACGAGCTCGTTAAGCTAACGACGCTTTGAACAACTGGGCCCTGGTGTTTTGCGTCCCTTTCAACATTTTAAGTCATATCAAGATGATGGAAGGATGGTAATGAAAGGTTCTGTGCAATGAAGAGCCTTGCAGTCATGAGCTGAAGTCCGCCTCGCCTCCAGTGAGAGTCCATCTCGGGACCTCATGATCGAAAGTCAGGAGAGCTAACCACTCCGCCACCCAGACATTTCAATTTCAAGTTAATGGTAGGAAAGGGTAATTTACAATGGGATTATTTAATCCTTAGTGCACTTGTCACTAATTTGCAGATGACAAATTTATTATATATGTATATTTTATTCTTTTCTAAAGAAAATCAAACAATGCATAACATGCTTGGAAAATATGCCAGCAGAAAATATTTTGAAATATTTTTCTTATTTTTCCCAGAAAACAGAGTTGATATTTCATGGAATTTCTCCCCATGACTTGACATTTCATGGAAATTTTTGTCTCCTTAGGAGACAGTTTGCATGAAATATCAGTCTGTGTTCTGGGGAAAATAAGAAAAATATCCTGAATTTGTCATCTGCTGAAATTTGCCCGCAGAATGGTGAAGGTTAAACATTACATGTGAAACCTCTCCATAGGAGATAATCCATATAAAGTGTTGAGCTTCATTTTCTTAATATTTTGACTGCCACCATGACCCCATTTTTCCTGGCAAGGCACAAAGATGGCCTAATATTTACCCTTACAGCAACTTACAAAATTGTAGCAGACAACATTCTGTATACAGTTGAACTTCCAATAGCTCGAACATCTTTGGTACCATGGAAATTTGTTCTAAAAATGGGTAGTTCGAGGTACTGAGGGTTAATCATAGCACCAGGTCAGGAGGCAAATAGGGTGGGTCAGAAGGCAAGTGGGGGTAATTTAGGGATGTCTTTTTGTCTATAAAACAATCATATGTTGAGTGTACTTATTAGAATTGCCTTGATTTGGCGATTCTAATGTCAGAGTATATTCAACATATATTTTCATGATAAAATAAGAAAATTTCCCTAAAATGTCCTTACATATTTGTTTTCTAAATTTCCTAGAAACTCAAAAACAAGTTAGAATCAGCCATGGTAAACAAGACATCAGTGTTCAAGTCATTGAAGTTTTACTGTTTATATAGCAGATAAGCATTACCCTGTAAATATCTACAGATTTTGGTTCTGTTGTTTGTGTGAAAATTTATACTTGAACTGCTCTGTATAATAATTCACCTTGTGATATATTCCTCCAGACTCAGATCAGTCTGCAGGTTTGCGCAGTCTGATCAGGGTCAACAGCGGTCACTAATATATGGATTAATTTAAAATTATTATTATTGAACACATAGAATTGGTCAGATTGTATGGATGCACAGGTTGAGCTGGGTCTGTGCTGGTCACAAATGATGTGCACTGGACAAACGACCCTTATGCAGTTTGTGACAATACAGGTCCTTGCGTAGGCTGATCAGAGCCTTCATTACCTGTTTACAGAATCAGTGAATACTAAAGTACATGTCGAGGAACAGAGAATGTCCAGATCAGACTGCACGGATGCACACCTCATCTGGACCCTAGCTATTCACATATCGAGGGTTGAGCGCAAGACTGGCGTAAGTCAGATGGTTGTTTTTCCCCCAAACCTAATCTCCTCACCATGAAGGCGTTATGAAGATTACAACATTTCTTTCTGTAAACAATGAAAATTTAGGTGCCATTGCTCGTATGAGCAATGGCACCTAAATTTGCATTGTTTACAAAGGGGTCCAAGTTGCCCTTAAACAAGGGTTTCAAAAATATGTTTGAGTTACTATAGTCTTGCGCTCAACCCTCAATATGGCATAAGAGCCTTTTCCCATGTTGCACATCATATGTCCTAAGGTGGGTTTCTATATGGAGCTCACTCAGTTTTTTTGTTGTTTTTTTTCATTTCATCAAATATGAGCCGCAACATGAAAAAATGTACATTAGCTCAGTGAAGTTTCAGAAAAGCCTTCTGTTCAATTTTTGCTGGACATTCTGTGGATACGGTAAATGCTGGAAAATTTCATACACCAAAGTTGTTGACAAAATGGCATATGCAAGCAGTGCAGACCCAGATCCGACTGCTCCTTCAGGGGCAGTCTGATCAGAGCCTACACTGTTTGCCATTCCACTAAGTATTTTAAGAAACAGCTGCATAAAAAGCAAAATTTAGGCAAAAAATGTGTGGAATAAAGTGTTCGAAATTTTAGGACACTTACTATAAGGTTATTACAGACTGACAGGGAAGACACTGATCAGACTGCACTGATGCTAGGCACACATCTGAAAATAAATTTTCTCCATCTGCCGCTCAAAATGTTGTAATTTATGAAAGTAAGACTGCCCCTTGTGATTGCTTTTATCTCCTGCCAAACCTTTTGCTTTTCTAATACTCGTTTATGCCTAACTTTTTTCATTCATATTAGAATTACCGTAATAACCCTAAGTATTGGGCAGACAGGCCTTTGCAAACAGTGTAGACCCAGATAAGATGCCACAAAATACACATCTGGGCCCAGTTGTTCAAAGCTAACGATGTCGGTAGTTAACGATTCGTTAAAATTTACATCGAGTGATACGCAAATATGCTGAAATTTTTTGCTGAAAAAATGTGAGTAGCTTTTGCAGTGCAAAAGCTACTCACATTTTTTCAGCAAAAAATATCAGAATATTGTATATTGAATCTGCTAAAACAATTAACGAAATGACCCTTAATGAGCTCGTTAAGCTAACGACGCATTGAACAACTGGGCCCTGATCAGGGTCTACACTGTTTGCCATTTGTACAGCAATATTTTAACTCATCAAGAGGTAGTAGAATGGACTGTTTCAAATTTTAGGACAAGTATGGGAAGCAGATATTAAGGTATCCCAATACTTAGGGTAAATATGGATGTCTAATATAGTTTAATAGTTATTTCTGGTATAGTTAATATAGTTATTTCTGATATAGTTATTAAATATACAACTATATGAAGTAATCTCATTTTATACATATTTACATTTTTTATCATAATAAAATGATTTTTGTAACTTTTGTCTTATTCTGTTTATAGTCCATATTAAACCCTTAAAACTTTAGCAGTAATCACAACAATAGCAGATGACACTTTGATTTTTTGTTTATTTTTCAGCTTGACAGTTCATGTGAATTGTTTGGGGCATATAGGGTAAATGTCTTAAAATTTCAAATACTTCATTCAAAAAAGTATGGAATAAATTATTTGAATTTTTAAGATATTTACCCAATATGCACCAAAGACAGTGTCATGGAGCCCTTCCTTAAACTCTGGGGGCTGAAAGTGAATTCAGTGAAAGATCATTTTCCCTCTACCTTCAACTCCAGCCCCATAGAGGAAATTCCAAGACTTATTTTATGAAAAAACAAGAAAAATACCTAATGGCATTATGGATATGGACAGGTATTTTAAATAATGAAGAAAGTGAGAGTTGTCTCTCTTGCATGTGAAACGCCTGTCCTCTTCTTCATACCTACAAAATATGAAAGAAATCCACTGAAGAATAAAAGTAACATATAACTTTGAAAAAAGGTTAACCAAAAGGTGAATCTGGGATGAGGCCTGATGCCCGACTGACGCCTGCCCGCCCGGGCATTGCTATTTTAAAGGACAGATTTTTTGAAAATCCCATCCAAAAAGTCATCTGCTAATGTTCCACATTTAATTCTACATTTCTTGTACTGTGCTGGCTAAGCCACCATAGTTGGTGTTTGGGTGCATCTTTTGAAGAGGGTATGTCACATACTAAAAGTAGACCACTGCAACCTATACTTTGACCTTGGACTGACTTTATGCAAGAATTTATCTGGTGCATATCTACTTTACTGTATGGCCAAGGCTTACCAAACGGTGTATCTCGAGGGTTGAGCGCAAGACTAGTGTAAGTCAGATGGTTGTTTTTCCCCAAACCTAATCTCCTCACCATGAAGGCGTTATGAAGATTACAACATTTCTTTCTGTAAACAATGAAAATTTAGGTGCCATTGCTCGTATGAGCAATGGCACCTAAATTTGCATTGTTTACAAAGGGGTCCAAGTTGCCCCTAAACAAGGGTTTCAAAAATATGTTTGAGTTACCATAGTCTTGCGCTCAACCCTCGATCTATGGAAGAGTGTTGTGTACCAAATAAAATCAATGTGGCTATATTTTGACCTCTGAATTTCTTTATACGAGGGTCGTGCAAAAAGTTCTGTCACTAATAGGCTTCCTTAGTTTTATCCCAGGTATATTTTAAAATGCTTCACTGCACTTGAATGGTGTGTTGAATAGCTAACGATACCCATGTATTTTGTGCAAATTGCTTTCCAACTGACCAAGTTATTTCAAATTGAAATAGATGCAGTCATATACAGACCAATTTACTTGTTACACTGGAACATGGACCAGAAGACTGAAATTCGTAGCAATATTAAATGCCGCATTAGGCTTAATATAGATTCAAAGCAGATATTTAATGAATTGTGTGGTATATATGGACCTCAAACTATTTCAATGCACACAGTTTTTAGGTGGGTTAAAGCTTTTAAAGCTGGAAAATTTTCTGCTGAAGATGATACCCGTCCTGGAAGGCCTAAAACCTCTGTCACCAAGGCTAACATCGCTGCTGTAAAGATTGTGTTCGAACAGGATGCGCGACTGTCTCAAAGATATAGCTAGTTGTACTGGCATATCAGAAGGCAGTGTGCAAACAATTCTGAAAAAGCGTTTGGACCTGAGAAAGGTTTGCGCTAGGTGGGTACCTCATTTGCTCACTGAGGAGCAAAAGACATGCCTTAAATGTGCTCGGGAACTTTTGAAAACATACAAAGGCTGTAATAGTCGGGTTATTTGTAACTTGCTAACAGGTGATGAAACCTGGGTGCACATGTTTGAGCCACAAGGAAGGGCTGATAATAAGCAATGGAAGCGAAAAGATCAAAAACGCCCATGTATTGCCAAGAGAACCATAAGTTCAAAAAAGATGTTGTACGCAATTTTCTTTAATTCAAGTTGGCCTGTCATTCAAGTGCCTTGTCCATCTCGTCATACCGTCACTGGCCAGTTCTACAAGAATTCTGTACTGAAGAAAGTGAAAGAGTTTTACAATAAGAAACGACCAAGCAAAGGATGGTCAGGAGTCCACCTTTTTACATGACAACGCCTCCTCTAATAAGTGTGAGGTTGTTAAGTCTTTTTTGGCTTCTGAAAAGGTGAAAGTTTTAAATCATCCACCTTATTCACCTGACCTGAGTCTCTGTGACTTCTTTTTATTTCCAAGGCTTAAGGAAATGCTTTCTGGAAATAAATATATGTCTAGAAGTTCTCTTGGCAGCACTATTTATCAGTGTCTCCAACAGATACCAAAAGAAGACTATTTATCTGCTTTTCGCAACTGGGTAAAAAAGGTTACAAAAAGGTGTTTCAGTAAAGGAGGAATACTTTGAAGGTTTGTAATAAAAATATCTTTGATAAAACGTAGCACTGAAGTTATCCGAACCCAGTGACAAAACTTTTTGCAGGACCCTCGTACAAAAATTGTCTGGTGTATATCTCCTGTACTGTATGGTCTATGCTTACTCTGTGTGTGTGTGTGTGTGTGTGTGTTGAAGGTATGTTGCCTACCAAAAGCAGTCAATGCGACCTATATTTTGACATCTGACCTACTTTATACAAAACAAGAGGGCCATGATGGCCCTGTAATGCTCACCTGAGTATCATAGCACTTTGAGAACCTGACCTAGAACTGATCATTACAAACATTCTGATCAAAATTCAAAATGATAATATTAACAAGTAAGACAATGTAGCATGGCTAATAGACTGTGAAATAGAGGTCAAGGTCAAATATGGATGACTGCACTCAAGAGGCCATGCAAAGATGTATGCATGTACTAAGTATCACTGGCTGTAGGAGCAATAGTTACTGAGAAACTGACCTAAACACAAACACTTCACAAGTACCAAATGTCACTTGTAAGACCAATAATTACTGAGAAACTGACCTAAACGGAAAAAACTTAACCTTTACCACTCTCTGGGCATTTTCAGCAGACAACAGATTAATGATATTTTTCTTATTTTTCCTGGAAAACAGGATTTGACATTTCATGTAAATTGTCTTAGGAGACAATTTGCATGAAATGTCATCTTGTTTTCTGGGAAAAATAAGAAAAATATTTCAAAATGTTGTCTGCTGAAAATTTTACCCAGAGTGTTAAGCATTAAGAGAGTCACTGGACAGTGAAATATACGTCACCTAGAAATCATCAAGACAAACATTTTGAGCAAGATTCATGATGATCACTTCACAAATGTGACCTCTAGAGTGTCAACAAGGTTTTCCTTTAATTTGACCTGGTGACCTAGTTTCTGACATCAAGTGACCCAGTTTTAAACTAGACCTAGAAATCATCAAGACGAACATTTTGAGAAATATGTATGATGATATTTAAAAAATGTGACCTCTGAAGTGTTAACAAGGTTTTCCTTTGATTTGGCCTGGTGACCTAGTTTTTGACCCCATATAACCCAGTTTCAATCTTGACTTAGAAATCATCAAGACAAACATTTTGGGCAAGATTCATGATGATTGCTTCAAAAATGTGACCTCTAGAGTGTTTACAAGGTCTTCCTTTGATTTGGCCTGGTGACCTAGTTTTTGACTCCAAGTGACCCCGTTTCAAACTTGATCTAGAAATCATCAAGACAAACATTTTGAGCAAGATTCATGATGATTGTTTCATAAATGTGACCACTAGAGTGTTAACAAGGTTTTACACTGATGTGGCCAGGTGAGCTAGTTTTTGACCCCATGTGACCCAGTTTCAAACTTGACCTAGAAATCATTAAGACAAACATTTTGAGTAAGATTCATGATGATTGCTTAAAAAATGTGACCACTGGAATGTTAAAAATGTTTCTGCTGATTTGGCCCAGTGACCTAGTTTTTGATCCCAAGTGATCCAGTTTCGAACTTGACCTTGACCTCATCAAGACAAACATTTTGAGCAAGATTCATGATGATTGCTTCAAAAATGTGACCGCTAGAGTTTTTAACAAGGTTTTCCTTTGATTTGGCCTGGTGACCTAGTTTTTGACCCCAAGTGACCCAGTTTCAAACTTAACCTAGAAATCATCAAGACAGACAATTTTAGCAGGATTCATGATGATTGCTTGAAAATGTGACCGCTAGAGTATTAACAAGGTTTTCAGCTGATTTGGCCAGGTGACCTAGTTTTTGATCCCACGTGACCCAGTTTCCAATTTGACCTAGAACTCATCAAGACAAGCATTTTGAGCAAGATTCATGATGATTACTTCAAAAAAAAGTGACCTCTAGAGTGTTAACAAGTTTTTCCTTTGATTTGACCTGGTGACCTAGTTTTTGACCCCAAGTGACCCAGTATCGAAGTTGACCTAGATTTCGTAGGGGCAAACATTCTGAGCAAGTTTTATCAAGATTGAGTCAAAACTGACCTCTAGAGTGTTAACAAACTAATTGTTGACGCCGGACGACAGATAGAGGGTGATCACAATAGCTCACCCTGAACTTTTGCTCAGGTGAGCTAAAAACCTGTCCACCTGCATATTTCCTGTTTTGTATAGCCTAGGTTTACCAAAAAATGATGTATAGATACATCAACTAAAGATAGTATTTCAAAACATATTACCAACAGGGGGTCACTGTGACATATACTTTGATCTGTGAAACTGCACTTAGTCACCATTAACCCTGGTCCTGCTGAACCCGGATATACCCTGCCTTTGCAAACAGTGTAGATCCAGATCAGTTGGCTTCTAAGAAGCCAACTGATCTGGATCTGCACTGTTTGCCATTCAGTATGTGAATTTGTATTAACAATTTAGATCAATTTATCTGATTGGCCTAAAATTAGAAGTGGGCATGGCAGCTTAATTTTTACAACATGACAAGGGTAAATTCAACTAGGCATTCTTTCTCCTCTCTTTTAGTTTTTGACTACGCGGACGTTTAAACTATGGGAATAAATAAAATCCATACCCCTTTAGCTTTCGACTATGTGCTTATTTAGACTACATGATTGAGCTAAAGTTCCGGAATGCTCCTCAATGCTCGCTTCTCCAGCCTCCTCCCTCTCCATTTTTCCGTGGACTCCGGGCCCACCTCCACCTAGTGTTGTTAATTCAGCATGAAGCATGTGGGTCCGTGGCATGGTGACAGACGGAGAATAACACATGGACAAAACACCATGATGTTAGTTTTAAACTCTAACCCTTTAGGCCAACGTTCAAAATTCTGTAACTTACAGACTGGACGACTATTTACATGCACGGTGGGTGAGGTAACCTAGTTAGAAATTATAACTAGGCCTGTTTTAAGCCAAACCAGGAGTCCAGTAAAACTAATCTGGATTTTCCGGCGCTGCCTCTATGTGACTCAGTTGCCTTGTAGCATTAAAAATCTGAACAGTCAGTCAGGGTAAATTCACTATATAAATAGTTGAATCACATGAAAGAACAAGTAAACCATTTTTTAGCTCAATTGAGCCAAAGCCTCAGGATGAGCTATTGTGATCACTCTCCGTCTGTCGTCCATCTGTCCATCTGTCTGTCTGTTCACACCTTTGAATGACTTCTCCTCTGAAATCCCTAGGCCAAATTTCTTCAAACTTTATGGGGAGCCTTGTGTTAAAGGGGGATTGAAAATTTGTAAAAATGGTCTCCGTCCGTAAATCAAGATGGCCACCATGCCGCTATATAGCTCCCATAGACTTATGGGAAAAACTTAAAAAATCTTCTTCTCTGAAACCATGAGGCCCACAGCTTATATATTTTGTATGTAGCAATATTTAGTGGTCCCCTATATAAATCCTGCCAATCAAGCCTCTGGAGTCCAAACTGGCCATGCCCCGAGGGTCATTAGCTCCCATAGACTTATAATAGAAAAAACTTAAAAAAATCTTCTCTGAAACCATGAGGCCCACAGGTTACTTATTTAGTATATAGCAATATTTAGTGGTCCTCTACATAAATCCTGCCAATCAAGCCCCTGGGGCCCAAACTGGCCAAGCCCCCGGGATCATTAGCTCCCATAGACTTATAACAGAAAAAACTTAAAAAATCTTCTTCTCTGAAACCATGAGGCCCACAGCTTACATATTTAGTATGTAGCAATGTTTAGTGGTCCACTACATAAATCCTGCCAATCAAGCCCCTGGGATCCAAACTGGCCATGCCCTGGGGGTCATTAGCTCCTTTAGACTTATAATGGGAAAAATTTAAAAAAAAATCTTCTTCTCTGAAACCATGAGGCCCTAAGCTTATATGTTTAGTAGGTAGCAATGTTAAGTGGTCCCCTTCATAAATCCTGCCAATCAAGCCCCTGGGGTCCAGATTGGCCATGCCCCTGGGGTCATTAGCTCTCATAGACTTATAATGGGCAAAACTTAAAAGATCTTCTTCTCTGAAACCATGAGCTACCACAGCTTATATATTTAGTATGTAACAATGTTTAGTGGTCCCCTACATAAATCCTGCCAATCAAGCCCCTGGGGTCCAAACTGACCACACCCTGGGGTCATTAGCTCCCACAGACTTATAATGGGAAAAATCTTCTTCTCTGAAACCATAAGGCTAACAGCTTATATATTTAGTATGTAGCAATGTTTGGTGGTCCCTTGCATTAATCCTGCCAATCAAGCCCCTGGGGCCCAAACTGGCCACACCCTGGGGGTCATTAGCTACCACAGACTTATAATGGGAAAAGCTTAAAAATCTTCTTCTCTGAAACCATAAGGCCCAGAGCTTATATATTTAGTATGTAGCAATGTTTAGTGGTCCCCTATAAAAATCCTGCCAATCAAGCCCCTGGGGTCCAAACTGGCCATGCCCCAGGGGTCATTAGCTCCCACAGACATAATGGAAAAAACTTAAAAAAATCTTCTCCTCTGAAACCATGAGGCCCACAGCTTACATATTTAGTATGTAGCAATATTTAGTGGACCCATAGAAAACTCCTGTCAATCAAGCCCCTGGAGCCCAAACTGGCCACGTCCCTGGGATCATTAGCTCCCATAGACTTATAATGGGAAAAACTTAAAAAATCTTCTTCTCTGAAACCATGAGGCCCAGAACATATATATTTAGTCTGTAGCAATGTATAGTGGTCCCCTATATAAATCCTGCCAATCAACCCCCCTGGGGCCCAAACTGGCCATGCCCTGGGGATCATTAGCTCCCATAGACTTGTAATGGGAAAAACTTAAAAAATCTTCTCTGAAATCATAAGGCCCAGAGCTTATATATTTAGTAGGTAGAAATGTGTAGTGATCCCCTACATAAATCCTGCCAATCAAGCCCCTATGGTCCAAATTGGCCATGCCTCAGGGGTCATATGCTTATATAGAGCTGTATAGCTAAAGAACCTTCTAAAATCTTCTTCTCTGAAACCATGACATGAGGCCGAGAGCTAATAGATTAAGTATGAAGCAATGTTGTGGTCTCCTACATAAATCCTGCCAACCATGCCCCTGGGGTCCAAATTGGCCACACCTCATGGGTCATTAGCTCCCATAGATTTATAATGGGAAAAACTTAAAAAATCATCTTCTCTGAAACAATGAGGCCCACAGCTTATATATTGAGTATGTAGTAATGTGTAGTGGTCCCCTACATAAATCCTGCCAATCAAGCCCCTGGGCTCCAAACTGGCCACACCCCAGGGGGTCATATGTATATATAGAACTATATAGCTAATAACCTTCTAAAATCTTCTTCTCTGAAACCACGAGGCAGAGAGCTAACAGCTTAAGTTACATGTAGCAGTGTTTAGTGGTCTCCTACATAAATCCTGCCAGTCAAGCCCCTTGGGTCCAAACCAGCCACACCCCTGGGGTCATTAGCTCCCATAGACTTATAATAGGAAAAACTTTAAAAATCTTCTTCGCTGAAACCATGAGGCCCAGAGCTTATACATTTAGTGTGTAGCAATGTTTAGTGGTCCCCTGCATAAATCCTGCCAATCAAGACCCCTGGGTCTAAACTAGCCACGCCCCGGGGATCATTAGCTCCCATAGATTTATATAGGAAAAAACTTAAAAAATCTTCTTCTCTGAAACTTTGAGGCCCACAGCTCATATATTTAATGTATAGCAATGTTTAGTGGTCCCCTGCATAAATCTTGCTAATCAAACCCCTGGGCTCCAAACTGGCCACACCCAGGGGGTCATATGTTTATATAGAGCTTTATAGCTTAAGAACATTAAAAAATCTTCTTCTTTGAAACCATGAGGCCCAAAGCTAACAGATTAAGTATGTAGCAATGTTTGGTGGTCTCCTACAAAATTCCTGCATACCATGCCCTCGGGGTCCAAATTGGCCATGCCCAGGGGGTCATTAGCTCCACACCCCAAGGGTCATATATTTATATAGAACCGTGTAGCTGAAGAATCTTCAAAAATCATATTCTCTGAAACCATGAGGCCCAGAGCTAACAGATTTGGTATGTAGCAATGTTTGGTGGTCTTCTACATTAATTCTTCCAACCATGCCCCTGGGGTCCAAATTGGCCACTTTTCAGGGGGTCATTAGCTCCCATGGACTTATGGGGAAAAAAAAATTAAAAGAATCTTTTTCTCTGAGACTATGAGGACCACCGCTTAAATTTTAGTATGTAACAATGTTTTGTGGTCCCCTACATAAATCCTGCCAATGAAGCCCCTGGGGTCAAAATTGGCCATGCCCTGGGGGGTCATTAGCTCCCATAGACTTATAATGGGAAAACCTTAAAAATCTTCTTCTCTGAAACCACGAGGCCCAAAGCTCATATATTTAGTATGTAGCAATGTTTAGTGGTACCCTACATAAATCCTGCTAACCATGCCCCCTGGAGTCCAAACTGGCCATGCCCCGGGGGTCATTTACACCCACAGACTTATAATGGGAAAACACTTAAAAGACCTTCTTCTCTGAAACCATCAGGACCATAGCTTCTGTATTTAGTATGTAGCAATATTTACTGGTCCCCTACATAAATCCTGCCAATCAAGCCCCTGGGGTTTAAACTGGTTTTACTTATGGCCCTTTGAAAATTTCAGCATTTTAACCTTGTAAGCAAGATATCTCAAAAGCTGTTTAAGCCATTGCCTTGAAACTTGACGGGCTAATAGGGAATGATGAGTAAATGACCTGATTAACTTACAGCAGAACTCAGGTGAGCGATGTGGCCCATGGGTCTCTTGTTATATTTATCAGGGGCAATAACTCGTGGGATTCAATGTGTAAATGCTGTTTTTGTCATTAAAGATGACAAATTACCTAATTTTAATAAATTTCAAATAAAAAGCATTGCTATGATGATCATAATGTTGAATTGAAAAGCACATGTAAAAATTCCTATTGGTTCAAGTAACTTGTATTACAATTTATAGATTAGTAAAAAAAAGTTTTCCCACAATGCACTATTATGAGATATTTATGTAACCCCCTACCAAGATGGGGGACATATAGTTTTTGGGATGGATCTAGTTGGCGTCAGAGTCAGCGTTGGTGTAAAACTTGTTGTCCGCTCTGTAATTTAAATACCCTTTGGAATATTTTGATGATACTTGGTAGAAATGTAGAACAGGACCAGACGATGTGTCTTGAATTGCTAAAATAGTTCCATTCCAATATCCAAGATGGCGGCCATCTTGAAATTCTTCAAATGACATCTCCTCCTAAACTGTAAGTCGGACTGTGCCGAAACTTGATGGGAGGCATCAGAGCGACATAGAAATTCAGAATTGCTGAAATAGTTCTGTTCGGCTATCCAAGATGGCTGCTTTGGTGGCCATCTTGAAAATCTTGAAACCAAATCTGCTCCCAAACCCAAAGTCAGATTGAGCCCAAACTTGGTGGGAGGCATTGGGGCCACATGGAGAGATAGAATTGATAAAAACATTCCATTCCCATATCTAAGATGGCTGCCATGTTGGCCATCTTGAAAATCTTCAAACGACATCTCCACCCAAAACCGTAAATCAGATTAAATTGAAACTTGATGGGAGGCATCGGAGCAACATAGAGATTCAGAATTGCTAAAATAGTTTGTTCCAATATCCAAGATGGCCGCCACTGTGGCCATCTTGAAAATCTTCAAACCACGTCTGCTCCCAAATGGTAGGCCAGATTGAGCCCAAACTTGGTGGGAGACATTGGGGTCACATGGAGATTTAGAATTGCTAAATTCATTCGATTCTAATATCCAAGATGGTCGCCATGGTGGCCAGCTTGAAAGTCTTAAAATGACATCTGCTATCAAACGATAAGTTGGATTAAGCTGAAACTTGGTGGGAGGCATTTTGGAGGCATGAAGATTTAGAACTGCTAAATTCGTTCCATTCTGACATCCAAGCTGGCCACCTCAACGGCCATCTTGAAATTCTTCAAACGACATCTCCTCCCAAACCCTAATCAGGATTGAGCCCAAACTTGATGGGAGCGACATAGAGATTCAGAATTGCTAATATTGTTCTGTCGGATATTATCTGAGATGGCCCCCCAAGGTGACTATCTTGAAAGTCTTCAAACCTTATCTGCTCCAGAATGGTAAGTCAGATTGAGCTAAAACATGGTGGGAGGCAAAGGGGCGACATGGAGATTCAGATTTGCCAAAACATTTTGTTACGATATCCATGATGGCTGCCACAGCAACCATCTTGAAGATCTTCTATGGACAGCTCACCTTGAGCTCTGTTCTAGGTCAGCTTTTGCATTGGGTTGTTGACCATGGTCTGTCCCTTATCCCTATGTCAATCAGTAACTTTTCACATTTTCAACATCTCCATCAGAATCGTATTCATGATGGCCGCCATGGCAGCCATCTTGAAAGTCTTCAATTGTTATCTGCTCCCAAAGAGTGACGGATGGAGTGGAAACTTGGTGGAAGGCACCAGGGCAGCATAGAGATTTAGAATTGCTAAAATGGTTCTGTTGTGATATCCAAGATGGCCTCCATGGCAGCCATCTTGAAAATCTTCAAATCACATCTGCTCCCGAACCGTAAGTCTGATTGAGCTTAAACTTGATGGGAGGCATTGGGGTGTTATGGAAATTCAGAATTGCTAAAACAATTCTGTTCCAATATCCAAGATGGCCACCATCTTGAAATTGTTAAAACCACATCTCCTTTCAAACAGTAAGTCAGACCGAGTCGAAACTTGATGGGAGACATCAGGGTGATATGAAGAGTCAGAGTTGCTAAATCGTTCAGCTCCAATATCCAAGATGGCAGCCATGGTGGAAATTTTGAACGTTGTCAAACAACATCAGACTCTGCATTGCTAAAGGCAATCTGATCTGATAGCCAAGATGGCCACCATGGCACAACGTAACATATCATGATCAGCCTAATCCAGGTGAGCGATTTCTGGCCCACTTGGGCCTCTAGTTTATAATTGGAATCTCAATGATTACTGGTCCTGCTCTGGATGATATTTTATTTCTCTTAATTGGAGTCTAAATGACTATTGGTCCTGCTCTGGATGATATTTTTTTTATATAACTGGAATCTCAATGATTATTGGTCCTGCTCTGGATGATATTTTTTTATATGGAATCTCAATGATTATTGGTCTTGCTCTGGATGATATTTTTTTTTTATAATTGGGATCTCAATGCTTATTGGTCCTGCTCTAGATGATATTTTATTTCTTATAATTAGAATCTCAATGATTATTGGTCCTGCTCTGGATGATATTTTATTTCTCATAATTGGAATCTCAATGATTGCTGGTTCTGCTCTGGATGGTATTTTTTTTATAATTGGAATTTCAATGATTATTGGTCCTACTCTGGATGATATTTTATTTCATATAATTGGCATCTCAATGATTTTTGGTCTCGTTCTGAATGATATTTTATATCTCATAACTGGAATCTCAATAATTAATTTTTTGGTCTTCTGAGTATTTTTTTTTTCTCATAATTGGAATCTTGATGGATTTTGGTCTTCTGGATATTTTACTTTCATAACTGGAATCTCAATGATTTTTTTGGTTCTGTTCTTGATGATATTTTATTTCTCATAACTGGAATCTCAATCATTTTTGGTCCTGTTCTTGATGATATTTTATATCTCAACTGGAATCTCAATTTTTGGTTATGTTCTGAATTATATTTTATTTCTCATAATTGGAATCTCTATGATTTTTGGTCCTTTTAAGAATGATATTTTATTACTCATAATTGGAATCTCCATGATATTTTTGGTCTTGTTCTTGATGGTACTATACTTCTCATAATTGAAATCTCAATCAATTTTGGACCTGTTTTGAAAATAATTTATTTCTCATAATTGTGATTTTTGGTCCTGTTCTGGACGATATTTTATTTGTCTTAATTGCAATCTCAATGATTTTTGGTCTTATTCTGGGTAATATTTTATTTCTCATAGCTGCAATCTCAATGATTAAGTTTTTGATCTTGTTCTGGATTTTTTAATGTTCATAATTGGAATCGCAATGATTTTTTGGTCCTGTTCTGAATATTTTACTTCTCATAACTGGAATCTTGATGGGTTTTGGTCTTGTTCTGGATGATTATTTTCTCATGATTGGAATCTAAATGATTTTAGGTCCTGTTCTGGATGATATTTTATATCCCATTATTGGAATCTGAGTGATGTTTGGTCCTGATCTGGATGAAATTTTCTTTCTCATAATTGAAATCACATTTCTCATAACTGGAATTGCAATGATTTTTGGTCCTGTTTTGGATGACTTTTACACAAATAGATGCAAAAAGTATTCAGGTATTAGACAATTGTTAATAACATTTAGAAATTCCCATCATGTCTTAAGAAAGTGGAATTATAAATGGAATCTCAATGATTTTTAGCTCGCCTGTAAGAAAGTACAGGAAGAGCTATATCACTACCAACCGTTGGCATTAACAAAAATGTTAGTTTTACGTTAAGGTTTTTAAGACCTAATGTTATCTAAATCCAGAGATGGATTTTGTTTATACTTGGTATGATTATAGATGTTGGTCCAAAATTTTATTAGGCACTATCCCCATCCCTGCTTATGACCAAGAAGTCATGGTCACAGACTTATAAATTTTATGTTAAAGTTTTGCATCAAAGTTTTTAAGAACTCTTCATTTCTAAAATTTCCTTGCATGGATTTACTTTATATTTGGCATGGTTATAGATATTGGTCCAAAAGAAGTTACGCTTTTCTATTGTGATGTGCCTACTTCAAGGTCAAATTTGGAAAGTAAGCAAATCCAAAAACAAATAATGCAAAACAAGAACTGAATGTCTCTAATTTAATCCTCTTGATTTCTTTTATTGATTGGAAAGGTGTTTTTGTGTTAATTTTGCGATGATGTACCTGCTCTAGCAATCACATTTAACATTGAGCCTATGGCAAACTGTAACACCCGCATGCAGTTCATGGCATGATTTCATACATGTCCATATTTGAAACCGGAAACAAATTCTTTTCACTTTATAAAGAAGATAATTATACACCTTATAATGGAAGCAGACAAGCAGTTCTGACTATGGACGATATTGTAAAAAGTCTTCAGCATTTTTATACTATTGAACTTATGAACTGTAGGGACTGCAAGACTGTATTTCGACATATAGACATAAAAAAAAATGTCCATCGTTGGCAAGTTTGCATCAGTATACATTTGTAAGGGTACTTGAAATGCTGGAGCATGCTCAGCAACAAATATTTAGTCGGGTGTAATCTCAGACGTGGACATATGCTATATTAATCTCATAGTTTTTGTCTTATATAAGGTATGCAAGCTGGGATGTTGTACGAGGGATGACTGATGTGGGCCTTGTCTTGAAGGATTTAAGCAGGGCTGTCTATTTTCAGCCCCATTATATTCCTTGCCTATTTACAGTTATGTAACCAAAAGCCCATGTTCTTTTATCAGTGTATGTCAAAGTGATAACATATTACAGTAAACAAAGCACGTGAATTTTACAAAATGAATAAAATTGCTGAACGAGCAGTAATAGATATTTGGATAAAAAGGAACTAGAACTGAAGGCTCTACATGTTAATATTGTAGCAACCCCGAGGAAGGATGTCATTTCATATGCTACCGTAAAAAGCAGAATTTAAGCATAGCAAGGAGAGCCTTGAGGATGACCCGCATTCTGGAGGGCCTGTTACTGTGGAAAATTCCGAAATAGTCACTTGTCCATGATATGGTTATGGGTTATCAACGAGTTACAGAGAGATTCATAGCTACATAGTGCTGTAGAATTTTTCAGGAAATAGTGCATTCCATTCCATTCTTACTGAAGATCCAAATATGAGAAAACTCTCAACCCATTGGGTACCCAGCCTTCTGACAGTTGATCAGAAGCACACAAGACAGAATATGTCGCATGCTAATCTGAATCTTTTTGAGACAGATCCTAACAAGTTTCTGCTGAGGTGATTGTGACTAAGGACGAAACATGGTTCAACATTTCACATCAGAGTCAAAATAACGGTCTAAACAATGGAAGCACTCTGTTTATGGCCTCAGTTTTTTTATGCTGGATTATGGATTATCTCCAAAAGTGGTAGATTTTCAATGGAATATATTATGCTTCACTTCTCAGGCAGTTAAGAGAAAAAGGCTCAATATTCCTCAAAAATAGACAATTTTTATCCAAGAAAGGTTCGATAAATTGATATGTGGTACAATGTATTAATATGATCATAAAATGTGGCATCTGATAGCCAGTAAAATTTCAGTTAGTCTCTTTGTGTTGAGGTTTTATGGCCCAGTCAACCCAATGGGGTCATGTCGGGTGCGGTCAGTTTACCTAACCACACGTTTACTGGGCAGGCTTAGTCCTCAAAGCGGTTAACCAGTATTGTGCACATTCTTTCGCCAGAAACTGACAACTGCCCTTCTTGAATCAGCGGAAGGGAGAGAATGACCGTAGAAAATATTTCATGATCAATCTCCACGAAAGAATGTAGCCAACCTCGGCGGGGGTTGAACCCGCGACCTCCTGGTTTCCAGTCGGATGGCGCATCCAACTGAGCCACCAAGGCCGGCTCAGTTAGTCTCTCATTTTCGAACTGGATCAAAAATGAAATGATTTTTTATCGTATTTATGAATTAAATTTGGCAACATTAATTCAGAGATACGAAAAAAAAAATCATTTCATTTTTGATCCATTTCAAGAATGAGAGATTAACTGAAATTTTACAGGCTGTCAAGTGCAACATTTTATGATTGTATAAATACCATATATCTATTTATTAAACCTTTCTTAGATAATAAAATGCCTATTTTTGAGGGATATGGAGGCTTTAAGGTCAAAAGCTGTGGGAAACTCAGTGAAGGTTGGTTGTTTCACCAAGCCAATACTCCCATTCACACGTCTGTCATTGCTGTGGCTGCCATCAATGGTTGTAGTTTTGAATTGATTCAACACCCTCATACTTGCATGGGTCCAGTTGTTCAAAGCGTCATCAGCTTAACGAGCTTGTTAGTGGTCAAAATGTTAACTGTTCTAGTAAGTATAATATCTTATTCACAGGTATTTTTGCTGAAAAAATGTGAGTAGCTTTTCACATTTTTTCAGCAAAAGTATTAGCAATTATGCCATATTTAGTGATCAAAGTTTTAACGATACATTAACTAACAACATCATTAGTTTTGAACAAATAGGCCCTGATATCCCTCCATCTGACTTTCATTTATTCCCATAGTTGAAAAAGATCATTTCTGGTAGCCATCTTCAGTCAGCTGATGCTGCCATACATACAGTGCAGGGCTTTCTGGACAGTCAAGAAAAATACTTCTTTAAAAGTGTAATTGAGGCCCTATAACATCGCTGGCAAAAGTGTATAGTAATGGAGAGGTGTGTGTGTGTGTGTGTGTGTGTGTGGGGGGGGGGGGGGGATATGTGAAACAAATAATACAATATGTCTCCCGAAAATCAAATCTTTACATGTGAGGTTCTCAATTTTTTAATCAGCCCTTGTATGTTTAAGACCTTGTAAAATTGCCTAACACCCTGCAGCAAAAGGTAATAGATGTTTGTTTGTGTTGAGGTTTTACGGCCCAGTCAACCCAATGGGGTCATGTCGGGTGCGGTCAGTTTACCTAACCACACGTTTACTGGGCAGGCTTAGTCCTCTAAGCGGTTAACCAGTATTGTGCACATTCTTTTGCCAGAAACCGACAACTGCCCTTCTTAAATCAGCGGAAGGGAGAGAATGACTGTAGAAAATATTTCATGATCAATCTCCACGAAAGAATGTTGCCGACCTCGGCGGGGGTTGAACCCGCAACCTCCTGGTCTCCAGTCGGACGGCGCATCCAACTGAGCCACCGACGCCGCGAGGTAATAGAGGAAAAACTAGCAACTAAAAGAGCAATTTGGAAAACAATGGACGAAGCTTACGACAAGGTCAGAGACTTTGAAATTTATGTTAAAGTTTTGTGTAAAGTTTTTTAGGATCACTTCATTTCTAAATCCTTGCATGGATTTACTTTATATTTGGCACATTTATAGATATTGGTCCAAAATTTTATTCAGCACAATCCCCAGCCCTGCTTATGACCTAGAGGTCAAGGCCACAGACTTAGAAATTTATGTTAAAGTTTTGGATTAAATAAAGTTTTTATGATCTCTTCATTTCTAAATCCTTGAATGGATTTACTTTATATTTGGCTTATTTAAAGATACTGGACCAAAATTTTATTCAGCACTATCCCCAGCCCTGCTTATGACCTAGAGGTCAAGGTCACAGACTCAGAAATTTATGTTAAAGTTTTTAAGATCTCTTCATTTCTAAATCCTTGCATTTTTATATCTGGCATGATTATAGATATTGGTCAGAAATTTTCTTTGGCACTATCTCCTCCCTTGCTTATCGTACTTATGATCTAGAGATTAAGGTCACAGATTTAGAAGTTTATGTTAAAGTTTTGCGTCAAAGTTTTTAAGATTTTATATTTTCTAAATCCTGAGATGCATTTTGTTTATATTTGGTATGATTATAGATGTAGTCCAAAATTTTATTGGGCACTATCCACACCCTTGTTCATGACCTAGAAGTCAAGGTCATGGACTTAAAAATTTTTATGTTAAAGTTTTGCATAAAAATTTTTAAGATCTTCATTTCTAAATCCTTGTATGAATTTACTTTATATATGGCATGATTATAGATGTTGGTCCAAAATATAATTGGGCACTATCCCCATCCCTGCTTATGACCTAGAAGTCAAGGTTTGGCGGGCCCCCATAGCCTGGTGGATAGGAGACTTCTCTTAATCCATTAGGTTTCTCACCGCTGTGGTTCGAGCCTCACTTGGGTCACATGTGGGAAAGCCAAGTTCTGCTTACGGATGGTCAGTTGGTTTTTCCCCGGGTTATCCCATCTTTGATGAATGATCGGCTCGATATAAGTGAATTATTCTTGATTGATTGATTGTGTTGGGGTTTAACGACACGTCAACCCTTGTGGGTCATTTTGTGTCGTCTCCCAGAGAAAGGGAGAAGAGTGATAGAAGAGATAGTCGAACAGATGAAAGAGAGGAACAGGGAAGAAAGAGGAACAGGAATGAAAGTGAAGAAACAGAAGAAATAAAAACATTCCCCCTCTACCCTTACCTGCTACAAGGATAGCAGGCCTTGCCCAACTGTAGAATTATTCTTGAAAATGCCATAAAACCCAAATAAAAAAAAAAAAAAAAAAAGAGGTCAAGTTCACAGACTTAGAAATTTATGTTAAAGTTTTGTGTCAAAGTTTTTAAGATCTCTTCATTTCTAAATTCTTGCATGGATTTATTTAATTTGGCATGATTATAGGTATTGGTCCAAATTTTTTCAGCACCAACCTACCCTATGACCTAGTGTTCAAGGTCACTGACTTACCAATTTTATCTTATTTACCTCCAAGTTCTTAAGATCTTGTATTTTCTCAGCTAGTTTTCAAATCATACTATTTATTTCATTTATATTTGGGATACAGATAGCTATGGAAGATGTTCTTCATCCAAAATTATACCCAGTACCCCCCCCCCCCCCTCTCCCCTCCCCTACCCTTGATCTGGATTTTAAGGTCTTAGCCTTACTTCTTTTTATTTGATTGACAAGCACGAGTTCAGGCCAGCTATCCTGTCTGGCAACAGGTCTTGTTGGTGATGTTCTAGATGATTTTTATACAAATAAATGCGAGAAGTATTTGGGTATTAGACAATTATCAATAACATTTAGAAATTCCAATCATGACTTCAGAAAGTGGAATTAAAAAAACTAAATGGAAAATTATCCATTTTTTTTTTTTTTTTTTTTTTTTTTTTTTTTAAGATAAACTTGCATTTAAAGATCTAATTAACTGTTTAAGAATATCTACATTACGGCCCTACAGGGAAATATAAAGGAAAATTATTCATAAGAACCAATGATGTAAATGTCTTCTCAAGAAAATGAGCAAAACCTTCAAGTCCCAATTAACACTATCTTCTGAATATTCCAACTGGACTTTGCAGACATATTTTTCTTTTTAGCTTGTTTAAAACCAAAAGTAAAATTAGGGGATTTGTCATTTTTACGGTTAACTTGCTGAAACCAGCAACACAAGAAGTTTAGATGAATGATATTTATTTTACATTTTGATATTTTTATATACACAAGGCTCTAGGTAAGTTGTTATCCCAGAGATAAAAAATGTTTTATCCATTTTTTTACTTCTCCATCAGAACATAACAGCAAAATAGTTCCAATAAACCTAGTGGTTAATACTGCTACTTCAGTACTAATCATAACTGCAGTAGATGACACTTTGAAATATAATTATATATATATATATATATATTTCAAATAATCATGAAATGTAATGTCTTTTTTCTCTGAAAAATATTAATCATAAAAAAATAAGAGTGTCGTCTGCTACAATCTCACTTAGTGCTTTCAGGTTTAAAGTCTACTCTACAAAAGGGACTGCTCCCACGTTTATATGTGCTTCTTAATTATCTTGCTTTAGTACTCCGGTTAAAATTTTCAGCAGTTGGCAAATTGATGATATTTTTCTTATTTTTCCCAAGAAACAAAATTTGACACATCATGCAAATTGTCTCCAATGGAGAAAATTTGCATGAAATGTCAAATCCTGTTTTCTAGGAAAAATAAGAAAAATATCATCAATTTGCCAACTGCTGAATTTGACAAGAGAGTAGTAAAGGTTAGTGAAGCTTGTTATAGCATTCTCTGTCAGAAACTTATAACCCTTATAGAGCCAATCACAACTGCAGCAGACAACATTTTGAAATACATTTTGTTTTTCTTTTTTTAGAGATTTTTTTTTTTTTTTCAAAGAAGAATGGTTTCAAATCTCATGTAAATCACCTGAAATATCAAGTTTTATTTTCCGTGAAAAATAATTAAAAAAATAAAATAGTATATAGTCTGCTACAATTTTGCTTGGCACTTTAAAGGTTAAGTACCACTAATAGCTAATGAGGTCTAAATGTCTGGTGCAAGAATAAATATGTTCAAAATACATTCACCAGTTTTGCAGACTTTATATGGCTGACTGTTAAATTCCTAACCTTAAATTTTCTTAACGCTTCACACTGCGGGTAAAAATAACAGCAGAAGACATATTGAAATATTTTTCCCAAAAAACAGATTAGACATTTCATGCAAATTGTCTCCATTGGAGACAATTTGCATGAAATGTCAAATCCTGTTTTCTGGGAGAAATATCACCAGTTTGTCTTCTGCTTAATTAACCCAATGAGTAGTAAATGTTAACCCTTAAAGTGCCAAGAAAAACTGCATCTGAAAATGTTGTCTGTTTATGTCGTCTGCTGAATATTCTTGCAGACTTTTCAAACCTATTTTTGCATACAGACAAACAGTGTGGACCCTCCTAAAGGAGCAGTCTGATCTGGGTCCACACTGTTTGCAGAAGTGACTTTTAAAGTAATCAGCAGAAGACAAAGCAGACGACAAGAGTTGTGATTGGCGCTTTAAGGGTTAAGGTACTATTTTGCTATAATAGTAGCACAAAATACATTTTCATGGAGAAACATGAATATAATTCAATTAAAATACAGCTTACCTGGAGACCTAGTGATGAAAAAAAGGATAAAGAAAAACACTTAAAACATTGGAGGAATGGAGGAAAGCATTAAGTATACATAATGCTGAAATCATAAAAAAATAGCCACACCAAAATTATAAAATAAAAATATAAAAAAACAACAACAACAAAAAACAGGATAACTAACAGTACAAAAAGAAAGAAAGTAACCATTAAAATATAGTAGATATTAAACAGATAAATACTCTTCACAGTCTATGTACCTAGAGCAACCCATTTACATCGAGTGGACTCTTCCAGAACCTTTTGGACTGGTCTATTTCCAATAGCAGGGTGTCTGGTTAGTTTTATTGGTTTTATAGAAATTCTTGTAATTACTGCAAACAGTGTAGATCCTGATCAGACACCCCATTCTGCAGCATCTGATCTGAGTCTGCACTATTTGCCAATTACCATTTTGGGGGTTTCATGGCTAAAATGTGACCTTTACCACTCTGGGCGAATTCAGCAGACAACAAATAAATATTTTTTTTTTATTCTTCCTACAAAATAGGCTTTGACATTCCATGCAAATTGTCACTTTAGGAAACAATTTGCATATAATGTCAAAGCCTGCTTATTGGGAAAAATAAGAAAATATTTTCAAAATGCCATCTGTTGAATTTTTTAATAGTCTCAACATTCTCAACATTCATTACGAAAACATGCCTATACAAATATATTGGAAATTTCACCACCAAAAAACTCAAGATTTTTCCAATAAAAATTCAGATATTTTTTCACATTTCTGCTCAAAACATAGATTGTGGGTACTCGTTAGAACCGCCTCGCCGAGGCAGTTCTAACGGGTACCCACAATCTTTGTTTTGAGCAGAAATAAGAAAAATAATGTATACTCCTGTAAACCCCAGTTTTACTATATAAAGGTGGGGTTTAAGGGGGTCAAAATTATATAGGTATGTTGTCGTGATGATTAGTTATTTGGATTCTTGACAGGGGACACGGATCATATTCCCTGCCTGAGAACTTCTCGGGCAGTTAATATGGACGGATATGTCAATAATCCAAATTACAAATTTGTTATACCTGCAAAGCTTCTTACTGATAGTTTTTCAAGTTCTTTGTCATAAAGTTACCAACTGCTGATTAAAAATGGCATCATACAACATGAGCATCATAAACCCATTTTAATCTGGAGGCCCCCCAAAAAAGGAACTGGCAAACAGTGCGACTCAGTGCAGATGCTGCAGAACACAGTTTAGACACCCTGGTATTGGAAATAGACTGGTCCAAAGAGTTGTGGTAGAACAGTCCACTTGATGTAAATGGATTAAAAAAGCTTATAACATCACAAAACAACAATGTTGTAAAGATGAACCAAAATCCCTTTAAGGAAGATTTGGAAGTTGCTTAAGTTTTCTTCTGGAGTACAAATGGATAAATATTGTTTGTGTAAGATAAATTAAACTGAAAATAGACTAAAATAAAAGATGAAAACACAAGCTATAATCCTTTGATATGATGAAAAACAAAAAAAAAATGGTGGACATCAAAGTTTTAGAAAGAAGTAAGCTGGGAACTTTCAATGCAATATAACAAATCATGTTTACTATAAATATTGGGACACCTTATTAGGATATGTATGGTAAGGAATTAACCTTTACCACTCTCTGGGCAAATTTGGCAGTCCACAAATTAATGATCATTTTTCCCAGAAAACCAGGTTTGACATTTCATGCAAACTGTCTCCATTGGAGACAATTTGCATGAAATGTCAAATCCTGTTTTCTGGGAAAAATAGGAAAAATACTTCAAAATGCCATCTGCTGAAATTTTTATCCAGAGTGCGAAGTGTTAACCCTTAAAGCGCCAAGAAAACCTGCATCTGAAAATGTCGTCTGTTTATGTCGTCTGCTGAATATTCTTGCAAACTTTTCAAACCTATTTTTGCATACAGGCAAACAGTGTGGACCCAGATCAGACTGCTCCTAAAGGAGCAGTCTGATCTGGGTCCACACTGTTTGCAGAAATGACTTTTAAAGTAACCAGCAGAAGACAAAGCAGACGACAATAGTTGTGATTTAAGGGTTAAGGACATCACTTGGAAAGACGGTTTTCGCTTGGAATTTCATTTCAAATCTGACTGACCACATCTTATCAGAAACCATTTGTCTTTTCTGTTTCTGTGTTTTGTTCTCAAATATTTACCCTAAATTTAAATTTATGGCCAAAAATTGGTCTGACCTAGCAAGTTCTATAGTAATGTGATTTTTTGGAATTTTTTTGTAAGAAAATATTTTTTACCTTTCTATGCTGATTTTGAATGATTGATGACAATATTCTGAAAATTTCAGAAAATTTGAACAAGTGGAATTTGTAGATAATCTGCTTCTAATTTACAGACTTCTGCATAATTTGCAGCCATTTTTACTTTGGCGAAAAATGAAAATACATGTAACTGATTTTTAAAACCCAATAAATAGAATAAAACTTATTGAGCATAGATAGTTGTGACAAAAGGTTTCGAATTAAATCATGACAAAAGTTTGCAATTTTACTTCTTCTGTGTAAAGCTGCTAAAGCACCAGGCAAAAAGCAACTTTCTGAAATATAGTCGACTCTCATTATCTCGAAGTCCAAGGGACTCTCTGAAATACTTCAAGATATCCGTACCTTGGCATATCTGATTTGCAGAATTGAGATAAAATAAATCGAACAGCCTAATTTCACAAATGAATATGTAATTTGACTCCTAAAGTTAGAAATATATTGAAAATATTGTGAAAAAGAGGAGAAATTGCTCCTTAGGAGCAATTTCTCCTCTTTCCCATAATATTTTGTTACCTGTTGTTAGATTTCCAAGTCAAAACAGAGACCAGATTTTCACTTCGAGAGAAGTGGTTATCCGAGATAAGCAAATTCAAGATAACCAGAGTCAACTGTATGTCGTAAGCAGACTAGGGTAAATATGATAACTTAGCATGCAAGCAAAAAGTGTAGATCCAGATCAGTACGTAGAACACAGTGTCTGATGAGAATCTTCAGTTTACCATGCACCCAGCAGTCTTTAAACATATCAACAGGGAATAAAATGGACCATCAAATTTTAGGACGGCAAATATCCTAAAATTTCATACACCATACTTTCTGACAAAATTGCAAATGCAAACAGTGTAGACCCAGATCAGACTGCTCCTTCAGGAGCAGTCTGATCAGGGGCTACGCTGTTTGCCATTCCACTAAGTACATGTATTTTAAGAAACAACTGCACAAAAAGCCAAAATTAGGCCAAAAAAGAATGAAATAAAGTGTTTGAAATTTTAGGACAAGTATGGTTAAATTACAGTGTCCGAATATTAAAGGTGAATATGGTTAAACATGTGCAAGGAATTGCTTTAAGCACCTTAGGATGTGAATAATGGACAGTGTAAAAATAATAATAAAAAAAAAAGAAAAAAAAAGACACTTTTGGTAGAAAAAAATGCCTTACTGGAATGTTCTATAAGGTCTGAAGCTCAAGCCAGGGTTGTGGAATTATTAAATATTATTACTTGTCCATGGGCAAGTAAATGGTCAAAATTAATCTCTCCATTTGTCTTATTTCTCGAAGAAAACATATGTTGTGGGGTATTCATCAAAAAAGCCTCTATGAGGCACTTCTAATGAGTACCCACATTTTCTTTCACAAATAAGAAAATATATATATATATATATATATATATATATATATATATATATATATATGAACATGAAATTTCTTACTTGTCCTCGGGGAAAATTGGACTAGTTGAACAAGTCCGGTATTTCCATAGCCCTGCTCCAGAAAATGCAGACCTTGGACAGACTATGTGGATTTACAGTCTTGCTGATGTCTTCATAGCTTATATACAAGTAAATTACCCAGAGATCACCTAAGCGCAGTTGTTCAAAGCATCACATTTGTTTATATGGGCCAAGTCATGTGAAAATTGTCTTCAGACATATGCAGACAGTGAAAGCTCAGATCAGCCTGCGCATCTGCACAGGCTGATCTGGGCTTTCACTGTCCACTATCAGAATCATTGGATACTACAGAATGTATGCATGGAGCGCAAAGGCCCGGATGATATGTTGAGCATGCGCAGGATCATCTGAATCTGCTCATTTTTGCGTGTTCTAAGGCATTTTTTTTGCTTGATACTGCCCTTATCTTTCAATAACCTTACCAGTGCAGTTCTGATAGTACACCACAACCACTTTATAGCACTATTGTTGGGGTCCATAGCATAAACTGTGTTAGTTAAACAACCGTGTTATATCCGAACAAAAATGTATAGATTATATTGAAAAATGACCATTTATGATCATTTTTCAATATAATCTATATATTTTTGGGATCCATCTTTGAACCGTGTTATATCCAAAACCGTGTTATAACTAACCGTGTTATAAAGAGGTTGTATTGTAGTATCTTTTATACATCATATTGATAAATTTGACTTGTATGAAACGAAAATAAAAATCTATGTTTTTTAACTTGAACTGAAAAATAATAAATATTTGAAAATTATTTAAATGCAGTTTTCAACATCAGTCTTGGATCACATTGTTCCTATCATTTTAAAGACTTATTTATAACTACACTTACAGGTCTTGATGATGATGATTTAGCCATTTTACATCCCTTCCAATATTATCTATGTCATATTGAAATGATAGAGGGGTGATAATGAAAGGTTCTGTGCAATGATGGGCCGTACAGCCATGAGCTGAATTTCGCCTCCAGTGAGATTCAAACCAGGGACCTTGTCATCCAGTCAGGAGCGCTAACCATTCAGCAACATTTTATGGGTCTTGAACATGAAATTAATGATTACATTAACCTTTGTCCTGCTGAACCCGTATATACCCTGCCTTTACAAACACTGTTTGCCATTCAGTATGTAAATCTATATCAACAACCTTGATCAAGTAATCAGATTGGCTGAAAATTAGAAATGGGTGTGGCTTCTTAATTTATTCAGCAGGACAAGGGTAAGCAAACACTGCTTTGAACAACTGGGCCCAGTTGTTCAAAGTGTCGTTAGCTTAACGAGCTCGTTAAGGGTCATTTCGTTAACTGTTTTAGCAGATTCAATATAAAATATTCTGATATTTTTTGCTGAAAAAATGTGAGTAGCTTTTGCACTGCAAAAGCTACTCACATTTTTTCAGCAAAAAATTTCAGCATATTTGCGTATCACTTGATGTAAATTTTAACGAATCGTTAACTAACGACATCGTTAGCTTTGAACAACTGGGCCCAGTATATAGTACTCTAGTATATAACATATAATGATTACATGTCAGTTTGGAACCAAAATATATAAAATCCTACTGCAGTAATGCATACCCTGTCACTTTAAAAAACAACAACTACAACAACACATTATGCTAACACGTCTATGTGAAATATATGAGCCAATCTATGAGGAAAAAGTCCTGAGCATTGTAGGACTAATTAATATTCAAACACCCTTGAACAGCCCCACAATAAGGTCAGAGACATGAATCTTGGTCCAAAGCTTCCTCAAGGCAAGTATCATACGAGGGATGTTCGAAATGAATTGCTTATTTCTATCTGGAGACTTAAAATTTCAAGTTAGCCGACAAGTACTCATTTGATGTCCTCGAAGTACTCCTCATGGCTAGAAATGCAAAGTTTCAGCCGATGTATCCACTTCTTGAAGGCGTCACGGTACGCTGATTTGGGCACAGTAATAAGGTACTGATGAATGGCAGATCCAAGTGCCTGTCGGGACTGGTATTTCCGCCCAGCAAGGAATGCTTTCAATTTCGGAAACAAAAAGAAATCACATGGGGCAAGGTCTGGGGAATACGGGGGGTGAGGCAAAACAGTTACTTTTTCTTTCTTCAAAAACGCCGTAACTATTGCGGAGGTATGAGCTGAGGCATTGTCATGTAGAAGACGGACATGTTTAAAACCAGTGGCAGGGCGTCGTTTCTGATAATACTTTTCAGTTTCTTCAGTACTACGTCTTTGTAGTACTTTCCGGTGATGCTTTTGCCCTTTTTCACTGGAACTTTTATTGCGACTCCTTCACCAGAGAAGAAGATTGCATACAAAACCTTCTTTGTACTCAAAGAACGTTTGGCAATTATTGGGCGTTTGCTGTGTTTAGTGGCCAAGATCTTATTGCTAACCTTTCTGACGGGCTCAAAATAATGGACCCAGGTTTCATCACCTGTGACAACATTGGCAAACTGCTTTTTGTCATATTATGGAAACATTTGAAGCAGCTTTTTGGCCACTTTAACCCGTTGCCTCTTTTGCTCGTCAGTCAACAGATGTGGCACCCATCTAGCAGAAATCTTTCTGACTTTCAAATGCTTCTTCAAAATAAGGTGAACCGTTGATAGTGATATGCCTACCTTTCGTGCAATATCACGAACTGTAAATCTGGCATCTCCATCAATGATTTCCTTTATTTTGGAAACGATTTCTTTACGAGATGCAGATTTTGGCCTACCTGATTTCGGTGCATTTTTGATGGACTCTACACCAGACTCAAATTTCTTTTTCCACCGCCGAACTGTGTCATAAGACACACAAGAAGGTCCAAAAGCAGTAGAAATTTCAGTCACCAGCTTCTTCAAAGAACAACCAAGTTTTGAGCGAGCTTTGATGTAAGCCCGTATTTCATCTTTTTTGTCGACGCTTCTACCAACCATTTTTACTGCAGTGGTCAATGACTGCGTGTATTCAAATGGCAAATTTTATGTCTTACACTTAGTCTAACATGTACATTTATACACCATTGTGTAGATATTGAATAGCCCTATACAGGCATGTACTGGTTTTTATCGTGCCCCACGTGGATATCGAGCTAGAGGACAATAAGCAATTCATTTCGAACATCCCTCGTATGTCTACAAACAGCGATGGTTCTGGTCTGAATGCGAATATGCACAGACTCATCTGAAGCTTCCCTATTTGCCTATGTGATAAGTATCCTATTTGCCTATGTGATAAGTATCCTATTTGCCTATGTGATAAGTATCCTATTCACATGGGAAGGCTCATATACTTCTTAGCCATAACTCAAGTTAAGACATTTTCTTTCAACCCCACAATTTTCACATTTCTCTAAGAAAACATGCCATGCATATTCATCAAAAGTGCCTCTACAAGGTCCTTCTAATGAGTATGGTAAATGTCCTAAAATTCTGAACACCAAAGTTTCTGACAAAATGACATATGCAAATAGTGCAGACCCAGATCAGACTGCTCCTTCAGGAGCAGTCTGATCAGGGTCTACACTGTTTGCCACTAAGTATTTTAAGAAACAACTGCATAAAAAGCAAAATTTAGGCCAAAATAGTATGGAATAAAGTGTTCAAAATTTTATGATGTTTACCGTACCCACATTATATTCTCTTGGTGAAATTAACTGAGATAGATTTACGCAGTGCAAAAATGGACAGACATAATAAATTGAAATGAGATTTACAAGTTCTGTTAATTTGCCTAACAATGTCTAGCACTTAGACTGGCTCCAGTCGTTTTTGTTTTATATCTATTTCTCTCTTTCTCTACATTATTTTTTTATCATGATCCTCTTTAATCCAACTTCAAGTTACCTATGGCTGAACAAGGGACTGAAGTAAACAAAAATTCTACAAGCGATACAAGTGTTGTGTCCCTTCAAAAAAAAAAAAAAAAAAGAAGAAAAAGAAAGAAAAGAAAAATAAAGAAAGGGTCTGGGGCCAGACTATCTAGCACTGCATACCCATCTTTTCACTATACATGAATATTAACGGGGCACAAAGGGCACACCTTACATTATTACGAAATCATGCCCATTCAAATATATTGAGAATTTTACCACCAAAATATTAAAACTTTCAGATGAAAAATTCTGTTAATTTTCATATTTCTGTTCAAAACATAGATTGTGGGTATTCGTTAGAACTGCCTCAGTGAGGCAGTTCTAACGAGTACCCACAATCTATGTTTTTGAGCAGAAATAAGAAAATTAAAGTATACCCCTGTAAACCCCAGTTTTACTGTATAAAAGTGGGGTTTAAGGGGGTCAAAACTACATTGGCATGTTTTTGTGATGTAAACTTTTTAATGCAATGAACAAACTGCAGATGTACTACAGAAACAACAAACTACATTGTACAAATCTTGCATTGTTTCATATACTGACCCAAAATAGAAATGTAACACTACAAAATTAAGACTTAGGGCAAATATCTTATGATTGTAAAACTGATCTACTCTGCTTTCGACATATTTCAGAAAGTCGGGTTTTTTTTGCCTGGCACTTTACTCAAAGTACATTTGCAAATTTTTGTCGATTCAATACAAAACCTTTTTTGTCTTAATTACCTACGCACCAAAAAGGTTATTCTATTCTGTGTTTCCTTTTGAAAAAAAAAAAAAAATAAATAAATAAAAATTTCCATTTTTCCCATAGTAAAAATGGCTGCAAATTCTGTGAAAATCAACAGGGTAAGTAGTTTGGATGCAGGTTTTCAACAAGTTACATTTCTTCCAAATTTCTGAAATTTTCACAATATTGTTATGAAACATCATTCTTTTAATAAATTTAATAAAATCAATGAAGTAAAGTGAAATTATTTACTAATAAATTAAAAACAAAATCCTGTTTACTATAGAAATTGCATAGGTCAGACCCATTTTTATGTGTAAAATTAATTTTACAGTAAACATTTGAAAACAAAGCACAGAAATAGAAAAGACAAATGGTTTCTGATAAGATATTGATTGTCAATCACAAATCATTTTTTCCATTTAGAATAAAATGCCAAGCGAAAGTATCTTTCCAAAGGATGTTGAAAGCACAGTACCGTAAAAAACCCTAAAAATTGGGATACACAGGCCTGAGCAAACTGTGTAGACCCAGATCAGATGTGCAGAATGCGGAATCTGATCAGGGTCTATACTGTTTACCACTCATCCAGCCTTATTTTAGACACATCAACAGGTAGTAAAATAGACTTTTTCAAATTTTAGGACAAGTATAGTAAGGAGTTAAGGTGTCCCAATACTTAGGGTAAATACATCAGGAAAAGTAAAAGAAAACACATAAAATGTCCACAAGCATATGTCATTCATGTACATTGGTCCAGATAAAAAAGCATTATTATAAGAAATAATTTTCTTTTTGTCATTTTTGCATCAAAATATAAATTGTGGATACCATATTTACCATAATTATTGGGACAGACAGGCCTAACAAACAGTGTAGACTCAGATCATATGCCACAAAATGTGATATCTGATCAGGGCCTACACTGTTTGCCAGTAGTTTTCAGCTACATCAACAGCTAGTACAAGAAAAATGCCTACTGTCCTTTCGACATCTCTCGGAAAGACGTTTTTTGTTTGGTGTTTTATTTTAAATGAATTTTGATTGTGTTGGGGTTTAACGACACGTCAACCCTTGAGGGTCATTTTGTGTTGTCTCCCAGAGAAAGGGAGAAAAGAGATAGAAGAGAGAGTAGAGGAGATGAAAGAGAGGGACAGGGAAGAAAGAGGAACAGGAATGAAAGTGAAGAAACAGAAGAAATAAAAACATTCCCCCTCTACCCTTACCCACTACAAGGATAGCAGGCCTTGCCCAACTGTAAGCCAATATCAGTTGGACGCCCCAGTGATGCAAGATACACAGCACCTTCGCACCACCCGACCACCCCCTATTTTAAATGAAAACATTTTGTTCTGATTGTCCATATCTTATCAGAAACCATTTGTCTTTTCTGTTTCTGTATTCTGTTCTCAAATATTTACAGTAAAATTAAATTTACGGCTAAAAATTGGTCTGACCTATGCAATTTCTATAGTAAAGTGACTTTTTGGATTTTTTGCCTTAGAAAATATTTTTCATTTTTCTTCGCTGAATTGTAATTACTGATGTTTCACAACATTGTGAAAATTTCAGAAAAATTGAACAAGCGGAACTGGTTGAAAATCTGCCTCCAAGTTACCTACCCTACAGATTTCTGCATAATTGGCATTCATTTTTACTATGGGAAAAAGTGAAAATATTTGATTTTTTAAAACCCAATGACTACAATAAAACTTTTTGTGCATAGGTAGTTACGACAAATGGTTTTGCATGAAATCATGACAAAAATTTGCAAATTTACTTCTTCTGTGTAAAGCGCCAAGCAAAAAATGACTTTCTGAAAGATGTTGAAAGCACAGTAACACAATTATGGACGGGGTTTTCCACTGAAGAATACAGGTAATATATCAGTCTTAAAAAAGGTTAACCAAAAGGTAAGCCTCGGACGACGCCAGATGCCTACCCGATGTCCGCCCTCCTGGATATCGCTATTTTAAAGGACGAAATTTTTCTGTGAAAAACCCATCCAAAAATATTACTTATGATCAATGTCCTAAAATTTTGTACGCCAAAATGTCTGACAAAATGGCATTTGAAAACAGTGCAGACCCAGATCAAACTGCTCCTGAAGGAGCAGTCTGATCAGGGCCTACACTGTTTGTCATTCCTCTAAGTATTTTAAGAAACAACTGCATAAAAAGCTAAATTTAGGCCCAAAAGTATGGAATAAAGTGTTCAAAATTTTGGGACATTTACCGTATTCAAATTTTAGGATAAGTATTGTAATGAGTTGTGGGTCCCAATATTTAGGGCTAATACCATACTCATCAAGACCGGCTCTATGAAATGAGCCAGTGCACAACAAAACCTACAATAAGACGTGTGACCAGAAAAGACTCAGATTAGCCTGTACATCTACCCAGTATGGCAAGGGTTCTCATTATCCCTGTTTGGATAGCCTGGAGGCTGTAGAAGGCACATGTGATTAGTTAAGACTCTGATCAGACTGCGCAGTTGAACAGGCTGATCTGAGTCTTTGCTGGTCACACAAGTCTCATTGGAGGTTTTGTCGTGTGCTGGCTCACATGATGACACCAAATAACATATGAGCTGCGATGTCAGAAAACGTACCTTTGAACATGTGCGCCCAGTGCAGATTCAGATCAGCCTGCACAGTCTGGATAGCAAAGACAATGAAAATTCTGATCAGACTGCAGGCTAGTTTGAGTCTTCACTGGGCGCACATATCAGAAGGTTCAGATTCATCCCATGCATGTGCAGTTTCATCCGGGCATTTTGCTTCTATTGATAACTTCTATAGTGTCCAATGATTCATTTGGCGGACAGTGAAGGCCCTGATCAGACTGCACAGATGTGCAGGCTCGTCTGTGCCTTCAGGCTCATCTGTGCCTTCCCTGTCCACATATGCCCGAAGACAAGTTCCACCCACACAGCAATATGTGTCCGAATATTTAAGACATTTATGAGCCACAAAGCGAGAAAATGTACCATCTGACAGATGTGCCCAAGGAAGACTTGAATCAGCTCGCACATCCGTGCAGTCTGATCAGAGCCTTTGTTGTCCGCTTGAAGGAACTTTGCATCCTTGGCTATCCAAACTGTGCCCAGTGAAAATTCCGATCAGACTGTGTAAATGCAGAGGCTGATCTGCATCTTTGCTGTGAGATATGTTCGCAGGTACGGTTTCTCACTTTGTGACTCATATGGTAAGAATAAAAGTACAAAATTATATTTCACGTCTCCCACTTTTATATATCAAGCATGAAACTTAGAATGTAAAAATCCATTGGCTATTTATATATATATATACTTTACAATAAACTATTCAGATCATAGAGATACACAAGCACAGTAGTTAACAGGCAATTCTATTCCATCTAAAAATGAAAATAAAAGATCCTGTAAATATACTAATGCTTTTTGACCCAAAAACTATGAAAGCTTATCGGTACAAAATTTAAGCTTTGTAGTAGATCAATTGTTGGAGTTATCTGAAATGTCCTATAAGAATTCAAACAAAAAGTTTGGTCTGGTCACTTTCGGGAGATTAGTGATAACTCCACTAGTTCTTCCATAACAAAGTTAAAATAGTGTGTTTTTGTGTTGAGGTTTTACGGCCCAGTCAACCCAATGGGGTCATGTCGAGCGCAGTCAGTTTACCTAGCCACACGTTTACTGGACAGGCTTAGTCCTCTAAGCGGTTAACCAGTATTGTGCACATTCTTTAGCCAGAAACTGACAACTGCCCTTCTTGAATCAGTGGAAGGGTAAAATAGTGTGTAATTATACTATATGTATATGGGAATCAAATGTCATTATTATATTTAATGACATTTCATCAGATTCAAACGTCTATGGACTATTACAAGTACTACTTCTTTTCACTGGCCATTGTATAGTGGAATGCCCGCCCTGAGCCAGTTGCTAGCTTGCTGGACCTTGAATCATTCAAGGTCACTGTCAGCAAGCTGCTACACTCCAGGCCCTAGATCCACACATTGCTGTTTTTAGCCTCATTTCAGCTCACCTTCACTATTTTAACCTACTACCTTTATCCCCTTCACAATTTTACTTTTATCTTTTCTCTTCAACTACGATAATTTTTAACCTTGTCTTGCATGACAGTGTGCATCCGCCTAGAATGTCTGCAAGGGCGTATGACAGTAAATGGAGATAGATATTTTGGCTTTACTATTTACAGCAGTCCATAGCTACAGATAAGAGGGGGTATTCACATAATATTTTTCTTATTTCTTCACGAAAACTTATGTTGTGGCGAGGCGCTTCTAAAGAGTACCCACAACATATGTTTTCGTGATGAAATAAGAAAGATATCAGCATTTTTTGGATGAAAAACGTGCCTTATCTGTTGCTATGAGCACCTTTACTGTTTCATTCTTAGATGGGAATGGAACTGAGTGTTAACCTACCATGTACAATACAGTACAAATCTAATTGTTCACCGAGGCAATGATGGGAATTTACATATAGAGGCAAAGATGGTAATTTACATATTAAATACATAACAAAAGTTGTACTGAGGTAAAGATGGGAATCAACATTTATATGTTACAGATACAGCAGAAATTGCATTAGAATGAGAACACTAAAATACAACCAGTATGATCCCACAAGCACACAGCAAAGACCCAGACAAGGGTGCAGCATAACTCCAGATATGGCAGGGGTTTTTTTAACCAAAAAGTACTGGGCCCAGTTGTTCAAAGCATTGTTAGCTTAACAAGCTCATTAGTGGTCAAAATGTTAACTGTTCTAGTAAGTACAATATCTATTTCACAGGCATTTTTGCTGAAAAAATGTGAGTAGCTTTTGCATTTGCTACTCACATTTTTTTCAGCAAATATATTAGCATATATGCCATATTTAATGATCAAAATTTTAACGATAGGTTAACTAATGTTTATCATCAGCTAGATTTGTCATTTGTATGCTAAACTTTAATCTCTTGACTTTTCATTTTTCATGGAAAATAAGGCTTGACATTGCATTCAAACTGTCTACAATTTGAATGCAGTCAACCCTTATTTTCTGAGAAAAAATAAAAAAAAAACAAACAACACCAACATCATAAAAATTGAATATCATAAAACTCACAAATATATTGACTGTTGTAAAAAGTAAACTATATAACTAAGGCACCAGATAAGCCTTCAGGGCCCAGTTGTTCAAAGCTAACGATGTTGCTAGTTAACGATTCGTTAAAATTTTAATCGAGTGATACGCAAATATGCTGAAATTTTTTGCTGTAAAAACGTGAGTAGCTTTTGCAGTGCAAAAGCTACTCACATTTTTCAGCAAAAAATATCAGAATACTGTGTATTGAATCCGCTAGAACAGTTAACGAAATGACCCTTAACAAGCTTGTTAAGCTAATGATGCTTTGAACAACTGGGCCCAGATTTATTTCATAACAAGTGTTCAGAAATAAAGATTTATATCATAAAAGTGTTCAGTTTTATTTCATTATAAGTGTTTAGAAATAAAGATTTATTTCATTATAAAAAGTTCAGATCTATTTCATTTATTTTTATTCTTATTTTTTACCACAACATGAAACAGATACTCATTAGAATAGCCTCACAAGACCCTTTTAATGAGTACCCAGATTTTTGCTTTTGTATAAAAAGTACACTGTTCTGAATTACCACTATCTGGAGCTATGGGCTGGCACTTTTTGGAAAAAATATGAAAAAGATCACTAATTTGCCTCTGTTGAAATTGTCCAGAGAGTGCAATTAAATAAGGGGAATTGATACATTCGGTAGACTCTCCACCATTTTCTGACAAGGGAGACAACTTTTCTGATGTACAGCTGTTTTTTTACACACACAATTTGCCTCCTTTCTGAAAAGGTGTCTACTTTAAAAGGAAAGAATTTGCTCCCATGGTTGGGAGCAAATTCTTTCTTTTTAGAGTGGACTCCTTTTAACCTTAAAATACTCTGCATCTGAAAATGTCGTCTGTTTAATTCGTCTGTTGAATATTCTTGCAAACTTTTCAAACCCTATGTTTTGCATACAGGCAAACAGTGTGGACCCTGATCAGATTGCTCCTAGAGGAGTGGACTCCTTTTAACCTTAAAATTCCCTGCATATGAAAATGTCGTCTGTTTAATTCGTCTGTTGAATATTCTTGCAAACTTTTCAAACCCTATGTTTTGCATACAGGCAAACAGAGTGGACCCTGATCAGACTGCTCCTTGAGGAGCAGTCTGATCTGGGTCCACATGGTTTGCAAATATGACTTTTTAAATCACAAGCAGGCGACAATTGTTGTGATTGGCAGTTTAAAGGGTTAAGAAGGGAGGCAAAACAATTTTGACCGAGTTGTCTCCCCTGAACATGCATCAATTCCCCTCAAAAGATTAATTAACAGAACTGGAAATTTACATCTGAAATACTTTCCCTGGAAGGCATTGGAGTATTTTAAATGGTACCATATTTACCATAAGTATTGGGACACCTTATCTATTTACCATACTTGTAATAAATTTGAAATAGTGCATTCTACTATCCATTGATGTGTCTAAAATATAGCTGTATGTATGGCAAATAGTGTAGACCCTGATCAGATGCCACATTCTGTGGCATCTGATAAGGGTCTACACTGTTTGCAAAAGCCTATCTGTCTCAATACTTAGGTTTATTACGGTAAATAGTAATATCATTCCACAGACTGCCTCATAAAAAGACTATAACACCAGATAAGAGGGGATATCCACATAATTTTCTTATTTCTTCACAAAAACATATGTTGTGGGTACTCATTAGAAGCATTTCAATGAGACGCTTCTAATGAGTAACCATAACATATGCTTTTGTGAAGAAATAAGAAAATTATCAGTATGTTTGGTATAAAAAAGTGCCTTATCTGGAGCTATCGGTGACCCTGCATAAGTTACTGACATGTTTGATAAAATTTATTCTCCTTTGAACCCACAACAAGCTGCCAATAATCCACCAACGCAGATACAGCAACACATAAGCCCCAGTACTATATAGGTTGCCGTGATTATCCAGAAGGCGAAGTAGTAGAGTGTTGGATCACAGTAGTTAGACGCAGAGGGGTCAGATGACCAATCATTATATGTTCGGTAGACCCATACGTTACCTGAAATGTACAAAATATAAAGAGCCTGTAGGCTGAAAATAAACTGTTGTCCATTTGCAAAAGCAGCTAACCATGGCTCTAGGTAAGGTGTTCTTTTTTGTCATTCAAAAAAGCATTGATATTTTTCTTACATCTCCAAAATAAAAACGTTAAACTATAATACCCGGCCAATCGTGTCATGGGCAGATAACTGTCAAACATTGACGAAATTTGCTCATTAGCAATCCTAATCCAGATGTACTTCATATCAATGTATGTACCAAGTTTGGTTAAAATCCTTTGACAATTACTCAAATTATCGTCCGTAAATGAAAATATGGACTTGTCTCTGGCAGATAACTCTGTCAAACTTTGACAAAATTTACCCATTAGCAATCCCAAACCAGATCTCCACAATATCAATGCCCATTCCAAGTTTGGTGAAAATCCATTGATGTTTACTCAAGTTTTCATCCAGAAACGAAAAATGGCCGTGTCTCGGGCAGATAACTCCGTTAAAATTTGACGAACATTGCCCATTAGCAATCCCAAACTAGATCTCTACAATATCAATGCACTTACCAACTTTGGTGAAAATCCATTGACGTTTACTCAAGTTAGCATCTGGAAATGAAATACGGACGAACACACGGACGTCCAACGTGAAACCATAATACCCCGCCACTATCGTGTGGCAGGATATAAAAAGTATTCATGATACTCATTAGATGAGTCTCAGTGAAGCACTTCAAATGAGTACCTACACAATGTTTATATGAGAAATAAGAGATGTAATTTTATCTGGTTACTCCATACATCCAAAATGCATACATCAAGATAAGATATTTTTTTCAACTAAAAAGTATTTATATTTTTTTATTTCACCATGAAAACATATGTTGTGGGTACTTATTAGAAGTGCCTCACTGAGGCGCTTCTAATGAGTACACACAACATATGTTTTTGTGCTTTGTGCTTCTAATGAGTACCCACAACATGTTTTCGTGGAAAAATAAGAAAATATATATCTGGATACCCTGTCTTATCCAAAGCTATGTACGAGGGGAGTTCAATAAGTTCGTAGAACTCGGTATTTTTCTATACAATTCAAGATTTCTTTTTTCATTTTTGTGCAGTGTAAACCTTTGTCAGCTGAATGATAACAGGTGTTCAGTCAACACGTACATTTTTTGCTCTTACTTTTTGTTTGAAAACCTATACCCATAGGCAAAAATGGAAAGTCAGAATATTGAGTTCAGAGCAGTCATAAAGTTCCTCACTAAGGAGGGTGCAAAGGCCAAAGAAATCCATTGGCGCATGGCTGATGTGTATGGTGATAGTAGCCCAAAGTATTCCACAGTGGCAAAGTGGTCAGCAGAATTTAAACGTGGGCGAGACTCCTTAGAAGATGACCCAAGGCCAGGTCACCCTGCTGATGTCATCAGCCAGGAGATGATCGACCGTGCTGAGAGACTTGTGCTAAACAATCGCTGAATCAAAATTGCTGAACTTGCTTCAGAATGTGGTATTTCTAATGGAAGCGTTTACACTATAATCCATGAACATTTAGGCATGTCAAAAGTATCTGCCAGGTGGGTACCCAGAAACCTGAACATGCAAGATCGTCAGCAAAGGGTGGAGTCAAGTCAAGAACTTCTGGAAGTGTACAATGCCAATCCAGAAGACTTTCACACTCGTAGTCAAGAACTTCTGGAAGTGTACAATGCCAATCCTGAAGACTTTCACACTCGTCTTGTAACAGGAGATGAAACTTGGCTTCACCACTGGGACAGATACTAAAAAAGAGTCCATGCAATGGAAGCGCCCTGGCTCACCCCCACCTAAGAAATTTCGTACCCAACCATCAGCCAGCAAGGTAATGGCCATGGTGTTTTGGGACTCCAAAGGGATTATATTGACAGATTACAAGCCTGCTGGTACTTCAATTACAGGAGAATACTATGCCAATGTCATTAAACAATTAAGGGTTGCTATTAAAGAAAAACAAAGGGGAAAGCTAGCTGCTGGTGTCCTTCTTTTGCATGATAATGCCCCTGTGCACAAGTCCTGAGTTGCACAAGCGCCTATTCGTGAGCGCAAGTTTGAGCAGTTAAATCACCCACCATACAGTCCAGACCTGGCTACAAGTGATTATTATCTGTTTCGAAATCTGAAGTCCCACTTGCGTGATACGAGATTTCGGGACTATGATGAGCTAAGAAGCCAACTGATAAGCCAACTGATCTGGATCTACACTGTTTGCAATGGCAGCGTATATCTGGGTTCATTGGGTTAATCATACCTGCAATAAACCAGGCAAACAGGAAACAGGAAACTAGACCATCAAACGGGTTGGTTTTAGCGTTCTTCTCATCTTTGTCCTCCTTGTCCTTATTAGCGAATCTCTGTCCGAGGGAGGATAAATTCTTCACAATACCGAAGCTACCAGCAACTATGAGGTAAATTGGAATAAAACGTTCTGCAGGACAATGATCTTTGTGGATAGCTCCTGAAAAACAAAGACAAAAAATTGTATGACAAAAAATACTTGGGCCCAGTTGTTCAAAACTAACGATATCATTAGTTAACGTATCGTTAAAACTTTAAATCTTCGATCATTAAATATGGCTTATATATTCTAATATTTTGGAGTAGCTTTACTCACATTTTTTCAGCAAAAATACTTGTGAATTAGATATTGTACTTACTAGAACAGTTAACATTTTGACCACTAATGAGCTCGTTAAGCTAACAACACTTTGAACAAATCTACAAAATATTCCATGTGCCCTTTCATGATAGTGCATGTGCCCTGCCATGCACATTGTTCACCAATATCAGTGCAGTAATCTTATTATTATATAGCTATAAATATTTTCAGTTGTTTGTAGTCTCAGAATAGACATTTATAATCAAAAATTCAGAGCCTGCACAAATGTATGACAAATTTTGGCATAGTATCATCATAAGTAAGCAAAGCTCCAAATAAGGCACTTTTTTTCACAAAGAGCACTGATATTTCACCTTTTTTTCACAAAGAGCACTGATATTTCACTTTTTTTTCACAAAAAGCACTGATATTTCACCTTTTTTTCACAAAGAGCACTGATATTTCACTTTTTTTTTCACAAAAAGCACTGATATTTCACCTTTTTTTTTCACAAAAAGCACTAATATTTCACTTTTTTTTCACAAAAAGCACTGATATTTCACCTTTTTTTTTTCACAAAAAGCACTGATATGTCACCTTTTTTTCACAAAAAGCACTGATATTTCACCTTTTTGTCACAAAGAGCACTGATATTTCACTTTTTTTTCACAAAAAGCACTGATATTTCACCTTTTTTCACAAAAAGCACTGATATTTCACCTTTTTTCACAAAAAGCACTCATATTTCACCTTTTTTTTTCACAAAATGCACTGATATTTCACCTTTTTTTTTCACAAAAAGCACTGATATGTCACCTTTTTTTCACAAAAAGCACTGATATTTCACCTTTTGTTCACAAAAAGCACTGATATTTCACCTTTTGTTCACAAAAAGTACTGGCAGTTTTCCTATTTTTCCACAAGCACAGATATTGTGGTTATCATTAGAAGTGCATCACAGAGACGCTTCTAATTAGTAGCCACAACACATTTTTTTTCGTTGAGAAATAAGAAAATTATATTCCTGATACCCACTCTTATCTAGATACATGTGTAGTTCATAATGGCATCTTAACAAATCATTTTCTTATTTTGCCATGATAACATACATCGTGGTTAGGCACTGCAATCAACTCACAGAGGTGATTCTATTGAGTATCACCAGAGGACTTCTTATGGAGAATATTTTATGAAAATTCTGAGATAATTTTCCCAATTTCTCCTGAAAAACATATCTTGTAGGTACTTCTAATGAGTATCCACACTGTATGTTATTATGGAGAAATAAGTAATTTTATTCCAAAATTATGACCAAACACTCCTTTTTAACAAGTCCTCTGGTACCACTACTTAAGTTTCATGGAGAAACAAGAAAAACAAAAGGGCCCAGAGGGCTCTAATTCGCTGACATGAGTGTCATTGTCCCTAGTATATTCTAAAAGACTATGATTTCTCTTCAAAGGACTATGGTATGTATGTTTAAAATTTGTTGAAAATGAATGTTTTCAGATGACAGGCTGGCGGTTTAAGAACTGTGTTATACAGGCCTTGGGAGGAATGTGATGGTGCTTGGCACAGATAAAAGCATGTTGGCTTGTACAATATTATAGGCCTTGAGGAATGGGGGGGTGGGTGCTTGACAGAAGCAAGATCCCATGGTGGCTTAGTTTTTTTTTTTTTTGTTTTTTTTAGCTCTTGCAGCCACCTTGTTCAGCAGAGCAGTATGGTTTGAGCAATTTTGGTAGAGGATCACCCAAGGAACATTCTTGTGAAATTATTGAAAAATCTGTCCAGCAGTGTCAGAGGAGAAGTCTTTAAAAGCAAAAGTTGCAATGTATGCATGTTAACTTTTATGGAAAATCAGCCCCTATTATGGCTTTTGAAGGCCTGATGAACAGACGGATGAATAAATAAACAAACAAACAGAGGAGAATTTGGATACTTTGGATTGATATCTAACATCATACCAAATATTAAGTAAATCCATCATTTCGTTAGAAAAATATGAGCTCTTTAAATATTTAAACATAAAAGTTATGACACAAAAAATCTCAAAATGTGTTTTGTGGACCTTAAAGTCATGGGCATGGGTAATGATAATCTATGGCATTTTTCATATTTCTGCTTCAATACTTAGAATGGGGCCATCCTATATAAGTCTATAGATTTTCAAGATGGCCACCATGGTGGCCATCTTGGATTTCCAATCAAAACAATTTTAGCTATTTTTGATCTACAAGTCACCCTGATGCTTCCTACCAAGTTTCAAGTCAACTGGCCTTTCGCTTCAGGAGAAGAAGCAAAAAATATATTTTCAAGATGGCCACCATGGCTGCCATCTTGGATTTAAAATAGGGATGATTTTAGCTATTTTTGATCTACAAGTCACCCCGATGCTTCCTACTAAGTTTCAAGTCAATAAGCCTTTCGGTTTAGAAGAAGAAGCTAAAAATATATTTTTAAGATGGCCGCCATCCGATCAGAAAGATTTTAGCTATTTTTGACCTATAAGTCACCCCGATGCTTCCTACCAAGTTTCCAGTCAATCGGCTTATCAGTTTAGGAGAAGAAACGAAAAATAGATTTTCAAGATGGCTGCCATAGCAGCCATCTTGGATTTCCGATCAGAAGGATTTTAGCTATTTTTGATCTACAAGTTGCCCTGATGCTAATTTCCTACCAAGTTTTGATTCAGTTGGCCTTTCAGTTCAGGAGAAGCAAAAAATAGATTTTCAAGATGGCCACCATGGCGGCCATCTTGGATTTCCGATAGGGATGATTTTAGCTGGTTTTGATCTACAAGTCACCCTGATGCTTCCCATCGAGTATAGAGTCAATTGGCCTAGGGGTGTAGGAGGAGTAGGCTTTAAAAGCAGTTGTTGACACTGCACGATGGAGGACGGACATTGACTGACCACGATAGCACACCATGAGCATTTCGTGCTCAGGTGAGCTAAGAAAAGAAAAAGCCACAAAGTGACCAAAGTCCCTGCCACAAGTAATTTTGGCAAGGAGAGGAAACTAAAAATCAGGAAGGCAGTTGTCTATCTTGGTTATGACTCATCACCATCAAGCATAGTATGTGTGTGAAGTTTGGTACGAAGTCAATTCGTTCTCAAGTCAATTTGTACTTACCCTTTTTGCCATATATTTTTGGACACATTAAAATAATTATTTTATTTTTTGTCCAAATATTTAGGAAAATATAATTTTCAAAAAACGCCATGTCCGAAAATTAAAGAAAATACCCGAAAAATTCCGATTAAAAAATGACGATTTTAGGCTGGTAGATCGGCAGTTTGTAGTAGCCGAGTTTTTAATACTGACTATTATGGACCATTTTTTGCTGGATAAATTTGACTTTCCATGCAATGAGACAAACATTGAGATTATAACCTGCACTAAAATATGAAAAATTAAACCACTGTTACTGTTTTAACTGATCATTGCATCATCGGTAGGACAGGACTGGGGGCCATTTGTAAATAAACTGACCCCTCCTGTTTGTTGAGAAAAATCCTGCTGGTATTGGCACACCTCAAAGATGGACTAGGTGAAAAGACCTAAGTTTGTGCACGCATATGTGTGTGTGTGTGTATGTGTCTGATATCTGATTAGGATCTATTCTGTTTGTCAAAGATCGTTTCTGTAACAGATGAAACGGTAACTTTTTTTTTTGTTGTTGTAATTTTTTTTTTTTTTTTTTTTTTTTTCGTTCCTAGAGCCATGAAAGATAGTAATTTATTTCATAGGAAAATGAAGTTACCATACTGACTCATCATTATTTGCAGCTATGCAAAGGCTAAGCAGGTTTTTCCACGAGGTTGCCCAATCACCCTCAGCAAACGATCATAAAATTGCGTAATATTAACGCACTGACAGATTGTAACTGTCAGCGCAAAACAAAAGGTCACTGATTGCCTATTTAATAGGAGTGCTTGTTTTAATAAGTATTAATGGACATTAATTTTATTAAAACATTTCACAAGCTTCACTGCTTTGATCGTCACTGTGATCGTTTTTATCTTGGTAATGAGGGAATGCCCATAATGAAAATTATATAATGACGTCTTTTTACTTGACACGCCAACACACCATGTAGAGGAAACTTGACCTCGGGTGTCATAAAGTTTGCATGTGACTATACAGAACCACGTGGTAATATGAAGGTTTTTTTAAAAAAGATAACAATAAATAGACAAGAAAACATTGATGCAAAGCATCAATACGCCAGGAAACTAATCTGTCATGCATATAGATCGTAGTATAGTGAAAAAATGTTATAATTTATGAAAGGTTGTTATTATATAAATTATCACAATACTCAACGATAAAAACATCATAGACTTTATCAGAGCTATGTAAAAAAAAATCAACTATGATCATCTGTTTTCTAGCCCACATACATAATTACATGTCGCCATCCATAGCCTAGGCCGAATATACTATATCCGAAATCATCTATGTAGCAGTGTTTCGTTCTTTTCTCCACTCATAACGTTTTCTTTCGGCCCAAATCTTTCCATGCTTGAATATCAAATAAAACTGTATTATTAAACCAGCTTATAATCCGTTTGATTTGAGAATGCATATTTCCAATCGTAAACAAAGAAAAATATCTTTTCTTTCTTCTTCGTAGTACGACGAAAAAAAACGAAATGAAAAAATTCAAACGTGTACGAATATTGACAGCAACAAACTCATTTCAGGTCGAATGGTCAAATTAGGGCTCTTACGGGAAAACTGCTCATTTCTCTTGTAAATGAGCAAAACCCACATTGCTACATTCATTCTACACAGTACTTCCCATTTTTTATTTCACTATGTTACCAATAGCACAGTTCTCTGTTGCAAAAGTGTGACTTCGAATAATAAAAAAAGAAGTGGGGGGTGAATAGTTATATATAACCCCACTAAGAACCCCATAAAACTGGAAGAAAACCGATGTTCTCCAAATACATACACATTTTCAAAAAACAATCTCAAATAGATATGCCGAGCTCCAGCCCGGCGTAAAATACAAAAGTTACCGAGAAATAGACAGGTGCTATAATATCTCCCCGTTGAACAACATTAAAAGGAAATGGATTTTGGCATGTTCCACGGCCTTCATTTTTTTTTCTTGCCTATTTTCAGCTGTGTATTGGTAGATCAGTCCATTTGGAAGATTGGGGCGATTTTATCATCTTCGTATGTATAGTAAGTGGCATACGCATTTTATACAGCTCGGCGATTTGAATAAACAAATAAAAGTAGTTTCTCCCTGAATGAAAACAGCAAACCCTGATGGAAAATAACTTGAAATAAGTTAATTTTTAGACTCTACTACTTACCTTCTTACCTGTAAGAAAATGGCTTTGTCTATCAAAACATCCGTGAAAATGATAGCGACGCTATGGGTTTGGTGTTGGATTTCATTGAAAATTCAGCTTTGTCCAGAGGCATTTTTGTGTCCGAAATTAGGAAATTCTCTTTTTCAAATTCAGGGGGTGTCCAAACTGTTATGGTGCATTAAATTATCATATTTTGCCGGAAATAGGTGGTGTCCGAACATTAATGGTGTCCGAAAATATATGGTAAATACAGTAAGTCCATTCGCTCTCATTTTGGTCAACTCATACTCATTTTTCGGTCAATTTGTACTCATAAAATTTTTCTTTGGTCAATTTGTACTCATTTGGTCAATTCGTACTCATTTTGGTCAATTTGTTCTCGTTTTGGTCAATTTGTTCTCACACTAAAATCGGCTAATTTCGAAGGAAATATAGAAAAAAGACAAAAAAGAAAACACCCAAATATAACAGAAAAAGAATTATTACATGAAAAATTCGAACCAGTTCACTTTTCTAGATTTTAATCTTTGAAAGAAAGATAGAAAAAAAAAAGAAGAAAAAATTCAAAAATACGAGGGTGAGTCAATAAGTAACCAGCCTAACTTATTTCCGGTTGAGATCCACCTCTTCTTTTTCGATGTAATTGCCCTCTAGTGTGATGCACTTAGACCAATGGTGTTCAAGTGCCATCAGCCCAGAACTGAAAAAGTTAGGGTCCTTTCCATTGACCCACTCCTCAAATGCCGTCACGACTTCTTCATCAGACTGGAAATGAAGTCCACGGATATCCTTTTTCAAGTTTGGGAACAGGAAGAAGTCGCTAGAAGCTAGGTCAGGCGAATAGGCAGGATGTGATATTAATTCATACCCGTTTCGCTCTACAGCATCCATTGCAACTTTGCAAGTGTGGACTCTCACGTTGTCCTATTGCAGCAAAACACCTTTAGAGAGTTTACCTCGGAGTTTTTCATGGATGGCGGTTCTCAGCTGGGCTAACAAGTTTGCATAGTACACTCCAGTTATTGTACTTCTCTTGGGTAAAAAGTCAAACATAATAATGCCTTTTGTGTCCCAAAATACTGTGGCCATCACCTTGCCAGCAGATGGTTGCGTTTTGAACTTCTTTGGCCTCGGGGACCCAGACCCTACCCACTGATGACTCTGAGCTTTATTCTCTGGCTCATAATAATGAACCCAAGTCTCATCTACAGTCACCAGACGCAAAAGAAAATCATCAACGCTTCAACAAGGTGCTGTATACTGATGCTCTGGTTGTCATTTGCTCATCGCTAAGGGATTTGGGGACCCAACGGGCTGTTAGCTTGCGCATACCTAAACGATCATGTAGATTGTTGAAATGCTACCATGTGAAATGCCTAATGTCTGCGCTATTTCTTCCACCTGAATTCACCTATCAGAGTATACCAGATCCCGAACTTTCTTACACATTTCTTCGTTGGTGGCATCCAGTGGGCGTCCAGACCTGGCTTCATCTTCTAAAGACTTTCTACCGCGTTTGAATTCCCCTACCCAGAATTTAACCTGAGCATAAGATGGTGCAGAAGACCCATAAACATCGGCTAACTCGCCGTGTATTTCCTTGCCTGTTTTACCTTTTAAATACAAGTACCGAATTACAGTACGGTACTCAACTTTAGATGAAAAGCATGCCTTTGCATCACTAGCCATGTTTGACATTCAATATCTTATTAAAGAATGACTTGATATGCGTGCAATTTTGTACCCATGTATAAAACATATATTGAAACAAAGCATGAAAATCGTGACCGTCTCGGTCCATCGGAAATGGGATAGGCTGGTTATTTATTGACACGCCCTCGTATAACATAAATTAAACAACATTAGTTAATAAACAAGCGGTTATTTTCATTAATTGCCAATAAAAGTCGGTTTCCTTTAATCTCATGTTGAAATCGACTTATTCCAAAGAAAATCAAGGAAGACCAAGAGGCCCATGAGGATCTGAATCGCTCTGCTGGCAAGTACAGTATCTGTTTTTTTGTTTTTTTTTTTTTTCGGTTTTCATCACCGATACAATATCTTGCCACGTAAAAGACTGTTTCCACATGTGAAATATTTAGAATAACCTCTCATGCAATACTCATGATTCCAACCAAAAAGTGGGAACCATCAATAATAATGTGAATATCATTATGTGTCATTACACTGCATGGAAAAAAAATCACAAATTGGAAAATCGCTTATTATAAACATTTATGTTGTCATGAATCGTCTGCTGAATAAATCTCAATAAACACTTAATCTCTTACCAAACATCACCAAAGTTTAACGTGTCCGCGGCAGAGTTCTATTTAAAACATTGCATGAAAATAATAAACCGCTAATAACACGCAATTTCTCCTTAACCCAACACTGTTTGCTACCCTGCCTGTGAACTACCGACTTTTAGTTTTACTAATTTTGTTGTCAGCTTAATCTTACAACAATTTACAATTCCTAGTTTGGTAATAGATTAAAGCCTTTCCTGCATCAGGAGTAAATGATATAATGAGGTACAGACAACAGGTGCAAAGATGGATGGATCTACGGACAAAAGGGAACCTCGCCATGACATCAGGTTATCTGGCCAGTTTTACTAAGAAAAATCTTGCCGCCAGTTGGAATTGTACATAGCCATATTTATAAAGACTCTAATCAGTAATTCATCCTATAGGGAAAACAAGCATTATTTAGAAAAAAAAACAAACAAAAAAAACTCCCTTTTCCAAAGTAAACATCCGATTTTCTCCAATCTTTAGGAGTTTCAAGTATTTCATGATAAAAAATGGCATAGTGATGTAATAAAAAAAAATGATAATAAAATGACTTTTTGTTTTCTTGGATCCACCGGGATTGACCCCACAACCCTCAAGTTGTAAATGACTACATGTATGTTGTCTACATGTATATACAATAGGAAAATTCAAAATTTCAAATGTCTCTTTTTCCAAAACTATTCAACAGATTTTCTTCGTTTTCAATAGGGTTCATGTTTATGATGATACAAATAATTTGAGCACGTTTCAAAAGAATTGGGTAAAAAGTGTGGACTTTATCGCGTAAACAAGAAAAAAAACAAAACTGAAATGGTTCCTTTTCCCATAATGTATGACGGATTTTCTTCACATTCAATAGGGTTGATGTCTATGATGATACAACTTCTCTGTGCAAGTTTCAAAAGAAATGAACGAAAACCACCTATGGGAAAACCAAATATTGGTTGCTTGAAACATGTAGATTTCAACCACTTTGCATTTAATGGGATCTGAAATCGTGGCCTTTTCAGACAAACTGTATATGATTTACTGTTCGCATTGCAAGGTTCTGTTGTCTGAAAACTCTCATGACAAATTTCTTATTGTATGCTTACATGGACTAAAAGATCGCCTTTATACAGATCATATAATATACTTTTATTAATTTTTTTTTCCTCACTTCTTAATCGTGAACTGATTGGATAGATGGACTGACGGACACTCCACCACTGTATTTTAAACGGATTTAAGTTCATAATCTTGTCCAAAATAGCCTCTCTAATTCTAAATTTTTGCCCAAACAGACTGACGCATGGATGGGTGTGATCAGTCATGCCCCACTGTTGCATATATCCCAAAATAGAGGTCCCAAAATGAGAACAACCTGACCAATTACATGTACATGAGTACGAATTGACCAAAATGAGGACGAACGGACCAAAATGAGTACTAATTGACCAAAGTGAGTACGAATTGACCAAATGAGTAGGAATTGACAAAATCAATGAGTACGAATTGACTGAATCGATGTATACGAATTGACCAAAATGAGAACAAATTGACTTGAGTATGAACTGACTTGCGTAAGAGTTGACTGGGAACCTGAAGTTTCATGAAAATATTCTAGAGGGTTCAAGAGGTATAGCTTGGACATAAAGTGTGACAGAATTTTTTTTTCCTCACTTCTTAATCGTGAATTGATTGGATAGATGGACTGACGGACACTCCACCACTGTATTTTAAACGGATTTAAGTTCATAATCTTGTCCAAAATAGCCTCTCTAATTCTAAATTCTTGCCCAAACGGACTGACGCATGGATGGGTGTGATCAGTCATGGCCCACTGTTGCATATATCCCAAAACAGAGGTCCCAAAATGAGAACAACCTGACCAATTACATGTACATGAGTACGAGTTGACCAAAATGAGGACGAACGGACCAAAATGAATACTAATTGACCGAAGTGAGTACGAATTGACCAAATGAGTACGAATTGACCAAATCGATGAGTACATATTGACCAAATGGATGTGTACGAATTGACCAAAATGAGAACAAATTGACTTGAGTACGAATTGACTTGAGTAAGAGTTGACTGGGAACCTGAAGTTTCATGAAAATATTCTAGAGGGTTCAAGAGGTATAGCTTGGACATAAAGTGTGACAGAACAATGTATGGACGAAATCAAGGAAACACCAATGGACTGACAGAAAACTACTATTACCAATGTCCCCTGCTTCACTAGCAGCAGGGAACAAATCAATATACCATGTATACAGCTGACTCACTATTTCAAACTCCAAGGGACCAGAATGTTTAGTTTGAGATAACAGTAATTTGAGATGACAGGGGCTGAAATGTAAAGAACATGGAGGAAAACTAAACCAACATTGTCCAAACTTCAGTTTGACTTAAGCAGTAATTTTAGTTATTAGTATTTGAGATAATGAGAGTCAACTTATTGGCTGAAAAAAAATGATCTTATCTAGAGATGTGCTAAGTATACCTACCTATGACAATCATAGCAATTGGTATTGCCAAGAGCAAGCCAAGGACGATAGTGCATCCCACTGAAAAAAAATAAAGGCAAAAAATACTATATTAAAGTATTCCGACAGACAGGCCTCAGCAAACAGTGTAGACCCAGATCAGATGCTGCAGTATGCAGCATCTGATCAGGGTCTACATTGTTTGCCACTCACCCAATAGCTGTAGACACGTCAACTGGTAATTAAACAAACTTGTTCAAATTTTAGAACAAGTATGATTGATTGATTGTGTTGGGGTTTAACGACACGTCAACCCTTAAGGGTCATTTTGTGTCGTCTCCCAGAGAAAGGGAGAAGAGAGATAGAAGAGATAGTAGAAGAGATGAAAGAGAGGGACAGGGAAGAAAGCGGAACAGGAGTGAAAGTGAAGAAATAGAAGAAATAAAAACATTCCCCCTCTACCCTTACCTGTTACAAGGATAGCAGGCCTTGCCCAACTGTAAGCCAATATCAGTTGGACGCCCCAGTGATGTAAGGTACATAACACCTTTGCACCACCCGACCACCCCCTAGAACAAGTATGGTAAAGAGTTAAAGTGTCTGAAAGGTTAGGGTAAATATGGTTCTTATTTTACAGCCTGACAGAAAAAATACACAGTAAATAACTAAAATTATGATTTCCTTGTCATGTGTTCAACTTTCCACTGGTTTCATTCACCTTATAGCTCTTGATTAATTGCTTTTTTTTCAATAACAAAGTTTTGATTTTTAACGACAGATTCTATCTGTCATTCTTCGTTGCCACGCACGTTTTTAGAGAAAGTGACTTTGACTACTATTAAATTTTGTATTTATCCGCGCACAAAAGTAGACCCAATGTTTTACTGTGTGTATATTAGTACGCCATTGAAGAGCTATCCATACAAAAGTAGTGCGACTTGTGCTTGATCTATGGTGAGTCGCTGAGAAAACCCGCCTTAATACATGTTCGAACAACAAAGGCGCAGATCAGCCTGCGCATCCGCGCAGGCTGATCAGCGCCTTTGTTGTTCGCTATAGCTCGTTTGTTTTCCACGAAGAAGCGTCCCACAAACTTAAATGGAGAACAAAATGATACCTGGAATTTATTAGTTTCTCATAGAATCTGTCATTTCAGGGCTGTTCAGCCCTTTGATTTTCTTCCTTCTCCACAAAACAAAAGTATTTACAAGGCCACCCCTCTTACCTAATACTACTGTTCTATTTTGAACACAATAAATAAACAAAGCTCCAAATAGAAATTCTTTCCTATTGAGGGGGGGCCCCTTTTCAGAAGGGAGTCTAAACAAATTTCGACAGATTTGTCTCCCCTGAAAGTATTTTCAGTTATTCTACTGCTGTGATCTTGAAAATTAGGACAAGGACACCAAAATCTAACCAGTTCTTTGTTATGTCCCAATTATATATCCAAGCAAATTTGGTAATAATCCAACCACTGGTTCACAAGATATTGTGCAGACAAGAAAGTGTGACACAAATGCGGGCACAAGCATCGACGCCAATGGGATCTGCACCAAAATCAATATGCACTGTCAATATGTCCCCCTCCCCGTTGGTGGGGGGACATAATGACACCAAGAGGAAGAGTAAACAATCCATGACTTTTTGATACAAACAGTGTGGATCCTGATCAGACTGCTCCTAAAGGAGTCTGATCTGGGTCCACACTATTTGCAAAAAATGACTTTTAAATTAACAAGCAGATGACAGAGCAGGCGACAATTATTGGCAGTGTAAGGGTTAACATTCTGTTAAGTGGATCCCACATACAGAAAAAGAATCACCTCCTTAGAATTGTCAGTAATGGATATGTGTGTCTGTGTGTGTGGGAGGGGGGGGATATGTGTGTCTGTGTGTGTGGGGGGGGAGGGGTAGAGGGTAGGGGGGTTTGGGAGGGGGGAGGGGGAGGGGGAGGTAGGGAAGTGGCAAGGGTTTTTAATCAATTTTATGGTTATGGTGTTAGAGTATTAATGGTATACTAGAGCTGGTGTTTGTAAAACACTATGCCCCCAACTGCCTGACTCTAACACTGTTTGACTCCAACACTGCTTAGCCATGACGGTAACAACAGTACAAATATATGATTTCAATGTTATTTTATCAAAGGGAAATAACTCTAAAACAGGAGATGATTGGGATAAGAAAAAAATACGGATCACCTATTTTTTCATGAGGAGTCAAAACATGAAATTTCAAAACAATAGTATACATGGTTCTAAACTTATGCTATACACAATAAAGTAACAACATTAAATGGCCCGAAATTGCGAAGGGCCATAACTCCAACATTTCATTTAATTGGTTCAAAATTTATTCAGGTGATCTCCTCCTCAATCCCAATCAGTATACCAAATATCATGGCTCTAGCTTAAATACTTTTTGAGATATCTTGCTGAAAAAGTCAAAATGCCTAGAACTACAAAGGGCCATAACTACATCAATTTTTCATGGAATTCCCTAAAAAACAAACCAGGTAATCTCCACATCATCCCCAATCAGCATATAATATTTCAAGACCCTAGCTTAAGTGCTTTTCGAGAAATCTTGCTGACAAGGTCAAAATGAGCAGAACTGCAAAGGGCCGTAACTTTATCAATATTTTCATGGAATTCTCTCAAAATATAATCGGGTAATGTACACATCATTCCCACTCACTGTATCGAATTTCAAGAACCCAGCTTAAATACTTTTCAAGATATCTTGCTCACAAGATTTAATTCTGATTTTTTTCAAAGGGGCATAACTTTAAATAAACATGCTAGACAAGAAACAAAATACGGGTCGGCTATTTTTTCATTGGGAACCCAAATATAAAATTTCAAAACCCTAGCGTGCAGGGTTCTTAAGATATGGCATGCACAAAAAAAGCTTGATGAACGGACAAACAGTCGGATGGACAAATGAAGGCAAAATAATATGCCCCATCAATTTCATTCGAAACTGGGGGCATAATCAGGTCATCTACTCATCGCTACCAATCTATTCATCAAGTTTCAAGGCTCCAGCTTCAATAGTTTTTGAGATATTTTGTTCACAAGGGAAACATGCCCAAATTTACAAAGGGCCATTACTTATGAAATATTTTTCAGAATTTACAAAAAAATTAATCAGGTCATCTACTCATCATTACCAATCAATTCACCAAGTTTCAAGTCTCTAGCTCTAATAGTTTTTGAGATATTTTGCTGACAAGATAAAAATGCCCAAAATAACAAAGGGGCATAACTCAAGGAGTATATTTCAAAATTTCTTCAAAAGTTAATCAGGTTGTCTACTCATCACTACCAGTCTATTCATCAAGTGTCAAGGCTCTAGTTCCAACAGTTTTTGAGATATTTTGCTGACAAGGTAAAATTGCCCAAAATTACAAAGGGCCATAACTCATGAAGTATTTTTCAGAATTTCTTCAAAAATTAATCAGGTCATCTACTCATCACTACAAATCCATTTACTAAGTTTCAAGGCTCTAGCTTTAACAGTTTTTGAGATATTTTGCTGACAAGATAAAAATGCCTAAAATTACAAAGGGGCATAACTCAAGAAGTATATTTCAAAATTTCTTCAAAAGTTTATCAGGTTGTCTACTCATCACTACCAGTCTATTCATCAAGTTTCAAGGCTCTAGCTTCAATAGTTTTTGAGATATTTTGCTGACAAGTTAAAAATGCCCTAAATTACAAAGGGCCATAACTCATGAAGTGTTTTTCAGAATTTCTTCAAACGTTAATCAGGTCATCTACACATCACTACAAATCCATTTACTAAGTTTCAAGGCTCAAGCTCTAACAGTTTTTGAGATATTTTGCTGACAAGGTAAAAATGCCCAAAATTACAAAGGGCCATAACTCAAAAGGCATTTTTCAGAATTTCTTCAAAAGTTAATCAGGTTGTCTACTCATCACTACCAGTCTATTCATTAAGTTTCAAGGCTCTAGCTCCAACAGTTTTTGAGATATTTTGCTGACAAGATAAAAATGCCCAAAATTACAAAGGGCCATAACTCATGAAGTATTTTTCAGAATTTCTTCAAAAGTTAATCAGGTCATCTACTTATCACTACAAATCCATTTACTAAGTTTCAAGGCTCTAGCTCTAATAGTTTTTGAGATATTTTGCTGACAAGGTAAAATTGCCCAAAATTACAAAGGGCCATAACTCAAGAAGTATTTTTCAAAATTTCTTCACAAGTTAATCAGGTTGTCTACTCATCACTACCAGTCTATTCATCATGTTTCAAGGCTCTAGTTTTAATAGTTTTTGAGATATTTTGCTGACAAGATTGCATCCATATTTTTTCAAAGGGCCATAACTCAGAAAAGGGGCATAATCCTGTCAAGAAAAAAAAAAGAGTCAGCTATTTTTTCATGAGGAATCCATATATGAAATTTCAAAACAGTAGCATTCACGGTTTAAAAGTTATGCTATGCATCAAAAAGCGTGACGAACGGACGGAAGGACGGACGGACGGACGGACGAACAACCCAGAAGCAATATGCCCCTCCAACTTCTTTGAAGTTGGGGGCATAATAATGCAGGTTGCATGGAGCTGGTTTCTTTGGGTTTACCAAATATTTAGGTAAAATAGTTAAGATCATTTTTCTTATCTTTGCACAAAAACTTCTTATGGTATTCAACAGAATTGCCAAGACTTTGTGCCAAAAAAAAATAATACAGTGATTTTATTTAATACCAAAAGATACTGATTTGATGCAATATTACAAAAATTATCCTATATTACCATAATAACCCTAAATATTGGAACAGACAGGCCTGAGCAAACAGTGTAAACCCAGATCAGACACCATGGAATGCGGCTTCTGATCAGGGTCTACACTGTTTGCCACCCCTTCCAAATTCTAGGACGTGTAAGGAGTTAAGCTATCCCAATACTTAGGGTAAATATGGTATCATAATAATTATCACCCTATCTGGAGCTGATTCATGTAATAAGCTACCTTTTACCTTTTAAAACAATTTCCACTTGTTAAGGAGGAGTATTTGATGATAATTCTGGGATAATTTTTTCCTGTTTTCCACAAAATGGACATTATGGGTACTGAGGCAATTCTAATGATTAACCACAATTTACATAAATATTTTTATGATGTAATAGCAAAAATTATTCTAAAGTTATAACAAAATACCCCTCCTTAACTAGTTATCTGATATCTTGTTTACGCTTCAAAATACATTTTTATAAATACAATACTTTTACCACAAATATTTTATCTGTCTTTTCATATGAATACAATGTAGTGATCAGAAGAAAAGAAAAGAAAATGAACATGCATGTAAAATTTAGTTGCCCACGTTTATTGTATGTACCAGTATTCATTTCATTCTGAGTTGACAATGCTATTTTAGTCTGGAGACCCCCAAAATGATAAATAGCAAATAGGCAAACAGTACAAAATGTATTAACCCTAGTCCTGCTGAACCTGGATATGTCCTGCCTTTGCAAACAGTGTAGATCCGGATCAGTTAGCTTCTGAAGAAGCCAACTGATCTTGATCTGCACTGTTTGCCATTCAGTATGTGAATTTATATCAAGTAATCTGATTGGCTAAAATTAAAAGTGGGCGAGACATCTTAATTTATTCAGCAGGATAAGGGTTAATGAAGAAAATATTAGTGAAGAATACCCAGGAGTACTATAATGTCACAACTATAAAAACTCGTAAAACCTCCACAAACTAGACAAAGTGACCAGTGTGTCAGGTATAACTCTGGCTGGTGCCTATCTATAGGCCTGATTCTCTCTCACACAATATACAAGTAGTTTCTATAGAATCTCTGAGGGAAAAAAAAAAGTTTACACACATACACATTGTTACAGAAAAGACAAAAACTATATACCCCCTATATACTTGGTATGCTGAAGGTATTATTAGCACAAACCCCACCACAAAGCATAAGCTTTAGTTAACCCTTGTCATGCTGAATAAATTAAGATGCCATGCCCATTTCTAATTGTCAGCCAATCAGATTCCTTGATCCAGATTACTGACATAAATTCATATACTAAATGGGAAACAGTGCAGATCCAGATCAGAAGCCAACTGATCTGGATTTACACTGTTTGCATAACAGTCTATCCAGGTTCAGCAGGACAAGGGTTAACCCTTCTCTTGCTGAACACACATGCCCTGTCTTAGCAAACAGTGTAGATCCAGATCAGTTGGCTTCTGAAGAAGCCAACTAATCTGGATCTGCACTGTTTGCCATTAAGTATGTGATTTTCTATCAAAAAACCCAGATCAAGTAATCTGATTGGCTGGAAATTAGAGGTAGGCGTGGCTTATTAATTTATTCAGCATGACAAGGATTAAGAGAGGGAAAATATTTATCTGATTTCTCCTCAAGGACATATGTTATGGGTACTCATTAGAAGCACTTCAGTTAGGTGCTTGTAATGAGTACCCACAACACATTTTTCATGGACAAATAAGAAAAATATCAACAACTTCGGCCAAAAAAAAGCATCTTCAATGATGCTTACATGCCTGCTAAATCAATAATAGGAGACCAAATTCTTTTATATCCCATAAAGGAAAAATAAATGTTAACTGACTACAATATAAAGCATGCACCTGTCTTAAGCAAGCACTTTTTTTGTTTTCCCTCAGACGCTTGCCTAACACAGGTTTGACTGTGCGTTAAGCATGACCACTCTCTGGGCAAATTCAGCAGATGAAAAACTGGCGATATATTTCTTATTTTTCCCAGAAAACATTTCATACAAATTGTCTCCAAGGAATCATCAGCTGAAAATTTTACCCAAAGAACTAAGCATCAAGGATACTTATGCAGAGGTGCGTAGCATATACAAAGTTTGTTCAATGCTGGGCCAGGGGTCAGCGTCAAACTTTAATCTTGTTAGAATCAGAATGGTGTTTGTGTGACTGTGCATTCATGTGTGTGTGCCAAGAGCAGGTGACCAGGAGGGTCACATATACCCCAGGCCAATGCCACTGACAAAGCTCATGCAAAGTTTCAAAGACTTGGTCTTTACTTGAGAACCAGCAACAATAGAGACTGCCCCACTGATCTGTATCCATCAACTATTAACCCTTCTCCTGCTGGACCTGGATATATCCGGCTTTTGCTAACAGTGTAGATCCAGATCAGTTGGCTTCTGAAGAAGCCAACTGATCTGGATCTGCACTGTTTATCATTTAGTATGTGAATTTGTATTAACAACATGGATCAAGTAATCTGATTGGCTGACAATTAGAAGTGGGTGTGGCATCTTAAAATATTCAGCATGACAAGGGTTAACACTTACCACATATCAACATCATCAAGCGAAGCAAAGCAAAAGAACTTAACCCTGGTTCTGCTTAACCCATTGTATACTGAATAGACTCTCCCACGCAATATATTGGAAGAGTCCAATTTCAATTTTAGGTACATTCAGCTATGAGATCTACATATTCCTAGAGAAAAATGGCTAAACTATTTGCAAACAGTGGAGACCCTGATCAGACGCCGCATTCTGCGGCATCTGATCTGGGTCTGCACTGTTTGCCAATTACCCTTTTACGGGTCTCCCAACTACAATGAGTTAACCGGGATATTCTCTGCCTTTGCAAACAGTGTAGATCCAGATCAGTTGGCTTCTTCATATCTGCAGCACTGTTTGACGTTAATAATGTGAATTTGTCTCAACAACCTTGATCAAGTAATCTGATTGGCTAAAAATTAGAAGTGGGCCTGCCAACTTGTTATACAGCATGGCAAGGGTTAATGCAAAAGTTTTGACACAAATGTTTACAAAATTCTACCTTAGAGACCTTTAGTCTGCATCAGCATTAACCCTTGTGACAACTTGTAATGCTGAATAAATTAAGATGCCATGCCCACTTCAATCTTTCAGCCAATCAGATTACTTGATCCAAGTTGTTGATTTGTTTGTGTTGCGGTTTTACAGCCCAGTCAACCCAATGCAGTCATGTTAAGCGGGGTCAGCTTACCTAACCACATTTTTACTGGGCAGGCTTAGTCCTCTAAGCGGTTAACCAGTATTGTACACATTCTATCCAAGTTGTTGATACAAATGAAACCTTGTCATGCTGAATAAATTTAGATGCCACCCCCCACTTCTACTTTCAGCAATCAGATTACTTGAATCAGGTTGTTCATACAAACTCACATACTAAATGACAAGCAGTGCAGATCCAGATCGGTTGACTTCTTAGAAGCCAACTGATCTGGACCTACACTGTTTGCAAAGTCAGGGCATATCCAGGTTCAGCAGGACTAGGGTTAAGACCATAACAGTAACCAACTGACCTGTATCCATCCAACAGTAACCAACTAATACTGACATATCACTAACTTCAAGTGAAGACTTTCAGAAATAAAAGCAAAGCAAAAGAACTAAATGCAAAAGTTTGATGCAAAATTTAACACACAAGTTAGATGCAAAATTCAACTGACATACAGACAGAGCTACAACCGGATGGATGAATGGATGCATGCATGCATGCATGCATACATGCATGTGGCATATATGAAAGGGTAGATGGATGCATGCATGGATGGTGCATGCATGCATGCATGGATGGGTGAATGGATCAATGCATGCATACATGGAGGCATGCATAGATGACAGAGAGATAAAATGTTGTCTACTGTTACATTAATTTAAGAGGATAATGATTAACCCTTGTCCTGCTGAACCCGGATGTACCCTGTCTTTGCAAACAGTGTAGATCCAGATCAGTTGGCTTCTGAAGAAGCCAACTGATCTGGATCTACACTGTTTGCCATTAAGTATGTGAATTTATAGTAACAATCCAGATCAACTAATCTGATTGGCTGAAAATTAGAAGGGGGTGTGGCATCTTAATTTATTCAGCAGGACAAGGGTTAACAACTCAACCTCATACTGTAGAATATAAACATTTGCAAACAGAAGGCTCAAAACAAGTCATCTTATCTGGATCTATTAAAACTGTTTGGCATTCAGGGCCCAGTTGTTCAAAGCTAACGACGTCGTTAGTTAACGATTCGTTAAAATTAACATCGAGTGATACGCAAATATGCTGAAATTTTTTGCTGAAAAAATGTGACTCACATTTTTTCAGCAAAAAATTTCAGAAAATTGTATATTGAATCTGCTAAAATAGTTAATGAAATGGCCCTTAACGAGCTTGTTAAGCAAACAACTCTTTGAACAACTTTATTAATTTAATTAAGCACCCATTTTCCAAACAATGAACATGTTCAAATTCAAAGCTTGAAAAATCCATTTAACCCAAGTCCTGCTGAACCTGGATATACCCGGCCTGCCTTTGCAAACAGTGTAGATCCAGGTCAGTTGGTTTCTTGATCTGGATCTGCACTGTTTGCCATTAAGTATGTGAATTTATATGGATAATCTGGATCAAGTAATCTGATTGGCTAAAAATTAGAAGTGGGCTAGCATCTTAATTTATTAAGCATAATAAGGGTTAAGACATTTAGAGTTGAAAGGATTAGCAAGCCTGGGGAAAAAAAAAAATCAGCAGAAGACATTCTGAAATAATTTTCTTATTTTTCAAAGAAAATAGGATCTGACATTTCATGCAAATTGTCTCCTGAGACAATTTGCATGAAATGTCAGGGCCTGTTTTCATGGAAAAAATAAGAAAAATATCATCAATTTGTTGTCTGCTGAATCTGCCCAGAGTGGTAATGGTTAAAAAAAGTCAGCTATTATTATTATATCTGATAACACTGAAAATTAACTATCTGTCACTTCAGGGTACATAATAATTTAAGTACTTGCAATCCTAGTAGTATTTTTACCATTAAAGCGCTCAGCAAAAGAATAGCACATGGTATTCTGATTTTTTAAATTAATATTCAGAGAAACAAAAAAGCCTTGGGACTTCATACAATTGGTATGCTTGGCAGATTATTCACAAGAAGTGTCAAATCTTATTTACTCTATAAAAAAAAAAAAAAAAAAAAAAAAAAAAAGAATTAAGAATGTCTGCACTTAAAGGATTCAGTGTAAAAAACAAGCCTGAACCAAGTCTAAAGTTGTCTTAGGCAAAATCAGGAGATGATAAACTGGTGATATTTTTGTATTTTACCCAGAAAGTAGGCCATGAAATTTCACACAAACTGTCTCCTTAGGTGACAATTCACATGAAATAGCAAGTCCTATTTTCTAAACAAAATGAGAAGAAAAAAAATCAAAATGTTATCTGATGCTCAAGTCCAACAACTTAACAATTTCAGGGCTATGGGCAGATGATAAACTGATATTTTTTTTCTTACTTTGTCCAGAAAACTCTTCATGCAAATTGTCTTTTAAAGAGACAAAAGGATATTTTCAAAATGTCATCTGCAGATCTTTTTTCCCCGGCATGATAAGCATTAAAAGTGTATAAGATCTTTCAACAAAAGGTGAATGAGCCATTGAATTTGCAACAAAGTTCAGAAAATGGGTCAATAAATAAAAGCTGACTATTTCTTGTCCTCATATAAATTCATAGTCTACTGAATAAAGGACAGTTTTGATATAGATTTTTAACATATTTTTTTTTTTGCACTCAGAGAGAGAGAGAGAGAGAAAGAGAAACACACACACACACACACACACACACACACACACACACACACACACACACACACACACACACACACACACACACACACACACACACACACACACACAGAGAGAGAGAGACACACACAGACAGCACAGAGAGAGAAATACATAATCAAACTTTGAAACCATTTCAGTGTGTCAGATACCCGGGCAGATACCTTGGTCATGTCAAGCACATTCAGTTAAATCTACAGACACTGTTGCTGGGCAGGCCAGTCCTCTGAGTGGTTAACTAGTACTTCTTGCACATACTTTCGCCAGTAACTGACAACCGCCCTTCTTGAATTAGTGGAAGGGGAAGAATGGCCGTAGAAACTATTTCACAATCTCCACAAAACTTATGTGGCTGAGCTGGGTTTGAACTCGTGAACCCCGGATCTTCAGTCAGGTATGCTACTGATTGCAACAGATGAACAGATAAGTGGAAGAATTAAATTACTCAAAAGAACTCAGGAAAAGCTTCAGCCTGTCAGATTATTAGACCAATACCAGTTGGTTAAGCTTTATAGCTCTCAGGGCAAATTCTGCAGGCCACTCATTGACAATATTTTTCTTATTTTTCCCAGAAAACAGGATTTGACATTTCTTTAGGAGACATTTGCATGAACTGTTAAAGCCTCTTTTCTTGGAAAAATAAGCAAGAACTATTTCAAAATGTTGCCTGCTAAAAATTTTACTCAGCAAACTCAGCAGTAATCTACACAATAAAACTGGAGATTTGATCATGAAATGTTTTCTACGGTCATTCTCTCCCTTCTGCTGATTCAAGAAGGGCAGTTGTCAGTTTCTGGTGAAAGAATGTGCACAAAACTGGTTAACCACTTTGAGGACTAAGCCTGAGAAGTAGAAGTGTGGTTAGGTCAACTGACCATGCTTGACATGACCCAACTGAGTTGACTGGGCCGTAAAACCTCAACACAAAATAAAAAAGAACTCTGGAAATGGTACCTGGATGCATTGGTACTTTAACCTTAACAACTTAAACAAGGCTGTCAGAAATTTCAACTTAAATCTACAAGAGGACCATGATGGTCCTATATCGCTCACCTGAGCAAACAGATTTGCATACTTACTGTTGAAGTTTCAGCCAAGTTCACTGCTCTAAGATTTATGTATAAATTTTATAGCCCTGTCCCCACTCCCCCCGACTCCCCTCCTAAGCCATGTTTTTTCTTTTTAACTCATCATAACGACTTGACTTAATCTTGAAAGAGGCTCACCAAAGGAAAATTTCTGCCAAGTTATATTGAAATTGGTCCAGTGGTTTCTGACAAAAAGATTTTTAAATTGTTTTATATCGCTATAAAGCCCTACCCCCTAACGCAATTTTGACGAATCAGGACAGGTTGAACAAACTTGGTAGAGGGTAACCAAAGGAACATTCCTGCCAAGTTAAACTGAAATCGGTTCAGTGGTTTCTGACAAGAAGATTTTTAAAGTTTTCTATTTAGATCTATAAAGAAAATAAGCCCCACCCCCTAGCAGCCATGTTTTTTGACAAATCAGGATTGCTTGAACATTCTTGGTAGAGGTTCACCAAAGCATTATTGAAATCAATCAGGAGGTATTTGACAAGAAGAATTTTAATGTTTTCTATACAGATATATACGGAAAATAAGCCCCGCCCCCTGGGGCCATGTTTTTTGACCTATCATGAAGGCTTGAACAATCTTGGTAGAGGGTCACCAAAGCAACATTCCTGCCAAGTTACATTGAACTTGGTCCAATGGTTTCTTACGAGAAGATTTTTAAATTTTTTTATATAGATATATAGGGAAAATAAGCCCCGCCCCCTAGCGGCCATGTTTTTTGACGAATCATGACAGCTTGAACAACCTTGGTAGAGGGTCACCAAAGAAACATTCCTGCCAAGTTATATTGAAACTGGTCTGGTGGTTTATGACAAGAAGATTTTTTAGTTTTCTATATAGATTACGGTAGATTTCCCTTTAGTTCGAACAGGTAAAAAATAAATATTGATCCGGGTGTTCGAATTATACGAAAATCAGTTTCAGAAAAAAAAACACTGTTCGAACTATTTTAAATTGCCGAAAATCTCCGATAAAAACTGAACGAGCATGATAAAAAAATCAACAACTAACCATCAGTCCCTGTGTGATGTGTCGACGATTTGAGCTATTTTCCCACTGTTGATTGAACTAGAACGTAACTCGCGGTATTTAGCGATAATTGCTCATGGTTGTGCGAATTCCCTAACAATGGACCATTTTCAATAACAAAAACATTGTATGTCACTTTCTTCTTATCCTCAGAAAACAGTAGCCTGGTCATAATCATAAACAATTGACGTCACTCTAAACTTTCTTCAATTATAGAGTAACATTATCATTTTGATGCGGATAATTGTCTTTATTTGTAATAAGTCATCCGTATTCTATGCATTTCAACATTCCTTAGACTTTGGTGCGGACGTGACACACGACAGTTGTCTAAGGCGATCATCAAAAACCGTCTATAAAAACATCAAACTAATCGCTTGCATAACGGAAAGCGGTGTTGAAGAAAGGTACCTTACCATCTAAAACAAAACAAAACAAAAAAAAAAAAAACTATGATAGGGCAGCAGTTGTCGCATCCGCTTATTCCGATCAGGACCAACAGTTTACCTGACAGCGTAAACAGGACTTAGAAATGTTTTTATGCGCAGCCTGATTTAGGCCATCGTTTCTTGCCTAAGAAGTAACCATTTTGCGTTCACGAGTCTACCGGAAAATCCCAGTGTTCTGACTAGTAAAAAGCGCACCTTATTGCAAATGCGAAAATAAGACAAGTCGGCGCGGTCCGATAAAGGTCTAGTTTATTTATAGTGCATACTTACAAGGACAGGTGTTCTTTATGCAAGATGTTAGCAGTTTTATTATTTTGAAAAGCCTGCGCAGCCGATCGGGTTGTGAGGTAATTCTTGTAAGGTCCCTTTTTCTTTTGCGGAACACCATATTTTTGCTCACGGGTAATCTCTGTGAAACATACTTATTGACCTTGTTAACCTTTACCGTTTTAGCAGACAACGAACTAATAACATTTTTCTTATATTTTTTTTTTTCAGTGTACATAATTTGACATTTCAAGCAATTCGTCTCCCGAGGAGACTATTTGCAAGAACAGTCTGCTGCTACTTTTTAGGACAAAAATAGAAAACTGTCATCAGTTTGTCGTTTGCTAAATTTGCCCATAGCATGGTAAGAACTAACATGCTTAAAATAGCACCTGCAGTCAGCTGGAGCAACCGTGTTAACACAGATTAACCCCTTAAAGCGCCATTCACAACTGCAGCAAAAAAAAAAAAAAAAAAAAAAAAAACCTTTTTAATTTATTTCTATTTATTTATTTATTTATTTTCAGAGAATAAAGTCTTGACATTTCAGGTGAATCATCTCCTAAGCAGATGCTTCATATGAAATTTCAAGACTTATTTTCTCTGAAAAATAAAATAATAATAAACAACAAAAAAAAATTGCTTGGCGCTTTATGGGTTAATATACAATCTAGCGCTGCCATCTGTACAGTTTTAATTAATCCAAATAGCGCCAATCACAACTGCAGCAAAAAAAAACAAAAACTTAACTTATATTTATTTTTTTTCGGAGATTTTAAGCCTTGACATTTCAGGTGAATCATCTGCAGCAGATGATATTTTGAGTTTTTCTTATTTTTCAGATAAACAAGTTGACATTTCATGTGAAATGTCCGCCCAGCAGATGCTTCACATGAAGTGTCAAGAAAAATAATAATAAAGAATAAAAAATTCAAAATGTTGTCTGCTACAAATTTTGCTTGGCGCTTTAAAGATTATTTTCCATTCTACCGCATGCCTTCTGTACAGTTTAAACTAAGTCTTGGAGTGCCAATCACAACTGCAGCAGAAAAAATTCTATATATTTTTTTTATTTATTTGTTTATTTTACTTTTTTCAGACAATAAAGTCTTCACATTTCATGTGAATCATCTGCGAACGAAATGTCATCACTCATTTCTCTTATTTCACTTTTTTTTTAAATAAATAAAAAAAATCAAAACGTAGTCTGCTAAAATTTTTGCTAAGCGCTTCAAGGGTTAGTTTAAACTGGCTGTCAATCAGCTATAACTGTAAAGGCCCTCGTGTCATGTATGAATGAAATCTGAGCCGAAAACGCTTTGATGTTAACATAGGTTGTGAAGACATTAACCTTTAAAGTGCCAAGCAAAATTTGTGGTGTTTATTTTTTCTGTTTTCAGAGAAAACAAGTCTTGTCATATCATGTGAATTGTCTACCAATATTGTCTACCAAGTAGACAATTCACATGAAATGTCAGGACTTAATTTCTCTGACAAATAAGAAAAAGTAAAAAATGTTGTTTGCTGCAGTTGTGACTGGCGGTTTAAGGGTTAACGGAGATACAGATAAGTTGCTGAATTAGAAATGCAAGAGCGTGTAAAGGGTATTACTTCATTTAACCCTTAGTGCGCCAATCAGAACTGTAGCAGAAAACAGTTTTACTTTTAAGTTTTTCAGAGAACTAAGCCTTGAGATTTCTTGTGAATCATCAGTCAAGCAGATGCTTCACATGAAATGTCAAAACTTTTTTCTCTGATAAAAAAATAATAATGGCTAAAAAATCAAAATTTTGTCAGCTACAAATTTTGCTTTGCTCTTAAAGGATTATGCGATAATTATAAAGCGCTAATACACCGATGCTAAAACACTGATTGCCGGCTTTTCAGTGCATTTTGGTCTCCCGCTCTTCTCTGCGGGTCTTTTCATTTCAGCGGACAGAAATTTATTTACTCTAAAATGAACTGGGCTTCTTGGGTGTAAAAGAAGAACTAAGGCCATCCTTAAACTTTTGTAAGTTTGCTGTGCTCTGACCGACCCGCAAAAATCGCCGCGACTCATTTTTTTTTTTTTTTTTTTTTTTCCCGCAGTTTCCGATTTTTTTTTTTCCTCGGGGATCAACCTGGTTCTGTCCATTGCGGTTACTGTATTAATCCACCTATAAGACTGTGATTTTTCCACAAAAAAAAAAAAAAAAAAATGCCCCCAAAAACCAGACCCGTCTATATTATCAAGATCTTCGGCCATATCGGTATTTTCGGCAAGTCCGGTGGTGCCACGTGGTCACGGAAAGTGCCGATCATCGAAGCCGGGTTTACCTTCGTCCACTGACAGAAATTTACTAATCCAGACTAATTAAAATCACATTATGTTCCAAAATGTTATCCATCCCCGAGGAACACTAAAACCAATTCGTTTCTTCCTTACAATGAACACGGGAAATAATTGCACAGACTTTTCGGATTGGTCCATTAGGTAAAACGGGTAAGGAAATTAGATGTAAAAAAAAAAAAGAAAAAAGACTGAACTCTTAGCACTCTGGGCAAAATTACTTAAGAAATATTTTTTCTGATGCATATATGTCCCAAAAACAGGTTTGACATTTCATGCAAGTTACCTCCAATGAAGACATTTTGCATGAAATGTCAAATTCAGTTTTCTTGGAAAAATGTGATCAATTTGTCGTCTGCTGAATTAGTCCACAGAGCTGTAAAGGTTAATCATATACATTTCAATGACACATTCACCAACTAGCCACATGATTGACGGGCGAACAAACCTATTGCCATCAAAGGAATCGGCCACTTTTATAATCCCTTTGATGTTACTAGAAATTTGAACTGTGATAAACAGACCTTATTTTGTTCATACAAATTAATCGCAACCAGATCGGCTGCGCAGGCTACTCAGAATAATAAAACCGCTAATATTATACATAAAGAATGTCAGGCCTTGTAAGCATGCACAATAAATAAAATAGACTTATCGGACTGCGCATATGAGCACATTAATCTGGATCTTCCTTTTTCATATTTGCGATAAGGTACTTTTTTTGACTTGTCGGAACAGAAATATTGTAAGCCTGTCAGTAGGACGCTGCATGGGATTCATGCAGAGGTAGACTCGTGATCCGCAAAATAGTAACTTACTTTTTGGGCAAGATACAATGACCTGGACCAGCCTGTGCATTGACTGTTTGAAACGACACTCTCTTTCTAGGCCCTGCAAACTCTGTCAAGCTAACAGAGTAGGTCCTGATCGGAATAAGCCGATGTGACACCCTGCCCTATTTTTGGCTTTTTTTTTTTTTTTTTTTTTACAATCGGTAAGATACCTTTTTTGGTTTCAGTATTTAATGACCACCTGCAGAATAGCAACGAGGAAAATTGTACCTTATAACCATTGCAAAATACCCAGATGAGTCTGCGCTTTAAAAAAATGAATTCTAATTTGTTTTTAGGCTCTTCAGAATCAGCTTTACAAATTACATAAATTTTCAACTGCCTGCGAGAATGCGTTGACCCGAGTGCTTCGGTCACTATTTTGATCAGTCACATAAGCGGCGAGGTACTTTTGTTGGTGACTGCTTTCTTTGTTAAATTAAGTTGTTGTTTTTTTGTTTTGTGTGTAACAATTCATGTGTATCATTTTTTTTCATCGGATTGCACACGGAAATTCGAGGTACGTAATGTTCATCAACGAACTATACATATACAGTTTGTGAATCGCACTTCACGTGTTCGAACTATTTAAAAATGAGTTTGACAAAAATACGTGACTGTTCGGACTAAAAGAGCAATTTTCGGGAGACGATTTCAAAACAGTAAGGGGTGTTCGAATTATTCGTGTGTTCGAACTAATAGGAAATCTACCGTATATATGGAAAATAAGCCCCACCTGCTAGCAGCCATGTTTTTTGACAAATCACAATTACTTGAAACAATCTTGGTAGAGGGTCACCAAGGAAACATTTTTGCCAAGTTATAATGAGATCGGTCCTGTGATTTCTGACAAGAAGATTTTTTAAAGTTTTCTATATAGATATATAGGGAAAATAAGCCCTGCCCCCCGGTGGCCATGTTTTTTGATGAATCATGACAGCTTGAACAACCTTGAAAGAGGGTTACATAAGAAACATTTCTGCAATGTTATATTGAAATCAGTCCAGTGGTTTCTAACAAGTAGATCATTAAAGTTTTCTATACAGATATTTCGGGAAAATAAGCCCAGCCCCCTAGCAGCCATGTTTTTTGACAAAATGACAGCTTGAACAATCTGATAAAGGGTCACCAAGGAAATATTTCTGCCAAGTTATATTGAAATCGGTCCAGTGGTTTCTGACAAGAAGATTTTTTCAAACTTTCTATATAGATATATAGGGAAAATAATCCCCGCCCCCAGCAGCCATGTTTTTTGACAAACCCTGACAGCTTGAACAATCTTAGTAAAGAGTCACCAAGGAAACATTTCTGCCAAGTTATATTGAAATCGGTCCAGTGGTTTCTGACAAGAATATTTTTTCAAGTTTTCTATATAGATATAAAGGGAAAATAAGCTCCACCCCTAGCGGCCATGTTTTTTGATGAATCACGATTACTTGAACAATCTTGGTAGAGGGTCACCAAGAAAACATATTTGCCAAGTTATATTGAAATCGGTCCAGTGGTTTCTGACAAGAAGATTTTTTCAAGTTTTCTATATAGATATAAAGGGAAAATAAGCTCCACCCCTAGCGGCCATGTTTTTTGATGAATCACGATTACTTGAACAATCTTGGTAGAGGGTCACCAAGAAAACATATTTGCCAAGTTATAAATTATGAAATCGGTCCATGGTTTCTGACAAAAAGATGTTTCAAGTTTTCTATATATAGGGAAAATAAGCCCTGCCCCTTGGCGGCCACGTTTTTTGACAAATCCAAATGGCCTGAACAATCTTGGTACAGAATCACCAAAGGAACATTTATGCAAAATTATATGGAAATCGGTTCAGTGGTTTCTGACAAGAAGATTTTTTAAGTTTTATATATATATAGATATATAGGGAAAATAAGCCCCGCCCCCTGGCGGCCATGTTTTTTGACGAATCCAAATGGCTTGAACAATCTTGGTAGAGGATCACCAAAGGAACATTTCTGCAAAATTATATGGAAATCGGTTCAGTGGTTTCTGACAAGAAGATTTTATAAGTTTTCTATATAGATATATAGCGATAATAAGCCCCGCCCCCTGGCGGCCATGTCTTTTGACGAATCCAAATGGCTTGAGCAATCTTGGTAGAGGATCACCAAAGGAACATTTCTGCAAAATTATATGGAAATCGGTTCAGTGGTTTCTGACAAGAAGATTTTTTAAGTTTTCTATATAGATATATAGGGAAAATAAGCCCCGCCCCCGGCGGCCATGTTTTTTGACAAATCCTAACGGGTTGAACAATCTTGGTAGAGGATCACTAAAGGAACATTTCTGCAAAATAATATGGAAATCGGTTCAGTGGTTTCTGACAAGAAGATTTTTAAAGTTTTCTATATAGATCTATAGGGAAATAAGCCCCGCCCCCTGGTGGCCATGTTTTTTGACGAATCCAAATGGCTTGAACAATCTTGGTAGAGGATCACCAAAGGAACATTTCTGCAAAATAATATGGAAATCGGTTCAGTGGTTTCTGACAAGAAGAGTTTTTCAAGTTTTCTATATAGATATATAGGGAAAATAAGCCCCGACCCCTGGCGGCCATGTTTTTTGACGAATCCAAATGGCTTGAACAATCTTGGTAGAGGATCATCAAAGGAACATTTCTGCAAAATAATATGGAAATCGGTTCAGTGGTTTCTGACAAGAAGATTTTCTATATAGATATATAGGGAAAATAAGCCCCTCCCCCTGGCGGCCATGTTTTTTGACGAATCCAAATGGCTTGAACAATCTTGGTAGAGGATCACCAAAGGAACATTTCTGCAAAATTATATGGAAATCGGTCCAGTGGTTTCTGACAAGAAGAGTTTTTAAGTTTTCTATAGATATATAGGGAAAATAAGCCCCGCCCCCTGGCGGCCATGTTTTTTAACAAATCCAAATAGCTTGAACAATCTTGGTGGAGGATCACCAAAGGAACAGTTCTGCAAAATTATATTGAAATCGGTCTGGTGGTTTCTGACAAGAAGATTTTTTAAGTTTTCTATATAGATATAAAGGGAAAATAAGCTCCACCCCTTGCGGCCATGTTTTTTGACCAATCCTAATGGCTTGAACAATCTTGATAGAGGATCACCAAAGGAACATTTCTGCAAAATTATATTGAAATCGGTCCAGTGGTTTCTGACAAGAAGATTTTTAAAGTTTTCTATATACATATATAGGGAAAATAAGCCCCGCCCCCTGGCGGCCATGTTTTTTGACGAATCCAAATGGCTTGAACAATCTTGGTAGAGGGTCACCAAAGGAACATTTCTGCAAAATTATATGGAAATCGGTCCAGTGGTTTCTGACAAGAAGATTTTTTAGTTAAAAAATCTATTTTTAGCTCCTGTGACCTAGATATGCAATGGACCGGAACCATTTGAACAACTCTGAAAGAGGACTTACCAAGGATCATTCCTGTGAAGTTTGGTCAAATTCCAATCAGTGGTTTAGGAGGAGATGTTGTTTAAAGATTGTGGACGGACGGACAGACTGATGATGACGACGACGACGGACAGTGAGTGATCACAATACCTCACCTTGAGCCTTCGGCTCAGGTGAGCTAAAAAGACGGAAGGATGGCTGGCTGGCTGGATGAACAGATTTTAATGCAAGTATAACTGTTTTCAACCCCTCTGTGGCTTATACTGCTGTCCTTTCCAAGACAGACTGGTTATGATCATCTTTGTTGTCATTCTAGCATTGTGGTCAATTGCTATACGGCTGCCCACCTTGCTTACTGTTTTCTTGTTGTGATGCTAGCACTGTGGTTATCTTCTTCAATGGCTGCCTACTTTGCTTTCTTTTTCTTCGTTTATATTGTTTTAACCCTTGTCATGCTGAATGAACAAAGATGCCACACCCACTTCTAATTGTAAGCCAGTCAGATTGCTTGGTCTAGTTGTTGATACAATGTAACAAATTCACATACTAAATTACAAACAGTGCAGGTCCAGATCAGTTGGCTTCTTCAGATGCCAACTGATCTGGATCTATGTTATTTACAAAGCCAGGGCATATCCGGGTTCAGCAGGACAAGGGTTAAAGTTTGGAGCTGCATTAGAAGATAAAGGCAAATTTTTGTGCAAGTAAAAATGGTTTAATCCCCCAACCCCAGTAGTTTTTCTACTGACAGTTCCAAGGTGGTTCCTCCATTGCAGTTCTTCTTTGTTAGTGCATTGTGTGCATTGATGGATGTCTTCTGTGTTTGTGCATTGTGTGCATAGGTGGTTGTCTTTTTTGTTTATGCATTGTGTGCATTGGTGGTTGTCTTCTTTGTTTGTGCATTGTGTGCATTGGTGGTTGTCTTCTTTGTGCATTGTGTATATTGTTGGTTGTCTTCTTTGTTTGTGCATTGTGTGCATTGTGGTTGTCTTCTTTGTTTGTGCATTGTGTGCATTGGTGGTTGTCGTCTTTGTTTGTGCATTGTGTGTATTGGTGATTTCATGTGGCATTTGTATTGTTTTCATTGTTTGTTACTCATCACTTCTTCTTTTGGTACATTTGGAAGGCTGTGCTTTGTCACTGTGTCATTTCCTGGGTATTCTTCACTAATATTTTCATCATTCACCCTTGTCACGCTGAATAAATTAAGATTCCATGCCCACTTCAAATTTTCAGCCAAACCAATTACTTGATCAAGATTGTTGATATATATTCACATAATTAATGACAAACAGTGCAGATCCAGCTCAGATGGTTTCTTCAGAAGCCAACTAATCTGGATCTACACTGTTTGCAAAGGCAGGACATATCCAGGTTCAGCAGGACTAGCATTAATATTTTTTACATCACAGTCAATAATCTTTCAGTCATGTAATGACAGTGTCTGGGTGTGATGGTCAGAACCTATGCCATCTTAGAGTGCCGATTCAGTGCAGTATCACACCTCAAGACACGCTGATATGATATCACCACCAGTCACTTTATACTGATACTGATATAAATAGTCCTAGCTTTTTCTTCTGATGCTGAGTGCCACACAATAGAGCACCTAGAACCATTTTTATAAAATCTTGAGTACGACACAGTTGGGGCTCAAACCCATAACCTCCAAATCTAAAGGAGGATGTCTATACCAACTGAGCCACTCAGACTGGTCTGGATGAATAGACAGATCACGACTGGTTGGCTGGCTAGGCAGTTGGGTGAATGGATATGACAATGCACTATTATGCTATGTCCTAAAATTTTGTCACCTAAGTTTCTTACAAAATTGCTCAGGCAAACAGAGCAGACCAGATCAACTGCATAAAAAGTGAAATTTAGGCTAAAAATTATGGAATAAAGTGTTTAAAATTTTAGGATATTTCCCGTAATCACATTCAAACTTTGGAAAAAATTTAGTCAGCCGGATACCTGGATACCTTGGTATCACTCACACAAAGTAAACTGGGGTCAACTCTCACATCAGAAATTTCATTAATGATGATGATGGTTTAGTGTTTTACATCCCTGCCAACATTACTTAAGTCATATCGAGACAATAGAAGGATGATAGTGAAAGGCTCTGTGTGATGAAGTGCCGTACAGTCAAGGCCACCTAGACACTTCTTCATCTCAAGCACTAAAAGGGCAGATGATTGGATGGATGGATGCATGCATGCATGCATGGCTAGAATAATAGATTGATGCACGGATGGATAGAAAGGATGCACGGATAGCTCATTACGAAAACACGCCTATTCAAATATACTGAAAATTTTACCACAAAAAAAAATGAAAATTTTCAGATAAAAATTCTGATATTTGTCTTATTTCTGCTCAAAAACACAGATTGTGGGTACTCGTTAGAACTGCCTCCCTGAGGTGGTTCTAATGAGTACCCACAATCTATGTTTTGAGCAGAAATAAGAAAAATAATATATACCCCTGTAAACCCCACTTTTACTATATAAAAGTGGGGTTTAAGGGGGTCAACATTATATAGGCATGTTTTCGTGATGTAGATGTGTGCCTTACTGACAGGCTGGATCAATGGATCAACTGACCAATCAATACCAATCTACCACATTTATCCTAAATATTCAGACTCTTGAACTCCTTACTTAACTTACATCCCTTATTTGGCCTGTTCATTGATGACATTATTATTACAGAATCCCCATTAGTTACAGGACACCCTGCAGGACACCCTAACTGCTAACTACGCTTGTCCTAAATTTGAACAAGTCCATTTTACTACCAGCTTATGAGAGTAAAAAATGCTTGATGAGTGGCAATCTGATCTGTGTCTTTACTCAGATGTGTTTGTCTGCTTAATCTTAAGAGTAAATATAGAAATGGTTTCCAACCTATCCTAGCTAACCTGTGTACCTAATGCACTACCTGACTGTCCCAAATATTCTAAATATTATTTCTTTACATTTTAAACAAATTAACCTTTACCGTGCTCTGGTCAGATTCTGCAGACAACAAATCAATACTTTTCTAACTTCTCCCAGAAAATTGGATTTGACATTTTATGCAAACTGTCTCCCAAGGAGGCAATTTGCATAAAATTTCAAAGAATATTTTTCTGGGAAAAAATGGAGAAATATTTCAAAATGCTGTCTGCTGAAAGTTTTACCCAGCATGCTAAGCGTTAAGATTAAAATTATTATTGTGTGACAAAGTCTCACTTTTATATTTTGAAGCATCTAGATTACCATATTAACCATACATATTATGACAAACATGGTCGAGCAGTGAAGACTAAGATCAAACTATTCTTATGGGGACTTAAAACACATGGTAGATTTTCTCCCATGTTTGCAGGCACAACTTTTGTGCTTTTCTGTACAGGAAACCTCTTCTGAGAAGAGGTCTACTCTAAAAGGGAAGAATTTGCTCCCTTTGGTGGCAAATTCTTTCCTTGTAGAGTAGACCTGTTCCAGAAGGAAGGAAAAATAATTTTGACAGGGTTGTCCCCCCCTGAAAGTGTAACTATTCCCCTAAAAGAAACAGTCTGATAAGGGTCTCTACTGTATTTCGTTCAAACTGCACTTTTTATACAGATTGTTAGCCAATCAGAATTGGTTTAAACTTATTTTATTTCAATATAAATTTTGTTTAAACATGTAACAAATGACAGCGTTTCAACAGGTTGGTTGGCTGGTTTGGAGTTTAGTGGCCCGGTCAACACCATCAAGGTCATGTTAAGCCAGTCAGTTTACCTAACCACCCTTTTCCTGCATTACAAAAAACACGCCTATTCAAATATATTGAAAATTTCACCACCAAAATAATGAAAATTTTCAGACAAAAAATTCTATTATTTTTCATATTTCTGCTCAAACATAGATTGTGGGTACTCATTAGAACTGCCTCGCCGAGGCGGTTCTAACGAGTACCCACAATCTATGGTTTTGAGCAGAAATAAGAAAAATAATGTATACCCCTGTAAATCCCAGTTTTACTATATAAAAGTGGGGTTTAAGGGGGTCAAAATTATATAGGTATGTTTTCGTGATGGGCAGATTTATACCTAAGCCGTTAACCAGCAGAGTGCACATTCTTTCACCAGAAAACATTTCAACAGGATCAGAATGAATGCTTATTCAGATTTCAGGATAACTATGGTAAGAAATCATGGTGATAGAATATATTTGGTGTTATCAGGATAGATTCACACTGTTTGTATTTGAACTGACCATTATAGAATTAAATAGTTTCCCAAAAGCAATTTCATGTATTGCTGGTCATCTACAAAGACTGTTTTGACAGCGAACTGGCCTTCAGTAATGCCCAATGTCAATAATCGCCCACAAACCTGAACCTCTTTTTAATAAAAGGTCCCTTATGATACATTTATCATACCTCCAGAAAGGGGATAACTGTGTTGGTAATAAGCATAGTTCCAATTAAGATGTTTTTACAACCTGAAAGTAGTGATATTTTTTCTTATTTCTGTATGAAAACATGTTGTGGGTACTTCTATATGTTTTCATGCAGAAATCTAAAAAAAAAAAGATATTCATCTAATATTATATAATTCTCTTATCTGTAGCTATGGATAAAGATAAGTTTGTTTATTTTTTATTGCACTAAAACATGTCTCATAGTTAACCCTTAAAGCACCAAGGAAAATTTGAAGCAGACGACATTCTAAATTTTATATTTTTTTTTATTTTTCAGGGAAAACAAGTCTTGACTTTTCATGTGAATCGTCTGCCCAGCAGATGATTCACATGAAAAGTCAACACTTGTTTTCTCTGAAAAAATAAAAAATAAAAATGATGTCTGCTGCAGTTGTGATTGGCACTTTAAGGGTTAATCATTAGGTTTGCTTCACTAAGGTGATTCCAATGAAAACCATCTACACTGCTTTCAACATCTCAGAATGTCTTTTTTTGTATGGCCCTTTTCTCAGAAGAAGTAAATTTTCAAAGTCTGTCATGATTCAATGCAAAAACTTTTGTCAAAACTACCTATACATGAAAGTTTTATTCTGTTCAGTTTTTAAACAAATATCCAAGCCTATTTTCTGGGAAAAACAAGAAAAATATGTCAGATTGTTGTTTGCTGAATTTTTTATCTGGCATGCCAAGCGTGAACTTTTTTGGTCCTTGGGGCACCTACAATAACTTTGAGATGATGTCTCTCCATTCTGATCTTTTCAATTGCTGGCTAGGTAAAGCTAGCCGTCCAGGACTGCATTCAGCATAAAGCAAATCACTCACAAGAGTTTTTCAAAAACTATTTTGCATTTTCTGAACAGTTATGGTAATGATAAACCCCATCTTATGTGACCTTTTTTCTCAGATCTATATTAGGTGACAGTAAACAGCAATTTATTAATGTGCTAATTTTCCTCCATGAACTATATCTACAGACAACCTAATCGGAAAAAACAAACATAACCAGCTATCAATATGGATAACCTTTGTAAATGCTTCATTAACACTAACCACACACACTATGGACAGATTCAGCAGATGACAAATTGGTGATTTTTCTCTTATTTTTCCAAGAAAATAGAATCTGACACTTTATGCAAATCCATGCTTTTTCACAAAAAAAAAAAAAAAAAAAAATAATGTTGTGGGTACTCATTAGAAGCACCTCAGTGAAAACATATACTGCGGGTACCCATTAGAAGCACCTCACTGAAGCACTTCTAATGAGTACCTACAACATATGTTTTGTGCAGAAACAAGAAAAATATCAAAACTTCTTGGTTGAAAAAAGTGCCTTATCTGGAGGTATGCGCAATTACCGTTTTCTATCTAATTACCCCACATACGTCTATAGGCGCACATCAAGCAATTCTTAGTCTTTAGATTACAGCCCGTGTGCTTTTATCTACTCCTGTCTAAAAGCATATGTTGTTGGTACTCATTTGAATTGCCTTGACTTGTCCAGGTAATTCAAATGAGTACCAACAACATATGCTTTTAGAAATTAATCAGAAAAATACCGCATAATAATCATAAAATAATCCTCTCATGAAATCTTCAGCTGCTTTTTTTTTTTTTTTTCGTGCACGCCTTGTTGGCTATTTTACAACATGTTCTTCAGTAACTTTGAAAAACCTAAGCGCACAGTGCGGTATTTAGATTGGATACAGTAGATCTGATATCAAGGATATTCTTAGCCCAAAGCTACTATAGACCCTTGAAATGCACCAAGGGCCCATGTCCCATTCAAATGCATGTAAAATTTAGAATTCGGATTGGCCTTCTTTAAATTTTGAAGAGCCCTCCGGTAATTTTGATGGGCCCAAGAATCCCTGATACCCACCTGAGATCAAAATTAACACTGGATTTGAATAGGTTGTTTAGGGGGCCCAGCCAAAAATAAATTCTGTTTAAGTCTAACATTAACGGTTTTCACACAAAATGGATCGGGCCCATCCCAGGAGTATCCATGTGATATAAACTGTTTTTTTTCTGGTTGGCCTTGGAAGCATGCTAGCTTTATCATTTGACACTTCAGTAGTATCAGTTTTCTCAAAAGCTTTCTAATTATTCAAACTTGCTTGAATAAACACTACAATTTCAGATTAATGATGCAATATTGAATTTCTTGTTCGAAACTGGCACTGCATCAGATCAGGTGCTCTTTTTTTTTTTCAACAAAAGGTATTCACATTTTTCTCATTTCTCCATGAGAAACATTTGTTGTCAGTACTCATCCACCAGGCGCTTCAAATGAGTACAGTCAACTCGCTTAAAAGTAAGTCATTACCCAGCTAGCATTCTACGTCAATCTACATCGGGCCGTCATCGGCCCGTCAGCTACCCTGACGGGCCGATGACGACCCGATATAGATTTACGTAAAATGCTGACTGAGTATGAAATACTATATTTCCCCTAATAATAACACTTTGGTGTTAATATCCATTTCAACATTATCTGGGCCACTCCAAGCAAAAATGTGTCTTTAGCATGCGCAAAATGCAGATTCAGAATCATCTCATGCATACGCAAAGTCTCATCCGAACATTTTCTTTCCCTAGATACATTCTATAGTGTCCAATGATTCTGTTTGTTTGTGTTGGGGTTTAATGGCACGTCAACACTTGTGGGTCATTTTGTGTCATCTCCCAAACAAAGGGAGAAAAGAGATAGAAAAGATAGTGGAGGAGATGTAAGAGAGGGATACGGAAGAAAGAGGAAAAGGAATGAAAGTGAAGAAACTGAAGAAACAAAAACATTCCCTCTCTACTCTTACCTGCTACAAGGATAGCAGGCCTTGCCCAACTGTAAGCCAATATCAGTTGGTGGCGTAAGATACACGGCACCTTCACACCACCCTACCACACCCCTACCCCCAAATGAGTCTGTTAATGGACAGCAAAGGCTCTGATCAGACTGTGCAAATGCGCAGGCTGATCTGGGCCTTTGCTGTCTGCATATGCTCAGAGACATTTTTGCATGGCACAGCCCATTTGAATCAAATCGAGATATTGGAAGGGTGATAATGAAAGGCTCAGTGCAGAAGCCCCATACAGTCATGAGCCCGCCTCCAACGTGATTCAGACCTGGGATCTCAAGAGCAGTAAAGTATGGTGCGCTAACCATTCTGTCACCCATATGCTTCTAAGCCACTATGAAATACCATATTTACTCTAAATATTGGGGCACTGCCTTAACTCAGATTCTTACATAACTTGAATAAGTCCCATTGCTCTGGATAAAGAGTTCTATGGGTCAATTGTTTACAATCGATCCATAGAATACACACACCAAAATTATTCTTCAGGCTGTTCCATGTGATTATCATTGACCAATGAAATCAAATTTATACAAAAATAATAGTTATTTATAGCCATGTTATTTTTGTCACCAACATCAGAGTGCCATGTTAAGAGGGTTATCTGTAAAACCTGGACTGGGACATTAACAAACAGTGCAAACCCAGATCAGATGCTGCAGAATGCAGCATCTGATCAGGGTCTGCACAGGGTCTGCACTGTCCACTTAAATTACAGGAAGTTAAGGGTTAAGTGAAACAAATCTTAAGTCCCCATTCAGGACTATTTTCTCTGCCTACACTCAGAGAAAATCAACCTATCAGTCCTGTCAGTGCTTTGATTTAAACTGAAATTTGCATAAAATGTCAAATAAAATCTTTAACCCTTATCTTGCTGAATAAATTAAGATGCCATGCCTACTTCTAATTTCCAGCCAATCAGATTACTTGATCTGGGTTTTTGATAGAAATTCACATATTTAATGACAAACAGTGCAGATCTATATCAGTTGGTTTCTTCAGAAGCCAACTGATCTGGATCTACACTGTTTGCTAAGACAGGGCATGTCATGTTTAGCAAGAGAAGGGTTAAAGGTTGCCATTGAAAACAAAGAAAAATCAGTCTCAGCTTCACTGAGACCCTTCATATGACAGTAATGTAGTTTGCAGGGTTGCACTTGTCCTCTAGCACAGATGAACCCAGATCAATTTCAGATGCCTGAGAAAACAAACCTTCAGCTATGTGCACCTAGTGAAGTTTGAGACCAGCCTGTGCATTTGTGTAGTCTTACCAGAATCTTCACTGTGCCATAGCTCTTGGTAAGATACTTCTTTTCAATCTAAAAGTATTGACATTTTTCTTATTTCTCCATGAAAACATATGTTGTGGGTACTCATTAGAAGCGCCTCACCAAGGAGCTTCTAATGAGTACAACAACATTATGTTTTGTGAAGAAATAAAGAAAATATTTACCTGGTAACCACTCTTATCTAGACCTATCCTGTGCTCATTTTGGATAGCCAGAACGCAAAGATTCTTCATGCAGACAATGAAGAGTCTGATCAGAATGTGCAAACGTACAGGCTTATTTGAGTCTTCACTGGGTACACATAAGTCTGTAAGTATGTTTTCTGACATTACAGCTCACTTGCACCCTGCTAACTTTAACCAGAGAGAGTTGACTTAATGTGCATAATTGAAAACTTACTTGTTCCCAGTAAGATGACACAGACAGTTTTACCAAATTCTACATTCCCAGAGGACTGTTCTTTCGCTGCCTTCATTTTTCCGTACAGAGATTCATAGGAGGGAGGAGGTGCTGTAAAAAGAAAAATGCTAAAATCACATCTTCATATCCCTTGATAAGATGTTGTTTTTTTTTCAATCCAAAAGTAGTGATATTATTTGAGTCATACCAAGATGAAGGAAGGACGAAAATGAAAGGCTCTCTGCATTGAAGTGGCATGCAGTCATGAGCTGAATTCTGCCTCTTGCAGGATTCGACCCCCAGACCTCATGATCTGAAATGGGGAGCGCTAATCACTCTTCCCCCCCCCCCCGGAGGCTTCTCATCCTTGTCAATACAACCATGGCATAGCTCGCAAAAAGACTGTTTATGTCTAATTTTTGTACTATATTCATATTGTGTATATTTATTATCTTTTTAGTTGAAAAGTACTGATATTTTTCCAGTTTATAAACAAAACATAATTTTTCTGGATACTATAGTTATCTAGAGCTATGACTTTGAAACTTTAGGCATTTTTTAGCCCTTAAAGCACCAAGAAAAACTGCATCTGAAAATGTCGTCTGTTTATGTTGTCTGCTGAATATTCTTGCAAACTTTACAAACCGGTTTTTGCATACAGGCAAACAGTGTGGACCCAGATCAGACTGCTCTGGGTCCACACTGTTTCCAAAAATGTCTTTTAAAATCACAAGCAGACAACAAAGCAGAAGACTGTTGTTGTGACTGGCAGTTTAAGGGTTAATGTGTAGCATGCTGGATTAACCCTAAAAGCGCCAGTCACAACAATTGTTGTCTGTCATCTGCTTGTGATTTTAAAAGTCATTTTTGCAAACAGTGTGGACCCAGATCAGTCTGATCAGAGTCCACACTGTTTGCCTGTATGCAAAAATAGGTTTGAAAAGTCTGCAAGAATAGATCTACTTAGTAGACGACATAAACAGACGACATTTTCAGATGCAGTTTTTCTTGGCGCTTTAAGGGTTAAAACACCAAGCACCTTTCAAAACATAGCTCTTGATAAGGCGCTTTCTTCAAACAAAAAGTATCTGTATTTTCCTTATTTCTCGACGAAAACATATGTTGTGGGTACTCATTAGAAGTGCCTCAGTGAGGCACTTCTAATGAGTACCCAAAACCTATGTTTTTGTCGAGAAATAAGAAAACTATTAACCTGATACTCACTTACCTAGACCTATGCTTCAAAATACTTTTCTTTTTTTTTCCCCTGGAAAATTGGTTTTGACATTTCATGTAAACTGTGTCCTAGACTTTGGCATTTCAGGCACATTGTCTCCTTAATTTTCCTGGAATGTCAAAGCCTATTTTCTAGGAAAAATAAGAAAAAATATTATCAATTTGTTGTCTGCTGAGAGTTTAAGGTAAAGCTGTGGTAAATAGACAGGCACTTTATCAAACACATATCAAACACATACATCTATGTACAACCCTACATTTGTAGGTCACCATTTCACTAGACACCACCCCTGTCAACAAATTTCATCTTAAAACCATGCAGTCCATACTTCTGGATAAGGTGATCAATAAGATGAAGAGTTAAGATAACTTTAGCTTTTTTTTTTCCAGTGGAGGTTGGGGCAGGGGCTATGAAGATGATTTGGTGTTTTAAGTCCCTTTCAACATTATTATCCCCACGCTTTTTTAAAAAAGCGATGGGGATATTGTTAATGCCTCCATCCATCTTTCTGTCCATCCATCTATATGTATGTTTGTCACACTATCTCCTCCTAAACCACTGGGTAGAATTCTATCAAGCATGCCAGATCACTTCCACTCATGGTAAGGGTGTGCGAGAGCAACATTATTTTTCTGTCACACTATCTCCTCCTAAGCCACTGGGTGGAATTCATCACTTCCCCTCATGGTAAGGGTGTGCGAGAGCAATATTATTTTTCGATGCCTCCATCATCCGCCCAACTGTCTGTCATGCTATTCCTCCTAAACTACTCGTCAGAATTCAACCAAACTTGCTACATGACTTCCCCTCATGTAAGGGTGTGCCAGAGCAACATTATTTTTCTGTCCCTCTGTCCGGCATCAGGTCATATGTCTGTCATGCTATCTTCTCCAAAACCACTGGGCGGAATTTAATCAAACTTGGTACATGACCTCTATTCATGGTAAGGGTGTGCGAGAGCAAGTCCGTCCATCCGCCATGCTATTAGCAACATAAGCAACAAGTGTGGGGATTTGCTATCGTGCGCCATCAACTGCTCATTCTAGCCTATTATTATTTAACCCTTGTCATGCTGAATAAATAATGATGCCATGGCCATTTCTAATTTTCAGCCAAACAAATTATTTGATCCAGATTGTTGATATAAATTCACATACTTTTTCAGAAGCCATCTGATCTGGATCTACACTATCTGAAAAGGCAGGATATATCCAGGTTCAGCATGACAAGTCATATTGAGACTATGGTAGGGTGATAATGGAAGTCACTGTGCAATGAAGCATCATACATGTATAATCATGTGCTGAATTCTGCCTCAAGGGTGATACAAACACTGGGCATTGTGATTCAAATACAGGAACATTAACCATTCGGCCAGCCCCAATAATTTTTTTTTGGTGGTGGGTTGGGGATAGGAATGGGGATTTTTGTACTTAAACAAAAAGCTCTAACCTTTTTCTCATGCATTTGTCAAATTCAATCTATGACCTTGACTTGAGGTCAACGCTGCTGAAACCCTTTTCAAGTAATGTCCCAATTATAGGGACATTACACATGAGAATTGAAGTAAATTCCTCAAATAGCATCAAAATATTTAATTCTTGCTGAAAACAACAACAAATAAACAAACAAAACAAAAACAACAAAAAAAACAACAAAAAAAAAACAAAGAAAACAAGTAAATATTTACCCATGTTTGCACTGGCATCCGTATATGAAGGTGGTTGATTGGCTGATGTCATTATTGGAGCCCCTGTATTCTGTTCATAAGCTGGAGGTGCATCCATGTCATTGAAACCCGCTTCCTAAAATTGATAAGCAGAAACTGCATATAAACTGTTTTAACCCTAGTCTTACTGCTACTGGATATGCTCTCCCTTTGAAAACAGTGTAGATACAGATCAGTTGGCTTCTGTTTGAAGAAGCCAACTGATCTGAATCTGCACTGTTTGTCATTAAGTATGTAAATTTGTATCAACAACCTGGATCAGGCAATATGATTTGCTGACAATTACAAGCGGGTGTGGCATCTTAATTTATTCAGCATGGCAAGGTTAAGAACAAGAGCTATCTATTTACAGTGTAGCTCACCCATATGGCAACTTGTCAATGATGATTTGATGCTTTACATTCCCTTAACCCTTAAAACACCAAGAAAACCTGCATCTGAAAATGTCGTCTGTTTATGTCGTCTGCTGAATACTCTTGCAAACTTTTCTTCAAACCTATTTTTGCATACAGGCAAACAGTGTGGACCCAGATCAGACTGCTCCTAAAGGAGCAGTCTGATCTGGGTCCACACTGTTTGCAACAATGACTTTTAAAGTAACCGGCAGAAGACAAAGCAGATGACAATTGTTGTGATTGGTGCTTTAAAGGTTAAAAATTATTTGTCATATCAAGACGATGGTCTGGCAATAATGAAAGGCCCTGTGCAATGAAGTGCGATACAGTCATGAGCAGAATTTGGTCTTCTGTGGGATTCAAACTCAAGACCATGTGATACGAAGCTGGGAGTGCTAACCATTCAGCCACATGTAGGCTTCGGCAGCTTGTCAACAATTTAACCCTTGTCCTGCTGAACCCAGATATATCCTGCCTTTACAAACAGTGTAGATCCAGATCAGTTGGCCAACTTATCTGGATCTGCACTGTTTGTCACTCAGTATTGGAATATATATCTACAACCTGGATCACAAATCTGATTGGCTGACAATTAGAAATGGGCATGGCATCTTAATTTATTCAGCATGAGAAGGGTTAATTACAATTTGCCAAAACTTTTTCTAAGCAGTATATTGAACTCAAGGTCACTGAGGGCGGGTTACAAGACCCTGAAGTGGATGAAATTTTGACCTAAGTATTGGGACAGATAGGCCTGAGCAAACCTTGTAGACCTCAGATTAGATGTTGCAGAATGCAGCATCTGATCAGGGTCTACTGTATCTTGTTTGCCACTCATCAAGCTATGTTCTAGGCTCATCATTCAATAGGCAGTAGAACAGACTTTTCACAAAAGTTATGGCAAATATGGTAAGGAGTTAAGGTGTCCTGATACTTCGGGCAGATATGGTACAGTCAACTCTCCTTATTTTGAACTCACTTATCTCGAATAACCTCTTATCTCGAAGTGAAAATCTGGTCCCTGTTTTAACACAGAGATCTACCAACAGGCAACAAAATATTGTGGAAAAGAGGAGAAATTGCTCTTCCACAATATTTTCAATATAACTTGGGAGTCAAATTAAAGATTCATTCTGTTACAGGTGGTTGTTCAATTAATTGTTTTCCTCAGTTCCGCAATTCTGATATGCCCAAGTACGGGTATCTCGAAGTGTTTCATAGAGTCCCTTGGATTTCGAGATAATGAGAGTCGACTGTATATATAACTGTTATAACAACAGTCCACGTATATATTATGCATGTATGACCATGCATTACACGGGCCCTCAGAAAACACTGACCAAAAAGTGTTGTAATATTTTTTTTCTCTAGAAATCTGTGAGCTTGACCTCTATGTTCTTGGGGAGGGTAGTGCTTATACTGGATAAAACTTTTAACTCTTTCCCCACTAGTGGTGACTTTTGTCATCTGCTGATAACCTTTGCAAACAGTTTGGACCCAGATCAGGACCGATAAAATGTCGGGCCTGATCTGGATCCAAACTGTTTGACATTCTGATGGTATTCCTGAAAGATTTTTTTTAGAAAGTTAATTTAATAAAAATCCACAGATGACAAAAAGCATGAAAAATTACCCAGCATGCAAAGAGTTAACTAATATGTAACATAAGTCCAAGTATTAACTACTGGTAAATAAACTTAGGCTTTTAGGAGATATTGCTCTTTAAAAATTGAATGTTAAACTTTTACATAATCCTGTCCATGATCTTGACCGCAATGTCCCTGAGTGGTTGGGACTTGCACTGAACAAACTTCAGACAAGAATCTAATGTCTGTCCAAGTAGAAGACATTCAAGAGATATGTCTTCAAAAAACTTGAATGTAAAATTTTGACTTTCAGCCCATGACTGTAACCTCAGTGTCACTGAGTCTTGGAATTTTTAGCCAGAGTGCTAAGTGTTAAAGCACTTATCACTGCAGAAGCAGACGACATCCTTAAATTTAATTTATTTATATTTTTCAGAGAAATACGTGAGATATCAACTCATTTTCTGAAAGAAAAACTGGTTGAGAATGTTGACATATTTGCTTCAATTTTGCATGATTTGTGTGACCTTTACAAGAGTATACAGAAGCCAGTTTTCTTGTTCCAAAGAGCCTCTAAAGATCTTGGATATTGTACCCCAAATGAATATTTAAGACATGAATTTTAATAAGTTATTAATAATTAAAATTCTTATCTTAGATATTCAATTTGGGTTACAATATGTTGTGGTTTAAAAGAAGATATATCCGCAATTACCACAGCAATTATGCAATGACGAAGGTCCCTTTCCTAATGACTCAGCTCAAGTATTAAAGTTTTGCAATAATCCCACATAAGAATATTCAGTTACAGTACGACAGAAAAACCAAACATTTAGAGTTGGCGCCAATATTGTACTCAATATGATTAAAGTCTTATTTCTTCAAAAGTTTGAAGTTTTCTTTTGTTTTGTTTGTTTATTCTCTATTTACAGGAATCAGACTGTACACTGCTAATATGTTTGAAAACAGAATTTAGCGTTATCAGACTTGCAGGTAACTATTTGTAATGTAGTTATTAGGCTGGTAGTATCAGGAAAACAGACTGTCGAAATATGGTACGTTTTATGGCTTGACTTTGTATACTTGTTTTTGTATATTATAGAGGACCTCATGGAAGATTAGTTGGTTGTTTTTTATTGTGTCACCTTCGGAAAATAAAGACTATGTATTATTATTATTATTATTATTCTATTAAATCTAGTGGCAGTTTGGCAACTGCCCCTCTAAAACAGCAGCGAATGTTAACCCTTGGCATGCTGAATAAATTAAGATGCCAGGCCTACTTCTGATTGTCAGCCAATCAGATTATTTGATCCAGGTTGTTGACACAAATTCACATTCTTAATGACAAACAGTGCAGATCCAGAGAAGTTGGCTTCTTCAGAATCTACACTGTTTGCTAAGGTAGGGCATATCTGGGATCAGTAGTACCAGGGTTAAAATTCCAGTATAAAGAGTCAAATTTAAGATTACTCTGTATGAAAAAATTGTCTTTATCAGATCCAATTTTGATTAAAAGTATTCACAGCTTTGTATAAGTATTTTTTTTGTTGTTGTTGTTACCGGTATTTTCTCAACTGAAAATTACTGATATTTTTCTTATTTCTCCATGAAAATATACATTGTGGGTACTCATTAGAAGCAGATTAACCCTTGTCCTGTTGAATAAATCAAATTGTCATGTCCACTTCTAATTTTCAGCCAATCGGATTACTTGATCCTGATTGTTGCTATAATATCACATACTCAATTGCAAACAGTGCAGATCCAGATCAGTTGGCTTCTTCAGAAGCCAACTGATCTGGAGCTACACTGTTTGCAAAGGTAGGGTATATCCGGGTTCAGCAGGACAAGGGTTAAAAGACAAATATTATGAGGCTACCCATTTTTAACTGGAGCTATGGTACTTCTCACGAGTTATCATAGAGTTTGAGTTTTACAGCCCAGCCAACACTATAAAGGTCATGTCAAGCCAGTCAGTTAACCGGTACTCACACTTTTTCCAGGAGACTTAGTCCTCTAAGTGGTTAACATGTATTTTGTACACTTCTTTTGCCAGTAACTGACAACTGCCCTTCTTCAATCAGCAGAAGGAGAAGAATGACCATAAAAATGATTTCATGATTAATCTCCACAAATGAACTATCATAGAACCTAATGGCTTGAATATTCCTAACAGCTATCCATGGTTATATTGATTATTCCTATCAATTTAACTAAAAGAATTGCAGGCATAAAAAATACTGACCTATTTTACACTTCAAATCACAAATGGTAATTATTCATAACAATAATCAGAGGACTTGTTAACCCTTGTCCTGCTGAATAAATTAAGATGCCACACCCACTTCTAATTTTCAGCCAATCAGATTACTTGATCCGGATTGTTGCTATAAATTCACATACTTGATGGCAAACAGTGCAGATCCAGATCAGTTGGCTTCTTCAGAAGCCAACTGATCTGGATCTACACTGTTTGCAAAGGCAGGGTATATCCGGATTCAGCAGGACTGGGGTTAAGGAGGAGTATTTGGTAACAATTCTTGGATAATTTTCTCCATTTTGCCGTAAAAAACATGCTGTGGGTATTCACTGTTAAGGAGGAGTATTTGGTGATATTTCTGGGATAATTTTCTCCAGTTTTCCATAGAAACATATGTTATGGGTACTCACTAAACACTTCTGTTTCAGTATATACCCACAACATATGTTTTTATGGAGAAATAAGAAAATTTATCCTAGAATTATCATCAAATACCCCTCCTTGAACCATTTTAGTCTGTGGACCCCAAAAAAGTTAACTGGTAAACAGTGCAGACCCAGATCAGATGCTGCAGAATGTGCATGTGATCAGAGTCTACACTGTTTACAGTAAATACAGGAATTTCTATTACACTGCAATAATAAAAATAAACTAGAGCTGGTGTTTGTAAAACACTATGGCCACAACTGCCTAACTCTAACACTGCTTGATTCCATCACTGCTTGCCCATGATAGTTACAACAGTACAATATACGAGATTTCAATGTTATTTTATCAAAAGGGAAATAACTCTAAACCAGAAATTGCAAAGGGCCATAACTCCAACATTTCATTTAATTGGTTCAAAATTTTATCAGGTGATCTCCTCCTTAATCCCAATCAGTATACCAAATATCAAGGCTCTGGCTTAAATACTTTTTGAGATATCTTGCTGACAAGGTCAAAATGCCTAGAACTACAAAGGGCCACAACTGTCAGTTTTTCATGGAATTCTCTAAAAAACAAATCAGGTAATCTCCACATCATCCCCAGTCAGCATATAATATTTCAAGACCCTAGCTTAAGTACTTTTCGAGTCATCTTGCTGACAAGGTCAAAATGTGCAGCACTGCAAAGGGCCGTAACTTTATCAATTTTTCCACAGAATTCTCTCAAAACATAATCAGGTAATCTACACATCATTCCCACTCACTATATCTAATTTCAAGAACCCAGCTTAAATACTGTTTGAGATATCTTGCTCAGAAGATTTAAATCTGATTTTTTTAAAGGGACATAACTCTAACAAACATGCCGGACAAGAAAAAAAAAATACGGGGTCAGTTATTTTTTCATTGGGAACCCAAATATAAAATTTCAAAACCCTAGCCTGCAGGGGTCTTAAGATATGGCATGCACAAAAAAGCTTAACGAATGGACAAATGGACGGACAAACGAAGGCAAAATAATACGCCCCATCAATTTCATTCAAAATTGGGGGCATAATCAGGTCATCGTCTCATCGCTATCAATCTATTCATCAAGTTTCAAGACTCCAGCTTCAATAGTTTTAGAGATATTTTGCTGACAAGGGAAACATGCCAAAATTTACAAAGGGCCATTACTTACGAAATATTTTTCAGAATTTACACAAAAGTTAATCAGGTCATCTACCCATCATTACCAATCAATTCACCAAGTTTCAAGTCTCTAGCTCTAACAGTTTTTGAGATATTTTGCTGACAAGATAAAAATGCCCAAAATTACAAAGGGCCATAACTCAATAAGTATTTTTTCAAATTTATTCAAAAGTTAATCAGGTTGTGTACTCATCATTACAAATCCATTTACCAAATTTCATGGCCCTAGCTCTAACAGTTTTTGAGATATTTTGCTGACAAGGTAAAAGTGCCCAAAATTACAAAGGGCCATAACTCAAAAGTATTATTATTCAAAAGTTAATCCGGTTGTCTACTCATCACTACCAGTCTATTCATCAAGTTTCAAGGCTCTAGCTCCAACGGTTTTTGAGATATTTTGCTGACAAGATAAAATTGCCCAAAATTACAAAGGGCCATAACTCATGAACTATTTTTCAGAATTTCTTCAAAAGTTAATCAGGTCAGGGTTCTCGGGGACGCAGAATCCTGCGTCCCGGGACGCATAAATCATGGTCCGGACTCCTAAAAATTCTCAAAGCCGAGTCCGCCGGACGCATGTTTTTTTCCCGTGGGACTACTACTAATTATGATTGGATTATTTGACTGAAGTCTCAAGTCCGCCACGTGTTATTCGTACCGTCGGAACAGTAGTAATCCGCCGCGTGCTTTTCACACCTGCGACAAGTAGCAAGCGGTAGTTAAACAGGTGTTGGCAGTTCACACTTCAGCGATCGAGTAATTAAAGCATGCAACTGACACCGGTATGCGACCCTTTCCCTCACTGTGTATTGCTTACACCGACGACTGATTAATCGAAAACGCACACGCAGGTGTCATGCTTGAGGCCGGCGTTTTTTTTGTTTGTTTTTTTTTTTGTTATAAATAGATTTTTTATTTCCATTTCAAAATTTTCAGACGCTAACATCAAAAAAGCCCGCTTACGGTTTTCTGTTAAAAGCTTTCAAGTGTACCTTATCCCTTCGCAAGATAACAGTCTGCGCATCTAAACAGTTATTCCTGCTTGTCACTAAAAAAAAAAAAAGTTTCTAAGTCCCAGCGATTCTATCCTTCTATCCCGTAAGCCCTGTGAAGAGTCTGATAGGACTGCTCAGATGCACCCCGGACGACGCTATACAATTTGGGACTGTTCTAGTATAAGTTACATTTTCCATTGCTCCCGCATGATGAAAGCGCGTGCTCCTTACGGTAGCGCGTGCCCGTAAGGGTAACGTCATTTGACAGCGTGGCGGGAAACAGTTTAGGGAGAAAAACGAACTATTTCCATGTTGCATTGTAGAGCATTTTCTTGGATATGATTCAGACACATATTTAAAAACAGAACTAAATTATCAAGATTTTACGGCAAATCAAAGCAGTAGATCGAAATTTCAGCTAGTGAAGAAATCCCGGACATTTTTTCGTAGCATGTATTGATCGCAGCACGGTGCAAATGTAAACATTGAAATGACGTTTTGCGGGAAGCTCAAAAGAGGTGTCCATGATCAGAATGTGCGGACAGATTGCATAGCTTTTGTTGGTTTTGATTAAAATATTTTTCACTTAGTATTCAGATCACTCGAGATCACTTAACAGACAGCGACGAACGGTGGGGTATTGAATTTAAGTGCGACGATCTTTACCATGCAAGTAAAATAGATTAGGATTGTCATGTCTCCCTGATCTGCAAATATGTCTCTAGTTCCCCATGAGGGAGATATGACGTCATCCTAATTTCTGGGCCAACTCCATTGAATTAACAACATCAGGATGTGTGATAATGACTACCAGTTGGTTACATGCATTGCTCGGAATAACACATAATGCAAAGCACCATAAAAAAGTATGTGAAAATAAGGAAACTGATTCTCCATCAGGTATTTATAGAATGAAGTTACCAGGGACATGCTCACTATCAAAGGAGAATGAAGTTAAGGAGGGGGGGGGGAGGGGGGGGGAGGGGGGAACATGCTCAATATCAAAGGAGAGTCATAAAAAAAAAAATGGGACTCCTATTTTGGGGGAGTGGGACTCCTACTTTTTGGCTGGGACTCCTACTTTTTACAAAAAGGGAGTCCCGGACTCCTACTTTTAAAATCCTAGTGAGAACCCTGCAGGTCATCTACTCAGCACTACAAATCTATTTACTAAGTTTCAAGGCTCTAGCTCTAACAGTTTTTGAGACATTTTGCTCACAAGGTAAAAGTGCCCAAAATTACAAAGGGCCAAAACTCAAGAATATTTCAAAATTTCTTCAAAAGTTAATCAGGTTGTCTACTCATCACTACCAGTCTATTCATAAAGTTTCAAGGCTCTAGCTCCAACAGTTTTTGAGATATCTTGCTGACAATGTAGAAATGCCCAAAATTACAAAGGGCCATAACTCATGAAGAATATTTCAGAATTTCTTCAAAAGTTAATCAGGTCATCTACTCATCACTACAAATCCATTTGCTAAGTTTCTAGGCTCCAGCTCTAACAGTTTTTGAGATATTTTGCTGACAAGGTAAAAATGCCCAAAATTATAAAGGGCCATAACTAAAGAAGTATTTTTCAAAATTTCTTCAAAAGTTAATCAGGTTGTCTTCTCATCACTACCTGTCTTATCATCAAGTTTCAAGGCTCTAGCTTCAATAGTTTTTGAGATATTTTGCTGACAAGATTGCATACATATTTTTTCAAAGGGCCATAACTCAGAAAAGGGGCATAATCCTGTCCAGAAAAAAAATACATGTGAGCTATTTTTTCATGAGGAATCCACATAAGAAATTTCAAAACAGTAGCATTCACAGTTCTAAAGTTATGCTACGCATCAAAAAGAGTGACGAACAGACGGATGGACGAACAACCCAGAAGCAATATGCCCCTCCAAATTCTTTGAAGTTGGGGGCATAACTAGACTGCATGGCCTATGGCATGTATTCGGAAAATCCACAGGTTTAGTGCTAAAGTTGCTGAGGGACAGGGAAGAAAAAGAAACAAGAATGAAAGTGAAGTTCTGAGCAGAAGAAATAATAACATTCTCCCTCTACCCTTAACTGCTGCAAGGATAGCAGGCCTTGTCCAACTGTAAGCCAATATCAGTTCGACTCCCGGACCAAATTTTGATGACTGGGCTATAAACTGTTTAACAGTAACATGCCTACAACTTTTAGTACTGCTTCTAGTATATGGGTATTACTCTTAAAGGAAATAATTGGGGAGCCAATTCTTTAATTTAACAGCAGCCCCTATGATGATGAGTTCAGGTCCAACGATGCATCAACCCATGAGGGTCATTTGCATCAAAGTAGCCCCTCTGATAAAGAATGATAACATCATAGCTTTAATAAGACAAATTTATATATATCTAGATTCATTTTTTTTTTTCCCAAAGCTTGTGGTGGGCATTCAAAGAAGGCACAATTTCTCCACAAAACTGGACCAAAAGTAGCTATGTTTACTTTTCAGTCCAAAATGTGGGATGGGTGTTTTGTCGAACATGACATTTATTATACATGTAATTTTACATTTTTTGACACCTTAACTCCTTATCATAATACAAACTAATCCATTTGACTACTGGATAAGCTGTTTAAAATTTAACAGAATGACAAACACCTACACCATTCAGTTAAACACACCTACACAAAATATATTCCAAGTTAGGCTATTGTCACTAATGTAACGATAAAAAAAGGCAAAAAATGTTACTGCACATATTAACACTTAGCATACTGGGTAGAATTTTCAGCGAACAACATTTCGAAATATTTTTCTTATTTTTCCCAGAAAATCAGCTTTGACATTTCATGCCAAATGTCTCCTGAGGAGACAATGGGCATGAAATGTCAGAGACCTTCTTAGCAGACATTTTGAAATATTTTCTTTTTTTTTTTCCTGGAAAAATAGGCCTTGAAATCTCATGCCATTTGTCTCCTGTGGAAACAATTTGCATGAAATGTCAGAGCCAATTTTCTGGGAAAAAATTAGAAAAATATAATCAATTTGTCACTTGCTGAATGTTCCAGACAGCCGTGAAGTTAACCCTTGTCCTGCTGAACCCGGATATACCCTGCCTTTGCAAACAGTGCAGATCCAGGTCAGTTGGCTTCTAAAGAAGCCAACCGATCTGGATCTACACTGTTTGCCATTAAAAATGTGAATTTATAGCAACAATCCGGATCAAGTAATCTGATTGGCTGAAAATTAGAAGTAGGCGTGACATCTTAATTTATTCAGCAGGACAAGGGTTAAGATGGATTCAAACAGTGCAAAAGATTAATGCATGTTGTAACAGCACACAAACTGAATTTAGCTTTCGATTCTTAAACCTTGTGTGATCATGTACACCATCCTAGCTTAGTCAGTAGCATGTCTGACTACAGATCCAGGGTTTGAAAATTCAAATCCCAGCTATAAATATTACCGGTAGATGATATCCCGGCTTGACATTTTTCCAACAAAGAAGGCAAAACAGTAGTTGTATTTATTTGGTTAGTACAAATCAAATTAATGTACATCTGTTTACTGAATGTAAGCCTTGTAAGGTACTCTTTGTGTCGTTTTTGATAACTTAACCTTCTATTTAAGAATGAGACATTCGTCTTTATATAAATGAAAAACTTGAAATATTTTATGAAAACTAAAATGATAAACAAATTTCACTGAAGTAAAATGAAATGCAAATTTTCCCTGTTAACCCTTGTCTTGCTGAACCCGGATATATCCTGTTTTGCAAACAGTGTAGATCCAGATCAGTTGGCTTCAGAAGAAGCCAACTGATCTGGATCTGCACTGTTTGCCATTAAGTATGTGAATTTATTGTAATAATCCAGATCGAGTAATCTGATTGGCTGAAAATTAGAAGTGGGCGTGGTATCTAAATATATTCAGCAGGACAAGGGTTAAACCTTTGTAAAATAATACAGTAGATTAGTTTTCAAGTGTGACTTACTGTGTATATTTGCAGAGAACTTGTTTAGGAGGAGAAACTGATGATACATTATGAAAACACGCCTATTCAAATGTATTGAAAATTTTACAACCCAAAACTGAAAGTTTTCAGATAAAAATTCTGATATTTTTCATATTTCTGCTCAAAACATAGATTGTGGGTACTCGTTAGAACTGCCTCACTGAGGCAATTCTAACGAACACCCACAAGCTATGTTTTCGAGCAGAAATAAGAAAAATAATGCATACCCCTGTAAACCCCAGTTTTACTATATAAAAGTGAGGTTCAAGGGGGTCAGAAACATATAGGTATGTTTTCAGGCATCCTCGGTAACCTAGGTGTGACCCATTACGTTACACTTCATTCATCACCCCTGGGACAACTGACTAACGAAATGTCGTTTTCTGTGAACATAACAGCGGGGAATACCTCAACAGCAATCCAAAATGTCGATAACATAGCCCTACTCTCTTATGCAGAAGATTCATTTTCTTCTTCCTTTACTAAAAATAACTCAGGAAAACCCAATAAAACATTTTTGCCAACAATTAATACCAAGCCTGGATTTGCAACGAACGATATGACTGGATATCCGTAAAAACAAAAATAGAACGATGACGTTATTTGCGGAGTACGCGTAATAAAAAGAAACTTAAATTTCTCATGGAAATACTGAAATCACCACTGAATCAGATTGCCTCATTAATAATTCACGAGGACAAAGAAACGTAAGCGAGTTGTCCCAGGGGTGATGAATGAAGTGTAACGTAATGGGTCACACCTGGGTCACCGAGGATGGTTTTCATGATGATTCTGAAATATTTTGTCTTATCTCTCCATAAAATATATCATATGTTGTGAGTACTCATTAATAGCACCTCACCAAGGTACTTCTAATGGGTATCCATAACATAATATTTTTATGGAGAACTGGAGAAAATTTTTCTAGAATTATCACTAAACACTCTTTCTAAACCCTGGTCCTGCTGAACAGGACTATGCTCTGTATTTACAAATAGTGTAGATCCAAATCAGTTGGCTTCTTCAGAAGCTATTCGCTGGCTTCTTCAGAAGCCAACCAATCTGGATCTGCACTGTTTGTCATTCAATATGTGATTTTATATCAACAATCTGGATCAAGTACTGTGAATGGCTGACAATTATAAGTGTGGCATCTTAATTTATTCAGCATGACAAGGGTTAACAAGTGCTCTGATTTGGAAGACAAAGTAGCAAGCGTGCTAATGCTGATTATAGCAGGTGTTGGTATGGACAAGCAAACCTTGCCAGAAATATTTGAGTTTTCAGTCTGGCTCTGTCCTTTTTCCTAGAAAACAATAAAGAGCCTGTAAACAACAGTTGCTGACAAAGATTTTATCCTTTACAACTGCAGTGGAAAAGAGGGCTTTGCAAATAGATCCAGATGAGAAGCTCATAATGAGCCATCTTGTCAGGATCAACAGTTTTTATACTACATTTTTTTGTCACTACACTGTTGAACATTTTGTCTCAGTTTTTGTCTAACATCCCTTTTTCAGAAAATGGACTCACTCAAATTTAAAGATAGACTAAGCCACTTTGGATACCCTTGTGTGAAATGATTAAAAAGACCATGGCTACCTAATAAGACCTTAGGGCCCAGTTGTTCAAAACATGGTAAGCTTTTAAAACAAACTTGTTAATGGTCAAAATGTTAATTGTTCTAGTAAGTACAATATCTAATTCACAGATATATTTGCCAATGCAAAAGCTACTCAAATTTTTCAGCAAAAATATTAGCATATATGCCGTATTTAATGACCAAAGTTTTAACAATATGTTAACAAACAACATCATTAGTTTTGAACAACTGGGCCCTGGTATTTACCAAGAACATTCAAACATCTTAATTCCTTACCATACTTGTCCTTAAATTTGAACAACAAAAATCTAATAGGTTGCCTTTGGAAATAAAGAACACACAAAAGAACAAAAACCGGAGACTCGGTTCTCTTAAGTCTCTTCATATACAGCTACCGTATTCGACCTAATTACTGCACATACCCCTATAAGTGCACAGTCAAGCAATTCTATAGTCTTCAGATTACAGCCTGTGTCCTTTTTGTCTACTTCTTTAGATACATATATATGTTGTGGGTAAACATTTGAATTGCATCGACTTGTCCATGCAATTCAAATGGGTACCCACAACATCTACTTTTATAAAGAAAATCAGGAAAGAAAACACACAAAAAAACATCGCATTAGCATCAGATAAGCTAAGCCCCTCAATGATCTTTTTTATTTATGTGTACCCTAACATAGGTTTGATACATATTTTACAAAAAGTTTTCCAAGTAATTTTGAAAACCTAAGCACACAGTGCATTTGTTAGATCAAATACATTATATACGTATATTTTACTGTCTGTAGATGTGTGTTACAAAACTCAGGGATGAGTGGCAAACAGTGCAGCAGTGACCCTGAGCAGACATCATATTCTGCACTGTTTGTCCTTGCATGCATACAATCTGAATATTTGGAGTATATTATGGTTCGTGTATTTAATCTTTTCATTTCAGAGTCAAAGTTGTTTCTTCCAAATCATACAACACTCAGTATGATGGGAAAAATAATTTTGAACATTTTGAAATATTTTCTTTTTTTTCACGGAAATAAGCTTTGACAGTTCATGCAAATTGTCTCCTAAAATTCCTAAGGAAATAATTTGCTTGAAATGTTTAAGCCTATTTTCTGAGAAAAATCAGAAAAGTATCATCAGTTTGTCATCTGCTGAATTGGCCATAGATTGGTAAAGGTTAAGAGGAGCATCCATTATATGTAAATAATTTTACTTTATTTCTCAATGAAAACATGTTATGGATTCGCATTAAACTAGGCTGATGATGTAATTCTAATGATGCCCCAACATACTCTAAATCCTTGATAGGCATTACGAGAACAAGCCTATTCAAATATACTGAAAATTTTACCACCAAAAAAATGAAAGTTTTCAGATGAAAAATTCTTAAATTTTTCACATTTCTGCTCAAAACATAGATTGTGGGTACTCGTTAGAACCGCCTCGATGAGGCAGTTCTGACAAGTACCCACAATCTATGTTTTGAGCAGAAATAAGAAAAATAATGTATACCCCTGTAAACCCCAGTTTTACTATATAAAAGTGGGGTTTAAGGGGGTCATAATTATATATGTATGTTTTCGTCGAATTACAGTAAAAACGGCCCCAAGTCAAAAACGGCCCCAAGTCAGAACAGCCCCCATTTGGTCAAAACGGTCTCATAAATTGGTCAAAACGGCCCCACATCCCAAAAATGAAGGTCAAAATGGCCCCAAGTCAAAACGGTCCTTTTTTTTTTTGTAAATGCATAGACAAACAGACGGACAACTTAGTGTTTAGGAGTAGGAAATACTTGTAATGGCAAAATTATGTATATACAAGTTTGTAAACAACAATGAAACAGGTGAGTATTATGTTACATAAGCAATGAAATATAATAAAATAAATGATACTGAAAACAGAGTTTGTGTTTTGTTTTCTTTTGTTATAAAAAACAGTTAATTGCAAATAATTACCATTTGATTATTATTATATACTCATATATATATCGGATTTTTGATTAACATACAGGGGCAAAATCCACATCAGTGGGCCCCCTTCCAGATGGCTGGCTTGCTGCACGCATGGCAGATCTCACACCAGATCTCCAGGTAGGTCTATCATGAGGGTTGATAGCCGAGAGCTTCCACTCTCTGCAATCCCTCCCTGTCAGCTGCTTCCATGTCATCTTTGGCCTCCCAGGCCCACGCTTTCCATCGATCTGTGTTGACTGTACCACCGGAGCTTTCCATATGTCCATACCATCGGAGTCTTCTCTCCTTCAGAATGAGGTCCAGATCCTCAGTGCCAAGAAACACAAGTAGCTCATTGGATCTGATGGTGACAATTTCTTGCGGCCTTACATTGCAGATCTGTCTGATCATTGCCCTGTCATTTCACTGCAGACACTGCGGGTTTGGCTTTGTCAATGTCTAAGTCTCGCTGGCATGAAGCATAGCGCTCCGCACACAAGAGCTGTACACACGGCCACATGTTTTGAAAGAGAGGTGGTGTGAAGAGAGAACTGGTAGCAGACCCTAGAACTTCTTCCAGGCGGTTTTCACACATGTTGTGGTTGAAAGTTCACAGCCACCTGCTGCTGAAAGCATGTCTCCTAGGTAACAAAAGGAAGCTACCACCTCAAGCTTGTCAGGTCCGATCTGTGGTCTGCCATCCAAGGGGCACCGCATACATCTGTTGTCAGGGTCTTTTTTCAAGTGCCTTTGTCATTTCCTGACCAGTGCCTGGTGTCCTTGCCCTTGATTGTGCGACAGTTGCCACAACGGCACCTGGTCTCCTGAATGCAGCAGACATCCACTTTCCTGCGGGATAGAGTTTCCACTACCTCGCAAACTCTTCCTCTCAGGGTGTTCACACTGAGTGTTCCCACCCTGAATTTCCTCAGGTGCTTGCTTGATTTGCTACAATGGCCCGACCCTGCCTCCCTCATGTTGAGTGTCACAGCTTGATACAGTTTTACGTCATACCCAGGACTATACTATAACAATAATCACAGAAGTGTGAAACAAGACCAAACTGAAGATATTTTCAAACTCCCTTGTTATTACTAAGCTTTCTTTTCTTTTTAACGCGAAATAACCAATATCTATATTTTTAATTAGTGACATTTGCTTAGCCATCATATGTCATAATCAAGTCTGGATACTGGAATACTCGCATACTGCAACTCTATAGTGTTAAACAAAAACAGAATCTTGTTATCTATATTACTTATATTATTTATTTTACAGCAATTTGAATAGTGAATAATAAAATGTGAATTGTGCATTTTTTTTATTTGCCTTAACAGCTATTATGAATCAGTCCACGTCAGAAAGGATCAGCGCCCAAAAATGACCCCATTTTCGACTATTTTCCCTACAAAAAAAAGTTAATAGAGACAAGATATATTCAGTTGAAATTGATTAGCGCTGAAAAATGCATTTACATACATTATTCTTTACTTAAATCCTAAGCCGAATTTGGGGCCGTTTTTTGGGGGCCGTTTTGACCAATCTGCAACTGCAGTTGGGGCCGTTTTGACCAATTTGGGGCCGTTCTGACTTGGGGCCGTTTTGACCTGATACCTTTTCGTCATGGGTTGGTGGTATAGGTGCATAGGTAGTTCCGATGAATGGTTTGGCATTAAATCATGATAAAAGTTTGCAAATTTACTTCTTCTGTGTAAAGCGCCTTGAGCAAAAAACGACTTTTCTGAAATACAGCTGTGTAACCTAATGTGGTGCATCTGCCGATGCTGCTCACTCAAATATTTTCTTCCCAAAATCCCAAAAGTATCATTTTGTGGGCGTATGTGATGAAACATATCAAAAGGTACATGGCCATTATAATTTGCATGGGGAATCAGGAGTTTATTTCAAAATAATGAGGAAAATGTTGTTTATACTAAAACCAAAGGACCCTTTTCCCTGAATGTGAAATTTAAAAGACCTGTGGTTTTGTCAGTGTGAACAATGAAAATGCCACAAATATATTCTAAACTGATTAGTGATCACAGAAATTCATCATTAATCTAAAAACATTCTTTATGTTCAAGGCAACAGGCAAAATTCTAACAGGTGCGCGACATTGGCAGACATTTTTTATGACACAAAAACTAGGGGGTGAGGAAGTTAAGGGATTATTATTTGCTAAATTTGAAGAAATTAAATGAAAAAAAAAACTTGTTTCATCTATAATAAATTATTCTTCGTTCTAGTACATTTAAAAATTAACACTGGTCCAGCGAACATTTTTAAAATTCAGCTCAAATCCTTAGGTGCACTGAATAGGCAGACAGCAGCGGTACGTACAAACACCGGATCGGACCGGATCGGGCTCAATTACCGGATCGGACCCTATTTTGACTATTATCTTGATTTTTTTTGTGATTTTTTTCTTTCTAGTTGTTATTTTTAATACTGTATTAGTTTTTTTAATTATGTATGTGATGCTATTTCATTAGCGGATTCAATACTATCACTCCGTCGCCACTTTGCCTCACTCGCAGCATCATTTACATATATCAGTCAATCACTATATTAATTTATCACTCGCAGCATCATTTCCATATATCAGTCAATCACTAATTTTAATCCCCAGCATTAATTAGAAGAAGAAAAAATAGCTCATCATATCATTCAATTAGAAGTGATACGTGTTTTGGATGACACTTGACAGATTGACTGATAAGCTTTTTGAACTTTGTGTTTGATTACTGGTAATGTGATTCTTGCTTTTACATTAAAATTTACCAACGAAATGTAAAAAAAAAAAAAAAAAAAAAAGATAAAAATTCTGATATTTTTCATATTTCTAGAATCGGGGAACTTGTGAGAACCGCCTCAGCAAGGCAAGCCTAACGAGTACCAACAATCTATGTTTGTGAACAAAAATAAAAAAAAACGGTCCGGTGTTTTGCCGATGGCGATACGACGTAACAACGTATCGCTGTCGGTCCGACGTTGTCCCGCTGTTTGGTGCTGGCTTGTCATCCGAACTTAATGCAAATGCTACAGACTCCTAGCATAGCCTACATTAGCCGTTTGGGTATATATATGGGTGGAGTTATGTTTTGTCCGTTTTTTTTTTTTATATTGGAATGAAGGTGTGAGGTAAAAATAGTTTTGTATGCTGTAAACCTCTTCCATTTGTGCATAAAGAATAAAATATCGAAGAAAAAATGAACATAGCACAGAAAATCGGGTCCGATTCGGTCCGATCCGGTTATTGAGCCCGATCCGGTCTGGTGTTTGTACGTACCCGACAGCAGTGTATGTCAAAAGCAAAAGCACAGTAGATTTTGATTGCACTTTCAATTTCAGAATATGTGAAGTTTTGGCCAGAAAATAACTTTGGAACAAGAAAAAGTTTGTGACAAGACTGTGTCTTTGGCATAGAAAACTAAACAACAATGACACAGATTGTTGAGACTTAATTATGTAATTATTCCTCAAGAAGCATAAAACTGGAGGTCCTTAGAAACCGGACTTACCCAGGTCAATGAAGCATAAACTGCATAAAACTGAATTACAACTTGGGTGAATACTTGCAATATACACATATGTATTTTTAAACAAAGAATGAAATACATACAACATCCTTGCTTGCCATATTTCTCGATTTTCCTGACTGCAAAGTGAGTATTTATCACAAGACTATTTTGGAATATTGACAAGTGGATTTTCCTGATAATGGTTATCGAATCGCTAACAAAATACAGTATTAGACGGGAAACCAGTCTTTAAATCTGTCACTTAATTAACCCAACGTACAACAATTGACTAGATCGACAAGATTATAACCGAAATTAACAGTCTGGTCACTGGCGCTCAGTATGAGATACAAGCTGGCCACATTGCTACTGTTTGTGAGATCATTACAGTGTATGGCTTTCTTTCTTTCTTTCCCTCATTCTTTCTTCGGATACTACGCCATCTGTACTGCACTGTAGATATAACTTCTGCCTTGCTAGGCACACCTCCTTCTGGAGTCTTGAGTATTTACAATGGTAACACCTTTTCTTATTATACAAGTCTTTATACCCGTCACCCTTTTTAAATGTACAATGCAGGAATGTCTCTGTTAGAATTGTTCATTCATGCTTCTGTGTTCGACGGCCACCCGCGATTTTTATTTAGTCTCTTTGGAAGTAAGTTCAGTCTCTTATATCTTTCCTACGAGCATTCCATGATATACAACAGCAAATACAGGAAATCAGCGTTCATTTACAGCAAATTCCACAGCGACTACTATTTCTACATTTTCTACTATTACGTTACTACGACCCATTCATCCGAAAACGCAAACATCAACACGGCGGTTAACGGGACAGAGCCACGTGATCAACTTACCTATTCAAATTTGTAGGACATACGGGAGAGTGTGCTTTTGAATCTTTCATTATTTAATGTTCAAGGATTTGTAACAAAGTATACAAACAAATTACAATCTGAGGAATTGGTAAAAATATTTCAAAGCAATGATATCATATTATTAACTGAAATTTGGACAAATGACTTGTGTGAAATATCAGTGGACGGCTTCTCTGTTTTTCAGCTTAACAGCAAAAAGCACAATGCTAAGCGATACTCTGGTGGAATTGCTTTATATATTAAAAACAGTTTAATGCGGCTTTGTGAATTACTCAAAAAGGAAAATGACGATGTAATTTGAATGAAAATTGACAAGTCACTATTGCATTTATCGTTTGATCTTTATTTATGCCTTTTCTATGTAATTCCTACTGGGTCAAGCATAGGCTAATTGAAATGAGTGTTTTAGACAGAATTTCTGAGTACATTGTCAAAATTGCGAATGATACTAGGAATTGTTATAATATCTTAATTTGCGGAGATCTGAATAGCCGCACGGGTACTGACCATGATTTTGTCATATTAGATAATTCAAACAATGATGTGTTGCCAGACGACTATGTTCCTGACGATTTTTTGTACGATCAACGGAAGATAAAACAATCAATTCAAACGGGAGAAAGTTATTACTTCTGTAGACAAAACGGGCTTCGAATTTGAAATGGGAGAATATGCGAGGATAGAAACTTTGGTAAATGTACTTTTATTGGTGGCACGGCAGGAGCCTAGTCGATTATGTAATAAGCAACCCATCAATGTTTGAAGTATTTTGTAAATTTAGGATTTGTGAACCAAATATTTTGTCTGACCATTGTGTGCTAGAGTTTTCACTATATACTAATATTAACAACTATACTGAGCAACGCGAAGAAACGGAACCCAGCGAACGCCTAAGCAAAAAATATGTATGTGATGACGCTAAGAAAGACCAATACATTTTTAACTTGACTGGAGTAGAAAATGAGTATTCCGATTTAACTTTAAATTAAATGCAAGCTTGCGAGCCAACAGATATCGACGAAAACATTAACACTTTTCGTAACTTAATGGAAAAAGCATGTGATCTACGCAAAAATCTCAATGTACCAATTGGGGGGTCTACTATTTAATGCATGCCAATAAACAACAAAGACCATGGTTTGACGAAGAATGTCAAGCATTGCGAGAGCGTTTTTACAGAGCATTACACAATTATAGGGAATGTAAAAATAATATTAATGAAAGAAACGTCGAAATTTAAAATAATTAATAAGGAATAAGCGTTATAATTATGACAAATCAAAACAGAGAAACTTATCTCAACAAAATGTGAAAACGCAAAAGCGTACTGGCGATTATTAAAACAAGCCGCGAAAAAAAAAACAACATGAAACATTCTATCAGCTCAAAGCAATTTGCAGACTACTTTAAAGCGATAAACGATCCAGGGGACAGGTTTTTTCAGATTGACGAGGACGTTTTGTTTTTCAATGAACATTATCTCCGTGGAGAATTTCAAATTATGTTTGATGAATTGAATAATGAGATACTAAGGACTGAATTACTAACTGCTATTAACCAATTATGAAATGGGGCAAGTCCTAGCCCTGATTTGTTGTTAAATGAATTTTTCAAAAACGGATTGGAAACCTTAGTTATCTATTTGCATAAGTTGTTTAATAAATTGTTTCAAATTGGTTATTTCCCGGAAAACTGGTCTGAAGGTTTCATAGTACCAATATTTAAAAAGGGCGACATGAATGAGGTATCAAATTATAGGGGAATAACATTACTCAGTACACTAGGAAAACTGTTCACAAGAATATTGAATAATAGACTGAATAAATGGGCTGAAGAGTATAACGTCTATATAGAAGCACAGGCGGGTTTTAGAAAACATATGAGCACAATTGATAACATTTTCGTACTAAATGGTCTTATAACGCATTGCATTAATAATAATGAATACCTATACTGTTGTTTTGTGGATTTCACTAAAGCTTTTGAATATGTAGAAAGGGACATTTTATGGTACAAACTTATTAAAATTGGGGTCAGAGGGCGGATGTTAGATATAATTAAGTTAATCTATACTTCAGTAAAGTCAAGGGTGAAAAATAATAATATTCTCAGCGAATCCTTTTCATGTGATATTGGAGTAAGACAAGGGAAGTGTCTCTCACCATTTTTGTTTGCCATGTATGTCAATGATCTGGAACAAGAACTGAGTGAAAAGGGGGTAAATGGAATAGATATAGGCATGGCAAAGCTTTTGCTTCTACTCTACACGGATGATATTGTTCTTTTTGCCAAATCAGCGGAAAGACTGCAGAAATCTTTAGATATACTGGAAGTATACTGTGATAGATGGAATTTAACGGTAAATGAAAATAAAACCAAGATCGTTATATTTCGAAATGGGGGAAGACTGCCTGCAAACCTACAGTTCAATTATAAAGGAAGTAAATTGAGATTTTTAATAAATTTTGCTACTTGGGTATAGTTTTTACATATGGAGGCTCACCATTTGAAACGAAAAAAAAAGCCTTTCAGGACAAGCTCTAAAAGCAATTTTTACACTGAAGAAATATTTGCATAGTTTCACTGCTTTAAAACCATCTCATATCCTTGATTTGTTTGACAAATTGATAAGTCCTATTTTAAATTATGGAAGTGAGGTTTGGGGATTTCACAAAGCTAAGTCAATAGAAACAGTTCATATGCAATTTTGCAAAAGGATGTTGGGAATAAAGCAGTCAACGCAAAACGACTTTGTTCATGGGGAACTGGGACGGGTCGACTATCAATCACTTAGGTATATAAACATTGAAAAATTCTGGTTAAAATTATACATGCCGATCAGCGAAAATACATAAAATATATATATAGCATGATGTTAACTGATATAGAGTTAAGACCAAATAAGCAAAACTGGGCATCAATGGTTAAGAATTTGTTAAGCCGTTTGGGATTTTTAGAAGTTTGGAAAGCCGAAGAAGGGGTAGGTAATATAAATAATTTCTTACACACACACACACACACACACACACACACACACACACACACATATATATATATATATATATATATATATATATATAACTGGCATTCCAGACTTGAAAACTTGACAAGAGCAAGGTTTTACATAAATATATCAAATTTCGAGTTTCAAAGATATTTAGAAGTATTGCAGATCGAAAAGTATAAAAAAAGTTAATGCAAACTAAGAGTTTCCTCGCATAGATTAGAAGCTGAAATGGGTAGATGGGCAAAGCCAAATAAAATTTTGCATGATAATAGAAAATGCAGGGTTTGCGACGTCCTCGAGGACGATTTTCATTTTGTCATCATATGTTCACTTTATAAAGATCTTAGAACAAAATACATTAAACGATATTACTGGCAAAGACCGAACATGCTGAAATTCCTAGAATTATTGGCGACAAAAAATATCACTATCATTAAAAATCTCAGCATATTTATTGAAAAGGCATTCAAATTAAGGGATCAGTCAGGAGTTATATAATAAACAAAGTTAGTAACTAAATGGATTACTATATAGTTTTCAGCTGGCACCTCTGCTAATTCAACTATTTGTGCCCAGCGGCCCACACATTGGCCCCGCAGGAGCGTAGTCCGATGGGGACCGTTATTATCCGCGATTAGGAGCTGGTATATAAACCAGACCAACGAGCGGAGCGTGCGCTTGCGTGGTCTGGTTTGGATACTTTTCTACTACTCTTGAATTGTTTTTCCTTTGCGTGTTTACGGGCGGCATTATGTATCAAAACATCTTATATACAAATGTATGTATATATATATTATTGTTAGTATATGTGTGTGTGTGTGTGTGAGAGAGAGAGAGAGACAGAGAGAGAGAGTGTGTGTACATACCGGATTGAAAGTATTAATTATCCCAATACACAACAAGTATTCAGTCATAACACTGCAAAACCACCGGTAAGTTATCGAAGAAAGCGGTATTAGTCGCTTCAAGTTGCACGGGTTAGTTACAGATAGCACGGACTGTTATATCTGCACGTGGTCAGCCCCCACTGATTTCAAGAATTTCTCAGGTAATAACGGTCGTAATGACCGATATTCCAGCTGTTAAAAGCGTGATCGACTGTCCGCCTGTGGTTTGATGATCTGGAATGTGTGAGCGAGGTTGATGATGTAATGCACAAACGGTCAAACGTCCTTAATTTTGAACGAATCAAAATGTCTGAAGTTTGCAATGAAAAAAAAAATGAGTTCATGGGCTGACACAATGGCTTGTAGGTGTGGGTGAGACCGTATCACATGCCAGTCAGCCTATGTTCTCATGCTGAAAGCCACAACTTTTGAATATGTATATGTGTGTGTGTATATGTATGTATATGTATGTGTATGCAGGTGCATGCACACATGTACACAGGAATATAATTTTCAACCATTAACAAAGCGATAGGAAAAAAGTATCATTTAATTGTCAATCTCGCGCACGCATTTCAAACTGCTATTTCTCTGTGTAAATCTTATGCCATATTCCGTATGGATTGAGTGAACTAAAGTCGTCTAATGTGAACAGAACGGCGTCTGATCAGGGTCTACACCCTTTGAATTTAATACGGGAATTGCTACGGAATATGGTAATAATGATATTTATAAGCTAACCAGACACCCCCTTTTTTTTCGCTGGTCCGAAAATTTGGGGTGGAGGAGTCCACTCGGCATCAATAGAATATACGATACAAAGTCTGAAAAAATTGCACCTCTCCCGAATACATTGGAATACATTGGTATTGATTTTCAGATAAATTTACTGTGTATAATGTATGTTCGTTATCCTGCATATCATGTATGTTGAAATTTGTATATGTGCTCATGGGCCATACGGCTTAATGCATCAATAAATTACTTACTTATCTTTCAGTGTGTAGTGTATAGCTTAAGCGGCTATTAAGCGCCGTGTCAGTTTTTCAAAATCTCTCGCTGATTGATTTACATGTTTACCGGAGCTACGGTCTGTCACTTTGAAACAATCTAAGATGTTCTGCACTAATTCTTCAGTAGTCGCAGGGGACTGTGAAACTTACCATAGACTGCACTATACTGTCCATGATTATGCACTGTTTCTCCTCGAGGGCACTACACTCCACCAGGAAGTGGCCGACAGTTTCAGGGTCACGATGACACATCAGACACGTGGGATTAACCTGATTCTGATTGAAGGCAGCTCTGTTTGTTTGCAGGATGTAAGTCCCTGTAAGTAGCTTCAGTTTTATGCCAACACATGGAATGTCTCTAGTAGCACCAGTATGTTGCAATACCCAGTGAGTCTTTCCGGGGTAATAGTTGCCTGCTGTCGCGGGTATTTTTGGCAGGTAAGAAATGTGCGTCGTGCTTAGAAATGAGAGAGAGAGAGAGAGAGAGAGAGAGAGATGACAGTGAGTCCATTACAGGTGATAAGTTAAAATCTAGGTCGAAAGTGAGAGGATATTTAAAACAAATGTCTACTACTGATCAGTACGTAAAAGGGGGAGGTGGGTGGGTGGTGCATATGAGATTGGGGGCGTGTCAAAAAAATCTAAAAAAAAAAAAAAAAAGAAGAAAAAAAAAGATAAAAACATGCAATTGTACTTGGTTTTGGAAAGCTAAACCTCTCCTACCTGCGGTCTTACCAGAACGAATCAAGACCTGGACAGACTGCATCATATTCAGGAATGGCATTCCACAGGACAATGGCCAGGGGAAAAAAGGAATATTTGTATGAATCCTTTCCAGTATGGGTCTGTCGAAAGGTCATTGAGTTATACCTCGAAGGCCTACTAGTGGGCTGTATATAAACGGGTAGGTGTACGGCCACGGACGATGCCTTTATAACCAATACCGTATTCGACCTAATTACCGTACCACGCGCTTAGATTTTTCAAGATTACTGAAAAACTTGCAGTAAAATATTCACCTAATAAGGGCACGCTTGGAAGAAAGATCAGTAGAGGACTTCATGAGGAATGTATTTAATGATGCTTATGCGATATTTTTTCTGATTTTCTTTATAAAAGCATATGTTGTGGGTACTCGTTTGAATTGCCTTGACTTGTCGAGGCAATTCAAACGAGTACCGACAACATATACTTTTAAAAAGAAGTAGATAAAAGTACACTAGCTGTAATCTAAAGACTACTAAATTGCTTGACTGTGCGCTTATAGGAGCATGTGCGGTAATTAGGTTGATTACGGTATTGTAAAAGAGGCAGAGACGGACCACTTTGCCAGTTCAACTGGTGCAGTAATGACGTGACACTAGTTGTCCTGTTCCAAGCGTTCGTGGTCAACCGGGCTGCTCTTCTTTGGACAAATTCTGTAAAAATGTGGGTCTGTTCGTTAATATGGGGTCCCACACTGCTGAAGCGTACTCCAGCTAGTGATGAAAAAGGGTCTTGCATGCCATTTCTCGGATTTTGGGGGACTTGGTCTTCACATCTCGCCCAATAATTTCCGAGTGACTTGTTTGCATTGGCTGCTACCTTGTTCACGTGCGTGTTCCAGTTTACATGAAGGATTCTGGAGATATCCACTCCCAAGTACATGGCACTGCTTAACCCCCCTCCCCCTCCCCCCTCCCCCCCACACACACAGGACCTGGCCATGGAGTATATATTGTCCTGGATGAAGCCACCCTGATAACTTGGCACTTGGAAGGGTTCAACTCCATATCCCATTTCCCTCTGTAAAATTTCATTGTCATCCTTATCGTGATTCGAAGTGTTAAGTATACAGTAGTGTCATCAGCGAAGAGGCGCACCTGTGAGAGCTGATGAGGCGCACCTGTGAGATACTGTCTTTGGGAAGGGCATTGATGTAGACCAAGAAAAGGATAGGGCCTAGCTCAGAGCCCAGAAGGACTCCTGAGGTCACTAGTTAGTACAGCCCGACTCCTTGCCCTCAACAACAACCTCCTGCCAACGCTTTTATAGGAAAGCCTGGATCCAACGCAGCGTGTTTTCCTAATTCCATAAGAGTGTAATTTCAAGAGAAGCTTTGAATGAATGACCTTGTCGAGGCACACCTGTGAGAGCTGATGAGGCGCCCCTGTGAGATACTGTCTTTGGGAAGGGCATTGATGTAGACCAAGAAAAGGATCGGGCCTAGCACTGAGCCCAGAAGGACTCCTGAGGTCACTAGTTAGTACAGAGTCCGACTCCTTGCCCTCAACAACAACCTCCTGCCAACGCTTTCATAGGAAAGCCTGGATCCAACGGAGCGTGTTTTCCTAATTCCGTAAGAGTGTAATTTCAAGAGGAGATTTGAATGAATGACCTTGTCAAAGGCATCAGAAAAATCGAGTAAGTCCGTTTGTTTTCCTTGGCTTGACTTACGCGCAAGGTCTTCAATAAGTTTTGAACTAATTGAGTCTAACAGGACCGCCTCTCCATGAAACCATACTGCAAGTAATACATGAGTCCGTTCGAGTCAAGGTACTTCACATTTGAGCAATGATGTTTTCCATCACAATTCACAAGATACATGTAAGGAATATAGGCCGATAATTTGAAACATCTGATTTCTCACCTTTTTTTTTATTATGGGTGAGATATTTGCCGAGTTCCATATATGTAGCACAGCAGCGGATTCGAGGGAGCGTTCAAATGGACCTTCAGGATGGGGTCAATTCATCCCTTAGTTCATGCAAATTTAATTCTTTTTAAAGTTTATTCAGACAGGGAAGGCAGCGGCGGCAAAAAGAAATCGGGCCCAAGGTTATAAAACTTTTTTCGTGCTCAACTAAGCTGAGCATGAATTGTTAACTTTTCTCTGCTAAAAGATATGAACATGCCAACAATAGTTGGCATTTTCATATCTGTTAGCAGAGAAAGTTTCATGCTCAGCAGTTTAGCAAGAAAGAGTTTGCAACTGTTAGTAATTTTAAATTTATTAGCAGGACGAATTTCATGCTCAGCCGCGTTGAGCACGAAAAAAGTTTTATAACCTCGGGGCGAGATCCAGTCACCATCGACGGGGCTGACTCTGGTTCCTTTTTGACAAGTGCATCTATACACGCTGACAGACGAAGAAAGCGTTTGACTTTCGCGGACATTTTTGTCAAAAAGATAATCTCATCGCCCGTGGATGACTCAATGCGCAGTGGTTAATGCTCTGATCTCTGGTGCTAACAGTTTCAGGTTCTATCCCCGCTCTGCATGAGAAATTTTCTTGGTCCCAGCATGCTCCATTAATATCATGTAAATACAATGCAGCGTCCTTTGGATCGGACAGTTCACCAGTAGGCCATTTTGCAGGGAGAAACATCCCCTAGGCAATTTGAAGATCTCTCTACTGAGACAGCTGCTTCTTCCAAATCCGGCCTGCAAAACTGACTCCTTGCGGGTACTGGTCAAATACGACCGACACTTACCACTGTCCAGGCACATATTTTGCAAACAGGAATAGCCGTTCACACTTCACCGATAACGAGGTTAGCTAAGGGAAAGCTAACAGAAAAGATTTGTAGGAGAATATTAGCGGGCAACCCTTCGTCAGAGCGCTGATTACCGTATTTATCCTAAATATTTGGACACCTTAACTCCTTACCATACTTGTCCTAAACATCGAACAAGTCCATTTTGCTTCCTGTTGCTGTGTCTAAAAACTACTGCAGAAGTGGCAAACAGTGTAGAACCTGATTAGACGCCCGCGGCAGTATGCGGCATCTGATCTGGTGCTACACTGTTTGCTCAGGTCTGTCTGTCCCAGTACTTATGGCAAATATGTTATTTTGTCTTATGTCACATGCAAACATAAAAAAGCCAGCTGTGCAATCTACACTCAAGGCTATAAAGTACCTTTTTCTCCACAGATATCAGTATACCCAGCTAGCATTCTATATAAATCTATAGCGGGCCGTTATCGGCCCGTCAGGTACCTTGACGGGCCGATAACGGCCCGCTATAGATTTATATAGAATGCTTACTGGGTAGTTTCATCAAAGCAAGATTAGCGTATGGGTGGTCAACGCTTCCGATTTCCCAGCTAGCATTCTTTATAAATCTATAGCGGGCCGTTACCGGCCCGTCAGCTACCCTGACGGGCCGATAAAGGCCCGCTATAGATTTATAAAAGAATGCTTATTGGGTTCGGATCACGAGGTCCTGGGTTCGAATCCGGCTCATGACTGTATGACGCTTCATTGCACTTAGCCTTTCATTATAACCCTTCCATCGTGTTGAAACCAAGCAATCATCATCGTCATCAAAGCAAGAAAATAATTGTGACGCTTTCATGCACCGTATTAAAAGTATACAATGGTTAGAAAGGCGAATGAATTGGGAAACAAAAATAAATAAAGTTTTTAAGATATTAACTGCAGTTTCTCCGTTTTGGTAACGTTGCCAGTAACGTCAATGAACTTTTCTCTCTATATTCTTATCATTTTTAAATTTTGATTTCTGTTTCACCACTGACCAGAAATAAGTAAGAAAAAATGTGTATGCATACATTACCTTTAAAGTTATATCAAATTCATCATGATCTCACAATTAAAGGGAATGGATACACTTATAAGGGAGACAACTAAATCTACTGAAAAGGGGCCAACTCTACAAGGAAAGAATTTGCTCCCATTTGAAGCAAATTCTTTCCTTTTATAGACTATATTAGATCCATTTTCAGAAGGGGCTTGATGTGATGAAAAGCAAATAGGAAGTCACAAAAGTTGTCTTCCTTGTTACAAATGACTGAAAATCCACCAGGTGTATCAAGTCCACTTAGTACACTTGACCCTTGTCCTGCTGAATAAATTAAGATGTCACGCCCACTTTAAATTTTCAGCCAATTAGATTACTTGATCCGGATTGTTGCTATAAATTCGCATACTTGATGACAAACAGTGCAGATCCAGATCAATTGGCTTCTTCAGAGGCCAACTGATCTGGATCTACACTGTTTGCAAAGGCAGGATATATCCAAGTTCAGCAGGACAAGGGTTTAAATACTCTGAAATCTGTGGAGAAATTAATAACATTTATCGAAATACTTTTGACCCATGACTGTACATGAACTGTATGTAAAAACACCTGATGCATGATGGCCTTGTAGTTAGTGTACTGGACTTGCAAGCGGAAGATCATGGGTTCGAACCCTGCTCGGGTCAAGAAAATTTTCAGACCATTAGTACACCTAGCCACGTCCCCATGCTAAGGCGGTGAGCAGTGTGATCTTAAAATAGGTCTATTCAGTTGCTCAGTTCGGCTGCCGAATTCCCTGTACTGTTTCATTCTTGAGGAAAGTGACCATATAGAACCAAGCCGACAATATAATACAAGCCGCCTATGTGCAGGTCCGCAACTACGGTTTCCAGTGTTTCCTCACCTGCTGCTTTGCCGTTCAGCCATCGCCACAGGGCTTTTTGTATGGTTTGCATATGTGCGCTTGCTGTGACTGTGTGTTGCTGATTAAGATGACATGAGCTGTGATTATAGTGAGGGAGAGGTTCGCAGAGTCAACCTCACTCGCAGTGGATGGCCATCCGAATTGCCAAGTTGTGATTACATGCACCTGTGTTTCTCCATCACGAAAACATGCCGATATAATGTTGACCCCCTCAAACCATAGTAAAACTGGGGTTTACAGGGTGTACATTATTTTTCTTATTTCTGCTCTAAAACATAGATTGTGGATACTCGTTAGAACCATCTCGCCGAGGCGGTTCTAACGAGTACATACAATCTATGTTTTGAGCAGAAATACGAAAAATATAAGAATTTTTATCTGAAAAGTTTCATTTTTGTTTGGTGGTAAAATTTTCAGTATATTCGAATAGGCATGTTTTCGTAGTTTTGCCTGGATTTCCTCATATACCAACTGCTGTTTAAAATGCCTGGCTTGAAAATAGAACATTTAAAAGGCCAGGCTGAGGTTTTCCGCATTTTTTTTTAAGGCTGATGCCTTTATACACTTCCTGTTTGCTTTTCTATACACCAAACCTCCCTGAAAAGTGTCTTCTCTAAAATAGAAGGCTTTGCTTCCAACGGGAGCAAATTCTCAGTTTCTGTTGGAGTAAATCGCTTTTCAGAAGGGTGGAAAAACATTTTTTGACAGGGTTACCGCTCCTGAAAGTGTATCAGTTGTAAGGTTTATGTTGCAGTGTGAGCGCACTCCTTTGCTAAATATATGGATGTTAAACATTGTCCTGCTGAATAAAGATGCCACGCCCTTTTCAATTTTTCAACCAATCAGATTGCTTGATCCAGATTGTTGATATAAATTCTCATTCTTTGAAGCCAACTGATCTGGATCTACACTGTTTGCAAAGTCAGGGCATATCCGGGTTCAGCAGGACAAGGATTACTTAATTAATTCAAGCGAACACGGATACACTTTCAAGGGAGACAACTTCGACAAAACTTTTCGCTAAGGATAGAAATTTGGAAGTGACAAATATCTACCAAATGTATCCTGTTCCCACAGAGGTTAAATTTTATCTAAACTCTTGGAATATTCCGGGAACAATTTAAATGCATTCTCAACTAGAAGACCATTAGAGGGAAGACTTGATTTTCTGTTGTTTGCTGATTATATGAGTGTTAAAGATTTACTACATTCTTTGAATTAATCGGCTTTCATCTATCAATGATGAAGCTATCAACTGACTACCACAGGTGGAATGTAATCCGCTGCTTGATGAGCTCCCGACCGTCTCTGAAACATTGAAAGCAATAAAACACTTGTCATCTGGCAAGGCTCCACGATCAGATGCAATACCTGCAGAAATCTACAAAGCAGGAGGTCCTCCAGTTGCAGAGAAACTGACAGAGTTATTTCACATTATACGGAGAAAAGAAGCCATCCCTCAAGAATTCAAGGATGCAACAATTATCCACCTATTCAAAAGGAAAGGGGATCCTTAAGTCAAGACAATCATCGCGGCATCTCTTAATTGTCAATTGCTGGAAAGATCCTTGCTAGGGTCCTACTGAATCGATTGAATGAACACCTTGAGCAGTCAGGGCTTCTACCAGAAAGCCAGTGTGGATTCGGGAAAAGCAGAGGAACAATAGACATGATCTTTTCAGCATGACGGTTTCAAGAAAAATGCCAGGAATGGAATGTGGACCTCTACATGACCTTTGTCGACCTTACCAAAGCATTTGACACAGTCAATCGTTAGGGACTTTGGAAAAGTATGGCAAAGTTTGGCTGTCCTGCCAAATTCATAGCAATGGTGCGGCAGTTCCATGATGGTATGCTTGCAAGGGTCCAAAATGATGGCGAGTTTTCTGATCCATTCCTTGTGACAAACGGACTAAAGCAAGGCTGTGTACTAGCTTCAACACTGTTCAGCATATTCTCTGCCATGCTTACAGATGCTTTCCAGGATGGTGACAATGGTATACCTATTAGGTATCGCTTTGATGGGAACTTTTCAACCTAAGACGGTTGCAAGCTAAATCCAAGGTGCAGACAGAGGTGCTAGATGAGTTCCTCTTTGCTGATGACATGGCAAAGGGTGCTCCAACATAGAAGAGAAAATGCAAAAAGGTGTGGATCAAATATCTGATTCATGTCACAGCTATGATCTCACAATCAGCATCAAAAAGACCGAGGTAGTATATCAGCCAGCTCCTGGAAAGCTTTACAAGGAGCCTACCATCACAGTGAAAGGTCAACGACTGCAAGTGGTAGAGAAGTTCATCTAACTTGGAAGCACATTGTCTAGAGTTGTGCACATTGATGATGAAGTCAATGTTAGGATCGCAAAAGCTAGTGCAGCATTTGGCTAGCTACGTGGAAGTATTTGGGACCGAAGTGGAATCAGACTTGACACAAAGCTGAAAGTATATAGATCGGTGGTGCTGCCAACACTATTATACGCATGTGAAACGTGGACAGTTTACCAACGGCATGCCAAACGACTGAACCACTTCCATACAAGCTGTCTTAGAAAACTTCTATAGATAACGTGGCAAGACAGGATTCCAGACGCAGAAATCCTGAAAAGGGCAGGGATGCAGACATACTCTTCTGAATTTGGCACAGTTAAGATGGACGCCATATTACCAGAATGCCTGATGAATGTTTGTCAAAGAAAATCCTCTATGGAGAACTACAAGTTGGAAAACGCTCCCATGGTGGTCAGAAGAAGCAATACAAGGATACCAACAGAGTCGTAGGAACAGATTAAACAGGATTGAACAAGAGAAGGGGAGCTGGTGAATACGAAGCAAAAAGAACCAGCGAAGCCGAGCAGAAACGTGCACAGCGGAAAGCCGGAGCTAAGGCATCACCAACAGAGCTTCCTTCCTCAGACCTCTCCTGTTCTATCTGCAACAGGCAGTTTAGAGCTAAGATTGGTCTCATCAGCCATGTTAGAACACACAAATAACAACACATCAGTCACACAGTTGATTAGGATTGGTCACTGTCAGTAATGAAAGACGAACGAACATTCTTTGAATATATAGAAGATAATTCTGTATGGAGCAATATAAAGTAGCTAACTAGTATATTGAAAAGAACTATTTTTTTTTTTTTGCAAAAAAGGGCTTTCTTTTACCACAAAGGACTTAATTTAGCAATGGTATGCAGTCTCTGACTGGAATCTTTAATTTCATCCTAAAACAGCACGGCTATATAGGCAACGGAAATGAACCGTGTTTTATTCTGCAACAAATCACTGGGCAGAAGAGCGTGACGTGAAAAGCCGCCGTTTCGTGATGTTTTTAATATTTTTTTCTGACGTCATTTGCAGTTGCCTGGACGTTAGCTCGTGCAAAATCGTTTGTTTTCGCATCATTTAAAACCGCAGTTGTATAAAAAGGGGGATTTTGAGCATGTAACCCGCCAATGGAATTCGTTCATTTAGTCATGCAAGGCGAAAACAAGATAGCGTTTTAAAACTTCCTTATTTATTTTTCGCGCTGTTGGCACAAAACAAGAGTGCATTCATTTATTTGTGCAGCCATGTATATAAACGACATGAATATCATCAATTCATTTTAGGTATCCCTGATGAGGAGGTACCTTTTTGAGGCTTTTACTACTCTCTGATGACAAATGGATAACATATATCTTATTTTTTTCCAGTATATAGAGTTTGACATTTCATGCAAATTGTCTGTAATGAAATGAGTCTGTAAGCGGACAATGAAGGCCTGGATCAAATGAATCCGGGTCGTTTCGCCCTGGGTCGTTTCGCCCTTGTTTTTGGGGTGGGTCGTTTCGCCCTTATTAGATGGGTCGTTTCGCCCGTGAGTCGTTTCGCCCTGGGTCGTTTCGCCCCAATATATTATAAGGCCCATACGGACATACAGATAGACAAACTGGATGGAGGGAGGGAGGGTGAGATGGGTGGGCGGATAGATGGATGGATCATAGATATTATAAGCCCATACGGACAGATAGACAAAATGGATGGATGGACGGATGGATGGATGGATGAACGAATGAATGAATGAATGATTTAATGGATGAATGAATGTATGAATGAATGATTTAATGGATGAATGAATGAATATATTATAAGGCCCATACGGACATACAGATAGACGAACTGGATGGAGAAATGGAGGGAGGGAGGAATGGGTGGATAGATGGATGGATCATAGATAGTATAAGGCCCATACGGACAGGTATACAAAATGGATGGATGGATGGATGAATGAATGTGTGTGTGTGTGTGTGTGGATGGTGCGTGGGATAGATCGTTTCGGCTCAATTTTAAGGCCCTTACAGACAGATAGTTAAACTGGATGGATGGATGGATGGATGGATGGATAGATGGACGGACGGACGGATGGAAAGACAGGCAGACGGACGGACGGATAGATAGATAGATAATTAATGTCATTATGTGGTTGTTTTGACAGTATTATTAATTATACGAGATGACAGAAGTGTGAAAACACGTGCGCGTTAATTGATAAAAGCGTTAATCCATTACGGTAATCCTTTCAGGCTTATAATCACAAATTAACGAAGTTTACTCATGCCTGTTAATTAAAGACGGTGTTTGGCCTTTGTCTTTGGCGGCGAATGGCGGCCGACGTTCCTGAAAAGGCTTTAATGATCCACAAAAAATTTATGCACAACTTATTTTTGTTTTAAAAAATGCTTTTATGTGCCGACCGTAGTGTATATAAATGAATTTCAGTCCACATCGCATCATTCATCTTTGAAATCTTCTTCTGATTGTCAAAGAATCTCTAGTTATGTCTGAGTTGTGCATTTCGTGTAATTTCTTTGTTGGTCGTCGGCAAGCAGTAACTTGCGATGTTTGTGGTAGAAAGCAACATCGTCTTTGCGGAACCTGTAACTTATTTACTTTTTATGTATTTAATTTAAACGCCATTCTTTACGAGACAGGTATGTTTATTTATTTGTTAATTTAAGGTCATTTCAGCTGTACATGAGAGGTAAGTTTATTTATTTATTTTATTTATACTCATCAAAATAATTTAAGGGCCACTTAGTGCAAATTTCCATATATGCAAACGTTGGCCGGGTATATAACAATACATGTAATTTATGTATTGAGCCAACACATGAGATTTTGGTACTTATCGCATATGCGAACAGCGAAGGCTCAGGCGCGACTGCGCATCCGCGCCGTCACGCCAGAGCCTTCTCTGTTCGCACACATGGAATAAGAATCAGACGTCTAGCAACACTAGATGGCTGAGCATGCGCATTTGGAGAATGCGTTTACGGAGGACGAAAAGTGCCATTATCTCGTGTCACGGCTCAATTTATTTCCTTTAGCAATATCAGAGGCAACAAATTTCGCAGGTAAGTATATATAAGCACCGATTAGTTATCTTCTCTATTTTCAGGCATAACACAAGACCAGTACCGCGCGGGACAGCTGAAGTTCATTTGTGAGCCTTGTGTTATTCGTATACCACCAAGAGAGAACGACGGGGTAGAGGTATGATTTTTTTCCATTGTAATACCAATCTGTATAACCATAACGTTAAATATAGGGTAACATTATAGGGTTTATAGTGTTATACACCGGTCCGTAGAAATTTATAGAAAATGTCACTTTATCTCATCTAAACACTTGCATTTTACAAACGAAAAAATAACCTATAAAAAAACTCGCATTCTTTTACATATGCATGTTAATGCTAGGGATATTTCTATGTAATAGTGTTATATAACAGGGTGTTCAATTGTTTTAAACAACATGTTTACTATGTTTCCATAAATAGCTTTATTTACAATGTTTCCAGAAATAACTTTCTGGAATGTTCAACATGTTTACAATAACATGATGTTTACGTCCTTGATTCTGGACTGAGTTCTTTTTGGAATGTCATGGAAGATTTAGAAGTTTCTTGATTGGAACTAGAAAATAAGAGATGCTTGTAGTAAATTCTTTTTCTAGAACCTTCTTTGATATTATATAAGGAGAACAGATTTTCATCTGGGCATCTTTGTATACTTTCACTGGAAATTATTCTATACTGGATTACTTTAGTATTTTATTCATTCTGGACTTAAATTCTGAATTCAGGAACATTAAATTGTGGGATCAGAAACTGATATTCAAAGGATTTGTTTTATAAATTCTCATGGATTATTTCAGAGGGACTTTGTGACATAAACTTGAAAGGTACTGTCTACTTACATTCTTCTGTTTTGAATCTTGTCTTATTTTTTTTTTTTTTTGTGAATAAATATTGTTAATAAGTTAAAGCTTGTTGCTGGTTTCACTTTCATTTCTTTCTCGTTACGCCTGGCTCGTAACAGAAATTGGGGGCTCGTCCGGGATCGAACATTTTCTTGAGCTAAAACAAGTTTGAGCTTTTTAAAGAAAACAAATATTGATTTTTAAGGAAAAAAAAATATTTGTTTGCTATAAAACAAGTACTGACTTTTAAAAAATCTCAGTAAATATAAAAATATTTGTTTCATAAAAAGCAAGTATTGACTTTTGAAAAATATCAATAAATAAACTCTGATTGAAATTCTACTTGATAAAACCAGCAAAAAGCAATCATGTCATTTGACCTTCAAGCTTTTATCACTGCGCCTTCGCAGGAGCTGTTAGATTTGGCCAAAAAGTCTGATTTGTTGGATATTGCTGCTCACTATGAATTGACTACCGTCAACAAGTCCATGTTAAAACAGGAAATAAAAAATATTTTGGTTCAATTTTTGGTTGATAAGGAAATTCTTGATTCTTCTGCTTTGTCTCTTGTTCTCGTAACTCAGACAGGTTTGCATATACGAGAGCTTGAAATTCAGAAGCAAATTGAGTTAGAAAAATTAAGATTAGAACAAGAAAGACAAATGCAGAAGGAAAGAATGGAAATGGAAGAAAGAGTGCAGAAAGAAAGAATGGAAATGGAAGAGAGGGAGAAAGAAAAAGAAAGACAAATGCAGATAGAAAGGGAAAAATTAAAATTTGATACAGAATTAAGAATGAAAGAATTAGAAATGCAAAATATGACGGTAAAACGGCAACCTTTAGACTCTGGCGTTCATTTTGACATTACCAAACACATCAGATTAGTTCCCCCTTTTCAAGAAAAAGAGGTTGACAAATATTTTCTTCATTTTGAAAAAGTAGCAGAAAATTTAAAATGGCCAAAGGAGCATTGGACCTTGCTTTTGCAAAGTGTTATAATTGGGAAGGCTCGAGAAATTTATACTCAGCTGACTGTCCAGCAGAGCTCCAGTTATGATACTGTAAAGGAATTAATTCTTAAGGCTTATGAGTTGGTCCCTGAGGCTTACAGGCAAAAATTTAGGAACTGTAAGAAAGAAAATGAGCAGACCCATGTTGAATTTGCTAGAACTAAAGAACAGTTATTTGACAGGTGGTGTTCTTCGAAAAAAATTGGCTCTGATCATGAAAAACTTAGGCAGCTCATGCTTGTAGAAGAGTTCAAAAGGTGCATAAATTCAGACATTAAGTCCTTTTTAGATGAGAAACAGGTTGAAACTTTGGAAGCTGCAGCTCGACTTGCAGATGATTATGCTTTAACACATAAAGTTTCCTTTATAAATAAGTCAAATCCCTCTAGAAGACCATTTTTCCCACATTCAGGATCCAAACATAGTCCTAGTAATCCACCTGGTAGTCATAGCCAAACAATTACTCCCAAACCCAAACCTTCTGGTGAAAATAAAGATCAAAATCCCTTATCTCAACCAATTTGCAATTATTGCAAAAGGACAGGTCATATTATATCTGAATGTTTACATTTGAAAAGAAAGAAAGAAAAACAAGAGGGGCTTAAACCTACTGGCCTTACCTCTTTACGGTCAAAACCACAGTCATGTGTTAAGGAGGAAGATCCTATCCAGACCGAAAGGCCTGAGACTGATTCTGTTATGGAGATTTATGAACCATTCTTATCAGATGGTTTTGTGTCACTAAATAGTGACTATGCCCAGTCTACCCCAATTAAAATCTTACGAGATACTGGAGCTTCTCAATCCCTTATTTTAGCAGATACTCTGCCTTTTTCTGAGAAGACTTCTTCTGGGACAAGTGTCCTTATTCAGGGTGTAGAGTGTGGATTTGTTAATGTTCCTCTTCATAACATTTATTTATCCTCAGACTTGGTAACTGGTTTAGTGGCTGTTGGTATTCGACCTTCTTTACCTTTTAAAGGTGTTCACTTACTGTTAGGCAATGACTTAGCAGGAGATAAGGTTGTGGTAAATCCACTTTTGACTACTATACCTTGTCTTGATCAGCCACCTGATCCCATTGAACAGGAAATCCCTGATCTGTACCCATCTTGTGCTGTTACAAGGGCCATGGCAAAGAAAGCAAAACAGAATGATGGGGAAATTGATTTAACTGATACCTTTTTGGGTCAGTCTTTTACAGACGAGATTATAAATTCTCTTTCACCCAGCCTGTCTGGCAAGCAGACAGACTTAAGTGACAAGTCAGAGTCCAGTCATTACTCTTCAGTATTAAATGACCAAGGTCAAGGTCATGACTTGGTGTCAAGGTCACAACTTTGTAAGGAACAGCATAATGATCCTGAAATTTTGCCTTTGCTTGAAAGGGCTTTAGATGAGAAAGAAATAGATCAAGTCCCAGTCTGTTTTTATGTCAAAAATGACATTTTAATGAGAAAATGGCGTCCTCCTGATGTCTCAGCAGAAGACGAGTGGACTGTTAACCACCAAATAGTGGTTCCAAGGGTTTATCACCCTGAAATTTTGAACTTGGCCCATGAGACTCCCATGTCAGGTCATTTAGGTGTAAACAAGACCTATCACAAAATTCTTAACCATTTTTACTGGCCAGGGTTAAAATCTGACGTTTCTCAATTTTGTAAATCTTGCCATACTTGTCAGATGGTAGGAAAACCCAACCAGACAATACCAAAAGCTCATTTACAGCCCATACCTGCTTTTGATGAACCTTTTAGCAGAATAATTATTGACTGTGTTGGTCCCTTGCCTAAAACCAAGGCAGGCCATGAGTATCTTCTCACTATAATGTGTGCTTCTACACGTTTCCCAGAAGCCATTCCACTTCGGAATATTAAAACAAAGAATATTGTTAAGGCTTTGGTAAAGTTTTTCACATTTGTAGGCCTTCCAAAGTCTGTTCAGTCTGATCAGGGCTCAAATTTCATGTCAGGAATTTTTCAACAGGTCATGCATGAGTTGGGAATTACTCAATTTAAATCATCACCTTACCATCCTGAAAGTCAAGGTGCCCTTGAAAGATTTCATCAGACACTGAAAAATATGATCAGGTCATACTGCTTTGACACTGAAAAAGATTGGGATGAAGGCATTCATTTGTTGTTGTTTGCCGTTAGAGAATCTGTTCAGGAATCTCTTGGTTTCAGCCCATTTGAGCTGGTATTTGGCCACACTGTGCGTGGACCTTTGAAACTTTTGAAAGAGAAATTTCTCTCAAATGATGACAGTTCTCTGAACTTACTTCAGTATGTATCAGATTTTAAAGACAGACTGTCTAAAGCTTGTGAGGCTGCTCGGACCAATCTTAAGTCAGCACAAAGGAAAATGAAACGCTGGTATGATGAAAATGCAAAAGAAAGAAAATTCATGCCTGGAGATAGGGTACTTGCTCTTTTGCCTATTCCTGGCAAACCTTTGCAAGCCAGATATTACGGCCCTTACACTGTAGATAAACAGATTAGTGATGTAAATTACATTGTTAACACTCCTGGGAGACGCAAACAAAAACAGTTATGTCATGTTAACATGCTTAAACAATACATAGATAGGGATAGCTCTTCTGTTACACCAATTAGTGTTGTTAGTTCAGTCCCTCAGGAACAAAGTGAAATGAACTCTGAAGACATGAACTTCATCAAATCTGATCCTGCTTCATCAAAACTTCAGAATTCTCACATTCTAAAGGATCTCGACCAGAAACTTTCACACCTAGATCCAGTCCAAAGAAAAGAACTGAAACAGTTAATTTATCAATATGAACACTTATTTCCGGACATTCCTACAAGGACTGACAAAATTTATCATGATGTGAATGTTGAGGACTCACAACCTGTCAAACAACATCCATATAGAATGAACCCAACAAAACAAAAATATCTTAAGGAGGAAATTCAGTATTTGCTGGACAACGATTTCATTGAACCAAGTCAAAGTGAATGGAGTTCACCTTGCATTCTTGTGCCAAAACCTGATGGAACATATCGGATGTGCACCGATTACAGGAAGGTCAATAATTTGAGTAAAACAGACACTTTTCCCATACCAAGAATGGATGACTGTATTGACAAAGTTGGAAATTCAAAATATATAACTAAATTTGATCTTCTGAAAGGATTTTGGCAAATTCCTCTCACAGAAAGAGCCAAAGAGATCTCAGCATTTGTTACTCCTGATGGATTATATCACTATAAAGTAATGCCTTTCGGAATGAAAAACTCTCCAGCAACATTTCAACGCTTAATCAACACCATAATAGCTGGAATCGAGCATTGCGATGCTTACATCGATGATGCCATCATATACAGTGATGAATGGAATCACCATCTTGGAATTATCAAAGCATTCTTTGATAAACTAAGTGAAGCAAAATTGACAATAAACCTTGCTAAAAGTGAATTCTGTCATGCAACTTTAACATTTCTAGGACATGTTGTGGGTCATGGTCAGGTTAAACCTATAGAGGCTAAAGTTGAAGCTATTTCAAATTTTCCGGTGCCCACAGGCAAAAGACAACTGATGAGGTTTCTTGGTATGGCCGGTTATTACAGAAAATTCTGTAATAATTTTTCTGTCATTGCTGAGCCACTGACTAATTTACTTAGTAAAAGAATGAGGTTTAAGTGGACCAGTGATTGTCAGAATGCCTTTGATAAACTGAAAGCCATACTGAGAAGTGAGCCGGTTCTCTTGGCACCGAATTTTAATAAAGAATTCAAGTTAGCAGTAGATGCGAGTGATGTTGGTGCAGGTGGTGTATTACTGCAAGAGGATGACAATGGTGTGGATCATCCAGTTTGTTACTTTTCCAAAAAGTTTAACAAACATCAAAAGACTTATTCTACAGTAGAGAAAGAATGTTTGTCTCTCATTCTTGCTCTTCAACATTTTGAAGTTTATCTGACTTCTTCGTCCTCACCTATTGTTGTTTTCAGTGATCACAATCCACTGACTTTCATCCATAAGATGAAAAACAAGAATCAGAGGTTGCTCAGATGGAGTCTGTTGTTACAGGAATACAATCTTGACATCAGGCATATCAGGGGAAAAGATAATATTATTCCTGATGCCTTGTCCAGAGCATGATGTCTTGATCTGTGGTTTCCTGTAACTTGCTGTATATAAGATAATAATTGCCTTTATCAGTATTTTATTTTATGATAATTTTATGGCAAAAGAAAGCTTTATTACATAAATCTTTCTTTTCCCTGAAGAGGGGAAGTGTTATATAACAGGGTGTTCAATTGTTTTAAACAACATGTTTACTATGTTTCCATAAATAGCTTTATTTACAATGTTTCCAAAAATAACTTTCTGGAATGTTCAACATGTTTACAATAACATGATGTTTACGTCCTTGATTCTGGACTGAGTTCTTTTTGGAATGTCATGGAAGATTTAGAAGTTTCTTGATTGGAACTAGAAAATAAGAGATGCTTGTAGTAAATTCTTTTTCTAGAACCTTCTTTGATATTATATAAGGAGAACAGATTTTCATTTGGGCATCTTTGTATACTTTCACTGGAAATTATTCTATACTGGATTACTTTAGTATTTTATTCATTCTGGACTTAAATTCTGAATTCAGGAACATTAAATTGTGGGATCAGAAACTGATATTCAAAGGATTTGTTTTATAAATTCTCATGGATTATTTCAGAGGGACTTTGTGACATAAACTTGAAAGGTACTGTCTACTTACATTCTTCTGTTTTGAATCTTGTCTTATTTTTTTTTTTTTTGTGAATAAATATTGTTAATAAGTTAAAGCTTGTTGCTGGTTTCACTTTCATTTCTTTCTCGTTACGCCTGGCTCGTAACAATAGATACAAATTTGCAGGTTGGTGATGAAGCGACGGACCATTTCCTGGAAGAAGTGGCTGCTGCCGAGGAGGACACATCCGCCGCCATCAGCGAGGCCCCAAACTTTACCATAGAAGTGTCGTTCCAGGTAATAATTATCCTGCCGTTAAGTTGTATTTTGAAATAGGACTATTGAGATCATTTGCGCCGGGAACAGCAATTCCTACATGCGACCAGCGAAGACTCAGATCAGACTGCGCGGATGCGCAGGCTAATCTGTCTTGGCTGATCGCGTGTAGGAATTGTAGAAATTGCTGTGCCCCGGCTCATTTATTACCCATTTCTTTCCCTAACACTTTTGTGGTCGTTCGTGTATGCAATTAAGTTCTGTTTTGTTATACATGCACATTTGATTTAATATTATTTCATCTCTTAATCATTTTTGCATGGTTTATTCTTCTCTTACCTTTCAGAATTCTAGTACCAACAGTGACATCCTCCCGTCAGACGATACTGAGATGCAGGAGCATACGACCCAGGGCGAAACGACCCACGGGCGAAACGACCCGGGACCGATCAAATTACGCGGACGTGCAGGCTGATACCCGCTTTTGCCACGTATGCGATCAAGGTCTTTTTTCCATGTAATTCCATTTATTTGAATGCGTTGGAGTCTGGGTAAAATTTTCAGCAGCCGACATATTTTCTTATTTTGTCAGAAGATTTGACATTTTATACAAATTGTCATTGGAGATTTGACATTTCATGCAAATGGTGACAATTTGCATGAAATGGCAAATCCTGCTGAACAAGCCCAGAGAGTGCATACTTGAGCCGCAACGTGAGGGAATGTGCCTTCTGACATGTTCGCCCAATTAAGACACAAATCAGTTTGCGCATCCTCAAGGTCAGATCGGAGTCTTCGTTGTCCGCATGAAGAAATTTTGCAATCTTGGCTATCCAAAATGCACCCAGTGAAGATTCTGATCAGACTGCGTCCGTCTTTATCTTATGTACTTATTTACCTTAAGTATTCGGTAAGACATGCCTAAGCTAACAGTGTAGACCCAGGGTGTTCTATAATAAATAAAACTGCAGTTTACAAAGGCGATTGCCCAGCTAGCATTCTTTATAAATCTATAGCGGGCCGTTATCGGCCCGTCAGCTACCCTGACGGGCCGATAACGGCCCACTATAGATTTATAAAGAATGCTTACTGGGTAATACCCACACAACACCACATTTGCACTAAACAACATGGAAAAGGTATCAAAGTGAAAATGAAATGTCACACACTGCTATTCATCATTCTGATTGTTTCTATTAAAATCTAACAAAACATCACGAAAACATGCCTATATAATTTTGACCTCCTCAAACCCCACTTTTATGTAGTAAAACTGGGGTTTACAGGGGTATACATTATTTTTCTTATTTCTGCTCAAAAACGTAGATTGTGGGTACTCATTAGAACCGCCTCATCAAGGCGGTTCTAAAGAGTACCCACAATCTATGTTTTGAGCAGAAATATAAAAACTATTAGAGTTTTTTTTATCTGAAAATGTTCAGTTTTTGGAGGTGAAATTGTCTATATATTTGAATAGGCTTGTTTTCGTAATGACAACTGCTTTAGTATTTCGGGTCATAAACTCGGACAGACGAAATGCAAAAGGCTGATAACCCTGCAAATAAAATCAAATTCTAGGTGCAAGGAACACTCACAAAAAGTTATTATGCTGATCGTTTCCTTGAATTTCATTGGAAGACAAAACAGCGTAGAAGTAATAGTTTAGTGGCACAAACTAAGACGGGCGAACTAAAGCTCCAAGGGCAGATAACTATAAAATGATAATTTCAATAATACACATTATCACTCCTCTACTGATCATTCTGCAAAGTTTTGTGAAAATCTAACAGGTACGGTCACAAACCCGTTCAAAGGAACTTTAGTGCCAAGGCAGATAACCTTCCAACAAGAGGACCATGATGGTCCTATATCGCTCATATGAGCAAATATGAACTATTGAAGCTTCAGCCAAGTTCGTTGCTCTAAGATTTTTGTATAAATTTTATAGCCCTCCCCCGGCCATATTTTTAACGCATCATGACGGCTTGAACTGAATCTTGATAACGATTCACCAAAGGAACATTTCTGCCAAGTTATATTGAAATCCGTCCAGTGGTTTCTGATAAAAAGACCTTTAACGTGTTTTATATAGCAACATGGCGGCCATGTTTTTTGATGAATCACAACAGCTTGAACAAACTTGGTAAAGGGTCACAAAAGGAACATTCATGCCAAGTTATACTGAAATCAGTTCAGTGGTTTCTGACAAGAGGATTTTTAAAGTTTTCTATGTAGATATATTTTCTATAAGGAAAATAAGCCCCACCCCCTAGCAGCCATGTTTTTTTGACTAATCATGATTGGTTGAACCATCTTGGTAAAGGGTCACCAAAGCAACATTCATGCCAAGTAATGTTTAAACCAGCCGAGTGGTTTCTTACAAGAAGAATTTTAAAGTTTTCTATATAGATATATAAGGAAAATAACCCACACCCCCTGGCCACCAGGTTTTTGGCATATCATGTGGGCTTGAACAACCTTGGTAGAGGGTCATCAAAGCAACCTTCCCGCCAAGTAATATAGAAATCGGTCCAGTGGTTTCTGACCAGAAAATTTTTAAAGTTTTCCATATAGATATATAGGGAAAATAAGCCCCGGTTAACGGGCGGACTGACGGTCGCACTGACAGACGACGGACAAAAAGTGATCATTATAGCTCATCTTGAACATAGCTCAGGTGAGATAAAAATATTTTTGCCAAGTTATATTGAAATCAGTCTAGTGGTTTCTGACAAGAAGATTTTTTAAAGTATTCTATGTAAATATAGAGGGAAAACAAGCTCTGCCCCCTAACGGCCATTTTTTTGGACAAATGATGACGGCTGGAACAAACTTGGTAGAGAGTCACCAAAGGAACATTCCTGCCAAGTTATATTGAAATCAGTCAAATGGTTTCTGACATGAAGCTTTTTAAATTTTTCTGTATAGATATATAAGGAAATAAGCTCCGTCCCCTGGCAGCCATGTGTTTTGACGAATCACTATTGCTTGAACGATCTTGGTAGAGGGTCACCAAGGAACCATTTCTGCCAAGTTATATTGAAATCGGTCCAGTAGTTTCTGACAAGAAGATTTTTAAAGTTTTCTACATATTATAGCAAAAATAAGCCCCATCCCCAGCAGCCATGATTTTTGACGAATCATGACAGCTTGAACAATTTTGGTAGAGGGTCAACAAAAAAATGTTCCTGCTAAAACATATTGAAATCCATCCATTGGTTTATGACAAAAAACATTTTTATATAGATAAATAAGCAAAATAAGCTCCTCCCTCAAGCAGTCATGTTTTTGACGCATTATGATGGCTTGAACAATCTTGGTAGAGGGTAACCAAAACAAGAGGCCCATGGGTCCCGGCTAGCTTACCTGAGTGTAAACAGCCACTGCAGATATGCATTTTTATGCAACATTTTTCTGCCATTGCAACTAATGAAAGGATTTGGTTTAAGGCCTAGCTAATGCATTTTAAACGGAATAAACCTCAAAATACCTCATGTCCAAGATAGCCCAAAAATAGCCCCTAAGCCTTGGATGTTCATCCGTTTAGATGGACAGATATTCAAAAATTCGGACAGTAAAACATAATACACTTGCCATTTTTTGTGGCAAGGGCATAAAAATGCACCTAAACCATTTTCCCATTAGAAGTCAATGCTAGCTTTCTGTTGTAATGGCAACCAAACCAAGAGGCAGACCACCATAATTATAGCTATTCTGAATTACCCTTACACAAGCAACTTTTGTACCAAATTACAGTCATACTGCTTCAGAGTTTCCAAGCTGTCATTTGAAAAAGTCCTTTTTCCAAATTGAATGTTGCCATGGCAACCAAACAACATGACCGCCGGTCATAAAACATATAAACTGGGTAGACAATCATCAGATGGTCATATCTGCCAAATATGACTCAAATCACTTCACTGTAATGGAGAAAGTGCAATTTAACCATTTTCCCATTATAAGTCCACGGGAGCTTTCTGTTGCAATGGCAACAAAAATAAGAGGCAGACTGCCAAACGTTTGGCTGCTATGAATTGTCTTATGCCAAGCAACATTTGTACCAAATTAGAGTCCAACTGCTTTAGTGGTTTTAAAGGAATTGTCATTTGAAAAAAAAAAAAAAAAAAAAAAGAACAAACTGTTTTTTAAAATTCAATGTTGCCATGGCAAACAAACAGAATTGCCACTGGTCATCAAACACATAAACTGGATAGACATTCATCTTATGATCATAGCTGCCAAATATGGTTCACATTACTTCAGTGGTTATGGAGAAAATGCAACTAAATCATTTTCCCATTATAAGTCTGTGGGAGTGTTCTGTTGACATGGCAACCAAACCAAGAGACAGATCACCACAATTTTAGCTAGTTTGAATTGCGCTTTCCCAAGCAACATTTGTACCAAATAAGAATTATACTGCTTCTGTGGTTTTGAAGGAGTTGTCATTTAAAAAAAATTCCTTTTTTAAAATTTAATGTTGCCATGGCATCCAAACAAAACGGCCACTGGTCATCAAACACATAAACTGGGTAGACATTCATCACATGATCATAAATGCCAAATATGGTTCACATTACTTCACTGGTTTTGGAGAATATACAATTTAACCCTTTTCCCATTATAAGTCTATGGGAGCTTTCTGTTGCCATGGCAACCAAACCAAGATGCAGACCACTATAATTTTAGCTATTTTGGATTGCCTTTACCCAAACAACATTTGTACCAAATAAAAGTCATTTTGCTTCAGTGGTTTTGAAGTTGTCATTTAAAAAACTCCTTTTTCAAAACTGCAAGTTGCCATGGCAACAAAACAAAATGGCCACTGGTCATCAAACACATTTGTTCGTTTGTTTGTGTTGAGGTTTTACCGCCCAGTCAACCCAATGGGGTCATGTTGAGCGCGGTCAGTTTACCTAGCCACAGGTTTACTGGGCAGGCTTAGTCCTCTAAGCGGTTAACCAGTATTGTACACATTCTTTCGCCAGAAACTGACAATTGCCCTTCTTGAATCAGCGGAAAGGAGAGAATAACCATAGAAAATATTTCATGATCAATCTCTACAAAAGAATGTTGCCGACCTCAGCGGGGGTTGAACCCGCGACCCCCTGGTCTCCAGTCGGACGGTACATCCAACTAAGCCACCGAGGCCGGCTCCCATCAAACACATAAACTGGGTAGACAATAATCAGATGATCATAACTGCAAAATATATTCACATCACTTCAGTGGTTATGGAGAAAATGCAATTTAACCATTTTCCCATTTTAAGTCTATGGGAGCTTTGTTGCTGTGGCAACCAAACCAAGAGGCAGACCACCACAATTTTAGCTATTTTTGGATCACCCTTTCCCAAGCAACATTTATACCAAATTAGAGACATACTGCTTCAGCGGTTTTGAAGGCGTTGTCATTTAAAAAAATTCCTTTTTCAAAATTGAATATTGCCATGGCAACCAAACAAAATGGCCGCTGGTCATAAAAAAATATTAACTGGGTAGACAATCATCAGATGATCACAACTGCCAAATATGGTTCACATCACTTCAGTGGTTATGGAGAAAATACAATTTAACCATTTCCCATTTTAGGTCTATGGAAGCTTTCTGTTGCCATGGCAACCAAACCAAGAGCTAGATCACCATAATTTTAGCTATTTTTAAATCCCCCTACCAAAGCAACATTTTACCAAATTAGGGACAAATTGCATCAGTGGCTTTGGAGAAATTGTCGTTTGAAAGTGTTAACGGGCGGACGGACGGTTGCACTGACAGACGACGGACAAAAAGTGATCATTATAGCTCATCTTGAACATAGCTCAGGTGAGATAAAAATATTTCTGCCAAGTTATATTGAAATCAGTCTAGTGGTTTCTGACATGAAGATTTTTTAAAGTATTCTATATAAATATAGAGGGAAAACAAGCTCTGCCCCCTAAAGGCCATTTTTTTGGACAAATGATGACGGCTGGAACAAACTTGGTAGAGAGTCACCAAAGGAACATTCCTGCCAAGTTATATTGAAATCAGTCAATTGGTTTCTGACATGAAGCTTTTTAAAGTTTTTCTGTATAGATATATAAGGAAATAAGCTCCATCCCCTGGCAGCCATGTTTTTTGACGAATCACTATTGCTTGAACAATCTTGGTATAGGGTCACTAAGGAAACATTTCTATCAAGTTATATTGAAATTGTCTCCCTTCCGCTGATGCAAGAAGGGCAGTTGTCAGTTTCTGGTGAAAGAATGTGCACAATACTGTTTAACGTCTTAGAGGACTATGCCTGCCCAATAAATGTGTGGTTAGGTAAACTGACCACACTCGACATGATCCCATTGAGTTGACTGGGCCGTAAAACCTCAACACAAACAATATACTGAAACTGGTCCGTTGGTTGCTGATAACAAGATTTTTAAAGTTTTCTATATAGATATATAGGCAAAATAAGCCTCGCCCCCTGGCGGCCATGTTTTTTTGACAAACCATGATGGCTTGAACAATCTTGGTAGAAGGTTACAAAAGAAACATTCCTGCCATGATATATTGAAATCAGTCCAGTGGTTTCTGACAAGAAAATTTTCGAAGTTTTCTGTATAGATATAAAGGGAAAATAAGCCATGCCCCTAGGGACCATGTTTTTTTGACGAATCATGACGGCTTGAACAATCTTGATAGAGAGTCACCAAGATAACATTTTTGCCAGTTATATTGAAATCAGTCCAGTGGTTTCTGACAAGAAGATTTTTATAGTTTTCTATATACAGTTGACTCTCGCTATCTCGAACTCGCTTATCTCGAATAACCGCTTATCTCGAAGTGAAAATCTGGTCCTTGCCTAAACATGAAAATCTAACAACATGTAAAACATATTGTGGAAGAGAGGAGAAATTGCTCCTAAGGAGCAATTTCTCCTCTTTTTCACAATATTTTAATATATCTATAACCTCAATTATACATATATTTGTTCAATGTGGTTAATCGAAATAGTTTTTCCTCTATTCTGCAAATCTGATATGTCGAAGTACGGATATCTCGAAGTATTTCAGAAAGTCCCTTGGAATTCGAGATAACGAGAGTCGACTGTATATATATATAAGGAAAATAAGCCCCGCCCTCTGGCAGCCATGTTTTTTTTTTTTTTGATGAATCATGATGGTTTGAACAATCTTGTTAGAGGGTTACAAAAGGAATATTCCTGCCATGTTATATTGAAATCAGTCCAGTGATTTCCGACAAGAAGGTTTCGAAGTTTTCTACATAGATGTATAGGGAAACTAAGCCCACCCCCAACCCCTATCTCACTAGCGGCCATGTGTTTTTGATGAATCAAAATGGCTTGAACAATCTTGGTACTGGATCACTAAAGGAACATTTCTGCAAAATTGTATTGAAATCGGTCCAGTGGTTTCTGACAAGAAAATGTTTGCAATAATTGTGCACGACCTGCTTCAAATGTGCATTGAAAACATGTTGTTACAGCAGAACATTTGAGTCAATACACTAACATCCAAATGCTTATAAAAAGGCATGCAGTATGTATCTCAGTAAAAAATTGAACAGCGAACAAGTTATAGGATACATTTTATTGACAAATATCTGGAGCATGTTTTCAGCCAGCATTATTACATCAGAATGGTATGAGTAACAGACTTTTTGTGACAAAAAGGCCTACTTTTTTTTTTTATATATTTGAGGTTCTGGAGATTATTTTTGACATTTTATATAAATATAAAAATATATACATCTGAGGTGTACAAATAATTTTTCATGAAACTAGACAAAGTGCCCAGTGGGGCACATATACCCCCGACTAGCGCTACTGCCACTTTTTAAAGAGCACAAAGTATGTAGCTTTGACTCTGGAGATGGCAGTTGTATGCTATATGTTATAACATTGAAAAAATTCAATCACACAGTAATATGAAGCCCTTGACTCAAAGGTCAGGCACAGGTGCAGGGATTGAGCTAAATAAAACTTTAGCCCTATTGTAACGAACTTTTCCGAGCGGTTAGAAGCTTAGCTTCTTAATAGTGGTGTCTCCTGGACACAGTAATATATATATATGAATTTTTCGCAGGGCTTTGCAGCCAATGATTTGTATTAGTATACGTCCAACAAGCAATAATTATAAATTTTAATTAATAATATGATTCCTAAATGATTTAGTTAAAATGATCAAACTGGAATTATTGAAATCAAGTACAATAGCTCACTTAGCTCAAAGAAAATTATAACACACTAAACATACAGATGAGTCAGTCTCTCTTAGTCAGCTCTATATTGAATCTAATCTAACCCAGCTAGAATTAATCTTCCTTCACTTCTACTAAGTACCTCTGAGACTCAGTACCTCGCCTACACTACTAGCAATTATAGAACTCTTTAGGTAATATACCTATAACTCCCTACTTAGACTCCATACGTCTCTCAGACCACTAGCTATTATAAAACTCCTTATGAAGTATATCTTCAACTCAATACTGCAAACTACCCTCATATGTTTCTCTTGGCAAGCTACAGTGACTAGGACTCAGGAAGCACGGCACTCTCCGATCCCTTGCGAGCATGGAGAGATCACCTTATTTCCCAGCAGTCTAAGTCAACTGTTCAGCACTTATGCAGTCAAGTAGCTACCTTCCGATCCCAACCGGGCATGGTACAATAGCTACGATGTTGTCTCTCTGACGGCAAGACACAGACTCCCTCTTTAACTCAATACTGCAATCTACCTCTTATATGATTCTCTTGGTAAGCTACAGTGACTAGGACTCGGGAAGCACGGCACTTTCCCATCTCTTACGAGCATGGAGAGATCACCTTATTTCCCAACAGTCTAAGTCAGCTATTCAGCGCTTATGCAGTCCAGTAGCTACCTTCCGATCCCAACAGGGCATGGTACGATGTTGTCTCTCTGATGGCAAGACACTGACTAATGCTTCAGCGTTATGCGAATGTTTATATACTACTGCTGACGTCAGTAATCCCACTAACCAATCATATTTGAGCATTTACCATTTCGATTGGGCGAGTTTATTGTGTTATATTTCTTTGCATTCTGATCGAAAAATGGGTAAGTCAGGTTGTATTTGAGCTTGCAATTACATGCAACATATGTTTTAGCTATTCTAGAAGGTTAATACTTAATAATTATTCGTAATTAGATTGAAATCAAGTATTTACGTGATCAAATTTATAATTATTACGGGTTTTGACGATGTGTATGCCAAATGACGCCCAGGTGTCCGTTTCACTGATATCTGAGCTTAAAGGCAGCAGACGGAGTAACTCTAGCAACACGATATATCTGCAACTGCAGGGCATGGCAAGTTTTATAAATAGAGAGGATGTACTGTTTCTTATACTTTTTTTTTTTTTTTTAGTTCTTGTCGTCAGAGGCAGAACCACCGCGTCCAACCGTAACGCCGGATAACCGGTCGTAACGCCGGATTTTCGGTCAAATAACGCCGGATTACGGTATTTTTCGTAGGATTCGTCGCCATTTGCAGAACCGCGTTTGACGGTGGGTAGACAAAACCATTATTTAAAATATTAGGATAGGTTCATCTAACATGAAAAGTAGCCTATCCGGATCTACATACATTCTTCTAAATGCCAACTCTTCCATTGATCCATATACTTTGCCGAAATTATCAAACACTCAAAGAGAAAATGGTTGTGCAGGTTCGGCCATACGATAAACAAGCATTCTTACCAGAGGAGTTCGTACTTTCTTCATTTTCTTAAAATTCCTGACCAGCTGGTGGATGGAAATGCATTTGAAAATGGCCTTGTGTCGTATACTGGCCATTGCTGAGATTTTTTTACCGACGAAACAAAGACCGAGGCACAATCCACGAAATTTATGGTAACGCCGGATAAAACAGTATCGTCTTGATCTACAACTGGCCAGTATTCTCGCAGACAAACACACTTGTAAGGTAAAACTTTACCTACACTGTCCAATACCAGTTAATCGACACTATAAATTGCCTTAGTTTTAATACATGAAGTATCTGAATATATCGATCACATACAAGATCAAGCACCTCGCATTTTTCCTTTCATTTTAAGAAGCCTTAGATATGGTTATCGTTGTATGGAGAGGCATGAATACATATCAGGGAGTAATGTATTCAATAAACGGTGAAAGTTTTAGTTGTAATCCGTTTTATTTAAATTACTTTGCGGGACGCATGTACCCGGAGGAATGGGTGATGTGTTAAACGTCCGATTCGACTGTACATAGCATTTGTATATTAAAGTCGCTATCGTGGCAGGATGCAGATGCAGCTATAACAGTTCTCCCGAGTTGTTTTTTTTTTTCTAGAATAAGGATGGTAATCGTCTAGATCTGGTTAGTAAAGCATTTCATTAGTTCTATATTTGAGGTCCCTGTATATAATATGTCTACGCTCAACTATCAGCGCTTACAATTTTCTCTCAGTTTCAATTGTCTACGAAAGAACTGAGTTAGCAACTCTGTGCAAGAGAATAATAACATGTCATAATATGAGTGCCTGATACATCCCCATTGCTCTCCTTATACAAAAGTCAAAAAGGATTGCCTTTGAAAACAAAGAACACACAAAATCACGAAAATCGGAAATTCGGTTTGATTGAGTCTCTTCATATGCAACACTGTAAATTGCGAGGCTGCATAGGCTCCCCACCCCGAAACACACTGTCCCCCCCCCCCCCCCCCCCCCCCCCGACCCACTAGCGCCAGCTTAAGCGGTATTTGATTTTCAAAATAACCAGGATGGGCTCAATAACTCCAAGCCTCGCGTCCGTTTTTTTGCTCAGGTAATATGGTAACGGTTTTGAAGTGCTGTTGCACATTTGTAGTGTGGGCGATGTGCAAGCAGAACTTGTGTTTATTTATGGATGACAGGCTTTGATGGTGACAAATAATGTACAAAAGTAAGTTCTTCTAGACAAGGGAGGTAATCTAAAATCTCGACAAAATTTCTTTGTCAAAATCTTTGCAGCACATTTTTTGCCTAAAAGACTACTAAATATGACTTAACAAATATTTGCAGGAGGCTGGTTCATAGCATAGTAATGCATACAAAACCTCATTTTCGAAAGCCATAATAAGGAGAGTAGATCACTTGCTAACGCTTAGCACTGGGTAAAAGTTTCAGCAGATGACCTTGAAATATTTTTTTTTATTTTATTTTCAGAAAACAGGTTTTGACATTGTCTCGATTGGAAACAATTTGCATAAAATGTCATAGCCTGTTTTCTGGGAAAAAATATCAGTTTGTCGTCTGCTGAATTAGCCTAGCAACAGAAACCTCCATGTCTGGTTGATCCGGCTCGGTAACTGGATAGACTCCACGTCTTCTTCAAGTCCTCATGTAAACGAAAACACAATATAAAAAGTCTAAATATTTCTCGGGTGTAGAGATCAGGCGTGTCAAATAACATAGGTTTTATCTTAACTTTGTGAGCGATTCGCCGGAGTTAGCACAGCGATAAAATGCACAAAAATAACTAGATCGTGCAGTCGTTGGTACGCCATCGCAAACCCACCGCCCCATTTTCCTCACTAAGCAGAGAGAAGTGAAAAATAATGTTGCTCTCGTATACTCTTATCACGTGGGGAAGGCATTTTGCTTGTCGTATTTCATTAATTTTGGCAAAATCCTCGAAAAAACAGTTTCACAACATCATTACAATCACAGTAGAAGGAACTATATACTGTATATTGAGGCGGAAGTCGGTGTCATGTGATATCTGTTTATTTGCACATGGCCATGTTTAAGGTAAGTACGTAATAATCACGAAAACATACCTATATAATTTTGACCCTCTTAAACCCCACTTTTATATAGTAAAACTGGGGTTTACTGTGGTATACATTATTTTTCTTATTTCTGCTCAAAACACATAGATTGTGGGTACTCGTTAGAACTGCCTCGGCGAGGCTGTTCTAACGAGTACCCACAACCTGTTTTGAGCAGAAATATGAAAACGTCAGAATTTTTGTTTGAAACTTTCAGTTTTTGGTGGTAAAATGATCAATATATTTGAATAGGCGAGTTTTCCTAATGTATTGAAGCAAAGACGTATAAAAAATGTATTATTTATGTCCTTGATTGAAGGTTAGGTGTGAAATAGGAGAAATGAACCAAGTAACACAATAAATTAAATACAGAAAACTGCACGATCTAGTTATTTTTAAAGTCAATGTTATTTGACACGCCTGACCTCTACACACGAGAAATATATAGACTTTAACATTGTTTTTTTTTTTTCGTTTACATGAGGACTTCAAGAAGAAGTGGAGTCTATCCAGTTCACGAACCAGATCAACCAGACATGGAGGTTTCTGTTGCTAGGCTAATTCAGCAGACAACAAACTGCTGATATTTTTTTTTATTTTTTCCCAGAAAACAGGCTATAACATTTCATGCAAATTGTCTCCAATCGAGAAAATGTCAAAACCTTATTTCTGAAAAAAAAAAAAAAAAAAAAAAAAAAAAAAAAAATTAAAAAATCAAAGTCATCTGTTGAAAAGTTTACCCAGAGTGCTAAGCGTTAGCAATTGATCTACTCTCCTTACTGCGGATTTCGAAAACGAGGTTTTATGTGCATTACCATGCTATGAACCAGCCTCCTGCAAATATTTGTTAAGTCGTATTTAGTAGTCCTTTAGTCAAAAATGTGCTGCAAAGATTTTGACAAATAAATTTTGTTGACATTTTAGATTACCTCACTTTTCTAGTAGAACTTACTTTTGTACATTGTTTGTCTCCATCAAAGCCTGTCATCCATAAACAAACACACGTTCTGCGTGTACATCGCCCACACAACAACCGTGCAATAGCACTTCGAAACCGTTACCGTATTACCCGAGCAAAAAACGGACGCGAGGCTTGAAGTTGATAGTGTTGATTAATAGGTATTGGACTGTGTAGGTAAAGTTTAACCTTTACAAATGTGTTTGTCTGCGAGAATAGTGGCCAGTTGTAGATCAAGAACATACCGTTTTATCCGGCGTTACCTTAAATTTCGCGGATTGTGCCTCGGTCTTTGTTTCTTCGGTAAAAAAATCTCAGCAATGGCGAGTTTAAGATACAAGGTCATTTTCAAATGCATTTTCATCCACCAGCTGGTCAGGAATTTTAAGAAAATGAAGAAAGTACGAACTTCTCTGGTAAGAATGCCTGTTTATCGTATGGCCGAACCTGCACAACCATTTTCTCTTTGAGTGTTTGATAATTTCGGCAAAGTATATGTATCAGTTGAATATTTGGCAGTTAGAAGAATGTATGTAGATCCGCATAGGCTACTTTTCATGTTCGATGAACCTATCCTAATATTTCAAATAAATGGTTTTGTCTACCCACCGTCAAACGCGGTTCTGCAAATGGCGGCGAATCCTACGAAAAATACTGTAATCCGGCGTTATTTGACCGAAAATCCAGCGTTACAACCGGTTATCCGGCGTTACGGTTGGACGCGGTGAGAACTGACAATCAAATTTTGAAATTGTCACACTATAACTATAACCATATACCAGTGAAATCAGTCTTTATAATATAAGCAAAAATGACATTTGTATGAAACGTCTGTGACCTTGACTTAAAAGCCATGCCCCAGCTTGGGGATAGTGCCGAGAAAAACTTCAGACCTATATATATATACCATCATGCTTAATATTAATGAAACCAACAAAAGGGTCTTCATAATATAGCTATATAAACTTAGATGCAATTTTTTTTTTTTTTTTGCTTTTATATGAAATTTCTAAGTCTGTGACCTTGACCTCAAGGTCATACCCCAGGATAAGGATGATGCTGAGTAAAACTCTAGACCTATATCTACCAACATGTAAAATATAAATGAAATTCCTCAAAGGGTCTTGATGGTATAGCTATATAAACATAAACACAAAAAATTTGACTTATTTATGAAAATTCTAAGTCCGTGACCTTGACCCCAATGTCATTCCCCGGGATAGGGTTGGTGCTGATAAAAACGTAAGCCCTATATCTACCATCACGCCAAACATGAATTAAATCCATCAAAGGCTCTTCATAATATAAGGTCTTATAAACTTTAACGTAAAAACTTTGACCCTAAGACAAAAATAAAGTATGAACAAATAATGCTTCAACTGATGGATGGACAGACAAACAGATTCCTTGCTGATAGCTATATCCGCTCAACCTTTCAATTAGGGTATAATAAAATTGAACAAAAGGTCTTGATGATATGGCTATATAAACTTAAAAGCAAAAACTTTTACTTTTAAATGAAACTTCTAAGTTCGTGACCGTGACCTCGGTCACACCCGGGGTGGGGATCATGCGGAGTAAGACTCTAGGCCAATATATAGCAACATGTCAAATATAAATGAAATCCATCAAAGGGTCTTGACGATACAGCTATATAAACTTAAACACAAAAATTTTGACATTTTTATGAAAATTGGAAGTCCGTGACCTTGACCCAAAGGTCACCCCCCGGGGTGGGGATGGTGCCAATAAAAACTTTAGAGCTATATCTACCATCATGCCAAATATGAATGAAATCCATCAAAGGGTCTTCAAAATATGAGGTCTAATAAACTTCAACGTAAAAACTTTGACCCTAAGACAAAAATAAAGTATGAACGAATAATGCTTCAACGGATGGACAGACAGCCAACAGATTCCTTGCTGATAGCTACATCCACTGGCCTTTCAATTAGGGAATACTGAAATTTAACAAAAGGTCTTGATGATATGGCTATATAAACTTAAACACAAAAATGTTTTACTTTTATATGAAAATTCTAAGTTCGTGACCTTGACCTCGGTCACACCCTGAGTGGGGATCATGCAGAGTAAGACTCTAGGCCGATATCTAGCAACATGTCAAATATAAATGAAATTCCTAAAGGGTCTTAATGATATAGCTATATAAACTTAAACACAAAAAACTTTGACTTTTTTATGAAAATTCTAAGTCCGTGACCTTGACCCCAAGGTCACCCCCGGGGTGGGGATGGTGCCAATAAAAACTTTAGACCTATATCTACCATCATGCCAAATATGAATGAAACCCATCAAAGGGTCTTCAAAATATGAGGTCTTATAAACTTTAACGCAAAAACTTTGACCCTGACTTTTTTTATGAAAATTCGAAGTCCGTGACCTTGACCCCAAGGTAACTCCCGGGGTGGGGATGGTGCTGATAAAAACTTTAGACCTATATCTATCAACATGCAAAATATGAATGAAATCCATCAGAGGGTCTTCAAAATATGAGGTCTTAAAAACTTTAACGCAAAAACTTTGACCCTGACTTTTTTATGAAAATTCTAAGTCCGTGACCTTGACCCCAAGGTCACCCCCGGGGTGGGGATGGTGCTGATAAAAACTTTAGACCTATATCTACCATCATGCCACATATGAATGAAATCCATCAAAGGGTCTTCAAAATATGAGGTCTTATAAACTTTAACGCAAAAACTTTGACCCTGTGACGGAAAGACGAACGAACGAACGTACGAACGAACCTACGTACGAACAAACGGACGAACCGAAAAGCGAAAACTATATACCCCCACATACTTCGTATGTCGGGGGTATAAATATGAGGTCTTATAACTTTTAACGCAAAAACTTTGACCCTGTAACGGAAAGATGAACGAACGAACGAACGTACGTACAAACGAACGGAAAAGCGAAAACTATATACCCCCACATACTTCGTATGTCGGGGGGTATAATGAGAAGAATGATTTTTTGGATAAAATTGATTTGACTGTAAAACATTTTGTAAATGTTACTGAATCTCAGTCATATTGCAGTCGTCTTAATTTCAATGCCTCAAACATCTTTGGGACCATGGAAATTTGTTCGAGATATGGGTAGTTCAAGCCACTGAGGCTATCATGACCCTAGGTCAGGAAACAAAAAGCAATCATTTAGGGAAATCTTTTTGATTTTCTACGTGTGGAGTGTACTCAGTAGAATTGCCTATTCTAACAAGTACACTTAACACAATTTCATGATAAAATAAGAAAATTTCCCTAAATATGTTTGATCTTTCAGAATAATTTTGTTCGAATTAGCCAAGGTAAACAAGCCATCAGTGTTTGGGCTGTTGAGGTTCGACTGTATTTTATTAATTTTACTTAAGAAATAGAACAACTCTAAACTCTATATTTTTTATGTTTTCGCTTGATTTTAAAATGTGGCGATAACTTTTTTATTTGTTATTTTGGGAAAAAAATGTCCACAGAGAAAGTTTCCAGGGGGACCAGGGAAAACTTCTCCAAAAGGTTCTAGCTTCCTACCACTTATACATTTTCCTCTAATTAGATGAAAAAATCTTAACTTTACAACATTCAGCATTTTTTGTATGTCCAATCCCTTTTCTTGAAAACAGGTCCTTTTCACTATTAAGGTTAACCCTGGTCCTGCAGAATCCAGATATGTCCTGCCTTTGCAAACAGTGTAGATCCGGAGACTGATCTGGATCTGCACTGTTTGCCATTAAGTATGTGAATTTATATCAACAATATGGAACAAGTAATCTGATTGGCTGAAAATTAGAAATGGGCATGACATCTTAATTTATTCAGTAGGGCAAGGGTTAATTTTAACCATAACTTTAATGCTACTTGTACATGCAGCTTTGGATTTGACTTGAGACTTGTTGCTAGATGAAATAAATTGTGATATTGCAAACCCTCTTGTGTAACTCCGGCTTTAAAGTCAAAAGAATATGATGTTCTATGAACTTTGTTTTGTGTAGACATCAACTTTACTTTTGTCACAACGACTTTATCGTTTAATGTTACTTTAACCCATTTATATCTAAGGTACTTTAAACAGATATTAGCAACCAATCAAAATCTGGAAAAATGATCAGAGCCTATGCTGTTTGCATTATATGCAGGTGTTTCTGACAAAAGAGATGAAAAATAAAATCAGTCGGACCCCTCCTCACTACTTGTCACCCAACACACACTAAAATTGGAAATGGTTCTGCCCTACCTATAAGGAAGAAGGGCATAAACAGATTAATATTTCACATTTATCATGTTCATATTATTTTTCCCCCAATTAATATTCTGATGAAATACCGTATTCGATCTAATTACCGCACATACCCCTATAAGCACACAGTCAAGAAATTCCGTAGTCTTCAGATTACAGCCAATGTACTTTTTCTTTACTTCTTTATAAAGGCATATATTGTGGGTACTCATTTGAATTGCATTGACTTGTTGATGCAATTCAAATGAGTACTCACAACATATGCCTTTATAAAGAAAATCAGAAAAAAAAATTGCATTATAATCATCAAATAAATCCTATTCTGATTTTTTATAGTGTACCCTTAGTAGGTAGATTCGTATTTTACCACAACTGAGTGTTCCCAGTTATTCTGAAAAACCTAAGTGCACAGTGCTGTAATTAGGTCGAATACGGTATGTAACAACAAGAGGTCTATGATGATCTGAATTGCTCAACTGAGATTAAGCCAGCATGTGGGTAGGACATATATCTTCTGAGCTACATGTACTACACTTCTCATTATGAAAACATGCCTATTCAAATATATAGAAAATTTCATCCCAAAAAACTGAAAATTTTCAGATAAAAAACTCTGATATTTTTCATATTTCTGCTCAAAATATAGATTGTGGGTACTCGTTAGAACCGCCACAATCTATATTTTGTGCAGAAATAAGAAAAATATTGTATACCCGTGTAAACCCCAGTTTTACTGTATAAAAGTGGTGTTTAAGGGGGTCAAAATTATATAGGCGTGTTTTTGTGATGGTAGCCATTACAGAGTTTGCCATCTTATTCTTTTTAATTAACAAATCTGCTGAAATAAACAGTATCATATTTCCCAAAATATTTGAACAGAGACACCTAAGCTAAGTTTTTTCAACTAAATCAGACAAGTCAGAATGTTGCCTCTGACCAAGGCCTACACTGTTGCCACTCATTGGTTTTAGCAACATCAACAGGTAGCAAAAGGGCCTGGTATATTTTTTTTTTGATTTGGGTTTTACAGACCTTTCAAGAATATTTCACTAATATTGAGCTGATCGTTCATCAAAGGCGGGCGAGAACTGGAGATTCCGGGGAAAACCCTCCTGACCATCCATAAGCAGAACCTTCCCACATGTAACCCATGTGATGCCCGAACCACAGCTGTAAGAAACCCAATGGATTAAGAGTCAACTCTCTTATCCACTAGGCTATTGGGGCCTGCTAAAAGGGCCTGGTATAAATTTCAGGACTTAAATGGTAAACAGTTAGGTTAAAGACAGGTAATCTATAATCGATAATTTACTGAGCACATACACAATGTACAGATGACTCTAGTTATCTTGACTTTGCTTATCTCAAATAGCCACTTATCTCAAAGTGAAAATCTGGTACCTATTTTAACATGGAAATCTAACGACAGGAAACAAAATATTGTGGATAAGAGGAGAAATTGCTCCTAAGGAGCAATTTCTCCTCTTTTCCACAATATTTTCAATGTATCTCTAACTTCAAGATTCAAATTAGATATTCATTTGTGAAATGTGCTTGTTCGATTTATTTCTGCCTCAACTCTGCAAATCTGATATTTCGAGATACGAAATCTCAAAGTATTTCAGAGAGTCCCTGGATTTCGAAATAATGAGAGTTGACTGTATTACAACATTTTGTATTATCATAAAACAATAAGCATTTTTCTATCCTTGGCAAAAAAAGCTAGGGATAAAATGTTTTGAGCATTTAAACAAAAATTCTGGAATGCATTAAAAGGTAAGCTACACTAGTTGTATCTATTTTTAACCAATCATAACTGCAGCAGATGAAACTTTTTGTTGCATTTTTCATAGGAAATAAACTTGACATTTCATGTGAATTCACAAGGAATGTTCTGACTTATTTTCTCTGAAAAAATATTAGAATGTTGTCTGCTACAAATTTGGCTTGGCATTTTAACCCTTAAAGGGCAAGTCACAACTATTGTCCTCTGCTTTGTCTTCTGCTGGTTACTTTAAAAGTCATTTCTGTAAACATTGTGGACCCAGATCAGACTGCTCCTTTAGGAGCAGTCTGATCTGGGTCAACACTGTTTGCCAGTATGCAAAAATAGGTTTGAAAAGTTTGCAAGAATATTCAGCAGACGACATAAACAGACGACATTTTCAGATGCAGGTTTTCTTGGTGTTTTAAGGGTTAAGAGTTAACCTATTTTGTATTGCAACATCCTTATACTGGAATTTTAAACCTACCATGTTTGCAGCAACCAACACAATGCTTGGAGTCTGATGACCCCTAATTATGAAATATATAGCGTATCATTTTGTCACAAAATCTTTAACTGAGAGCTTTGAGAAGTTTATTATCCAGGGCCCAGTTGTTCAAAGCGTCGTTAGCTTAACGAGCTCGTTAAGGGTCATTTCGTTAACTGTTTTAGCAGATTCAATATACAATATTCTGATATTTTTTGCTGAAAAAATGTGAGTAGCTTTTGCACTGCAAAAGCTACTCACATTTTTTCAGCAAAAAATTTCAGCATATTTGCGTATCACTTGGTGTAAATTTTAACGAATCGTTAACTAACGACGTCGTTAGCTTTGAACAACTGGGCCCTGGACTTTAGAAATGACAGATATTTATCTTGCTAAAATAAGTCACACTGTATCCAGAAATTACTAGTAAGAAATCTGAAAAGAAAAATTGTGTCAACCTATCCTGTAAGTGTTTAAAATGGATTTTCCACTTTGTGTTTAAAGATGTTTCAAATGACGGCTGTTGTTAGTCATAGCTCCTGATAAGGCACTTTTTCCAACCAAAAAGAATTGATATTTCTCTTATTTCCCCCACAAAAAAAAAACACTTCTAATGAGTACCCACTAAGGCTGGCACGATTAATCGGATAATCGATTAATTGATTGATAAATTCGACAGAAATGATTATCGTTACAGATTTGCTAATAATCGATCATTTAATTTCTGTGTCTGTTACTTTACCGTATTTACTCTTAGTATTCAGACATCTCAACCCCTTACCAAATTTAATCTAAAATTTGAACAAGTACAATTTACTACCCAATATTATGTCTAAAAATAGCTGGATGAGTAATAAACAGTGTAGACCCTGATTAGCACCACATTTGCGGCATCTCATCTGGGTCTACACTGTTTGCTCAGGCCTGTTAGACAAATTATATACAGTAAAGTATAACATATAGTAAGAGTCATGCTCAGACAGACAGGTAAAAATAAGACTAAATATTCAGTGATTACTAATCGATTATCGATCGCAATGGCAGGACTGATAATTGCTTATCTTTTCAGCTCTGATATATATTTGCCAGCCTTAGTACCCACAACATATGATTTTGTGGAGAAATACGAAAAATATCATCTGGATAGTCCCTTTTATCTAGAGCTATGATAAATGTTAGAAGACAGGGCCCAGTTGTTCAAAGAATCGTTAGCCTAACCGGCTCTTTATGGTCAAAATTTGAACTGTTCTAGTAAGTACAATATCTAATTTGCAGGTATTTTTGTGGAAAAAATGTGAGTAGTATACTTACATTTTTTTAGTAAAAGTATTAGCATATATGCCATATTTAATGATCAAAGTTTTAATGATATGTTAACTAACAACATCGTTAAGTTTGGACAACTGGGCCCAGTATATTACAGACACTTAATTACTTCAATGAAACTATCTGTAATTAGATCTGAAAACAGGTTCTTGTAATATGTCAGAATACTCTGTATTCCGCACCATAGCTTAAGAGGGGCTATCCAGTAAATATTTGTCTGTTTCTCCATGAAAACATGTTATGGGTTTATTTGTGTTGAGGTTTTACGGCCCAGTCAACACAATGGGGTCATGTCAAGCGCGGTCAGTTTACCTAACCACATGTTTACTGGGCAGGCTTAGTCCTCGAAGCAGTTAACCAGTATTGTGTACATTCTTTTGCCAGAAACTGACAACTGCCCTTCTTGAATCAGTGGAAGGGAGAGAATGACCGTAGAAAATATTTCATGATCAATCTCCATGAAAGAATTTTGCCGACCTCGTTGGGGTTGAACCCGCTACCTCCTGGTCTCCAGTTGGACGGCACATCCAACAAAGCCACAAAGGCCGGCTACATGTTATGGGTACTTACTTGAAGTGCCTCTCTGAGATTTTTTTGGCAAAATGAGACAAATATCAGGACTTTTTTGCTTAAGAAATAGAACAGCTCTAGCAGTAAACTGTTGTGTAATAATTCCTTGTTTGGAGGCAAGTTGGAAAGTAGATAAAATCAAGAGCCTGAAGCACAAGTGATTTATCTACTTACAACAGTTTCGAGGGTTGAGCGCAAGACTAGCCTAAGTCAGATGGTTGTTTTTCCCCAAACCTAATCTCCTCACCATGAAGGCGTTATGAAGATTACAACATTTCTTTCTGTAAACAATGAAAATTTAGGTGCCATTGCTCGTATGAGCAATGGCACCTAAATTTGCATTGTTTACAAAGGGGTCCAAGTTGCCCCTAAACATGGGTTTCAAAAATATGTTTGAGTTACTATAGTCTTGCGCTCAACCCTCGATTACTGATCTTCAAACAGTGAATTATTACTCACAATCCATGCACTAGAGCTGATCTATTTCAATTCTAACACACTAAAAATCGACAAAAACTCATTTGTTTCCTTTTGATTCTCTCGAGTATTTGCCATTGTTAAAAACACTCCCACCAATTCTTTTGACAGTATTGCATGCAATTGCTTGATATTTACAGCATACCTGTCTGTCTAAAATCAAGGGTATGACAGGTGACGTCAGAAACATTTGATAAGACGTCATTAAAATGGCGGTTCTACATGTCACGCTCTTTGGCCCTGTGAATTGTTGTGCAATAAAATACAATTTCTTACTGACTATATGGGCGAGGTGTGTCAGAAATGAAAACAAAGATAAAGCCTTATGAAGAACTATGTGCACATCTGAAGGTCTCCCTGTCAGAAAAAGGCCTCATGGAAAAAATGGCGAAAGAACTTTCTTGATCTCTTCAGCAAATTTTGTTCTCTTTCCTATCCCCATTTGTTCTAGCCTACAACTATCCAGCTGTGCATTAAATGGTCTCTTAGCACCAGCAGATGGCTTTTTATCAGGCTGAATGTGATTTGTTGAAATTCCAAAAGCTGTTGCCATAGTAATAGCCATATCATATTTTGTCATATTTTCATTGCCACTCCAGTGGAATACACCTTTTACTGACTTGTCCTGAAAAAGTACAAAGTACCATATTAGATGAACCACGAAAAAAGGGTCTTTGGGGCATACGGGGACAGTGTAGGCCTGATCAGGATGCGCAAGAGCTCAGTCTGATCAGGCCTTCACTGTCCACACACTCACTGGATACTGTAGAATGTATCTACTGTATTTGATATAATTACTGCACTGTGCACTGAAAATACTTGTATTAAAATATCGACAAGGGAATACTTTAAAGTAAGGTAGATGACTTCATGAGAGGACTGATTATTTAATGATGCTTATTTATTTTTTTTTTTTTGATTTTTTTTTTTTTTATAAAAGCATTATGTTGGTACAAACATTGTATGTGTTTATAAAGAAGTATATAAAAGTACACAGGCTGTAATTTAAAGACTACACAACTGCTTGGCTGTGCACTTATAGGGGAATGTGCGGTAATCAGGTCGAATACTGTATGTGGAGTACTCTCAGATAGTGCAACTTTGCTGGCTGACGTGGATCTTACCCAGAGACCCTTATCTCATTTTTCATTGATAAATACAGGTACGAATGCAGTTTTCATTGACAAATACAGGTATCACGATATTGTTTGTCTAAGGATTTATGCATGGGCGTGGCTATAGCCTTCTGACGGAGGAGTCAATTGTCTCCTTTGGAGACAAACTGTATGAAATGTCAAAACCTATTTTTTGGGAAAAATATGTCAAAATATTGTCTGCTGAATTTTTTTACCCAGCATGCTCAGCATTAAACTAATGATGTTTTTCTGAAACTCCCCTCTAACAATATTCCAGGTTTCATCTGAGTATCTTTGATACTTTCTGAGCTGTGCTTCGGACTAGAAAAAAAGCAACAAGTGGGAAGTTATTCCTTTATTAAATTTCCAGCACTCTGACTTCTCCTTGCTCGCTATCTAAGTTAAAAGTTTCATATATTTCTAATTCTATCTGAGACCAGCTCTGGACAAAAAGTAAACAAGGGAGATAAATCTGTTTCTTGCATACTGTACTATCATGGACTATAAATATTCTAAATAATTTAAATATCATGGAGACACACAGGAAAGGCCACAATCAGGGATCACAGCCCTTCCATTAGGCATAACTCTTGATAAGGCGCTTTTTTCATCCAAAAAGTATCTATATTTTTCTTATTTCTCAACAAAAACATATGTTGTGGTACTCATTAAAAGCGCCTCGGCAAGGCTCTTCTAATGAGTACCCACGACATATATTTTCGTCCAGAAATAAGAAAACTATTACTCTATTACCAACTCTTATCTAGAACTATGATTATGTACCAAATAAGGTTAGAATGAATGACATGAAACAACAGCACAGAACAAAACACCAATGAAAACAGAACAAACAAAGCCAAGAGAATTTGATTGTGTTGGGGTTTAACGACACGTCAACCCTTGAGGGTCATTTTGTGTCGTCTCCCAGAGAAAGGGAGAAAAGAGATAGAAGAGAGAGTAGAGGAGATGAAAGAGAGGGACAGGGAAGAAAGAGGAACAGGAATGAAAGTGAAGAAACAGAAGAAATAAAAACATTCCCCCTCTACCCTTACCCACTACAAGGATAGCAGGCCTTGCCCAACTGTAAGCCAATATCAGTTGGACGCCCCAGTGATGTAAGATACACAGCACCTTCGCACCACCCGACCACCCCACAAAGCCAAAAGAAACTGCAGCAGAAATACCACCTTGTAGTCCTTGCCTCTAATCCTGATACAGCTGCAGCAAGTTGGCAGCAATATATAATTCTTCTGTCCCTAAAGGAGTTACCTTATTCATCACTGGATCAACACAGAAAAGATATACTTTATCTTAACACTATGATGAAACACAAATGACAGCTTGACAATAAACTGAAAGTCAGAGCAAAAAGAAATCCCTCACAGAACCATGGTGAGCCTGTGACAGAAGAGTAAGTTCATCACTGAGTCTGTGGCCCGACCCACCTTCATCCAATTAAAGAGGACAGTAAAGCTGTTACGGTAACCAAGCATGCAGTGTATTGCATTACATCTACATTATACCTTATTTGCATTACGAAAACACGCCTATTCAAATACACTGAAAATTTTACCACCAAAAAATGACAAATTTCAGATAAAAAAATCTGATATTTTTCAAATTTCTGCTCAAAACATAGATTGTGGGTACTCGTTAGAACCACCTCAGCGAGGCAGTTCTACAAGTACCCACAATCTATGTTTTGAGCAGAAATAAGAAAAATAATGTATACCCGTGAACCCCAGTTTTACTATATAACAGTTTTACTATATAAAAGTGGGGTTTAAGGGGGTCAAAATTACATAGGTATGTTTTCGTGACGGTTTATATACATGTAGATTATTAATCTTCTTTTGATCTGATTATGAAAACATGCCTATTCAAATATATTGAAAATTTTACAACCAAAAAAAAAGGGAAAATTTTCAGATAAAAAATTCTGATATTTTTCATATTCTTGCTCAAAACATAGATTGTGGGTACTCATTAGAACTGCCTCGGTGAGGCAGTTCTAATGAGTACTCACATTCTATGCTTTTTAGCGAAATAAGAAAAATAATGTATACCCCTGCAAACCCAGTTTTACTATATAAAAGCAGGGTTTAAAGGGGTCAAAATTATATAAGCGTGTTTTCGTGATGCTTAAAAAAATAATGGGATTACTAAGAATTTTCCTGAGTTTATAAACTAAATCATAAAATTTGAATTCAAATAGTTCCTGCTGAAGCAGTTTTTCAAGCCAATGTTATACGTATTTAAGATAAAATACAGAAAATATTTTGGACATTTTATGATACTGATAGCCTTGTTTTAGAAGTTAAGCAGTTAAAAGTTTATTACAGTTGCTACAGTGAATGAGCAAAATGAATGCGCTGAGATATTTATGTCAAATATAATATAGTGTGTTAAGGTCATCATCTAAATTAAGAAATTTACTACCGGTAAGTCAAAATCATCCCACTTATCATAAATTTCAGATGTAATTATACCATTAAATCGATGTTGTGCAATAATCAAATTTTATACTTGTCCACAGACAAATGGTCAAAATCCACTTGTCTAACCAACTGTTACTTGGCTGAAAATTGACATTTTTCTTATTTCCCATAGAACACAATGGAAATGTCCTAAAATTTCGTACACCAAAGTTGCTGATGAAATGTCATATGCAAACAGTATAGACCCAGATCAGACTCTTTTAGGAGCAGTCTGATCAGGATCTATACTGTTTGCCATTCCACTAAGAGTTTTAAGAAACAACTGCATAAAAATCAAAATTAGGCCAAAATAGTATAGAACAAAGTGTTTGAAATTTTAGGACATTTACCGTATCTTGTGGGTACTCATCAGAAGTGCCTATGTGAGGAAGACTATATCCGTGACTTCCTGTTTACTTCTTGTGCACCCAGTCCCTTCTGAAAAGGGATTGACTCTACAAGAAAAGAATCTGCTCCCTTTTGGAGGAGTGTTTTTCCTTGTAGATTAGACAGCTTTTCAGAAGGAAGGGGAAGCAAAAAACATTCTGACAGAGTTGCCTCCCTGGAAAGTGTATCCATTCCTTTTATCCCTTGTCCTGCTGAACATGGATATACCCTGCCTTTGCAAACAGTGTAGATCCAGATCAGTTGGCTTCTGAAGAAGCCAATTCAGAAGCCAACTGATCTGGATCTGCACTGTTTGCCATTAAGTATGTGAATTTATAGCAACAATCCGTATCAAGTAATGTGAGTGGCTGAAAATTAGAAGTGAGTGTGACATTCAGAAGCCAACTGATCTGGCACTGCACTGTTTGCCATTAAGTATGTGAATTTATAGCAACAATCCGTATCAAGTAATGTGATTGGCTGAAAATAAGAAGTGGGTGTGACATTCAGAAGCCAACTGATCTGGATCTGCACTGTGTTTGCCATTAAGTATGTGAATTTATAGCAACAATCCGTATCAAGTAATCTGATTGGCTGAAAATTAGAAGTGGGTGTGGCATCTTAATTATTCAGCAGGGCAAGGGTAATGTTTGCAGCTATTGTAAATCAGCAGGTTAATGATCACCTACAAGCCAGAATATAAAAAAAAACTATGTGAACTTTAATAAATGGGGATTTGGTGTTTTACTGCCCTTTCAACATTATTTATGTCATACCCAGACGGTGAGTGATAATGAAAGGCTCAGTGTCGTACAGTCATGTGCTGAAATGAACTTGAATAAGCCTTAGCACTGTCCAGTCTGGGCAGATTCTGTAGTTTTCATACAAAATCTTATTTTTGTAAAATCTGAATGGTGTAAACTGAGCTTGGACTCCACTGATATTTAACCCTTCTCTTGCTAAACACGACATGCCCTGTTTTAGCAAACAGTGTAGATCCAGATCAGTTGGCTTCTGAAGAAGCCAACTGATCTGGATCTGCACTGTTTGTCATTAAATATGTGAATTATCAAAAACCCAGATCAAGTAATCTGATTGGTTGGAAATTAGAAGTGGGTGTGGCATCTTAATTTATTCAGCATGAGAAGGGTTAAGACACTATTGCTCTATAAGGATCATGTCTATGAGGATCATACATTATCATATATGTAACATGAATTATTGCATAACAAAAGCTCCGCCAAGCGGGGCATTATACGCCCGTGGCAAGTAATAAGATGCAGCAGATTAACTGGCTCCTGTATAATTCAGTACTCCGGATATAAACTGTAAGTGGAATTACAAAAAAAAAAAAAATTAAAAAAAAAATTCATTGGGGCATAATCTCTGCTGATATTTGGTGAACTGTAAGCTAAGGGTCCAAGCTGGCCAAGAAATTAAGGGAGAAGTTTGCTGCTTCTAGGGAGGTGCTTTCTGACGGAGGACACACCACAGAAGCATGGCTATATTATAAGCTCATATGAGCCTTTGGCACACTATTACCTCTAAACAATATGCTGTGAAAAGTTTACAAAAACTTTCAAAGGGGCATAAATCTGCAAATATTTGGTGCACTGTAACCTAAAAATAATATGTGCTGCTCCACATCATCATGTAAGTATTTATGAAGTTTCAGCTTGATCGGATGTAAACAGTAGGAGGATTTAGCCGGAAACAAAAAATTAATAGAAATTTTCAAAGGGGTTTAACTCTGCTAATATTTGGTGGACTGTAACCTTGAAACAATATGCGCTGCTCCACATCATGGTCTTACTACAAATCAAGTTTCAGCTTGATCGGATGTAAACGGTAGGAGGATTTAGCCAGAAACAAAAAATTAATAGACATTTTCGAAGGGGTTTATCTCTGCTAATATTTGGTGGACTGTAACCTCGAAACAATACATGCTGCTCCACATCATGGTCTAACTGTACATGAAGTTTCAGCTTGACTGGATGTAAACTGTAGGAGGATTTAGCCATAAACTAAAAATTAATCGAAATTTTCAAAGAAGTATAACTCTGCTAATATTTGGTGGACTGTAACCTCGAAACAATATGCGCTGCTCCACATCATGGTCTAACTATACATGAAGTTTCAGCTTGATCGAATGTAAACGGTAGGAGGAGTTAGCCAGAAACGAAAAGTCTGCTGAAATTTTCAAAGAGGCATAACTCTGCTAATATGTGGTGGACTGTAACCTCGAAACAATACGCGCTGCTCCACATCATGGTCTAACTATACATGAAGTTTCAGCTTGATCGGATTTAAAATGTAGGAGGAGTTAACAGGAAATGAAAAGTTTACAGAAATTTTCTAAGGGGCATAACTCTGCAAATATTTGGTGGACTGTAACTCCGAAACAATGGTCTAACTATATACCAAGTTTCAGCTTGATCGGATGTAAACTGTAGGAGGAGTTAGCCGGAAACAAAAAGTCAATTGAAATTTTCAAAGAGGCATAACTCTGCTAGTATTTGGTGGACTGTAACCTCAAAATAATATGTGCTGCTCCACATCATGGTCTAACTATATGTGAAGTTTCAGCTTGATCGGATGTAAAATGTAGGAGGAGTTAACCGGAAATGAAAAGTTTACAGAAATTTTCTAAGGAGCATAACTCTGCAAACATTTGGTGGACTGTAACCCTGAAACTATATGCGCTGCGCCACATCATGGTCTAACTATATACCAAGTTTCAGCTTGATTGGATGTAAACTGTAGGAGTTAGCCGGAAACGAAAAAGTTTACGGACGGACGTACGGATGGACGCCATACCCCGTAACATAATACATCCCGTTTTTCAAACGGGCGTATAAAAAGTGGTGTCGTACGTTATTAACAGCCGTGCATTACTGGCGAAAAGCCGTGTATTAATAAGGCAATTCAGGTGCTGTTAATGCACGGCTACGCAACTTTCAATATGATCGTACCGGGGCCACAGATTTGCTGCCATTACGTGATGTGTACTTCCTGGCCATAGAAGAGGCATAGTCAGTGGAAGTTTCGTTCGCGAGACATCGGTGAAAAGGCGAAACAAAATAGTGCTAGAAATAACACGAAATGTAGCAAATGTTTTCAGTGTTTATGCAATATTAGCGATCGAATATGGTTTTTTTCAATGCTCGCCAGGTCCCTTGGGAGGTGTTGAAAACCGCGGCCTTTGGCCTCGGTTTTCAACACCTCCCATGGGACCTGGAGAATGTTGATGCATGAAAAATCATGTTTGATCCCTTTATTACACTGGAACCTCTTTATAAGATGGTTTTGTTTGTGTTGAGATTTTACAGCCCAGTCAACACAATTGGGTCATGCCGACTGGGGTTTATAAGACGGTCCATTGTAAGATGGTTTCAGATACAAGTCAATTTAAGGGAGGACAAAAAGTGTTACATCAAAAAAAAAAAAAAAAATGTACAGATTATATAGAAAAATGACCATTTATTGTCATTTTTCTATATGATCTACTCACCTTTCTATACATTTTTGTTTCAATCAAAAATGAAAAAACCTTTGAATTCAAGCAATAGTGTTATAAAGTGGTAGTTATATACAGTGTATAAGACAAATTTTTTAACGATTAGCATCACCAGAACTTATGAATTTCTCTTTGTCATTAATAAGAATTCCAATACCTTTGAGCATATACTTGTCTAATAAATCATTCAAATCAGATCCGAATTCATTCAGAAATAATTTAGTAGTTCTGAGTCTCTGACAAAAAATTATAAACATCTTATTCAAGAAACACAACAACATTACCTGCTAGTATGATTTTATACCCCTACAAGATACACCTACTATTTCTGGGCCCAGTTCTTCAAAGCATCATTAGCTAAACTAGCTTGTTAGTGGTCAAAATGTTAACTTTTTTTAGCAAGTAAAATATTTAATTCACAGGTTTTGTTTGTGTTTGTGTTGAGGTTTTACCGCCCAGTCAACCCAATGGGGTCATGTCGAGCGCGGTCAGTTTACCTAACCACACGTTTACTGGGCAGGCTTAGTCCTCTAAGTGGTTAACCAGTATTGTGCACAGTCTTTCGCCAGAAACTGACAATTGCCCTTCTTGAATCAGCGGAAGGGAGAGAATGACCACAGAAAATATTTCATGATCAATCTCCATGTAAGAATGTTGCCGACCTCGGCGGGGGGTTGAACACGCAACCTCCTGGTCTCCAGTTGGACAGCGCATCCAACTGAGCCACCGAGGCCGGCTAATTCACAGGTTTTTTGCTCAAAAATAAGAGTAGCTTTTGACATTTTTTCAGCAAAAATATTAGTGTATTTGCCATGTTTAATGATCAAAGTTTTAATGATATGTTCATTAACAACATCATTAGTTTTGAACAAGTGGGCCCTGGTGTTTTATTATTATAGGAATGATTTTTATTTTTCTGGATTTTATCGATGTGAAAATACCAGCAAATCACTCACAAACTGAATAAAGCCCACAGGGTTTTATATTAAGTTCGCGAGTGATTTGCTGGCATCAACACATCGATAAAATCCACAAAAATGAACCATTTCTTATATTTCCAACAAGGTCATATTTATGTAAAAAAAATATGGATGAAATAGCTAATTTTAAAAATAAGCATGCTGCAAATAGTTCCAGGATTCCTGTTCATTGGATTTATCTAAGTATAAATCTTGTTTTCAAATAGACCTTGGCCAAAAATTATTGCGCTAAACAAGTGTAAACCTGTTGAGTTGGAATCACATGAAGTTAACGAAATGTCCGATAAATTTTACATGGAGAAGATCCCATAATATAATGGCGTCCTTGGTAAAAATTTCTGAATTTTTTTTTTTTTTTTTTTTTAACAAAAAACGGATTTCACATTTCATGCAAATTAATTGTCTTATGAGACATGTAAGTGTTTTTTTTTTATATACATGTATATACTGAACATTTTTTGCTCAACATTTTTGGGGTCATCTTTAACCCTGGTCCTGCTGAACCTGGGTATGCCCTGCCTATGCAAATAGTGTTGATCCAGACCAGTTGGCTTCTCCAACTCATCTTGATCTGCACAATTTGTCATTAACAATGTGAATTTGTATAATAAACTGGATCAGGTAATCTGATTGGCTGAAAATTAGAAGTGGGTGTGGCATCTTAATTTATTCAGCATGGTAAGGGTAAATTGTTTAATATTTGAAAGTGTGCCATAATGAATTATGTTATAAAGAGGTTCCTATGTACTCATACCCACCTGTAATCGCCTTTCAGACAGTTCTCTAATCACAACAGCTACATCCTCACAGTTTGTTGGGAACCGTCTCTCATAGTCAGACATAACACAGGTCTTCGATGTGTCCTTGACCTTTGGAAACATGCAGGTCACTGCACTTTCATCAATGTCTGTCACGTCAGAGTATAATATAGGAAGCCTTAAGACACCAAATTCTGTCAAGGGAGGAAATTCTTTGACTTTTAACCTTCATCAGTCTTAGGCGAAAATTCAGCAGATGACAGATTGAAATTTTTCCTATTTTTCCCAGAAAACAGGCAATGACGGAGACAATTTGCTCAAAATGTCAAAGTCTGTTTTCTGGAAACAAGAGGGCCATGATGGCCTTGTAACGCTCACCTTAGTATCATAGCACTTAGAGAAACTGACCCAGAACTGATCAAGTCAAACATTCTGACCAAAATTCATGATGGTTATATTAACAAGTAAGACAATGTAGCATGTCTAATGGACTGCAAACTTGAGGTCAAGGTCATATATGGATGACTGCACTCGAGAGGCCATGCTAAAATGTATGCATGTGCTAAGTTTCACTGGCTGCAGGAGCAATAATTACTGAGAAACTGACCTAAACAGAAACACTTAACAAAGTAAGTGGAGTATGAAATAGAGGTCGAGGTCAAATATGGATGACTGCATTCAAGATGCTATGCTAATATGTATGCAAGAGCCCAGTATCACTCTGTAGGACCAAAAGTTATTGAGAAACTGATCTAAACAGAAAAAATTTAAGGAAGCCACTGGACAGTGAAATATATATCATAAGTGACTTAGTTCCAAATTTCACCTAGAAATCATCAAGACAAACATTTTCAGCAAGATTCATGATGATCACTTCAATAAGGGGACCTCTAGTAAACAAGGTTTTCCTTTGATTTGGCCTGGTGTCCTAGTTTTTGACCACAAGTGACCCAGTTTCAAATATGACCTCGAAAACATCAAGACAAACATTTTGAGTAAGATTCATGAGGATTGCTTCAAAAATGTGACCTCTAAAGTGTTAACAAGGTCTTCCTTTGATTTAGCCCAGTGACCTACTTTTTGACCCCAAGTGACCCAATTTCAAACTTGACTGAGAAATCATCAAGACAAACATTTTGAGCAAGATTCGTAATGATTGCTTATAAAATGTGACCTCTAGGGTGTTAACAAGGTTTTCCTTTGATTTCGCACAGTGAGCTAGTTTTGACCCCAAGTGACCCAGTTTCAAATCTGACCCAGAAATCATCAAGACCAACACTTTGAGCAAGATTCATGATGACTGCATTAAAAATGTGATCTCTAGAGTGTTAACAATATTTTCCTTTGATTTGACCTGGTAACCTAGTTTCTAATCCAAAGTGACCTGGTTTCAAATTTGACCTAGATTTCATAAGGGCAAATATTCTGAGCAAGTTTCATTAAGATTGGGTAAAAACTGTGACCTCTAGAGTGTTAACAAACTAATTGTTGACGGAAGACACCTGACGACTGACAAAGGGTGATCACAATAGATCGCCCTGAGCTTTGCTCAGGTGAGCTAAAAATAAGAAAAATAATTTTGAACGTCAACTGCTGAAATTTTTACCCAGCATGCTAAGCATTAACTTGCCAGATACAGCTATCAGCAGATGAAATTTATGATATTTTCTAATATTTTCTTTAAAAACAGTTCTAGACATTTCATTCAAACTGTCTCAATGAGATGACAATTTGAATAAAATGCCAAAGCTGTTTCTAAACACTCCTGGAGTGGCAAACAGTGCAGACCCTGATCGGACCACATACAGTGGCATCTGATCTAGGTCTACATTGTTTGCTTAGGTCTGTCTGTCTGTCTAAATAAATAGGGTAAATCATAGCTACAGGTAAGGGGATGGGGTATCTATATTTGGCTTAATTCCCCAAAGAAACGCATGTTATTGGTACCCATTAGAAGTGTCTCAGTGAGGTGCTTTCAATGAGTTCCCACAACATGCTTTCATGGAGAATGGAAAAAAACAACAACAACTTTTGGCTGAAAAATGCACCTTATCTGGGGCATTGGAATCCCAAAAAGTCATTACCTGTTTGGAGGGGCTAACAAAGGTCCAAAACTAGCTATTTGCACATAGTTCCTGCTGTACACTAAATATTTGGAAAGATATGTCTAAACAAATACTGTCTTCAACCTAACCCAGATCAATATGTTCTTTAACCCTTAAAGCACCAAGAAAAACTGCATCTGAAAATGTCGTCTGATTATGTCGTCTGCTGAATATTCTTGCAGACTTTCCAAACCTTTTTTTGCATACAGGCAAACAGTGTGCAAAAGTGACTTTTAAAGTAACCAGCAGAAGACAAAGCAGACGACAATAGCTGTGATTGGCGCTTTAAGGTTAAGGGATCAGATTGGTCACGGTCTTCATTGTTTGCCATTTGTACACTATCTAGTAATCTATTATCAAAAGGATTTGTTCAAATTTTGCCATATTTTCCTTAGTACTGGAACAGACATGCCTTGCACAAACTGTGTAGGTCCAGACCAAGATCCCACCAAGATCCCGCAGAATGTGGCATCTGATCGGCATCTACCACAATAACTCTAAGGATTGGGACAAACTGGCCAGAACAAACAGTGTAGATCCAGATCAGACGCCGCAAATATCATCATATATCATAATCGGATTTTTGATTAACGTGCAGGTACAGGGGCAACATCCACATCAGTGGGCCCCCCTTCCATATTGCTGGCTTGCTGCACGCATGGCAGATCTCACACCAGATCTCCAGGTATGTCTATCATGAGGGTTGATAGCCGAGAGCTTCCACTCTCTGCAATCCCTCTCTGTCAGCTGCTTCCATGTCATTTTGGGCCTCCCAGGCCAATGCTTTCCATCAGCCTGTATGTCAAAGGCTGACTGCACCACTGGAGCGTTCCACATGTCCATACCATCGGAGTCTTCTCTCCTTCAGAATGAGGTCCAGATCCTCAATGCCAAGCCGCACAAGTAGCTCATTGGACCTGGTGGTGACAATGTCTTGCGGCCTGACATTGCAGATCTGTCTGATCATTGCCCTGTCATTTTGCTGCAGACGCTGGAGGTTTGGCTTTGTCAATGGCAAAAGAATGAGCAGCAAAAGGGTCTACACTATTTACCACTCACCCAGCACTATTTTAGACACATCAACAGGTGGTAAAATAGACTTTTTCAAATTTTAGGACAAGTATGGTAAGGAGTTAAAGTGTTCCAATACTTGAGGTAAATACAGTACACTGCTTGCTACTCAGTGGATAGTTTTTAGGCAAATCAATGGGAATTAAAAATGGACGTTCAATTTTTTGGGCAATTATGGCAAGGGGACAAGGTATCAAAATATTTAGGGTAAATATGGTAATATACTAATGAGTTATAGTGTCTGAATATTCATTTTAATTGCAATTACAGTAAATGTCCTTAAATTTTCAGGAGTTGTTAAGGAGGAATAGTTGGTGATAATTCTGGGATAGTTTTTCTTATTTTTGCATAAAATCATATGTTGTGAGTACTCGAGGCACTTCTAATGAGTACCCACAACATGTTTTTATGAGAGCTGGAGAAAATTATCACAATTATCACCAAATACTTCTCATTAACAATGCCTCTGATAATGAACACTTAAATCTATAATTTTGCCTTTTTTATACTTCTGATCACAAAATACTTGTGGAAAAGTAGACTGCAGACCTGATCAGGAACAATCTGATCTAGATCTGCAGTCATCGCTTTGCATATGCCATTTAGAGAGACTAAATTGGTGAAACTTAAGAACAATTACTGTATGTTAATAAAGGCTACAATATTTCTGCTGTCACTTGTAGTATGAGCTTCTGTTTGTTTATTTGTGTTGTGGTTTTACAGCCCAGTCAACCCAATGGGGTCATGTTGAGCGCAGTTAGTTTACCTAACCACACTTTTACTGGGCAGGCCTAGTCCTTTAAGTAGCATTCGTGCACATTCTTTTGCCAGAAACTGACGACTGCCTTTCTTGAATAAGCAGAAGGGAGAGAATGACCGTAGAAAATATTACTCTCCATGAAAGAATGTTGCCAGACATGAAGGGATGTTTATAGATAAATGTAACTTGGTACAGTAAGAATCCCAACCCAGTATTGTGCACATTCTTTCGCCAGAAGTAATATGAGCTAACATAGCCCTGATAAGACTTGGTTTCAGATCAATATACATGAATATATATATATATTTCCTTTTTTCACGAAAACATATGTTGTTGCTGAGGCACTTCTAATGAATACCCACATATGTTTTCATGAAGAAATAAGAAAACTATCGATACTTTTTGCCGGTCTCGGTGGCTCAGTTGGACGCGCCGTCCGACTGGAGACCAGGAGGTTGCGGGTTCGACCTCCGCCGAGGTCGACAACATTCTTTCGTGGAGATTGATCATGAAATATTTCTATGGTAATTCTCTCCCTTCCGCTGATTCAAGAAGGGCAGTTGTCAGTTTCTGGCAAAAGAATGTGCACAATATTGGTTAACCGCTTGGAGGACCAAGCCTGCCCAGTAAAAGTGTGCTTATGTAAACTGACAGTGCTCGACATGACCCTGCTGGGTTGACTGGGCCGTAAAACCTCAACACAAACAAAATCAATACTTTTTTACTGGAAAAGGGGTTTAACTTGAGCTATGACTAAATGGTGTTTTTCTCAGATTAGGCCATAATTTTATCTTACCTTCACTTACTTGAAAAGTGACTTTTTCCCCCTCCAGTTTGCTCATCCCATATTTATTGAGTGGGTTTGTTTCATCCGTGGTCTTGTATGGAGGCTTTGTACCATCAAATACATAGTCTGTACTAATGTATAGCACCCAGGCATCCACAGCAGCTGTTGAAAATATACATAGCTCTAGACATTGATAAGACACTTTTTTTTTTCAACCAAAAAATATTGATATTTTTTCTTATTTCTCCACAAAAAACATATGTTATGTGTACTCATTAGAAGTGCCTCATTGAGGTATTTCTAATGAGTACCCCAACATGTTTTCATGCAAATAAGACAATTAACATGTGAATACTCCCGCTTAGCTGAAGTTATGATACTTGCATACTATTAGAAATTAACTACTTTTTGGTTGGTTTGGAATGTAACAGCCAAGTCAACACTATTTCCCTGGTCCTGCTGACCCTGGATATACCCTGCTTTTGCAAACAATGTAGATCCAATTCAGTTGATTTCTGAAGAAGCCAACCAATCTGGATCTGCACTGTTCATCAGCCAATTACTCTAAATATATTTGTATTCTGATCTTGCTAGACCTATTCTGGCTCTGGCTAGGAAAATATGGTAACCTAAATATTCCTTATCTTCATAATTACCCTAAAATCTGAAAGAGTAACTACACCTGATATATTATGTACAAGAAGTGTTGGCTGAAGATGCTTGAATTCTTGAGGAGTAATGATCAAGAACTGACACACTTTCCAGTGGGGCAAGTCTGTTAAACTGTTTTTGCTTCCCTTCTGAAAAGGTGCGTACTCTAAAAGGAAAGAATTTGCTCCCCATGGGAGCAAATTCTTTCCTTTTAGAGCAGACCCTTTTTCTGAAGGAGCCAGATGTGTAGGAAAGGAGCCGTGCATGTAGGAAAGCAAATAAGTCATAACAGTTGCCTTTCTTGTTACCAAGTCCCTAACAGCAATTAAAGCACAAATATTTCGGGTAAAATATGGTACCTCTCAACCAACTCAACCTACCGGCAGCTTCACAAATGATGCGAGTAGCATCAACATTTAACTGTTTTGTAGCTTCAGCTTGTTTTTCTACGACATCAGGTCGTCTCTCCGCAGCACTGTGAATGATTATACTTGGCTGAAAATACAAGAGAGTAGAGCTTATGGTAAATATCCTAAAATTTTGTACACTGAAGATTTTGACAAAATGACATATGCAACCAGAGCAGACCCAGATCAGACTGTTCCTTGAGAAGCAGTCTGATCAGGGTCTACACTGTTTGCCATTCCACTAAGTATATAAGAATTAGCACCTACATAAATGACATAATTTAGGCCAAAAAGGTATGAAATAAAGTGTTCAAAATTTTAATAGCAGTTTAGCGCTCTCTTGGTAAAAGCAGATGACAACCTTAAAAACTGTTTCTGTGCCGCCTGAAAAATAATTATGTACAGCTAATTAAGTGGCTACGTTTTTCTATTGCTAAAATTAAGGACAAAAGAATCTTTATGTTTGAAATGAATAACAAGTATCCTGTTATTATTTTTGAAAAGAATAACAAGTATCCTGTTATTATTTTTGTTATTTTCCTGTTTAGGTTTATTCTAAACTGGCAGTTTTATCATCATCTTAAAAAACACTTTTCAAAGCATAAATTTACATAGAATATGATGACCTGCCTTTTACAGTAATATCAAAAAAGGTCTTTTTGCAGATTCGTTTCATTTATATGGCATATTCAGGGTTTTCCTTCAGGTTTTAAGTGAGGGGCCCAGGGACTCCCTTATGTGGTCTTTTAACAAAATTTAGGGGTTAACTGTTTAAAAGCGGGCCCTTTAAGCACTGATCACAGCTGCTGCAGATGACACTTTGATAAGTACATGTATTGTCTTTCTGCATAGCAGACAATTCACATGAATGATCAAATCTTATTTTCTTTCAAAAATAAATAAATTTTTGATTGTCCTCTGCTACAATTTGCTTTGTGCATTATGGGTTAACTTAAAAGCCTGAAATCAAGAAAAAATCGAGCTCTAAAAGCCTGAAATCCTGCAAATGCCTGAAAAATATGAAGCCTATAACTATCGCCCAAATATTGTCAAGACCAAAAACTGATCAAAATACAAAGCAATGGGTAAATAAAATTAATTTTGAATTTGATTTTTATGCATCTCTCAGGACCCTTTCACCTAGCTTTAAAGAGTCTTGAACAAGATTTTTGGGGTAAAAACTGCCAAAATTTGAGTCAGAGAAAACCCTGCATATTCATGATTTCATACAGCTGACAGCAGAACGATGATCTTACAGGACTACATGGAATAATGGTGATACAAGCCAGGTGGACACAATTAATCCACAAGCAAGAATACTCAAGTACTGTGGGAGGCAATTACTGAAGATGATGATGACCAATGATAATGATGAATTCAACTACCCATCTCTCCGTACTGACATATTGCTTCGTCTGTATCTAATAATCACCATAGTTCCAGATAAGATGGGGTATTCACATATATTTTCTTATTTCTGCATGAAAACATATGTTGAGTACTCATCAGAAGTGTCTCAACAAGGCACTTCAAATGAGTACCTACAACATATGTTTTGGTACAGAAGTAAGAAAAATATAGGTACTTTTCAGTTTATATCATTGTAGTCGGGAGACCCGTAAAAGAGTAATTGGCAAACAGTGCAGACCCAGATCAGACGCCGCAGAACGCGGCGTCTGATCAGGGTATCCACTGTTTGCAAATAGTTTAGCCATTTTTCTCTAGGAATATGTAAATCTCATAGCAAGAGGTACCTAAAATTGAAATTGGACTCTTCCAATATATAGTGTGGGAGAGTCTATTCAGTATACAACTGGTTAAAAAAGCACCTTATCTGAAGCTATGATCACCTCAAGTTGGTGCCTATATCTCTAAATTAAAATTCAAAATATCCCTATCTCTAAACAAGAGCTCCACTGAGTAGGGCAATATATGCCCATAAGGGTTTTTCAGTCACAGGAATATTTGCATCATATTAGCCGAAATGAGAGTCCAAACAAAATAAGGTCTATTGCCTCTGACAACTAAAGCTGGCTAACTTGGTCTTGTGCTTGTTTTTAAGTAAATGTTCACAAAAAATCCAGGAAGAATATCAGCAGCTTCACTGTTTCTTGGCAAAGAATTGGAACTTCACTCTTTCCTTGACTTCTGACAAAGGTCAAAAGGAGATATGGAGTAAACAAGAAATCACTATATGCAATATACAAAGTGGGTAAATCACATCACAGCTGGAAGAAAGATTACTGTGTCTTTTCTTTGCACATTGTTTAATGATGCTTTCTATTTGTACAAAGTTTACTGAAGAAATCTTTATAGGTTTTTAAGTTATAGATTAGACACAAAACATTATCATTTGAACTTTGACCTTGAATTGTGACCTTGACCTTCATCAGACAGGATTCAGTTCTGAGTTCTGCACATTACCTCAAGGTATAGTTAACATTTGACCAAAGTTTCACGAAAATCCTTCAATCAATTTTGGAGATATGGAGCAGACATGAAAAGTAAATGGACAAACAGATGGACACACTGACAGGACATAATACTCATCACGAAAACATACCTATATAATTTTGACCCCCTTAAACCCCACCTTTATATAGTAAAACTGGGATTTACAGGGGTATACATTATTTTTTATATTTCTGCTCAAAAACATAGATTGTGGGTACTCGTTAGAACCGCCTCGCTGAGGCAGTTCTAACGAGTACCCACAATCTATGTTTTGAGCAGAAATATGAAAAATATCAGATTTTTTTTATCTGAAAAATTGCCATTTTTTGGTGGTAAAATTTTCAATATATTTGAATAGGCATGTTTTCGTAATGTACCTGTCTTTTGACAGGCGCATTATTTAAAAAGGTGAAGGAGATACGAAGTGGACTCAACCTCACTGTATGAAATAAACAAAGGGCAGAATCGAAAATAGGGTTATGGTTCTATTTCTCTGCACATCTGATCATGCCTTATATTTGTACAAAGTTTCATGAAGAAATCTTAAATGGTCTTAAAATTATAAAGAGTACCTGGAAAGTTGCCCAAATAAACAAAGGGGCAATTATGTCAAAACTGAAAGGGTTATGGTTCTTTTTCTCTTAACATCATCTGACCATGCCTTATATTTGTACAAAGTTTCATGAAGAAATCTTAAGCCATTTTAGCACAAACACAGGGACACAACCACTAGATATGAAATAAATAAAGGGACATAATTCTGTTTTCTCTGCACATCGTCTAACCATGCCTTAAATTTGTACAAAGTTTCATGAAGAAATCTTAAATGGTGTTGAAGTTATTAAATGGACACAATCTCATTATATGAAATAAACAAAGGGGCATAATTACATCAGAACTGGAAGTAGGGTTACTATTTTTTTCCTCAGCACCTCTGATCATGCCTCATATTTTCACACAGTTTCATGAAGAAATCTTATACCGTTTTAAAATTATAGAGTAGACACAAAATATTGCTATTTGAACTTTGACCTTCATTTGACAGGATTGATTTTGTGTTCTGCCTCGGACCTAATATATTGGGTACAAGGTTCTGCACATCTTGAAGTAGCTTATGCGGCATGAAAACCTAGCAGACAGACGGACAGCGGGACACAACATTTCTTTCGACGGGCGTGTAATAATATGCATATCTGTAAATAGATAAGCCTCATACAGAGAGAGAGAGTGAGAGAGTCTAGCGTTATCGAAAAGAAAACGGAGAAAAATCTGACGCCATCTACCTTAAACTCATTTACAACTTGATTGACAGTAGTTTTATCTTTCAAGTCAACGGCTTTTAGTTCGCCTCCAGCGCGGGAGAAAGCTAATCCTAAAACTTGCCAGTCTCCCGTCCGTCTAAATTCTCGATACAAAGCCCGACCCAGCAATCCTGAAGCACCGGTAATCAACACACGTCGGGCCATTACGTTGCAGTTTGGCGCACAGAACCAGCCTATGAAAAAAATAGTCTAAAGCCGGATACCATGTAGACGGTAGCGATATATGGCTAAAGTAATTTACCAAATTTCTGAAAACGCAACACGCGTATACAAACTAAACGGTGCTCAGAAAAACAAAAACAAACCAAAAAAAAGTCACACGAAAAATTTCACGGAAAAAAAAGACGAAGGAAAATCACAGGAGAAAAAAAGGGGCATAGACCAAAACAATTAGACATCTACATTATTTATTTAGATATGGTCTACAATCACTTTTCCCTTATGCATGTACCTGGCATAGAGACGTGAAAAACAGCGAAATTACACATGCATTTACAGTAATATTTAAAACAAACTGACATCGATGATGTACTTTTATAAGTAAATAAGCTTTGTTTTCACAACAAAACTGTTAAAACTCATAATTTTGTTCTTCTTTGTGAAAGTACATGTATACACTATTAAATCATTACCTATGAAATAGCAAGGTATAGGAATTCAAAATTTTGTGAATTTTTGCGGGACTTTTTTTTTTTTTTTCCAAATTTGCCAAATCTTAGATATTTTCCCGTAACTTTTTCCCCCGTGACTTTCTTTCATTCATTCAACTAAATAAAATGGTTCAGCGGTCACGAAATGTTCTGGTATTGAAAATGAATCTTTGCAAATAGTGAATAATTCAGATTATCTTGTGCGTCCGCGCTGTCGACGCACTGTCTGATCAGGGCCTTCGCGTATCGCCAAAGTTAGAGTGATATGAGTTGGGTGAGTAATCCTGAACATGGCGTGGTGGGTATTTTTGGCAACTAGATACCAATCCAACCGTCTGGGCGAAAGTTTAGGTTTTCAAGTCATTTCTCAACCACTTCAGGATTTATTCCGTTAAGAATACATTGTTAGCTCTAAGACGTTTGTTTTAGCCCTGGTTTAGCTCCTAATCAGGCATTTTATTTCGCTGTTATTTTTCAAAATAGCCCCTGTCCATCCCGTCCATCCGTCCATCCATCCATCCATCCATCCATCCACCGGTGAAAAGATTTTTTGTTAAGTTTGCTTATGGAGCGTCATTGTATTTAAACGAGGTTCTAGTAGAACTGCTGTATTCCGAAAACTCGTCTTCTACAGCTCTTCTTTTTCGCGACTAATTAATAAAGTTCCAACTTCCGGTATTAATAAGTGTCAAATTAATTTACTAACGATATGATGTAAGATTCGCATAAAGTTTGCATGTAGATTATTGCAAATGACTTCCTGTGACAGATTCACAACAACACCAGGGTTAAATCTATCTTTGGTACCTTATGCCATTTTAACTCTGTTTAGTCAAGATAAGAATTCCTATTTGGCTAGACCAAATAGAAGTCTTGTTTTAATGGTAACCATTACGAAAACACGCCTATACAAATATACTGAAAATTTTACCACCAAAAAATGAAAATTTTCAGTTAAAAAATCTTCATATTTTTCATATTTCTGCTCAAAACATAGATTGTGGGTACTCGTGAGAACCGCCTCGGCGAGGCGGTTCTCACGAGTACCCACAATCTATGTTTTAAGCAGAAATAAGAAAAAAAATGTATACCCCTGTAAACCCCAGTTTTACTACATAAAAGTGGGGTTTAAAGGGGTCAAAATTATATAGGCATGTTTTCGTGATGGGACTCATTAAATACATGAATTGAGGTATTGGCTGCAGTAACACTGTGTATTCCTCAGAGATATGTTTTGAGCATGAAAGTAATTGCTTCTGCCGTTTACTAGCTTCCTTCAACTTTCTGACCATTTACGGCAATGAACATTTTGTCTAAAAATAGGAATCTTGGAGCTTTATGAATAAGGTATGACTGAATATCTTTGTTTATTCATTCTATTTAATTAATTGAGTAGGAAGTGATTGTTCCCTCTTCCAAACATTTTTTTTTTCTTATTTCGATATGATAATCATAGCAATCCCTTTCAGATATGTGATACTAGGGAATTCAAATATAGATATCGTATTAGCATATAGCCTTGAATTAACCAAAAAATGCATGTTTGAATTTTGCAACGTGATCACTTAGTTCTAGATTCTAGCTGTAATGGCCAATGGCTTATAACACTTTATCGTACAAGTCCTGGGTGATGATACACGTCTTTTCACCGTAAGCAGAACAATACTGATCCAAAAGTTCTCTGATTTTTCTGTTGCTCCTGCATTTTTTAAGCTTGTATAGTTGTGTGTGTGTGTGTGTGTGTGTGCGCGCGCGCGTGTGTGTGTATGTGTATGTGTTTGTGAGCGTGTGTGTTGGGGTGGGAGAGTAGGGGTGGGTGGGTAAGGGGGATACCAGAGTAACCAATATTCCTGGAAGTAAACGGGCAAATTTCCCATATCCCAGAAATCAACAGGCGAATATCCCCATCGTTGAATTTCCTAAACAAATGTCCCCGAAATTAACAACATAAAATACAGACAGAAAAAAGCTTTTATTTGCCATTAAGCAGATGTCCGGGTTGAATGTCTTTTCTTGTATATATAGAGGCTCTTCCGTTGTTTGTTTGTTTGTGTTGAGGTTTTACGGCCCAGTCAACCCAATAGGGTCATGTCGAGCGCGGTCAGTTTACCTAACCACACATTTACTGGGCAGGCTTAGTCCTCTAAGCGGTTAACCAGTATTGTGCACATTCTTTCGCCAGAAACTGACAACTGCCCTTCTTGAATCAGCGGAAGGGAGAGAATGACCGCAGAAAATATTTCATGATCAATCTCCACGAAAGAATGTTGCCGACCTCGGCGGGGGTTGAACCCGCGACCTCCTGGTCTCCAGTCGGACGGCGCATCCAACTGAGCCACCGAGGCCGGCCTCTTCCGTTGTCGGAGCACCTTTGTGACTTTGAATTCTATGATTTTTTATTTTTCTCACTATTCTGCTTCCTTAAAAAAATAATATCCCTGAAATTAATCACAGTATCCCATATCCTCGGAAGTAAAACAACTAATATCCCATACCCCATAGAAATGAAAAGGTAGATTGAATGGGCACCACCGTTCAAGTGGGACACGTGATTTTGCCGCGTTCAGGTGGGTTGGGATTTCCCTATATCACCAATGACTGCTAATTTTTCTGTTTCCACGCCTGTCATAACTGAGATTTCCCCTTTTAATGCATCGCTGTATTAATTGACATGTCCTGTAGAAAACGAGAATATCCAGCGAGTACGCAACGTTGAGACAACGTTGCATCAACGTCGATTACGTTGCTTCTACGTTAATTTCGCGTTGTATAAACGTAGTAATATTCTCACATGGTTCCCATCGAGTACAGATTAGTCTATTAGCGTGAAATTTTAAAGCGGTTTTGACGAAAAAATAAGAAAATATTTTTAAAGTGTCAACTTAAAGATTTTACTCAGCAGGCTAATCTGTTTTAGCTGTTTTATAAATTTCCTTCCCAGACATTTTCTGAGAGTAAAAGCAATATAAATCATCGAATAACTGTAATATATTGGATGGAACCAGATATATACAACAGGTTATAAAAAAGAAAAAGAAGCAGATCTGTAAAAATATTATTAATAATAATAATGATAATAACATAATAGTAACAACAACAACTACAACAACAACAACAACAACAACAACAATAATAATAATAATAATAAAAGAACAATGGATTATGCATTAAACTAAAAGCAGCTGGTTTGTTTACAAATATTTTGCTAACAGTTTAGTGTAAGAACAACTGCAATTGTGTGTACAGGTGGAAATGCGAACAGGCATATTCATCCAATAGGCTAACTGTATCAGTAGGCTTTAAATATCCAGTAGGCTTACTTTTCAGTAGACTTATTGAATCAATAAACGTATTCATTCAGAAAACTTACCGTATCAATAGGCTTATTATGTCCCCCACCATGAGGGGGTTGGGGGGGGGGGTACATATTGTTTTTAGTGCGGATCCTGTCGGCGTCGGCGTAGCCAATTGTCTGCACTCTATATCCTTATTGAATGGACAGATTTTGGCCAAACTTACACATATATATCATTGGGAGGGGGAAAAATGCTGATTAGATTTTGGTGACCTTGACCCCATTTTCATGGTCACAGGAGGGCTTAGATCGTTGAAAAATGGGACGTAGCCTCTTGTCTGCACTCTATCTCCTTATTGAATGGACAGATTTTAGCCAAACTTACACAAATATATCATTGGGAGGGGGAAAAATGCTGATTAGATTTTGGTGACCTTGACCCCATTTTCAAGGTCTCAGGAGGGCTTAGATCGTCGAAAAATAGGGCGTAGCCTCTTGTCTGCACACTATCTCCTTATTGAATGGACAGATTTTAGCCAAACTTACACAAATATATCATTTGGAGGGGGAACATGCTGATTAGATTTTGGTGACCTTGACCCAATTTTCAAGGTCACAGGATGGCTTAGAGTGTTGGAAAATGGCTTGTCTGCAGCCTAACTCTTGAAGGAATGAATAGATTCTAACTAAACTTGCACATCTACATTGCTGGGACATGTAAAAGAACTGATTAGATTTTGGTGATCTTGACCCCATTTTCAAGGTCACGGGAGAGCTTAGATTTGTTGGAAAATGGTTTGTATGCACCGTATCTTTTGAATGAATCAATGGATTTTGACCGAACTTGTACAGCTATATTGTTGAGACATGGAAAAGAACTGTTTAGATTTTGGTGACCTTGACCCTATTTTCAAGGTCACAGTAAGGCTTAAATTGTTGGAAAAGTGCTTGTCTGCATCCTATCCTCTAAATGAATGAATGGATTATGACCAAACTTCTACATTATAATTGTTGAGACATGGAAAAGAACTGATTAGATTTTGATGACCTTGACCCCATTTTCAAGGTTACAATAAGGCTTAGATTGATGGAAAATGGCTTGTCTGCACCTTGTCTCCTGAAGGAATAAGCAGATTTTGACCAGACTTGCACAGCTATATTTTTGGGACATGCATCGGAACTGATTATATTTTGGTGGCCTTTTCCCCGTTTTCAAGGTCAGACTAGGGCTAAGATTGTTGGTAAATGGCTTGTCTGCACCCTGTCTCCTAAAGGAATGGATAGACTTTGACCTAACTTTTGCATCTATATTGTTGTGACATGGAAAAGAACTGATTAGATTTTGGTGACCTTGACCCCATTTTCAAGGTCACACTAGGGCTTAGATTGTTGGAAAATGGCTTGTCTGCACTGTATCTCTTGAAGGAATGGATGGATTTTAACTAAACTTTCACTGCCAAATCGTTGTGGCATGGAAAATAACTAATTTTATTTTGGCGACCTTGACCCCGTTTTCAAGGTCGCAGGAGGGCTCAGATTGTTGGATAATGGCTTGTCTGCACGCTATCTGATGAATGAATGGATGGATTTTGACCAAACTTGCACAGCTATAGTGTTGATAAAGAGACAAGAACTGATTAGATTTTTTGTGACCTTGATCCCATTTTCAAGGTTACATAAGGGCTATGATTTTAGAAAATGGCTTGTTAGCACCCTATCTCATTGAGGAATGGATGAATTTTGACCAAACTTATATATAGGTATATTGTGACCTTGAGTTTATTATAGATACAATCTGTTTTAACAATATGTCTATTCAAACTGGTAGGGGGCGGAGGGACATACGTTTTCCTCCGAAAACACTGTTCTAGTTAATCCAGTAGACCTACTATATCAGTAGGCTTATTCATCCAGTAGGCTTTAACCTTACTGTATCAATAGGCTTATTCGTCCAGTAGACGTACTGTATCAGTAGGTTTATTCATCCAGTAGGCTTACTGTATCAACAGACATTCATCCAGTAGACTTACCGTATCAGGAGGCATATTTCTTCGATAGGCTTACTGTATCAGTAGTCTTATGCATCCCCTAGGCTTACTTATCACTAGGCTTATTAATCCATTAGACTTACTGAATCAATAGGCTTATTCACCCAGTAGATTTTCTGTATCAGTAGGCTTATACATCCAGTAGACTTACTGTATCAGTAGGCTTATACATCCAGTAGTCTTACTGTATCAGTAGGCTTATGCATCCAGTAGACATACTGTATCAGTAGGCTTATACATCCAGTAGACTTACTGTATCAGCAGGCTTATACATCCAGTAGACTTACTGTATCAGTAGACTTATACATCCACTAGACTTACTGAATCAATAGGCTTATTCATCCAGTAGACTTACTGTATCAGTAGGCTTATTCATCCAGTAAACTCACTGCATCAGTAGGTTTATACATCCAGTAGACTCACTGAATCAATCCAGTAGACTTACTGTATCAGTAGGCTTATTCATCCAGTAGGATTTAACATTACTGTATCAATAGGTCTATTCATCCAGTAGACTTACTGTATCAGACAGCTTATTCATTCAGTAAGCTTACCGTATCAGTAGGCTTATTCACCCACTAAGCTTACTGTATAAATAGGCTTATTCATCCAGTAGGCTTACTATAATAATAGGCTTATTCATCCTGTAGACTTACTATATCAGTAGGCTTATACATCCAGTAGAAACTGTATCAGTAGGCTTATTCAGCCAGTAAGCTTACCGTATCAACAGGCTTATTCATCCAGTAGGATTACTGTATAAATAGGCTTATTCATCCAGTAAGCTTACTGTATCAATAGGCTTATTCTTCCAAGGATTATTTATCCTGCAGACTTACTGTATCAGTAGGCTTATTCATCCAGTAGGCCTGCCATATCAATAGGCTTAGTCATGCAGTAGGCTTACCGTATGAACAGGCTTATTCATCCAGTAGGCTTATTGTAACAATAGGCTTATTCATTCAGTAGGTTTTAGACACATCAACAGGTAATAAAATAGGATGTGTTCACAATTTAGATAAGCATGGTAACGTGTTAACCCATTCATGCCTATCGTCCCATAAAATAGTGTAGACCAAGATCAGACGCCGCAGAATGCGGCGTCTGATCACAGTCTACACTGTTTGCATTATCTGCAGGAATTTGTATAATAACTAATAATCACCCCTTCCCCCCCCCCCACCCCCCCCCCCCCCCCCCCAAAAAAAAACAAAAAAACAACAACAACAAACAAAACAAAACAAAAAACAAAAACAAAAAACATACGACACCCCTTGAAATGGAAATGAACCGGTTCAAAGAGTTATGGTAGAAGAGTCCATTCGGCATAAATAGGTTAAGGTGTCCGAATATTAAGGGTAAATACATCGTAAATTAAGCCCTTTGAAAATGTCTGATTAAACCGAGAAACTAGCTTAATTTAAATTCGTTTAGTTTTTTAGATTGTTCAGATTTAGCTTTATCAGTATCTGATAACGTTTTGTTTCCATGTAATTCATTATTGAAACAATATAAAACATAGAGTACTCAGCATTTTGATAAGATATACACCCGAGAAGGAACTGACGTGTGTCTTCTACCTGATCGCATGATGTACAGTTTGTGCCTGAAGCAATGTAAATTGTTTTTTCTAGAAAACAGATAGCACTAGTTTTGACACCTAAATGATGCTATTTATCTAAGCTACTGCCATTTATCTAAGCTACTGCCATATGAATAAACACAATAGGACAACAGATATCAACATCCAAGTTGTTTTTGAAATGAGCCAGAGTGTTTAGAGTTAACAGTTTCTTCTGAAAACCAGTTCCAGTCCCGAATATCAGAATAAAAGATATGATTTGAAGTGAATTTGAATATTTGCATGAATCGTTTGTACATCTTTTATATTGCGTAGATTATATTTTGCAGAATTTAGACAAATCATTTTTCATTATATTGAACAAGGACAACTTATGTTTCTCTTCTCGCAGGAAGTTTCCTAGGCCGTTTCAGGCATGAAAACTCCTAGATATTTGGCAGTTCTTCCTGAGCAAACATTACAGATCAGGCGGCACATTTTACACTACACACCGATGCCAAAAAAGGATCAGCTGTTGACTTAAATGTATTTCATGTGTAGTTAAATCAAAGCACTAATAGCACTGGTGGCCACGGTCGATTGTCTCTGAGTGTAGGCTTGGAAAATGGTCCTGGACGGGGACAAGTCTGTTTCATTTAGCCATTAACTTCTTTAATTTAAGCAAACAGTGCTGACCCTAATCAGACGCCACGTTCTGTGGCCTCTGATCTGGGTCTACACTGTTTGTCAATATCCGAGCACTAAGCCCAGACGAGGTTTTACAGATAACCCTATTTACACCGTACTCTGGCGTCACAGCGACATGAATAGCGCGGCTGTAAATAACCGTCATCTGAATTTCATTAGTCAATAATAATCACGTGGACAACAACCTTTAGGAATTTTTGGCGTATGTATAATTGTACCATTGGATAGTAAAATGATAAACGTAAATACTTGTGTATGTATACAAACTCTAATCAGCAGCCTCTTGTTTTTTTTTTTTTTTTTTTATAAAAAAAAAACAAAACAAAAACATTAATGAAACTGTTGTAAAATCTTAAATTAAAATCTAAAAGGTTGTCTTTGGAAACAAAGAATATAAAAAAGAACAATTTAAAAACTTATTTTTACGTTGACGTAATGCTAACGTCGCCGAAAAAATGACGTAAATGTAAGCATCGCATTTAAAAAGAAAATGTTTTCTCAAGTCTGTGAATGAAATTTTGGAACAAATATGCACTTTCAGGCCACTGTTGCAACTTTCAGTCTATTCATCACAGGAAATGTTTTTTCCATAACTCTTACTGCATATAAGTCTATTGGAATTTTTGTATCATAGTGTATCAAATGATCTGGAATGCAAGAAAACGTACCTTCAAATATGTGCGCCCAGCGATGATTCAAATCAGCCTGTGTATCCGTAAGTATAACCAGAGTCTTCATTGTCCGCATGAAGAAACTTTGCATTCTAGGCTTTCCAAAATGCACCCAGTGAATATTCTGATCAGACTGCGCGAATGCGCAGGCTGATCTGAATCTTCGCTGGGCGCACACGTCCGACAATTTTCTGACGTTGCGGCTCAAATAGATGTGCGCGAGTTCAGATTTTAGGATAAATACGGTAACTGCTTGAGACGTTCGAATATTGAAGGTATTTATGATTATTCATTCAGTGACAGTGCATTACTGATTTATTTACTGACGACACATTACTGATTTATACAAAAAATGACATTAATGATTTTGAAACAACAATATATTCTCATTGCATACGTTTCAAGAATTGTAATACGATTAGTATACTGAGTGAAAATTGCAGCAGACGACATTTTGAATTTCTTTTCTTATTTTTCTCAGAAAATAGGATTTGACAGTTCATGCAAACTGTAAATAATTTGCAAGAAATGTCAAATTCTATTTTCCGCAAAAAATGTCATCAGTTTGTCGTCTGTTGATTCTTCCCAGAGAGTGGTAAAGGTCAAATGTCTTAAAGCGCTAAGCAAAATTGTAGCAGACGCCATTCTAATTTTATTTTTATTATTTTCAGAGAAAATAAGACATGGTATTTCATATAAAAATGTCAGGACTTATTTAGCGCACGATTCACGTAAAATATCAAACATTATTTTCTCTGAAAAATAAATAAATAAAAAGAAAAAAAGCTCAAAACTCTTGTCTGCTGCAGTTGTAATTTGCCCTTTTAGAATTAAATTTCTTCCGCGAAAAGCATCAGTTGTGGTAAACTAGCTATATTTTAATTATTGATAGTTATCAATGCCATAAAAGAAACAAACAAACAACCAAAACAATGGCATTTGTTGGCTTAAAATTAATCAGCGCTACAATTTTAATTACTGGCATATATCTCGGAAAAGTGCATCGCGTATGTCTGAAAAAAAGATCTATACGTGTACAGAGGCGGATCTAGGATAATTGCTGAGGGTTTGATTTGATCAAATTACAGTCCTTAGCCTTAATATTCGGACAGAAGGTTTTAGGACAAACGATGTAGACCCTGATCGGACACGGCGTTCTACGGCGTCTGGTTAAGGTCCACACTGTTTAGTCAGGCTTGTAAGCTCAGTCTCGCTATGTGAATTTGCCACACACGCAGCAATTTTACACACGTTCACAGGTAAACTCAACCTTGCTGTGTGAGTTTAGTTTGCCACTCACATTCATTTAACCCTTAATTTCTTGTAATTTAAGCAAACAGTGCAGACTCTGATCAGACGCCGCGTTCTGCGGCGTCTGATCAGGGTATGCACTGTTTGCCAAGGTTCCAGTTCAAGTTGTGCAGATAACCCTATATATATGACACTTTGACCTAACAGCGACAAGACTAGCGCGGCTATAAACCGTTACGTGGATTTCGTCTAACCCGCGGTTTGATAACATTGGTCAATGATAATCACGTGGACAACTATCTTAAAGGAAATTTTGACGTTTGTATTCTCTGGCTAGATTGTAAACAATCGACCCAAAAATGTACTTGTTGAAGAGAAGTATAAGGTAACAAGTAAGTTTTGTGAATGTTTAGGGCAAATACGGTGTCCAAAATTTATCCAAAATTTCCCATGAAAATGAAATTTGAGTCAAGGGGAAGGGAGGGGTGGGAAGGGGAGGGGTGGGGTGGAGCGGTTCGACTGATCCCCTCGAATCCCTCTGAATCCGCCCCTGAAGCAAACCAGGAAAGGCCGAGTCCAGAAGTCCAACGTTCTCAACGTATCAAAAACAGAAGAGGGTCAAATATTGACAAAACAAAACAACACATTAGCTAACATGTAGAGCAGACTTATGAACAAATAGAAACTGTGAAATATCAACGTGTATATTTTCTCGGGAAAAAAAGATGTAGTCAATTTATTGTCCGCTGAATTAGCCCAGAGGGTGGTAAAGTTTAAAAAAAAAAACAAACAAACAAAAAAAAAAAAAAGAACAGCAAAATTCTTGACTCCCCCTTATATTGTAGAGTATTGTATACCCCATACATACCCACTTTTCCTTTATATACTGTACGGGGAACAAGGGGCTGCACTTTACGTTGATCTTGAGAGAGAGGATATTTTGAGCACACGTCTGTTCTATTCTACATCTAGAGAAATAGTCTAACGAGGTTCGGCTCTCTGTTAAACAGAACAGAACATAACAGAAAACGGAACAGAACAGAACAGAAAAACAAGTTTTGATTAGAAAAAGTGGATACTGATTCAGGGGAAGTAACTTTCAGAAATGTTTTACCTCCCTTCTGAAAAGAGGTCTTCTCTATCAGGAAAGAATTTGCTTCCCATGGGAGCAAATTCTTTCCTTTCAGATTAGACCCATTTCCAGAGGGGGGCTCGGTGTGCCGAAAACCAGAGAGTCGCATTAGTTGTCTCCCTTGTTAAAAGAAAGTAAAAAAAAGATTACCTTTGGAAACAAAGAACACATTACGGATAGAAAATGGGAGTGTCGGTTTTATTGAGACTCTTTACGAACAGTAATGAATTTTGCAACACCGCTTACGCTCTCTAGCGTATACATGAACAGAACTCCATTTTCAAAGATACCACAATGGGCCCAGTGATCCCAAAGGACATGAAAATATAATTTGCACTATGTCGAAGTACGGGGAGATATTTTTCGGCCGCCACACGGCATCAACACCAGCTGTAGTGTAGTAAAATAAAAGTAAAAAAGATTGCCTTTGGATACAAAGAACACATTACAGATAGAAAATAATAGTCTCGGTTTTATGGAGACTCTTCATAAGCAGTAATGAAGTTTGCATCACTGCTTACATACAATGGCAGTAAAAAACTAAGAGATTTATCAGTGCGCTTTAAGAAGGCAAGGAATATTAATTAACACTTTCACTTTTCTGATATGCGTCATAATTAGTATTCTGCTTAAAATGCTATAACATACATTTCGCTAAGGAATTTATCATGCCAATTTTATGCACGAAACATAGTTACAAGTACCAGATTTCCGCATAGTAAACTCATTTTGAAAAAAAAAAAGACGTTTATAATTATTGGATTAATCAATTTTTCCAGGTTAGCATTACAAAATATGGAATAGCAGATATTTAAACATATCGGTTCAACTCTTGGCATGCTATTGGCAAATTCACCAGATTGACAAATTGATATTTTTCTTATTTTTCTCAGAAAATAGGATTTCACATTTCTTCTTCTTCTTCTTCCGAATAATGGTCAGAATTCTTGCCAGAATGTACTGTTGACCAGCGTAGGGGAAAAGAGACAACCTCCTCTCTTCCAGATAAAAACAGTTAAAATCAGTTGATAAAAGCAGTTAAAAACATGGTTGTCCCTTTAGCTTCTAGGAGTCGGCTGGTGAAGACTGAGGCCGACTCTGAACTCCTCGATGAACTGGGAGTCTGTAACTTGAGCTGGTAGGCGATTCCTGTCCTGGATGGTTCTGGGAAAGAAGGAATTCTTGTATATACTGACAGTGGCTGTTGGCTGGTATAGTCTCTGCTGACCTCTGGTGCGTCTGTCGTTTAGCCGCAGTATGTCACCAGTGTCCATGTCGACTGCTCCATGCCAAATCTTGTATAGAGTTGCCAGTCTGTCCTTTTTCCTTCTACTTTCGAGTGTCTCCCATCCAAGAGAGTTAACCATTCGGGTTACGCATCCAGGATTCCTCTCAGAGTAATTGCCATGGACAAAGCGAGCTGCCTGCCTCTGTACTCTCTCGAGCTTCTTGATTCTTCCGAACTGGTAGGGTCCCAAGCTGGAGAGGCATACTCCAGTAACGGTCTCACGAGCGAGGTGTATGCTTTGCTCTTGACTTCCATGGTGCATTCTCCTAGGTTTCGTTGCAGGAATCCCAGAGTTCTGGATTCCTTTGCAGCAACCGCATCTACATATTTGTGCCAGCTGAGGTCGTCGCTGATGGTGACACCGAGATACTTTCCGCTGTCAACAACTTCAAGTGTTTGACCTTGGAGCCTGTATTCAGTGTGTCTCTCGTGTCGCTTGTTGGTGATGATGCGGATGACCTGGCATTTCTCAGGGTTGAACTTCATCTGCCACTTTCGTTCCCATTCCTCCAAGGCTTGTAGATCTTGTTGGACAGACTCTGCATCAGCATCACACTTGATGAGTTTGTATAGCAGGCAGTCGTCCGCGAAGAGGCGAGGATCAGAGTCTCTGACGGCTTCAGGAAGGTCATTAATAAAGGCCAGGAATAGCAGGGACCTAAAACAGTCCCCGGGGAACGCCTGAGATGACATCTGCTTGCTGGGATCGGCTTCCATCCAATAACACTTGCTGCTTTCTATGCCCAAGGAATGCCCTTATCCAGTAAAGGGTACCTCCGCGGATTCCACAGAAGCTGAGCTTATACAAAAGCCTCTGATGAGGAACCTTGTCAAAGGCTTTTTCAAAGTCCAGCAGGATAACATCCACCTGGTCCCTTCCTGAGCGGTTTGCTGGTGATGCCTTGGATGGTGTCTATTAGCTGTGTGACAGTAGATCGCCGTTTACTGAATCCGTGTTGTTTATCTGTCAAAATGTTGAGCTGATCAAAATGCCGCATGATGTTACCGTGAACAATATGCTCCAACACCTTGCAGGCCACTGTGGTTAGGGAGACAGGTCTGTAATTGGAAGATAGGTGTTTCGATCATTTCTTATTCAGCGATACAATTAGAGCTTCTCGCCAGTCAGCAGGAACACATCCATCGTCAAGTGAACGCTGGTAGATCAGAGTCAGCATGGGTGAGAGTTCATCGGCTGCAGCTGTCAGAATGAGTCATGCAAATTGAATCCTAAAATAAGAAAAAAATATTTGAAAATGTCGTCAGCTTATTGTTTTACCCCAACAAAGACAAAAGGTGTATTATAGACCGGCGATCGCAACTGAAAAAGCAGTTTGACAGCGACTGCAAAATAACAATGTCTAAACTGTACTAGAAAAGTCATGGCAAACGTACCTTATGGCGGAACTATATACAGTTTGCTTTTCAAACTTTGAAATACACGGAATCAACAATATGAACCGCAACGCGAGAAAATGAACCATATGACATGTGCGCCCACGGAAGACAGATCAGCCTACGCATTTTATGTAGTCTGGTGTCTGCGTCCGTCGCTATCCGGATAGCGAAGGATTCAGTAATCTTTTAGGCGGACAGCTTTGACTCTGATCAAACGCGCAGGCTGATCTGAGTCAGCTGGGTGTTTATGTCATGAGGTACATTTTCTCCATTTACGGCTCATATATTTTTATGCATTGCTTCGTCTTCGGTTTTTGTTATACCTACATGTCGTACATACAAATTGATATCCTAAATATTCTACCACCAAGCCTGTGTATCATATCTATTGTGAAATGTAAATATTTGTAGAAAAACAAAGCCAAAAAAGTAAAGAAAATAGATTAGGGTGAAATAATAAAAACTGTATATTTAAGTTGTCCGAACAAGATTTTAAGTTGTCATACAACTTAAAAAATAAAACTAACGTGTCCCTTCCTGGGTTCCGTAAAAAAGAAAGAAATGGCCAAAATTTTAAAGAAAGAGAATAATTAGCCAAATTGTGAAATACATACCAGCCCCCATCCAGACCCTCCTACATTAGTATCTTAAACATAGCTTCTTTAATTGCTAAGTATAAAACTTAAAATGTACCAATGCACACGCAAAAAAAAAAAGAAAAAAAAAAAAAAAAAAAAAAAAGCGGACGTCACATCATGTCATGCTATTTAATTTCTGTTAAAAAATCAAGAATGAACGAATGAATTATTAGGGAGTGTGTTAGATTTCAATCATCTTGCACATATATATTCAACGGTGTTTCAGATTTGATTTAGCCGTTTTGAAAGTTCTTCGGAGATGAGGTCTGTGGTTTACTTTTTACTTCTCACGGTAATATTTTCAATCTTTCGTTTAATCCTTTCAGCCCTACGTTTCTGAAATAGACTCTTCCATCTGTGCCTTTGGCCTTTGGGTACACCCATCGCTGCCCAAATGAGCGACAGTTATAAATCAAGAACAGAATGGCAAACAGCGTGGATCCTGATGAGGCAGCCCGTTATGAGCCGTCTCATCTGGATCTACAATGTTTGTATAAATATCTGTCTTGGTCTGCTGGGCTAAAAAATAGTTAACGGTATGCCCGTCGTTATATTAACTTTTACCACTCTCTGGGCAAAGTTTTCAGCAGACGACACATTGAAATATTTTCCTTATTTTCCCCAGAAATGGGATTTGATATTTCATGCAAATTTTCTCCTGTGCAGACAATTTGCATGGAATGTTAAAACCTGTCTTCTGTGAAAAATAAGAGACATATTTCAAGTGGAGACAATTTGCATGAAATGTCAAAACCTACAGTCTGTGAAAAATAAGAAATATTTTAATGTGTCGTCTGCTGAAAATCGAATACCGCTTAAGCCGGGCCAGGGTGAGTGGGGGGGAGGGGGGGAGGGGGGGGGGGGGGGCGTATGCAGCCTCGCAAACTACAGTGTTGCATATGAAGCGACTCAATCAAACCGAGTCTCCGATTTTTTTTTCGTGATTTTGTGTGTTCTTTGTTTCCAAAAACAATCTTTTTTGACTTTTACTTTACTCTACTGTAGCTGGTGTTGTGCCGTGTGGCAGCCGTAAAAAGTCTCCCCGTACATCATCATAGTGCAGGTTATATTTTATTCCTTTGGGATCATTGAGCCCATCCTGGCTATTTTGAAAATCGAATACCGCTTAAGCCGGCGCTAGGGGGCGTATGCAGCCTCGCAAACTACAGTGTTGCATATGGAGAGACTGAATCAAACCGATTCTCCGATAAGTTCGTGATATTGTGTTTTCCAAAGGCAATTTTTTTTTTACTTTTATTTTACCCGGCATGTTAAGCGTTAAGCTATGACAACAATATCAAATCTTGTTTCTGGAAAAAATAGGAAAAAACTCTGTCCACAATTGCTCACTGACTTCAACTTGAGAGTCTGCACACCCATTTACTGCACAAAATACAATGTAGTAAGGGTTAAATTAAAGCTAGGTTAGGTTAGGCTAGGATAGGATTAGGGTAATTGAAAGATCATATTTAGCGTACCTATATTTGGAATATGTACAAACAGTTAGGGTAAGATGAAGTGGCGGACAGATTCTAAAACTGTTCCGAAAAATATTTTAATATATCGTCTGCTGAAAATTTTACCCGGCATGCAAAGCGTTAAGCTATGGCAACTTATTTGAGTCACAGCGTCAGGAGGCGTACCTTCGGATACGTGCGCCCAGCGAAGATTCACGCTATCATAGACCATGCAGTGTTCTTTGGTCGCTTGCTTTATGATTTCAGATCCATGCGATTTTTAAGGGAAATAGATACAACTCGCAGTGGAGACAACACCGTCAAAATTGCTTAAAAGGGATCGATCTTAAAAGGAAAGAATTTGCTCCCTCTGGGAGAACAAAATCTTTTCTTTTAGTGTAGACCCTTTTGAAAAAGAGGTTAGGTGAGCAAAAAGCAAACAGGAAGTCACAAAAGTTGTCTCCCTAGTGAAAAATGGCGGGAAATCTGTCAAGTGTGTCCATTCCCCTTAAATGGCATGAAGTAAAAAAAAGGCTTTTTCCGTTTGTATATTAGAGGCATTATTTGGCAGACCGTTTATGGATGGCTCAGTTTTCTCAATTTAAACTGCAATTGAGAGAGAGAAAGACAGACAGACAGGGAGATACTCCTGTTTCATGCCTCATGAAACAGGAGTCTCTCCCTGTCTGTCTCTCTCTCTCTCCCCTCTCTCTCTATTCAGAATGGTGACCTGGGTCCTGGGATCAGTCTAATGTACTGACCTGACCAAATGATCACTTGATGACCTGATCACATTACTTATTGGCCTGACAAGACTACTTGATGACCTGATCACATTACTTGTTAGCCTGACCATACTACTTGATGACCTGATCACATTACTTGTTAGCCTGACCGAACTACTTGATGACCTAATTAGACTACTTGTTGGCCTGACCAGACTACTTGATAACCTGATCAGATTACATGTTAGCCTGACCAGACTACTTGATGACCTGATAAGATAACTTTTTGTCCTGACCAGACTACTTGAAGACCTGATCAGATTACTTGTTTGCCTGACCAGACAACTTGGTGACAAGACTTCTTGTTAGTCTGACCAGACTACTTGATTACCTGATCACATTACTTTTTGGCCTGACCAGACCATTTCAGGACCTGATCACATTACTTGTTAGCCAGACCAAACTACTTGATGATGTAATCCAATTTCTTGTTGGCCTGATCAGATTACTTTTTGGACTGATCAGACAACTTGATCACCTTATCAGATTACTTGTTAGCCTGACCAGACTACTTGATGACTTGATCAGATTACTTGTTGGCCTGACCAGACTACTTGATGACCTGATCTTATTACTTGTTAGCCTGACCAGACTACTTGATGACCTGATCAGATTACTTGTTGGCCTGACTAAACTACTTGATGACCTAGATTATTTGATTGCCTGACCAGACTATTTGATGACTCGATCAGATCACTAGATGACCTGATCAGATAACTTTATGACCTGATCAAACTACTCGTTGGCCTGACCAGACTACTTGATGACCTGATCAGATTACTTTTTGGCCTGATCAGACAACTTGATGACCTGATCTTATTACTTGTTAGCCTGACCAGACTACTTGATGACCTAGATTATTTGATTGCCTGACCAGACTATTTGATGACTCGATCAGATTACTTAATGACCTGATCAGATTACTTGATGACCTAATCAGACTACTTGATGACATGATCAGATTACTTGTTGGCCTGACCAAAATACTTGATGACCTAATCAGTAGTTACTTGTAGGTGTGGCCAGACTATTTGATGACTTGACCAGACTACTTCATCACTTGATCAGATTACTTGTTGGCCTGACAAGACTACTTGATGACCCGATCAGATTACTTGTCGGCCTGACAGACTATTTGATGACCTGATCAGATTATTTGTTGGCCTCACCAGACTACTTGATGACCCGATCAGATTACTTGTTGGCCTGGCCAGACGTTTTGATGACCTGATCAGATTACTTGTTGGCCTGACCAGACTATTGATGACCCGATCAGATTACCTTTTAGCCTGGCTAGACTATTTGATTACTTGATCAGACTACTTGATGACTTGTTCAGATTACATGTTGGCCTGACCAGACTGCTTGATGACCTGATGGGATTACTTGTTGGCCTGACAAGACTACTTGATGACCGAAGCAGATTACATGTTTACCTGACAGACTATTTGATGACCTGCTCAGATTACTGGTTGGCCTGACCAGGCTAATTGATGACCCGATTAGATTACTTGTAGGTCTGGTCAGACTATTTGGTGACTTGACAAGACTACTTGATGACCTGATTAGGTTACTTGTTGGCCTGACAAGACTACTTGATGACCCAATCAGATTACTTGTTGGCCTGGCCAGACTATTTAATGGCTTGATCAGACTACTTTATGACCTGAACAGATTACTTGTTGGCCTGACCAGACAACTTGATGATCTTATCTGATTACTTGTTGGCCTGACCAGACTACTTGATGACCCGATCAGATTACTTGTTGGCCTGGCCAGACTATTTAATGACTTGATCAGACTACTTTATGACCTGAACAGATTACTTGTGGGCCTGACCAGACTATTTGATGACTTGATCAGACTACTTGATGACTTGATCAGATTACTTGTTTGCCTGACCAGACGATTTGATGACGATCAGACTATTTGATGGCCTAATCAGCTTACTTGCAGGCCTGACCAAACAAATTGATTGCTTAATCAGATTACTTGTTGGCCTGACCAGACTACTTGATGCCCAGATCAGATTTCCTGTTGGCCTTACCAGACTACTTGATGACCTGATCAGAATACTTGATGGCCTGACCAGACTATTTGATGATTCAATCAGTTTTCTTGACGACTTGATCAGATTACTTGATGTTCTTACAAGACTATTTGATGACCTGACAAGACGTCTTTATGATCTGATCAGATTACTTGTAGGCCTGACCAGACTATTTGATGACTCGATCAGAATATTTGTTGGTCTGACCAGACTACCTGATGACCTGATTAGATTATTTATCTGTCTGACCAGACTACCTGATGACCAGTTGTTGGTCTGACCAGAATACTTGAATACCTGATCTGATTACTTGTTGGTCTGACAAGACAACCTGATGACCTGATCAGACCATTTGTTGGCTTGACCAGAATACCTGATAACCTGATCAGATTACTTGTTGGTCTGACCAGACTACTTGATGACCTGATCAGACCACTTGTTGATCTGACCAGACTGCTTGATGACCTGATCTGATAACCTGTTGTTCTGGCCAGAGTACTTTATGACCTGATTGGATTACTACTTTGTCTGACCAGACTACTTGATGACCTTATCAAATTACTTGTTGTTCTGTCCAGATTACTTGATGACCTAACCAGAGAACCTGTTGGTCTGATTAGATTATTTTATGACCCGATCAGACCACTTGTTGACCTGATAAGATTTCTTGTTGACCTGACCAGACTACTTGATGACGCTTGGCTACTTGATGACCTGAACAGATAACTTGTTGGCCTGACCAGATTAATTGATGACCCGATCAGATTACTTGTTTTCTTTGCCAGACAATTTGATGACTATCTGATTACATGTTGGCCTGACCAAAATACTTGATGACCTGATCAGACCGCTCGTTGGCCTGACCAGACTATTTGATGACGATCAGATTGCTTGATCGCCTGATCAGAATTTTTTTATTTTTTTTTTGGCTTTACCAGAATTCTTGATGACCTGATCAGAATAATTGGTCTGACAAGACTGCTTAATGTCCTGATCAGATATCTTGTTGGTCTGACCAGACTATTTGATGGCCTGATCAGATTAATGTTTGGTTGATGACTTGATCAGACTACTTGATGACCTGGTCAGAATATTTGTTGGTCTGACCAGACTACTTGATGACCTGACCAGAATATTTGTTGCTGACCAGACAACTTGATGACCTGATCTGAAATATCTATCGGTCATACCAGACCACTTAATGTTCTGATCAGATCTCTTGTTGATCTGACCAGACTACTTTATGACCTGATTAGGCCTCTTGTTGGTCTGATCAGACTACCTGATGACCTGATCAGATCGTTCGTTTGCCTGACAAGACTATTTGATGTCCCGATCAGATTACCGGTTGGCCTGACCAGACTATTTGATGACCTGATCAGATTACTTGTTGGACTGATCAGACTACTTGATGACCTGATCACATTACTTGATGACGACCAGACCACTTATTGGTCAGACCAAACTGCTTGATGACCTGATTAGATTTGTTGGTCTTATTACTTGCTATCCTGACCAGACTGCTGTATGACGTGATCAGACTACTTGTTGGGCTGACCAGATAACCTGAGGGCCTAATCAGACTACTTTTTGGTCTGACCAGACTACCTGATGACCTGATCCGGCTACTTGTTGACCTGACCAGACAACCTGATTACCTGATCAGATTAATTGTTGTCCAGACTAGACTACTTGAAGACATGATCAGATTACACGATGATCTGATCGGACTACGCGATGATCTGATGAGACCACCCGATGATATGTTCACCGGAGAGCATGATAAGACCACTGACCTGATCAGACTACCCTATGATCTGATAAGACCTGTCGATGACCGTTGGTTAGAGTACTCGATACTACTTGGAGTCCTGATTAGTATATTAAGTGATCTGCCCAAAGCCCACGATTATCTCATCAAACTATGTCGCCTGATTGAACTGTGCCGACTCGCAGGATGGCTTGGGTTTATATGGTACCTTAAATATGCACTAAAATATAAGTGAAGATACACAGGAAAGGCCACAATCACGAAGCACAGCCCTCCCGAAGAACCCAAAGAATGAGAGATGAGGAACCATAGCTACAGATAAGAGGGGGTATCCACATAATATTTTTCTTATTTCTCTACAAAAACATATGTTGTGGGTACTCATTAAAAGCGCCTCACCGAGGCGCTTTTAATGAGTACCCACAAAATATGTTTTCGTGAAGAAATAAGAAAGATATCAGCATTTTTCAGATGTAAAAAAAAAGCGACTTATCTGTTGCTATGAGGAACAAATGACAACACAAATGCCACATATGAAACCACAGACACACAGACACACAAACAAAGAATAACAGTACAGAAACCGCCTTGGAACGCAGTGGAAAAAAAACTCCTGTGTTGTTAAGTTTTACCACTTTCTGGGCTAATACAGCAGATGACAAATATTATACAGTTGACTCTCGTTATCTCGACCTCGCTTATCTCGAATAACCGCTTATCTCGAAATGAAAATCTGGTCCCTGCCTATACATGAAAACCTACATTTTGTAACAACAGATGGAAAATATTGTAGAAAAGAGGAGAAATTGCTCCTAAGGAGCAATTTCTCCTCTTTTCCACAATATTTTCAATATATCTCTAACTTCAAAAGTCCAATTACCTATCAGTTTGTTAAATGTGTTTAATCAAATTATTTTTTCCTCAATTCTGCAAACCTGATATGTCGAACTACGGATATCTCGAAGTATTTCAGCGGGTCCCTTGGAATTCGAGATAACGAGAGTCGACTGTACTTTTTCATTTTTTTCCCAGGAAATTGGATTTGACTTTCCATGCAAATTGTCTCCAGTGGAGACTGCTTTCATGAAATGTTAAAGACTTCATTATCAAATCGGAAAGATTTGTTAAGGTTACCTAGTATATAAATGTAAATTGCTCTGATACATGTCTACCCTCTTATTTGTGTGTACAAATCATGTGTAGGGGGTCAGTCAAACCCCTCTCTTTCTCTCTCTCGTATGCACTTCCAGTCATGCTACTCTCTCTCTCTCTCTCTCTCTCTCTCTCTCTCTCTCTCTCTTTGTTGTTTTCTCATATTCAATTCATCCCAATATTTTGAGTCATGCTACTCAATCATGTTGTACATTACTTTGTTTTAAGGAGATGACATTTATAAGCCGAGTGGCTTACTGTCAAATCCTTATGCAAGATCTCATTTGTATGTTGTAAATGTAAAGTAGCTTGAAATTAAATATTGTTTAAACCAAATGTTAAAATCTAATTTCTGGAAAAATTAAAATATTTCAGAATGTTGTCTGCTAAAATTTTTACCCATCGTTCTTAGCGTTAAACCAGTTTTATTTGCTTTAAACCTAATTTTGCAGAAGATTCGACTCAAAATTCGCAAAGCGTCTTTATCCCATTTTTGAGCACCGACTGTTCGGATCGACCTCCACATCTGCATTGATTGATTATGGCCTTCGTTTCCTGCTAAGAATCACCATTACGAAAACACGCATATTCAAATGTATTGAAAATTTCACCATCAAAAACTAAAAACATTTCAGATAAAAATTCTGATATTTTTCATATTTCTGCTCAAAATATGGATTGTGAGTACTCTTTAGAACCGTCTCGACGAGGCGGTTCTAACAGGTACCCACAATCTATGTTTATGAGCAGAAACAAGAAAAATAATGTATATCCCTGTAAACCCCGGTTTTACTATATAAAAGTGGGGTTTGAGGGGGTCAAAATTGTATAGGTATATTTTTGTGATGCAGGATACTACAATATAAATATCAAGAAGACAGCGCAGATAGCCTGGACCTTCTCTATTCGCAAACATATAAAGGCTTTTTTCTATGTTGAGTCATATGTTTTTGCAGGCTTTGCTACCTGGGACACAGGCAATTCCGGGGCCATGGATACCAACGGCCACTTGGCCATTACCTGTTTGGTGGGTCGCTAATTTTGCGAGGTCTAACTTGCTACCCGCATTTACGTTTGTACGGAGAGTTACCAACGCTAAAGGAAAAGTAAGTATACATATAAGCCGCAACTTGAGAAAATGTACCTTCTGATATATGCGCCAAACGATGAGTCAAATCAGCCTGCGCATGCGCGCAGTCTGATCAGAGTCTTCGTTGTCTGCATGAAGAAACTTTCCATCCTTGCGTCTAGTGAAGATTCTGATCAGACTGCGCGAATGCGCAGGCTGATCTGAATCTTCGCTGGGCGCACATGTCCGACTATGAGGCTTATATATATATATATATATATATATATATATATATATATATATATATATATATATATATATATATATATATATATATATATATATATATATATATATATAAGGTAAACAAATCATTGCACTGTTAATGATTAACTCTCAACATATATATATATATATATGTATGTATCATAATCAACATTCTGGAGTGTTGAATTAATGAAGGCTTCGGTGAGACTTCGCACCCGCATACGTATCCGAATCGTAGCAGGTATTCATCGTAGCAGGTATTCATCGTAGCAGATATTCGTGACGTAATAGGTCTGATCTGAGTCTTCGCTGATTGTGCTTTGGATAATCACAAACATACCAATTTATGCAGAGTGGATTCTCACATTTTGGATGTTGGATTAATCCATTTGGTTGGTAAGTTTTTTTTATTTTTTATTTTTTTATAATACAATGAATTTCATGGACAAACACTGTAGACCCTAATCCGGAAAATGTCACAACAACAATAACGACAACAACAACATGGTATTCAGAGGATGCTAATCTGCCTTTCTTAGATCAGTCAAGCCACAAAGACGATGCTAATCTGCCTTTCTTAGATCAGTCAAGCCACAACGCGACGATTGTATGATTTGCGCCAGGTGACGATTCAGATCAGCTATAAGGAATGGTTGAAAACCTGGGCCCAGATAAAAAAGCACAAGACTAGTATCTGTGGCTGACTATCATGCAGAATCTTACTTTTTTGTAACTTTGTTGTAACCGACATCAATAACGATTAGTTTAAGGGAATGGGTACATTTTCAAGGGGAAAATGCTTTTTCTTTTCCCACGAGAAAAGGTTTCCCCTCTTAAAAAGGTCTACTGTAAAAGGAAAGGATTTGCTCCTTAGGGGAAAAAAAATTCTCACTTTTAAAATATGGCGAAAAAATCTACAATGGTTATCCAGTCCCATTAAAAGTGATGGGAATCGTGCATGTTGTTTTACTATTTTTGTATTCATAGAGTAATCCCAGCGGGCACACAACGTTGAAACAACGTCGATTCAATGTTGATTCAACGTATTGATGTTGAATCAACGTTGAATCGACGTTGTATCGACGTTGTGTGTCTGCTGGGATATCTCATCTCCAGATAAGATCTTTTTTTCAACTGAAAAACGCTGACATTTTCTTATTTCTCCACAAAAATATATATTATGGTACTTATTAGAATCACATCGGCAAGGCACTTCTAATACCCATAAAATGTTTTCGTGGAGAAATAAGAAGAATATTATGTGGCTATCCCCTCCCATATGGAGCTATGGTTTGAACTATTCTGTTGACCCATTTTTGCCTTGTAGATTCTGCCACCTAAACTGTTTGGACAGGTTCATTTTCAATAGACGGGATGTCTGTTTGATTTTTATTATTACCATGCTTTATAGGAATCCATGTATTTAATGCAAGCAATGTGGAACAAGATCAGACGCCGCGTTCTGCGGCGTCTGATCTGGGTATACTTTGTTTGCCAGTGTCCCTTTTATGGGTTGATTATTAAAAAATCGTCTTAAGTTAACATTTAAAACAACCTCTGGGTAAATTCGCCAGACAAAAAAAAAATTATCTTGTTTTCCAGACAATGGACTTTAACAATTTATGCAAATTGTCTCAAAATGAGAAAAATTGCATAAAAAGTCAAGTCCTTTTATCTGTTTAAAATAAGAAAACTATATCAAAATGTCGTCTGCTGAAAATTTTACCCAGCATGTTATGTGTTATTTTTTTAAGCTGCATAACAAATGAGAAAAAGAAAAAAAAAGAAAGAAAGTAGAAAAAAGAACCAAGAAAACTTTATGAGCCCCAACGTGAGAAAATGTACTTTCGGACACAGTGTGCACCCAACGAAGACTCAAATTAGCCTGCGCATCCATCAACACTGCGCCCAGTGAAGATTATGGTAAGACTGCGCAAATTCGCAGGCTGATCTGACTTTTCACTGGATGTACATGTCCGAGGGTACCTTTTTTATTTCAGTTCTGGGCTGGTGGTATATTCAACAGATATCAACGATATCAAGTGGATTTCGTTGCAGGACCTGGTGTAAGTATAAATGAGGCACATACCTTGTATAGGTATAAATAAGGCACAGATCTGGTGTAAGGAAAATGAGGCTCAGACCTGGTGCAAGTATAAATTAGGCACAGACTTTGGGTATGTACAAATGTGGACACACCTAATGTACATATAAATGAAGCTTAGATCAGGTGTAAGTATAAATGAGGCACAGATCTGGTGCAAATATAAATGTGGTGCAGACCTGGTGTAATTATAAATGACTCACAGGCCTGGTGTTAATCTTAATGAGGCACAGACCTGATGTACGTGTAAATGAGGCACAGACCTTTTGCATGTATAAATGAGGCCTTCCCAGAGGTTTTGGGGAACAGGGGAATAAGGCCATTTATTTCAGGAGAACAAAGGAACAAAAGTCTAAAACTGAAGGGAACAGGGGAACAAAGGCAATTTTGGGGAACAGAGAATATAGAAAATCAAGATTTTGATTTTGGGGAACAAGGGAAAACGCCGATTTTTTCAGAGGAACAAGGGAACAGGTACCAACAGGGAAGGCCTCATAAATGAGGCACAGACCTAGTGTACGTATAAATGAAGAATAGACTTGGTGTTAGTAATATAGAGGCACAGACCTGGTGTACGTATAAATGAGACACAGATCTGCTGTACATATAAATGAGACACGGACCTGGTATACGTATAAATGAAGCATAGATCTGGTGTACGTATAAATGTAGCACAGACCTGGTGTAAATATAAATGAGGCACAGATCCGATGTACGTATAAATGAGGCACAGAACTAGTGTAAGTATAAATGAGGCACAGACATGGTGTACATATAAATGAGGCACAGACATGGTGTAAGTATAAATGGGACACAAACATGGTGTACGTATAAATGAGGCACTGACATGGTGTAAGTATAAATGGGACACAAACATGGTGTACGTATAAATGAGGCACAGACCTGGTGTAAGTATAAATGAGACACAGACATGGAGTACGTATAAATTAGGCACAAATATGGTGTAAGTATAAATGAGACACAGACCTAGTGTACGTTTAAATGAGACACAGACCTGGTGTAAGTATAAATGAAGCATAGATCTGGTGTACGTATAAATGAGGCACAGACCTGGTGTAAGTATAAATGAGGCACAGACATGGTGTAAGTATAAATGAGGCACAGACCAGGTGTAAGTATAAATAAGGCACAGACATGGTGTACGTATAAATGAGGCACAGCCCTGGTGCACGTATAATTGAGGCACAGACATGGTGAACGTATACATGAGGCACAGATCTGATGTACACGTATAAATGAGGCACAGCCCAAGTGTAAGTATAAATGAGGCACAGACCTGATGCACGTATAAATGAGACACATATCTGGTGTATGTATAAATGAAGCGCAGACCTGGTGTACGTATAAATAAGGCACAGATTTGGTGTACGTATACATTAGACACAGATCTGGTGTACGTATAAATGAAGCACAGACCTGGTGTACGTATAAATAGGGCACAGACCTGGTGTAAATATAAATGAGGCGAAGACCTGGAGTAAGTATAAATGAGGCACGGACCTGTTGTAAGTATAAATGAGGCACAGTCCTGGTGTAAGTACAAAAAGAGGCACAGACCTGGTGTAATACATACATACATACATACATACATACATACATACATACATACATACATACATACATACATGCATCAACCTGAGCAAAAGCGAGAATGCAGCAAAAATGTCTTGTGCGCCACATCAAAATATTTTTGCTCCATTCTCTTTGTTCCACAGAATTAATTGGGAGTTGTTTTTATGCCCCTGCCATTTTCAATGGGGGGTTGGGGGGGGGGGGGGGGGCATATAATATCACCGCTGTCCGTACGTCCGTCCGTCCCGTCCTGTCCGTCCCGTACGGAACACAAATGGTTTCCGTGCGATACTTTTGAAAAGGTTGGTGGATTAGATTGAAATTTTATACACAGGTATATAATCATAAAATGTATGTCAAGTTCGATTTAAGGTAAAATCCACCAATTATTTTGGGAGTTATGGCCCTTTTTTAACTTTGAAAAAATTTCAACTTTGATAAATGGTTTCCGTTTGATATCGTTTGAAAAGATTAGTGTATTGGATTCAAATTTTATACACCGGTATATAATAATAATAATAATAATAAAATGCTGGTCAAGTTCGATTTAGGGTAAAATCCACCAAAAATGGTTTCTGTTCCATAACTTCTGAAAAGATAAGTGTATTGGATTCATATTTTATACACGAGCGTATAATCATAAAATATCCCAGTCAGCATTCTACGTAAATCTATATCGGGCCGTCATCGGACCGTCAGGGTAGCTGACGGGCCGATGACGGCCCGATGTAGATTTACGTAGAATGCTAGCTGGGATATGTCAATTTCGATTTAGGGCAAAATCCACGAATTAATTTTGGAGTTACGGCCTTTTTCAACGCTGAAAGATAGTTTCCTTTTGTTAACTTTTGAAAACATCAGTGCACTGGATTCATATTTAATACACGAGTATATAATCATGAAATAGAGGTCAAGTTCGATTTAGGGTAAAATCCACCCATTATTATGGAAGTTATGGCCCTTTTTCTTCTTCAAAAAATGTTTTCCTTTCGATACTTTAAAAAAAAAAAAAAAAAAAAGATTAGTGTATTGGATTCATATTTAATACACAGGTATATAATCATAAAATATAGGTCAAGTTTAATTTAGGGTAAAACCTGCCAATTATTATGAGAGTTATGGCCCTTTTGTCATCATCATTTTTTTTTTTTTTGCAAAATGCCTGCGTGCGGGTGAGGATGGCCCCTGGGCGGGGGCATCTGTGTCATATTGACATATTTCTAGTTTTTAATGTGGTTTTTTTTTTTCATCAAAATCTCTGTGCATAGAAGTAATTTGGAGAAAAATGAAAATAATGAATACATGAAATCATAGATCAATTACCACTATCATTGTATCAATAATAATATAATAATATAAATATTATTTTTCTAATGATTACTATTCTTTTATTTATTTCTTATCTTATGACGAATAAGATAAAATGTGATTTGCCATTTAAAGCGTCCAGTCAAGAGTAGTAAATTACAAATTAGATACAATTATTACAGTTCATGTTAATTTACAAAAACAGTTTTTTTTTAATTAAAAGTATCATTTGATGTCGTATGACAGTGTAAGTTAAGGCTCGCTAAACAGAGCTAGGTATTCGATTATCAGCCCTGCCATTGAGATCGATAATCGATTAGTAATCACTGAAGATTTGGTCATAATTTTACCTGTCTGTCTAACAATGACCAGAATCGCCGATCCTGCTGTCGATGAGACAACAATATCATCGACGGTCATATCCCGACGGCCGGATATCTTTTTTTTTAAAATCAGCGGCGTTTGTAAATGTTTAAAACATACATTTTCGCCCTGTACGGGCATCCAAATAAGATCATTCCTCTTTCGACTTCCGTACTGCTCGGTCGAAAATCGTATTTCTCGGTCGACAGCAACTTTAAGCAGTACCGGCTTGATCGACAGCACAGATAGCGATTTGCTTTACCCCCGCGAATATTACCTTTGTTGTATTTAGTGTCTACATCAAAGAGAACTATAAACATTTAATGCATGCACTATGGTTGTAAATTTCCCCGGCGCTGTTTCACATGCGAGACCTGACCCCAAGGTTATAAAACTTTTTTCATGCTCAACTCAACTGAGCATGAAATTTCACTAGGTCTGAAAAATAAAAATATAAAAAATTCAAAACTTTTTTCATGTTCAACTCAGCTGAGCTTGCTCAGCTGAATTGAGCATGAAAGAAGTTTCAAAATTGTGTCAGTATTTTAAGATTTATAAACAAAACAAATTTCATGCTCAGCTGAGTGGAGCATGAAAAAAGTTTTATAACCTCGGGGCCTGGTCTCGCATGTGAAACAGCGCCGGGGAAATTTACCTTATGACGTACGCACAGCAAAGACTCAGAACAACCTGTGCACTGACACAGTCGCACAGTCTGATCAGAGTCATCGCTAACACTGTGGAAAGAGCTAAGGAAAGCTAAGGAAAGCCAAGGACCAAAGGAGCATCTGATCTGTGTCTTTGCTTGGCGTACATGTCTTTAGGTACACTTTTCTTAAGTTGTGACGTATAAAAAATTGGTTTATTTCAGATCATATTCTGTAGAGCATTTGTTCAATGGAATGCCCCAGGTTTCATGATATTACGCAAGCAAGGGTTTCCCGATTTACATGGAAGAAGCAGTTGTTGGATGTAATATGGACCGCAAAGTCAGAAAACGTACCTACGGATATATGCGCCCTGCGAAGATTCAGATCAGACTGCGCATTCGCGCAGTCTGATCAGAATCTTCCCAGGCGCATTTAAATAGCAAAGGATGCCAAGTTTCTACGTGAGGGCAGCGAAGATGCTGATAAGACGTGTGGATGTGCAGGATGATCAGAATCTTCCCAGAGCGCATTTAGATAGCAAAGGATGCCAAATTTCTTCATGAAGACAGCGAAGATGCTGATAAGACTTGTGGATGCACAGGGTGATCTGAATCTTCGCTGGACGCACATGTCTGAAGTTACGCTTTCTGACGTTGCGACGATATGGTTGTGGTACAGGGCAAATACAGAAACTCTTTACAAAATGCTTATGAATTCTACTGATAACCATTTACATCATTGCAACTTATATTTTTCAATTTCATCGATCTCTTGATAACTATATTGAGAAGTTGTAAATGAACTTATTATCTGTTTGAGAACATTACTAAAGAAACTCCTAACGACTCGTTAATACAAAATTGTGAGGATCATCGCATTGCTTTGTGTTAGACAGAAGCAGAATGGTAAACTGGTGACAGGTATCAATTTCTTTCAAGGAGGTCTTATCCCAAATGAGCGCATGACGTTAATACGAGGTCGCATTAACGTCAATGCCACGTCATTACGAAAACATGCCTATTCAAATATACTGAAATTTTTACCACCAAAAAATGAAACTTTTCAGATAAAAATTCTAATAATTTTCATATTTCTGCTCAAAACATAGATTGTGGGTACTCGTTCTAACGAGTACCCACAATTTATGTTTTTGAGCAGAAATAAGAAAACTAATGTATACCCCTGTAAGCCCCAGTTTTACTATATAAAAGTGGGGTTTAAGGGGGTCAAAATTATATAGGCATGTTTTCGTGATGGTTACATTGCATCGACGTGTATGCAACCTTGTATAAACATCATGGCGATGCATAGATATAAATGCGACGTTTTATAAACGTCATGACGTTGCAACGAAGTTAATGCGATGTTGTACATAGAGGATCTTACATGAGTGGTCATTTTATATGAAATTTATGAAACGAGTTTGGGTAATTTTGGTATTTTGCGAGCTTAAGATTCTGTTTATCACATGACTCTTAGGATGACCAAAACGGACAAAATATATTAAGATAACGGCTTTCCATAGGTAAAACGGAACAACACACTACCAAAGATTCAACAGTACTACACACACACACACACACACACACACACACACACAGACACACAGACACACACACACACAAATAGGAATGAAGATTTTTATTTGAGCCTATAAATACGAGAGATTTCATTTGAACGAACGATTTCAAAAATAATTTTTTATTTTATTGTTAGCGGTGATATCAATGTATATCTGGTGAAAATAAAAGTGGTATCAA